>CM031862.1:9896633-10061050 GCA_018697195.1 Certhia americana
TGTTCACCCTAAAGATCTGACTGCACATTACATATGAAAGGAGGGTTTGCCAGAATTGCCTAAGAAAAGGCGATTTTCACATTATGACCTCACAATCGAGTGGAAACCTTCATGTGAAAACAATGCCAGAATGGAGTTGTTTCGATGCAACCACCTATTTCAAAAATCTAGCAATAAAAATCCCCCTCTCTGCGGGGCCCCACTCCAACCCCCCCCACCCCACCCCCCCCCCCCCCTCCCCACCCCCGCCCCCCCCCGCCCTCCCCTCCCCCCCACCCCCGCCTCCCCCGGTTACCCCCCCGCCAGCCCCGCCCCCCCCCCCCCCCCCCACCGCCCCCCCCGCCTCCCGGGGGGTGCATTATTGTGTTTTATTTGTATTTGGCCTGCTGTCCTATCTTTTCCAGTTTCCAAATAGGAACCATATAAATGATGCATTTTAATGGAGGGATACAAAAGATCAGATATATCCCAGCTCAACGGCACGGAAGATTCATCTCCTCCCCCCACCCTGGAAAAAAGCCTATTTTGACAGTGTTTCCCTTCACAACAGAGCGCTCCTGAGAAAAAAACAACCCAAACCGCGGTCGCCTGGCACCCATTCCAACCAGGGTGGCTGGCTTGTGCACTGCAACCCCAATCCTTCCCTGGGTGGCTCTGTCGATTTCCCTGCTTGCACTGCGTGCCATGGTGCAGCTCAGCTCCTCAGACGTTGGCTTTGCATGGTTCATTACGAAACGAACAATTAAGCACAGGGGAAAAAAAAAAAGCCACCCCACATATTACTTTCTAAGAAAAGCAGCCTGGATTGTTCTTGTTGAGCACCGACCACGGGTTGTTGGCTGCAGCTTTAGCGCACAGCAGGCCTCCTCCGCAGTGGATCCCTTTCCATGCGTGCCGACAGCTCTTCCCCAGAACAGGGCACCCTATATCGTCACCCTGCACGGGACCGATAGCTGCCACAGGGATAAGGCGACGGCGAGGGGCGATGCTGCGGTGGAGACGCGTGGTCACGAGACCCGCTGATCCCTTTGTAAGTTGAACGAACACAACGCAGCACCTAGCTCACGCTTTAATGTAGAAAGGGGAGGAAAAAAAACCCAACATGAAACCGAGCTGTGCATAGAAATTACAAGAACAGACAAAGAAAAGCAAAAAATTATTAAAAAAAAAAAAAAAAAAACAGCGTAAAACCAAGAGACAGATAACCTATGAAAACGAGGCAAAGCACACCGGTGGCTGAGCGGAGCCCGGGGTTTCCAGCGAGTTTGCATGTGACACCGCGGGCTCTGCAGGTCCGGTGCCCCGGCGACCCCCCCGTGGCCGACCCCCCCTGGCAGCTCGGCAACGCGTGACGTCACACGGTAGACCCTGCGCCTCTCATTGGCGTACTGGACGCGCGCCCCAGCCCCCGGTGATGCTTCGTGGCCAATGAGACGAGGCTCGCTGGCTCCAGGTGCGAATCCTGTTGTCGCGCGCCGCGTGTCTGGGCGCGCCGGGCGGCAGCGCCGCTGGCGGTGCGCTCCGCCACTGCGCGGGTCCGCTGTCCTTGCGCTCCCCGCGGGCCACTGACGTCCCCCCTTTGTTCCCAAGCGCTTCTTCTCGCGGTGCCGGCCGTCCCTCGCAGTCTTCGCGTGCTGTCCGCTCGGGAGAACGCTGCCCTGCGGGGGAAACCGGGGCTAGCGCTCACCTTCCGCTCCCGCTTTGAGCGGGGGGCTAGCGCGCGCTGGCCACCGCCACCGCCACGGACACTCGTTCTTCTGCCCTGCATTGCCCGTTCTCGTGCCCTGACCCTCCTCCTCCCGCCGGCTACCTGGCGCGCGCTGCCACTTTTGCCTGACGTGACTCGGGCCCATGGCCCCCGGCGTGGGGGACGTGGACGTGTCGCGCCTGCACTCCCCGCCCCGCCGCCCTCGGCTCCTCACCGGCTCTGGCTCCCGCGCCCCGCCCCGCGCTCCTCTCGGCCCTCCTGCCCGACTGTCCCTCCTAGCCGAGATCGTCCCCCCGCTCCTCCCGTCCCGCTCCACTCTTCCATCCCAAACTTTCCCCCCGGCCCATCCCCCCAGTGGCGGCGGGGGTCGCACGCACGCCTCCGTCCGCGGGGGGGTTGCGGCCGTCCCCCGACGCCCTTTGTCACTGCGTCTGCGGCCCCCTGCGCCAGCCGAAATTTTTGGTTATTTTTCTTACTCCCCTTGCACCGCCCCCCGCGGTCAACGCACAGCGCCGGGGCCGGCCCGCCACCCCGCACTTACTTTTCATTCTCCTTCCTCGATCCGCTCCAGGGAGCTGGCGCCTCCAGGAGCACCTGCACGTTGTGAGAGGACGGTGTAATGCCCGGCCGCGGGCGCGGGTTGCGATGTCCCCGCGGGGCACCTGCCCCGCCGGCCGCCCCTGCGCTCCGCGGCTCGCTCCGCGCTCCCTGCGCGGCCGGCAGCGCTTTCCCATGCACGCGCCGCCGCCCGCTCCGTCCCGTCCGTCCGTCGCCGTCCGTCCGTCGGCCGGCGACCCGGCGGCCGCCGCGGTCCAGCGCTGCCGCCCGCCCGCCCCGCCGCTTGTCGCCCCCCGGCCGCCGCCGGCCCGCCCCCCCCCGCGCCCCGGCGGGCGGCCCGGCCCTGCCGCGCCTGCGATGCGAGCGCCGGCGGCTGCGCGGGGGGGCGGACCGTCGGGGCAGGCCGCTTAGTCCGGAGCGGGGGGGACCGGCGGGCTCCGCTCAGCACCCGGATTGTTTCATCTACAGCTACAGCTCGCGCCGGCGGGGAACGACCCTCCCCCCTGTTGGGAAGGGCGCCGGCGGCGGGCAAACTCGGCGGTGGGGCTACCGCCGGGGGCCCAGGTAGGCGCGGGGCTCAGCGGCCCCCCCCCCATAGTGCGCAAGTTCACAGCCAGGCCTGCCTGCCCCTTGTCACAACCCCGTGTCACCTCCTGCCACGGCTGGAGGTTCGTCCCTGATCAGGCTCCGCTTGACAGGCGGGTTGGTGGAGCCCATGGGCGCCCAGCCCTGGGTGAGATGGGGCCAGCACGCAGTCACTGTCCCGAACTCCAAAGGGGCCCCTCGCATTAACACCAGCGGTTTGTACCAAGATTACTCCTCTCTATGAAGCAGTGGCCCCCCAAAAGCTCTAGCTGGTTCTCGACCCTAAAGCAATAATTTTTTTTCCAAGTAAATCAAGGCGGAGCGCTGGCAGGGATGCAGTAGCCTCCCATCGACCCCCTCGTATCCTCCCTGCAGACGCCTGGGGTCGAGCCGGGCACCACGCGTGTCCTTCCCCTTTTTCATCAGGGAAGCGGACATCCCCGAGAAAGAGCCGGCCAATCCCGAGAGAGGAGGCGGCAGGACCGTACCCAAACTGAGAGAATGGCAAGGGATTGGCACTTTCCAGAGTCAGTTGCATCTCAGGTGCCATGAAGTTTTGAGGGGGTAGCGGAGTGGTGCCGCACCAGGCTGCAGCAAGGTGACCCTCCACACCCCCTCCTGGCGCCCCTTCCATCGTGACAGCACACCTGAAACCGGTGCGGTTTTTGCAGCACAAAACCCGCTCCTGCCCTGACCGTCGGGTTGGTCTGAGTCCACTGAGGATCTCTGTGGGTCGGCCTGGGAGCATTCATCGCCCCAGACTGTGTTGGGGGGGGGACCAGCTCGCACTGGCTTCCGTGGGGCTCCCGTGTGGTCTCGCCGGCTCATACCAATCGCCTCCAAGGGCCCGGAACTGGCTTAGAGCAGAGATGAAGAGGCCGTGGTGGCGTTCAGCGATTGCTGTATTAGTAAGTGTTTTGGTATACCCGGGAGCTCGCACATCACGGGTACCTGAATCCCATCTTGAGAGGGGACTGTGCCCCAACCTGCACACATGCACGCAATCCCCGCGGCTCCCATTTGCTGGGGGCCAGCAGGCTATTTTTTGGGGAAGCATGGCTGGGATTTCAGTCGGTCACAATGGCCACTTCCCCCACGCACATGCCGGGCTGGGCACTCCCCGTGTGCGTGCGGCTCAACGCAGCCTCTCCCGTGCCGCATATGGACCCTCCCCGAGCCGGCAGCACCACATGGGCTGCTTGCACAATCAACAACGCACCTTTTCCCATCACTGCGAATGGCAGCCCAGAACGGGATGATGTAGGGGTTTGCACCCAATCATCATCTAGATTTATTGTGGCCTTAAGAAATGCAGATGAAGCGAGCCTGTTTTGCCTTTGACAGAACGCCGCTGCCGCTCATGTGCTCAGCACCCCCGATCCCTAGAGCAGGATTTCAGCTGGGAAAGGCAAGGGCGGACCAGAGCATAGGTAGGTGGGGAGCCAGGCGGGGCCATACGTGCATCCAGACAAATGTGGACTCAGAATGTACTTGACTTTTATGTTAACTTCACTACCTAGTGAAGATAAGACACACCTGCTTTACAAGCCTTCGAGGGGCAAACACTCCCATGTAAAACATCAGTCAGAAAGTCTCTGGCTTCCTATTGTGGCAGAAGTGAGCTAGTGGTTTGACTGCTCAATCAAGCCCAGCTGCAGCCCCACTGGAGACCTGACGACAAGCAGCTGTCCCTTGCTGGACACTGATGGCCACCTTTCTCTGGCCTCACAATGGGGCAGAAGGCTTTTCCTTGACCTCACCTTAAAGTGCTAGAGCATTGCCTAAACACACAAAGGCAGCAAGGCAACAAACACAAGTTCTAAAGTAGATGATTTAAAATTCATCCCCTCTGTCCAGAAGATGAGAACGTGTATGGCCTCGTTCCGGAATCTAGATCTTCTGCCTAATGTGGAGATTCTCCCTGTCCCCTTACACCCCCCCTCCCCGCCCAACCACACCGCCCCCCACCAACTGCCAGCCCGATTTAGGGGAGGCATTGGAAAGAGGGAACTACAATAGGGTAGAGAGAGTTACAAAAGTAGGCTACCTTACCCCAGTCATGTTATTCCAAGGCCTTGGTATATTTCGGAAGGTAATCCGGAGGTGGAGACAGCGGCAGTCACATGGAGGAGAAGGGTTTTTATCACCTTTGGGGTCGGGTCAGGTTACCTGTCGCGCTCATAGTCATAGACCCATGGGGCAGGTAACCCAGGCCATTACAGTTTCTGGGGGAGGGGTTTTTGGGAGGGAGAAAACATTCCTAAGGAATACAACATAATGGGTCAGCATCCTCTGCTCTGACTACATTTCCTTGGTTCTCCCGTCGTTGCACGCTGCACAACACTTACTATCATTTTTTGAATGCTTTGTGTGATGGTTCTGATAAGCCATCAATAGCAGGTGTACCCACCCGCTTTTCCCAGTGTGATAATCCCCGGTTTGAAGCCAAAATGATCATAAATTTTGATCTCTTTCCTTTAGCTGAGTTCCAAGATAATTCCCTTTAAAGGCACTTCCACAGAGAAGTGTTGCCCAGGGAATGGTCAAAGCAGGCATTCCAGGGAACTGGCCAGGAGGAATGGATGCTTTAGGGCACCTGGGCTGTGGGTTAATAAAAAAAAGGGTGATCCTGGAAAGCACACGCAAATCAGAGAGAGTCAACACAAAGAAGTGATAAGTGAAGTAAAGTTTTGTGTATGCTACGCGCAGATATCCACTTACTGTGGTTCCAGCACCTCCGCCACTGCAGCTTTCTAAATACAGCCACATTACGGGCATGCTCTCTTTATTTCCCTTCTCTGTACTTGTCACCTATCGCTCATCGTCATTTTTTTTCTCTCTCGAGCCATGGGGCAGCTCCTTCTTGTACAAAAGTGGAAGCTTTGATGGCATCCCCTGGGCCAGGAAGGGGACTGGGGTGAGCTGGGTGGAAGCCACTTGCTCAGCCCCACCACCCTCACTGCCAGCACGGCCCTGCTTCCAGGCACGTGGCCAAGGCACGCTCACAACGTGGGAAGATCCCTGGACCCTTTACAGCAGCCTTGCTACAGGCTGCCCTCAGTACAGCGTGGCACAGGGGGCGAGGGATCGGGCCCAGGGTGCAGAGGTTGGGTGCCCTAGTGATGTTTTGCCAAATGCACGCCGGTAGACATTGGGAAATATCCGCCCCATCATCTGGATAGGTTGAATAGTCAGATTGCTGGAGTGCTTTATTTGCATTGGCCGTGCTGCTGCGTTAACATAGCAAGGTGTGGGTTTAGGTGCAAAGCTGCCAGGTGGTGTGAGGTGCCATAAGAAACCCCTGGGGCAGACAGTGAGCATCCCTTCCCTTCTGCCATGAGAATCATCTTGTATGTGTGGTGCCCATGTTGGGCTGAATGGAGGAAAACAGAGCAAATGCTCTGATTACAAATGGTTAGTCCCCTTTGGTGGGTGTATTTTGACCTTGTTCTGGTGGTATCACACACAACAGCTGCTTCCCCACATCACAGGTGTTATTCATTCAGTTTGTTCCAGTGGCAGCACCAGTGTAAATCATCCCCTGGACAGACCTGGCAGGGTTCAGAGAGGATTTTAAAGGGTGGGGGCCAAGACAGCCCTGGATTTTGGTCTGCAAAAGCTCCTGGAAGCACCTGCTCTCTCTCCTTTCAGGCTAATCTCAATGTAATCCTTTTATAAAATTTCACCTGCCTTTAAAAGTCTGCTGCAAGACTAACTAATTTTCCAAGTGATAGTTGTGCTGCCTGTCTGCCACGGGAAGGCATTTCTTGCTGCACAAGAGTGATATAAAAATATTGAAAAATTGCTTGGAGGTTATCACATTTTTTTTTTTTTTTAATGAACACATTTATGGTGGTGATGATGGGCTAGAGCTGGTATGGAGCAGCTGTACCCTGGAGGGGGAGAAGACCTCTCATGGAACCTGGGTGGCTCCTAAAACCTTGATTTTGCTGTTGGACCCAGGAAGTTTTTAGTGTAACTGGTGCCACTCCTTATGGTCAGCCAAGTGCCCCAGCCCAACGGTGAGTGCAGTTATAGCCCCTCTCCTTGCCCAAGCCTGATTTAATTGGGGTGCAGAAATCTGCCTGCGGAGAGACATACACAGAGGTCAGTGAAATCTCATATCTCTTCTTTCCCTAGTCAATAATTAATACATGTAGCTCTCCCCTGGAGCACTGGCTCCAGGCTGTCCTGCCTGGCCCCGGCTGCCACCTGCTATTGCTGCCTGTTGTCCCTTGTCCCAAGGGGTGACATGGGGCCATGATTTACAGCAGGGCCACACATCCTTCTGTGGGGCTGGTAGATGTTTGCAGCCAAGGACTCAATGTCCTTAGGGACGCTGTCAGAGTGTGACTCTCACTTGGCCAGACCCAGAGTGGGGGGATGCATCCAGCCCTCTTATGAGGCCATCATTACAATGGCCTTTCACTTCCCCAATTGCTCCCTAAATTAAACAAGAGATCAGGATAACGCAGAGATGCCCCAGGAGAAAGGCCCTTGTCAGGGTTTCGAGTGCCTGCTCCAGCAGCTGTCATGCATAAGGTGGGTCCTCAGGCTCTTGAGCAATCCCAGTCCTTTGCTGGGCTTAGGAAGCTCCGTGGTTTTGTCACGTGTGTCTCTAGCTGCCCACGCTGCCGCATCGCCTCTGCAATCTGTCCTTGATGCTCTCTTTTGGTGTGTGCTAGAAATAACTAAGCTACAAATAGTGGTGATGGTCCCTCTCGCCTGCTCCTGCCTTGCCCAGCCATACTGTTTCTCTCAGATCCGTTTACGATGCTGTTATTTACAGTTTCATCCTGCTAGTACTTCTAAAGCTTCTACTTAATTTCCTTTAAAATCCCTCTTTACAATCATGTAAGGATTGATCCTCCTTGAAATCCTGTGTGGTGCCCCCTGATCTCAGCATCCATCAGGCAAACCTGAGCTATGATCTCTGCTTTCACAATAAGCTTTTTTTTTTCCACTTCCAGCCTTCAAACTGCCCTCCCCACTCTCCATCTTTGTAATAGTAGGTTTTCTGTCTCAGAGGCTGGGAGATGGCATGAGCTCTTCTCTGCTCCTACTAGTTCTCTGCCATTCACACTTGGCCTTTGACAGTAGTTGCCATGCCGTTCTGATATAAAAATAATAAAGAATTTTTCTTGCCCACCCTTAAGGGAAAGCACACATATGGTCTGAAATTGCCTTGTGCCAGCAGAAAAAAGGCACATCTCTTGGTGGGTGGATTAAATGCTGAATATTCCTGGTGGGTCTGGGTGGCTCTGGAAGGAGTGGATGGGACCTGCTAAGGCAGGTGGGAGGATGGATGGCAAAAGGTCCAAGAGTGTCTCCCCTGGTGGAAAGAGCCAAGTGGAGGATCTAGTCCTCTGTCTGTTCAACCAAAAGCTTTACACCACTCCTAGGAATACACTGATTGATCCTTGAGTCTGGGCTGGCAGATCAAGAGAAGGTCATTTGACATTGCTCCAGGCAGGACGATCTTGGAATACTCTCGTGTGCAATTTTGCTTTGAGTTTTTATGTTAGACTCAATAATGTGATGTCCAACACGTTTCTGGGATTTGTGCTTTCTGGGCTAGGGCTGAGGAGCCATTAGTACAAGCCCAGCTGGATGCACTGTGGAAAGAGCTGAGAAAGAGGATCCCACACCTTCTGATGGAGGTTTGAGCCTCTTCTCACTTTTGAATACCTTGTGTGTCTCCACTCAGCTGGCCTTTTAACTGTCATAGCACACAACCTCGTGGTCCCCCTGTGTTTCGATGCATTAGCGCAGGCCTTCCTGAGGTGGTGACTGCTCTGAAATCAGGCATCCCTGGGGTTGTGCACAAACTGCACCTGCTCAGGTGCCTCATTTTTTCCTTTCACCCCCTCAGGTCTTGTCTCTTGGCAAACTGGCTGCAGAAAATAAAGCCTAGAGGAAAAGAAAGACAGAGGCTTTCCAAGGTGAAGTGTCCTGGGAGGTTTCCAGTCATCCCCTCCCTGCAAGATGGAGCATGCAGAAATGATACCCAGGGTTTTGGAGGGGCAAGGGTTCAGTTTTGGCCTCCCCAGCCTGTCTCTTCAGCAATACCTTATTTCTGCTTTGTCAAAGCTTTCACAGCTTGGGCTCATCGTACAGTTTCTACAAAGAGGAGATCCTCAAATTTGCACAGTAAAATTAGTTTCCTTGGATTTCATTGATCTAACTTGGGCTTTTTGGTGCCTGGGCCTGGTGTTAAGGCAGGGAAATCCATCAGAGCACAGCTGACACTTGACTCCAGCAACGGCAGCAACTAAGTAATAGTGAAAAATGACATTCTTTCCTTCAAAGGAAGGGAAGACTGCTGGTTATTCCAAAGAAAAGGCTGCATAAACTTTGTTAAACTTTAGAAAAAATGTCATGGGCTAGAGAGCCCTGACATGCTCAGACCTGGAGTTACTGCTCACCTGCAGGCAGAAGAAAGGGTCAGTGCCCAGGAAAGATTGCAGGAACCTGATGGGTAAAGGCTGCTGGGGTTGGTTTGGAGGCTGGGGAGCACAGGGATGCTGCTCTTGGCCCTAATGCCACACCACAGTGGGCAGGGGAAAGCAGCCCCTGGCTGTGGAGCCACAATGATGGACACCAGCTGGGTAAGGGAGCATATGGCTTGGAGGGGACAATGCTACCCAGGAGGAGCTCTGCCTTGGGAGGAGCCTTGGGAGCATCCAGTGCCACCAGCCAGCAGCTCTGCTGGTTCAGTGTGGGAGCAATGCATTGAGAAATAACGTGTGACTCTTGCAGTGTAATTGCTGTTGCCTAATGATTTCCCTCATTTCTTATAAGCATCTTCCTCCAACACAGCTCAATGTGCTGCTGCAGAACACTGGCAGGCAGGTATTGACCCCAGAAACTGATACAGGAGGGATTTCTGGTGCATCCCAAGAACAGAAAAAGCACACCAGTGTTTTGGATGCGGTGCTTCTCATTTTTACTTGCTTGACATCCTAGTATTCAAATAAAAATAGACCAGCCCTGCTGCTACTCCAAGCACCTAGTGCTGTAAGGGGAGGGCAAAACCAGAGGGGATAGGCTGGGTCATTTAGTCCAACTATTCTGAGCAGCCACGTCATATAATCCCCTTCACAAATTTCCCAGTCTCCCAGCAGCCCCCACCAGTTAATACCCATTTGTTTATGTGCCAACATTATCTGTGGTTTAAAAGCTATTTTCTCCCCCCAGTATTTCTCTACAGCTTCCTTCTCATCTTCATCTGCCCCCTCTCATTGTAACTAAGGAGGATTGTGCATCCTCCCAGGCTGACCCTGCCTGGCATCCTCTGTTCACCCTGTCTGTAGTCAATGACTGCACCAGCACCAAGGGGTGAGTCTCAGCATCCTGGCCCCTGGTTTGCTGCCCACAGCAATCCCACATGGATGGCTTCCAATGGAAATGGGGATCCCCACATCTTAGGGCAATCATGTCACAGCAAAACCCACTGCTGCTGGTCCTGACTCTTCTTTTGTGCAGGTCCAAGCTCTGCTGAGCCAGGGTGACACCCCCACCCCTACTGCTCCCCTCAGCTAGTATGTTACCCACTTTGCAGTTCATTTACTTATCCTCACCTGCTCTGATCCCACTGATGATGACTCTCTCAGTGCTGTCAGATACCTGTCTGAAGAAGAGATTTGATCTGTTGTTGCACTGCATGGCCTTGAAAAATCTCTGGTTGTAAAGACAATAATCAGTGTGACCTGTTCATTGCACTTTTAACCCTGTGACAGTTGTTTCCCCCGGACCCAGATTCTGTAGGATCACCCAAAGAGCAAACAACTTGCAGCGTAAAACCACATAAAATACCCCAAACCAATGTGCAGAGCAGGAAAGAGTGACTGTGGGTTCCTGATAGGGCCAACCTGGCAGAATACCCTTGCTTAAATCAGCAGCTGATTGTGGGCAATGGCTTTGGCAGGAACATGATTGTTCTGTGTTACTGATGTGCTGCCCTGCTATGGGTATTCCATTTCCGGGGAACCCCCTGTGCACCTTTTGTTTAGGGCTCACAAAATCTTCTGTAAACCTGGGACTGCTGGCTCTCAGACAATGAGAGATTATTACAGCAGCACAAATTATCTGCTCTACATTTCAGCTGGCTGAACTTGGTGGCAGATGACTTGGTCCACACAACCAGCTTAAATCCTTGGCCCTGATGAGACTCTAGTGGTGATTTTCTCAACTAGGTGCCAGAGCACTCCACCACAAACACCATTTCAGTGATTCTTAAAGATGCTGTTTACAAAGGTAGCCCTCTAAATCTACTGAGAAATTCTCTCAGCACCTGCAGGAAGTTGATTCCAGAGATCCTGGTAGAAACCTACCCCTGTTTATTTGTGTAACAGGGAGAAAACACTTCAGGCCACAGCAAAATGGCTCTCTCCCCTAGATGCTCACAGCATCTGGGGAGAAAAAATTATTCATTAGGGGTTCCAGGATTAGCAACAGGATTCGTGGTCTACAAAACACTTGAGGTGATTCAGCATTGGAGGCTGAGGGATAGAGATGTGAATGTGCTGTTGATTGTGGCAGGTGAAGCAGGATGGGGACAGAAAATCTCATCTGAGGACAGCACAGGAGGCTGCTGGTGGGGTGGCACTGTCACAAGCTCAGTCTCAGGAGCTTGGGCACAAAGGCACTGAAGAAGATGCCATAGAAAAACACGGCTGATTTGATGGGAAACTGAGCTGGAGCACTAAATCCTAGAGAGATGTACAGGATGTGCCTGCAAGAACAGCCCACAGGACTGCAACGGCTGCAAAGCAACTGGAGGAATGCTCTGCAAGGCAAAAGCAAAGTTCTGTGACCTCGGGTGACCTGACCCAGCACCACACAGGATGGGCACCACCAGCCACTTGGGCAGAAGTCAAACCAGTGAAAACTCTCTGGATCCAGGCATAATCCCTGCCCGCTTCCTGCCAAACGCTGCCCCGTGCAGGTTTCACCCAGCCGGGCACCGGCAGAGGGGAGAGCAAAGACATAAATAAAGAGGTTCATGTTTTCCACCCGTCTCTCCCAGCTGCCATGCAGATTGCAGCTGTTTCTCCCCAGTCACGCTGGCCGCAATACTCGTTGGGTTGGTATTTAATTGCCTCTCCCTAACGACGCATTAGGCAGGGTGTAATTTGCTGGCGCTGGTCAAACAATACAGATAAACCTGGTTTGCACACAAAGGCAGCGGAGCGGGGAAACTCCGCCGTCTGATTCCGCTCCCCTTTGGAGCTGGTGGCTCCAGACATGGGCGGGATATGGTGAGACAGACGTCTCGGCCTTCGGGAGGAGGAAGGGAAACGTCAAATAACTGGAGACACCCGCTTGCACTGCGGTGAGTTGGGGTGAAACCATGAGTACCCACAACGTCACCAGGGTTGGGCTGCCGTGTGCCAGCACAGGAGCTGCCCACGTGTTGTTACAGCTCAGCACATCCCTTTTCCTGGCTTTTCTTTTTCTTCTTCCTGAATTTCAAGTATCAAGATATTTTAAGGCTTCTCTCTCTGCTATTTTTTAACCTTAGTGGTTAAGATAAAGGATAGAACAACCTCACTCCTGCTTGGGAATAAGCCAGCTGGATATTAAAAACCCAACAGGTTTTTTTAACTTAGGAGGCAGAAGGGCTGTCATAACACCTATGCATTTCTGAGGAAATTGGTTTCAGCAGAAGTAGTCAAAAAGGAACAAAAAGGGAAAGCTTCATTCATACCTACGTGTCACCCTGCAGTACCATGATGCTCAGAGCATCCCTGCCCTCCCCAGCTCTGCTTGTACCCCAGGCTCCAGTAAGAGATTTCAACCAGATGCTGTGAGTATTAGAAGGAGAGAGTTAAAAATTAGCCTACTCTTGCAATGCAATTGCTGAAAAAGCAAAACACACCCTTCCTTGTTCTGGCCCAGGGCACAGACTTGCATTTATGACCACATCTAATACAGCCATGTATTACATGAGCAATCCCCAATATTGATACAGAGAGAAGGGCAGTTATATAGATCATGGGTGGATTTTAGTGTTCCTTAAATATTTACCCAAAAGATGCTGGTAACCAAAATCACTGTTAAAGGGCAGCAAATTGCCAGCAAGAAATAAGGTTTAAAATGCATAGAAATTAAGTATAACCATTAAAATTAATTGGGGAATCACCTTGCTTTAAACACTCGGTATTTTTAGGACAGTGAAGGTGTGATCCTGTCTGGGCAGCAGTGAATCCTGTGGATCACCCACTTCATGCTTGGATTTGAAGGAGCCTGACTGCTCTGCTTCACCCTGTAGAGAGAAGACTTGTTTGGAACAGCACCCACATCTCATCCCCAGACTTCTCAGCATCCTGCTCCCACTGCTAACATGCTGCACATGCAATAAAACCAGCTGCTTTGTCGCCAAGTTGCACATTAACACCCACACCTACAACCTGGGGTAATTTATGGGAAACTGTCAGATAACCCTGTCCTGGCACTCGGCATCCTGGCACCCGGCACCCGACGTGCGCCCAGGCACAGGCACTGCCACCGGCGCCTGCTCGGACACGGGCTGGGAGGAAGCAAACCAACAACAAAAAAAAGGAGCTGTTTGTTTGAAGGCCTCTGGAACAGGAGGAAATCAAGGGTGCGTCAAAATGGAAAAGCACAAAGACAGCAGGGAAATGGGGTTTATTTATAAACTTTGAGAGGATGGCTGTGAACAATAGGGTGGGTGGTTTTTATCCCACTAAGAGATGGAAGGGGAGTCTGTGTCTGTCAGCCCCTGTCACAGCAGGATGGGCTGGCTGGAGGGCACTGGCCAAGAGCTCAGCCTGGGGATCAGGGGGTCTTCAGAATGTGGCTCCACTGCCTGTGCAGAGCTGTATCTTTGGCAGGCAGGCATGCCATGTTTCCTGGCTTCCTCCAAAGCTCCACCACACCAATGTCTCTATGTGGACAATGGCAAAGGGCTGCACAGCACCCACAGTGCATGTTTCTCCCTGAGGTGGTTGGAGCACCCATCAGTGGGTAGGTTTGGGGGTAGGCCCTGTTCCTGTGCAGCAGTGGTCCTGAGCATGTTTTGGAGCAGGCGATGCAACAGCGAACCTCACTCCTGCTCATTGGCTCTCCAAGAGTTGCTGGTAGCTTACTGCACATCCTTGCTTCTAATGACTTTTGTCTTGTCTGCTGAGACAATGGAGGTCAGCCATGGCAGGTGGCAAATCACACCCTGGTGTTGTTTCCCAGGTGTTGGGCTGGAGGCAGCAATGGGCAGAGGTTTGGCAGTGCTATTGGAGCAGCTCCTGTTCACTATGTTACCACCCAAGGGGCCTTTCACCTCTCAGCCTAGGTGATGCTTTAGACAAGCTCAGTTACACTCCTGTTCTCCCTTGCCATGTTAAATGCTCTCTCTGACTGCTGGAAGAACTGGAGTGGCACACGGCATTAATGAGACTGGCAAGGTAACTCAGAGACAGGAAACAGACACTGCACCAACAGGGGAGTAATGGGATGAAGGGAGCCATTGGTAACTCAACATTATCCCAAAGTGCATATGCCCAAAGTGCAGCACAGGGCATCCGACAGCCACTGCCTGGCAGGGAGGAGTATCCTTCCCACCACTGGAGCTGGACCATGGAAATAGCCATCCCAGCCCCTGACCACAGCATTTTGGTTAACACAGGAGCAAAGAGGTGCTGTCATTCCTTAAGGACTGGAGGAATTGCATTGTCTAAATCCCCAAATCCTAAAATTGGTTTGTAACTGCATCTATCAAATTAAAGGCAGCTGCCAAAAATGGCACTTGCACACGTGCACTTGTGTTGCTCAAAGAGCCCGTCTGGCTTCGTGCAGCAAAAGCTATTTAATCCACATGCATGGGCTGACACTGGGGGATGCTTCCTACTTGTCAGACCTTCTCTTCTTATGGGAATATGCCACTTTTAATCAGAATTATCCAAATAGTAAAACATTTGTGGGATACAAAGTCTTAGGCATTAGGGCAGGCAGAGCTGCCTTTGTGGTTTTTCTGGCAGGGGAAAAGCTCATTGCCGACCCAGGGACCTGAAGAATTTGTCCTTTTAGAGCCTGCCTAAAACCAGGTGGCTTCTGGCTTCTGCCTGCCTGTGCCCCAGACAGCTCAGAAAGGAGGGCAGCGTGCCCAGCACTGCTCCTGCAACAGCTTAATTTCGGGTTTGGAGTCTGTATCAGCCAAGAGGCAACAGTGATGGGAGGTGGGCTGAGCAGCTGCTGCTCTGACTCTTCTTCAGCCATCCCACTGCAGCTGGGGTTGTCCAGGACTGCACCACATAGGCTGGAGGATCAGTGTAGATGGTGCCCAGGCAGGAATTGCAGGGTGGATGAGTGTCTGCCATCCTCAACAGCTCTATTGCAGACCTCAGACTCCTATTCAAAGTTATTTCTTTATGGTAAGAACCACTTTTCCTCTCTCAAAAACTGTCAGAGCTGGGATTATCCCACAGGGGTAATTTCTAGCTTCGCCTTCAAGCCCCTGTTTGGGCACAGCTCTCAGTGAGGAGCATCAGTTCCCTGCCAAGGTAGGAGAAATGCTTGGAGCTGCCTCTCACAGAATCTCTCATTTCATCAGGAACAAATCAAAGCACTAAAGATGCTCCAGATGCCAATTTCTTATTAAAACACCAATACATTTTGTGACCTTGCTGATGCAAAGAGCCACTGAATTCACTGACCCATGGAGATGACACTCTGTGAACCTGTGTCTGCTGTGGGCTCTGCACCCTTGGCACTGCACAGGGATCCTGCATTGCTTTTGTGCCCCCTGTGGGATGTCCAGGGCTCTGGAGAGGCAGGTGCTGTGGTGTGTGTGGAGCAGATCCTGACGGAGCCCAGCACCCTCTTCCCACTCCACTGTGGTTTTCTCATGATACTGATTTCTCCAAGTAAACATGATTTTTCCAAGTGCCCAGTAAATCAGTGATACTGACAGCCCTGATAAGATCTAAATGAGAGCAAGACTAAGTGGGGGCAGCAGAAGGTATGCACTGGGAGCAAAGGCTGAATCCTGAACAGGTTGATGAAATGTGTGTGGCTTCACAAAACCTACCTGAAAAGGCATTGGCTGCACACAATGAGTGTCATTGAGCTGTGCCATACTGAAAAGGGTACAGGAAAGCTGGAGATGCTGTCAGGAAGCCCCCAGGAGAGCCTTTGACCAGCTCACACAAATCCTTCACAGACTGAAAGTTACCCCTCAGATGAGATAATTTTCACAGAAGGTTTCTTCAGTCAAATTGCTCCCTGTGCAGCATTGTCACTGTGTTCACATACAGTGACAATGAGGGTTACACTCATGAGGGTTAAAGTGGAGGAAGAGACTGAAAGCAAAAGCAAAGTGTTTTTGCTTTCGCAGCTTTCAAACGTAAAATGCCCAATGAAAGATTACAGAACAGCCTGAGTTGGAAGGGACCCACAAGGATCAATGAGCCCAACTCCCTTGCCACCCCTCATCTGCACAAAGCTCATTTTCAGTGACTTTGTTACAGGACACTGTTATTTCTTGAAATATCCATATGAGGCCCAGTAGCCCCAGTGAACACCAGACATCCTGGTGCTGGCAGGATGGAACAGGTAACACTGACACAGGGCCTTCACCCTCACCCTGAGAAGGCACTTGGGGCAGCTCTAGTACCATAAAGCAACTGAAAAGGCAGAAATCAAGCCAAGTGGAGTAAGATAGCCCAAAATACCGATTTATAAGAAAACTACTCCAATGCCCAAATATTCTTCCATTAGACAGACAGTGGTAGAGCAAATTCTACCCAGTGTCATTTGTGAAGTTGGCCCTATTAAATAAATCCAGGAAGAACCAGCTGCTCCAGCTGAAGGTGAATGATCACATGTAGGTGACATGCCAGCCAGGAGATCAGGACTTAAATGGATGTGGTTACTTATTAGTTGTAAACATTGTTGAATAAATCTAAATAAACTCTACTTATTTATACAGCATATTCCTAATGTTGGTTGGATGTTGCCAACTTTAAAATAAAACTGAAGTCAAGCAGGGTAAACGTTTTAATGCCTCTGTAGATATAATTAGCATGTGTAATATGTATATACAAATATACATAATATATATAATTATAGGTATTGGTGTTTGAGAGAGCTGTCTAGCCAGATGGAAATAGTATTGAAAACACTGTACCTCTGCCTGCTAGAAAGGGGAGGATGTTTATACTCACTAGAATCAGAAATTGGTAGTTCCTGTTTGGGAAAGGGAGTTACTGCCCCACATTCCCATTTTGCTGAGTGGATTTAATAGCCAACTTCTGTCTTGTCCATCCACTTAAAGAAGGATTGGGGCTGAAAGTGTCCAACATCCAAGGGCAAAGCACTGTGTATAAACTGCAGCTGCTGCAGTGTGTTCAGAGTTTCCTGTAGATCCTTTTGGCACCCAACAGAGGGTGATTAGGTGGCTTTGGTCCTCTGGAGCACCTCTGAGGCCGCAAATCAGCACCTGTCTGGGTACATGTCTGCACCGCATGACCATCAGTGCAGGGACTTGAAATGTCCCCAAGCTTTAGTGCCATTGTGCCAAATACCAGCTGATGAGACAAGCTCAGGCAGGTCCCCACACTGCCATTAACACCCAGAGACCCCCAACACAGCATGTTTATTAGAGATCAGTTAGTTGCTCTTAACACCCTGGACACAGAAATTCAGCCACCTGCAGTAACCTTTCCTTTTCCCTGTGGGGTCATGGAGGAGAAGCAAGGGCCCAGGCTGACAGGATGATCACTGAGAAATTCAGTCCGTGCAAGGTCCTCAAGCAGAGCTGGCCAAAATGCTGATGTTGGGGGCTACATTTTCCCTGCAGTTCAGGGATTATTTGTCTCTCACTGCATCAAGCTGAGGGCTAAACAACTTGCTCTTCTGTAGCTCTCCCTGGCATGGCTAAGTGCTCAGCCCTTTGAGAAAAGCCAGGCCATTAAATGAAGCACCTCACTTTAGTCGATGTTTGAACTTTCTGTACCTTTGAGAGGAGAAGGATGACTGTTGTCCCTGGGAGGTCAGAGGGCAGCCAGCAGCTGACATGACAAAGGTCAAATCCAGCACCAGCTGGCAATGTCAGCCAGGGCTGGGAGTGGTCAGGACCATGCCCAGGACCACGTCACCATCCCAGAGAATTTCAGTTGTTCCTTACAGAGTTCAACTACTCACCATCCTGATAACCCAGGGCACAAGTGTTGTTTTTACAAATAGCATTTGCAAATTAAAAATTTGCAAAAGCTCCAGCAGTGTCCAGAGATACGCAGTTGTATCAAGCTACCACAGCAAATGTAAAAGGAAATGCACTTGGAATTCATGACATGGAAGCAGGTGAGACAGAAAGGTGTGGGAACCTTTGGCACCATGGTCTTCCACTGGGGTTTCCTGTGACTTCTGTCCCACCATTCAGAAACACCAAGAAGTCTTTGGCCTGTGGGAAAGGTTGATAGAGAGAAAATATTGAACAAACAGATATTCTTCTTCTCAGTGAAGTGAGTTAAAAAGTGCAAAACACCTTCACCAACATTCTTAGCTTGTTGCAAAAGGATGGAGAGGAGAGGAGGAGTCTTGCCTCCCTGACAAAGCCTGCTCTATTGCTGGATTTTGAAATGAATTAATATAGAAAATGAAACCGGCAGCCAGATGTCTGCTTTCATCTCTCTGCGCTGGAACTGGAATAAAGCCCACAAAATCTCCACCAAAAATGCCTTCTTTGAAAGCGCTTTGTTCGCGGCTGTGCGACTGCGGGGAACAAAGGCAGCAAACGCGAGGGTCTGATGCCACCTAAAGGCCACTTGAATTTTCACCTCCCAGAAGCTCTGTTTGACTTTGGGACTTCCAACCACAATTTCAGAGTGTGAACTCTTGGTCGCCCTTCAGTTTCCATCATCAGGCTTTGTGTTGTCTGCGTTTAAGTTGATCAAACTTGACTGAAGCTGTCCATGCTGGGTGCTGCTCCACGTTAAAACCACACGTGTGTGTTTGCACATACTGCTGGGCACATGTAAAAAGAACAGCTATTGTACCCCAACACTGCCAAAGGACAAGGCTGTACAAAAACACAAGTTTTTCCATATTGTATTCAATTGTATTCTGTCAACCTTCCCTCTTAGAAACCTAAATTACTGCTGGCTTTGAAACTGAGGTTAGAAACCGTGGTGAAGGGCTGAGTGATGTTTATATTGAGGATGGGCTTTCCACTATTCCCCCAAGAGCCTGTGCTAGTTTGGCCAAGGTGCAAGTCTCTGACAGAGCAGTTCCTGCAGGCTGTGTGACAGCCAACACGCCAGAAATGCCCATCACCACTGAGTGCCTTCCTGGTGTTCCCAGTGCTCCTGTGCCCGTGGCAATGCCCACAGCCAGGCTGGCCATGCTCCAGCTGCCCACACACACGGCCAGGCAGCTTCTCATCAGTGCCTTCCAGACCCCTGCACCTCTTTTAACACCCCAGGTCTTTGAAAGAACAAACACCAGCCCCCACAGCAGCCCCATGGGTGAGGGGATGTGTTTCCCTGCCAGTCTGCAGAAAGGAAGAGAGACAACATCAGCGCTCACATTTCCATCAGACCCATGTGCACAGCATGGGACACTGTGGCCCTTTCTCACTGTCCTTGGCTTCTTCACAGTTCATCCTGTTTGAGAAGTTTCCATAGGCTGAAATAATAAAAACTCTACAGTTTTGCAAAGTGGATATGTAGAAAATAGAAAATCCTCAACTACTTGCCCCAGAGATGACAGCAATTTATGCCACGTGCTCAACAGTGTGTAATGGACTCAACTGGCAAGGCAGGAAAATACAAGTCAAAATGGCCCATTACAGCCTTAACCATGACATTATTCTGTCTCTTTGAGGCATCTAAAGACTGATACACCTCATTCTGCAGATTCTGCAAAATCTGGTTTGCGATGTAACACTTATCTCCAGAACAGCTGGAAGTCTGTAAAAGACAACAATAGACAATCACCTGGATGTGATTTATAAATCCTTTTCAATGTTCTTGGGTGGTAGCTCGCATGCAATTTCTCACAGCAAACACTGCTTCTCTGTATTACTCTCTCTTGGTTAAACAGCCTAATGACAATATTTCCTAACATGTTAATGATTCATTTTGAAGCTCATCTTTCCAAACTACTTCCCCAAACTAAAGTTTTAATGTTTATTATGCCTGTTATGCCATCTACTGTATTTCTATGCTTTGGCTTGTACAATCTCAGATCCTTCAAGTAACAGTGTGAAAGAGTGAGATGTAAGTGAAAATGAAGGGTCTGATCTACTTCATAGCGTTCTTAGTCTTGGGAATAAAAAGAGCTTAAAGAAGTAAACTATATATGCCCTTGGCCTTACAGTGGATGCTCTTCCCTGTAGATACAGTGTCTACTTTCACATTAGAGCAGCATTAAGCAGACTGTGTATACTTCTGGAGACAAATTATAGTCAGAAATTTGATAAAATCTTGGTCAAGATTTATTTAAAATGCTAAACCAAAATTCAGTTCCTCAAAGTTCATCAAACTCACCAGACTCAGAGGGCTGAATTTCGATTTTCTTGTAAGCAGAAACAAAACACTGATTTGTGGAAGGACAAGGAAAATAAACGTTTCTGCAGTCCTTAAAGACATTTCACAGAGTTGATATCGCTACAAAAACAAAACACTGGAAGTTCTGCAGCCTCAGAGGCTCCGACATATACCATATGTTGGCAGGGCGTAACACAGATATCTTCAAATAACTTTGCATTAAGGTTTTTTTATAAGAAAACCTTTGTTTCATGAATAATAATTTTTTTAAAAAAGGTAATTTCTGTGAGCTGTTTCCTTGCTGTGTACATACTCAGCACTAAAACCACCCCAGTCCCTCATGCTGCCACCTGTGATGCCAGGGTGCTGCAGAGCAGGAGGCAGCCCAGGATGGGCAAGCACAGACCCCCTGGGCTCAGAACAACTGCCTGGCAGTGCCCTGCCTTTCACCACAGGCCTGTCCTCCTTCCTCTCCAGAACCTGTGACAGAGACAAAAGCTGTTCAACAGCAAGAACAGGTTATTTTCTTGCAGAACTTTCAGGATAAGCACAAGCAAGAAGTCCTCTCCAGAATAAATTCTTGAGAAGCAATGTGCATAATCAATGCATCTTCTCTGCAGGCAAGAGATGTAAGTTCATAAACAAAAGGCTGCTATATGAAATCCATCTATTTAAAATACTGTTTATTTGTGATTTAACATTAATTAGCATTACATCTATGAGCAATTTCAGATAACATTTATATATTTTCCACAGGACACAAGAGTTGGCTGGCTCATTCTTTATGCCAAAGCAAGTAAATAGAGGCATTAGCAAAAGGTGCAAATAGTTCACGGTTGCATTTTAAAAAATATTTATGCACATTGCATTCATTTAGATATATTTTTAAAAAAGTTATGAAAAGCGTAGTTCACAGGTTACTGTTTCTACATATGTTGTAATACAACACAAATAATGTAGAACATAAAAAACAAAGTAAGCAACTGAAAGTTTCCACTATGATTAAAAACACTGATTCCAGTATTTAGTGACAGCTAGAAAATTGTTTCCAGGATCCATTCCAACATTGCATTATCACACTTACACGGTCAAAGCTAACCAGCCCCCGAACATGCTATAATCAACATTTTTGCATGCCAAACCACTCTCCAGCCATATTTAACAATTATATATTGTATAATATTTCAACCGGTAATTTGGGAATCACATGGATCTTAAAAGATGTACTTCCTATTGCGATGACTGATTTACAGACATTTGACACAGCGAAGAAACCCCTATGTTAATTTCTATGTTTAGTTTGTATTTACAATACAGTAAAAGTACTAAAATGACAATACAAGTAAAAATGAGTAAGTGGCAGTACAACCCTTACCCATGGCACTAGGCTCTGATTTGCTCTGGGTTCATCCAAAGGACAACACAGATTCACGAGACCCTTTTACAATTTGAATGAAACTGAAGAAAAAACCCAAAGTGTTGCACTCTGCATGAATCCATACAAATTATTTAAAACATCTAATATGGAAATGTCACTCTGCTGATTTAATAAAAATATCCTGCAATCCGTATCATATATTTAAAAAAAATAATCACCGAACTTTTACTTTCTTTGTCTCCTCCTATTTCCCTACTATTTCACTTTCCCTTTTAACATTTTTGTTTCCTTCATTTGGTTATGTTAAGAGATTATTTTTCTTCATTCATTAGCAATACCATGAGAGAGAAAAAGAACAACCCACAAATAATTTTTAAACATGAATCCAGTTCAATTTTATATGCTTTTATCCTTTGATTTTGAAATCCCTGGATTCCTGAATTATATTTAAGTATACTCTAAACCAAGCATTCTTAAATACACTCTAACTATTAAATGCTTGGTTCACATGCTTATAATACCTTTATACTGAATGGTATACAAACATTTGAACATATAAAATCTTCTTTTTGTTTTGTCAGTTAAACTAAATTATCAATGTTAAGTGTATAAAATCCCCCTTCTTGAAAAATAAGGGTTTCCCCCGCCCCAACTGATAGAATAAAAAAGAAGTCTTCAAAAATTATATTTCACTAAAATGAAATATTTGGCAAAAAAGTTATTGAATAATGGAATTCTTTAAACATTTTGTATAATTCCAAATAAACTTTCTCTTACACAGTTTTTCCCCTAGTATTATGTGCCAGTGTATATTATTTCTATATGAGCTAATCTTAAAAAAGATGTAAAGGTGTGCTGTTAATATGTACCCACTCAAATAGGGGTACAGAAACATAAAATATATGGTCAAAAACCACAATACAAAAATGTATGATCTGGTTTCCAAATGAGACAGCAGTTTTAAAAAGATCACTCAACAGTAACTTTATTAAAGACTTTAACTGTACTGAAAATTTTCAGGTCTGCAATATACTCCAAGCAGAACTTGCTGCTGCATACTGTGATGGTATTTGACCTTGCTATGATGGTAATTGAGCACCTGCCAGTGTAGTTCTACATGAAACTAATCAATGTTTCCAGCCCTCATAGCAATTTTGGACATAGCTAAGTGAGAGATGAATTAATTTGCAATTAACATGAAAGATTTTTTTTTTGTTTGTTTGTCTCTTTGTTTGGTTTCTTTAAAGCAAAACCTCTTCCAGTTTCTACTTGTTTAGGTTAAAAGTCCAGTTACTGCACACCCCTAACACTAAGTTAATGGTCAACTTAAACGTTTAAAATGTGCAATGTCTCCTCACAACAGAACTGCACTTACGCTTCTACCTTCTCCTTCTTTTTGCTCTTTTTCAGGAAGGATGGGGTGCGGAATTTCTTCTTTTTCTTTGAAGGGGATTTGGAAGGCGACCCTTCAGGGGACAGGGCCTCTTCTATCTTTTCAGAGCCTTTAATGGTGATCTCTACGCTCTCCACAGTACTCATGGTTAACTGACTGACCCTCCTGGTGAGATCTTCTTCCACGTCGTGTGCATCTTCCTTCCCGTTCACCACCACAACTGGCATCTCCACAGATATTAGGTTGGCGTTCTGGGTGTAAAAATCCTCATGATTTTCTGAAAGAGCAAACGATTTTGCAATTATTTATATACACTTTCATGCAAAAAAACCCAGTATTGAGACAAAGCCTGTGAATCTGGGCTGTGATCCAAGGAATGAAACCCTAAGTGCTTAGATGTGTTTTTTTCCCCTTTATCCACAGTCTTAGTGGCTGTAAGCAGACAACACAGTCAGAATGTCATTAAGGGAAAATGGGCTGAAAAATCTAACCTTCTCTCTGCCAAGTGCATGCACACCTCAAGCTGTATAGAGTATGTACAAATATAGCCTACACAGCATACACAGCCTCAAGCACAGGCAGAATTACATTTTACTGCAAGAGACTTATTTATGAAAGCATAGCTATTCCATACAGAAAACATTGGAAAACTTGCCTTTTAAAATGCTTATTTAGACTTCTGGAAAAGTCTTAGATAGAAGAACTATTCTCAACATCTTCAGCAAAATGAAGTATAATATCTGTTTGCTCCACCTGGTTAATATCCAAGTTTCAGCATGCCCTCAGTTGTTTTTTGTATGTGAGGATTATGTATTATAAGAAATTGGGAAAAATAGTTTTCCAGACAGAGTACCACCCAAACTTTGCAAAAGAGGGCTCCTTTTGACTCAGTTGACTTCATGCAAGTGTAAAAGTGCAGCACAAGAGTTGACGACTGGGGTTATTGGAGGCCTTGGCATCATACAGAAATTGCATGGAATACCTTCTAATCTTTCTGGGACATTTTGCGGGGATTGAGTTTGTGACTGAATTTGTGACACAGATGAACCGTCATCTGAGAATAATTCCTGTTCAGCATCTGCAGGACAAGATGTGAGTTAGTAGCCAAGCAAAAGTGAAAATCAAGCAAGAGTGTCAGTGCTGATGCTACAAGATTTACAGGTCTGCTACAGCTTTGTGTTGCTCATGCTAACGACAGCACAAAGTTACAATACACAGTTGAAACTCTAAAGAATTATGGATTTATCTGCTAAAAATTGGTAAATATTAGTTCTTTATTAGAAAGCATAGAAAAGGTGGCAGGGTTGCATTCCAAGTAGCATTTTATCTGGTCACAGTCTGCTGGTACAGTAAGCTATTACACTATGTCCTGAGTGTGACATACAGCAAAGTTGGTTAATTACACAATATTAGTGAAGAAGAATTCACAGTAAGCGTTATTGTTAAAAAGTAAAATCAACCCTGAATTAGTAATCCTCTATAGAACTGTAGGATTGGAAGAAGATGTGAAAAGTGAAAGTAGATGAGATTTGCACACTGAGAAAACAGAAGTAAAATTAGAGAAGCCAGGGCGAAACATCTCAGTAAACTTTTGCTCAGTTGGGCACAGACCTGAGCTACTTGATCTAACTTTAGTATCAGCTCTGAGGAGGAGTAGGATTAAGATGACTTTTGTGGACTCTTCCACCTTAAGTTATTCTATGATTCTGACACAAAAATTCATTATGGTTAATTGTGTTTTTGTCAACCCCATTTCTCCACAAATCTTTCATTGCTTTAATTTCAGCACTAACTAAAGTAAAAGAAAAAACCACATTTAACAAAAGAATTCTACCAGCTCAAGGAATGATTCGTTCTGAGCTAGTTGCCAGCAGTATACGCTAATAATTAACATGTACACAATTTTTACAGTAGAAATTCTCAAGCTTATTATTAAAATGCAAACCCCAGCAATTCAAACCACTCTGCTGACCTTCCAACCCCTGCTGCTTGCGCTCAATGGTTTTCTTGTACTCTTCCAGTTCCTTTTCAGTGAGGTGGCTGAACGGGTTGGGTGGTGCTGGCGGTGCGTGCTCATCATCAAACTGCATTGGCTGGGAAAGAGAAAGCCACAGAATTTAACACTTAAAAAATAACAAGTAATGAGCAAAACATGCACGTCTTTTTTTTTTTTCCCCCAGAGTTTGGTGACAAAGTTTAGGCAGGGAATACAGAATTAAAACACAGATGTACTAATTGTTAGATAGCTGGAAACTCTTAGAAGTATGGAATTCTAATTCACCACAATATGTTGGATAACTTTATTAGGGTTATCTATAGAGTTTGGAAGTATATTCTATTCAAGAAAAGATTAATATGGGCAGGTAAGAAACTGGAAACCCTCTGTCCCAACAAGAAGCCTGTTTCTAATGAAAGCTGTCTTCCACATGGTCACATCCTACTTTTTAAACTCAGCTATTTCTGGGATTATTTCTACAATTGTTATCTTAAGCATCACTTCCACAGACTAATGAAGCCTAATTTTGGCCCCATGCATTCCACAGTTATTCCTCTCTCACTTAAGTGATTTTAGACAAGGATTGTACTTCATTAATATTAATGGACACAAACTTAACATGTACATCTTAATTTGAAACTAACTTTTTAAACCTTTCAAATGAAACATGAATAAGATGTATCACACCTCTAAAGCTGACATTACAATAGTCAGTTCTCACAAAACATTTAGAATGAAAATGGTCCAAGCTGGCATTTGAAAGACAGGGAGCCAAATAACCTGAACAGTTATAAATTAGTTAATTATGTTGTACTCACTGAACTTGGCTTTTTATCCACAACAATCCCTGCGAGCAGCTGAGACTGAGGTCCTGCTGTCTTTAGGTCATATCGGTTTTGTTCCCTTATCTATGGAGAGAAAATAAATCAGGTTAGAAGCAGATACTTCTCTTCAACAAATCCTATGTCCATCAGCTTTGCAAAGCCACTAAAACAGGCAGCAGTGAGTGGCTGGAGAATCAAGCTGTGTGCTGCGGCACCTAAAAATTAAGAACTCTACTTCCACCTCTGAATACACAGCATATGTGGTTTGGCTCTTCCACTACTCACAAATATTTACCCCAGTCCCAGCTCTTGAACTTCATGTAAACCAACATTTAGAAATAAGATTCCAGGAATAGCCCCTGAACCTGTCCTCTCCAGCTTATAAAGGACAACACGTGTTCAGCTATTGGAGAAAACTCTGTAGTCACAAAGGTTGGTAAAGTTTTTCATTCCATGAATAGTTTATTGTTTTCTCTAAACTAACAGCCTAGTTTCTAATTGTCAGAGCTTAAGTAATGGACAGATCAGATATAAATACCAATACAGATCATATAAAAAATATCCTACAGCAGAATTAGGAATAAACTCTCTATGAACCAGTGACATGCATGAATTTAAAAATCACTGCCTGGGATATGTATTAATTAATCTCTGGATGATTAGAGCATGCCTTTCCAGTTCTGAGGAAGGGAGTTGCTCCTTCTAACTCCACTTCAGTCCCCAATGACACTGATACAGTGCTTTCCAAGAAAGAAAGAAAAAAAAATGCAATCCAATGAAAAGTGTCCTGAATATCTGTTAATATAGTTATGCTAAGGGTGGAGTATTTGGTCAGCCTGATAATCAGTGTCTTCTATGCTGGAAGGGAAAAGCAGAGAGATATTTCTGTTTTTAGAGAGGTTCAACAATAATCTCTCATTTTCTTTTTTTTACTGCCATTAGAAATTCCAGCTTAACAAGCACTAGGCAAATTAAACAGAACAGGACAAGATTAGAGTCTGAGATTGAATCATGCTGCAGATGACGCACAGCAATTCTGTTGGTGTTGACACCTAATTATCTACTAAATAAAATGCTAAATAACAGGGACTACCATTCCCAATCTATCATTTCTAGTTAACACTTATCCTTCATCAGACTACTGCACTCAAAATTCAAATATATAAATATTGCATACATATCTACAGATTTTATGTATATCACACATTTAAATACTTTTTTTGGTGCCAAAAATCACATATAGTGTAAGAACCTTCTTAATAAAATCAAAACATTTGAAAATGTTATTTTACTGCTCTGCTGAATCATTACTTGAGCACATAATTTTATTTGGAAATACTACAATTTTCAGTTCATTACACTTCTTTTACCTTATTTCTCTTTTCCAACACTTCACTTGGGTTTGTGTTTAGAGGAACAAATTGGTTTGGATCTTCAATTTTGATTGGAGTTCCTCCACTAGTCTTGGAGGAGTCATCAGCTTTCATCCACTTAAAGAGGGGAAAAAAAAAAAGAAGCTAGAATACCCAGTATGATGGAAAGGAACAATTCTCTGTGTTGTTTCACTGTTAGAGAAAAGGACTCTCTGACTTTATCCTCAATTCCGCATTACACTTAAAAAATAATCCCAACTCCTTTACAGGTTTGCATGTTTGCCCAAGAGGATTTAAGTTGCCTTGAACATGAAGACTTTTTGTAAATACTGACATACATTCCTGGAAAAGGCAGTGTTAGCTGTGTACTAATGATGCTGTATTTAAAAAGGAACACACTCCCTAGTAACTGGCATGTAGATCCAGAGCCCTTGTTCATGCAACAACCTTCCACCTCTGCTGACCACACGGTGACTACAGTGTTTTTTCCCTTCTCAAGCAGGGCTCTGAGGGTCCCAAACTCAAGTTTAGAAACCTGCCAGCCTGCCAGCAGGAGGAGCTGATGCTTTTACAGTTGTACTGGGAGTAGCTGAAGAGTAATAACACGCTCTGTAGTCCCACGAGGGCCACCTCTCTGCAGGCTGGAAACTAAGTGTAAGCATCTTGCTGAGCTGCAGGAGGGGGAAAGACTTTATCATCATTAAAAGCCTGTAGCACGAACAGACCTTTCAAAAGCTGTTTTCAGTAGGCTCACAAAGAGAAAGGGGGCAGCAAGAGATGAATTAGAGCTCGTGTCTCCCTCATGTAAAAAAAGAACAACCCACGGGTGACTTAAAACCTTACTATATTTGGTGGATAACTAATAGAACAAGAAGAAGTGGTAAAAAAACCTGTTTTCTACTTCAGGAATATGAAGAGATGGTTAGAACTGCAAAATCATTGTTAAATTTTATCATTAAGTGACTCTTACAGTCAACCCCTCTCTCCTCAAAAAGAGGAGACCCCTAGTACCAATGCCATTAAGGCTCTGAAAAGCCTATTTTCATTTGCTCCATAAACTTATTTGCTAATCCTATTCAAGATTTCCTCATATAAACTGTGCATAACTTACTTTCAAGTAGGGCAAAACCAAAGTGATTGTCCAACATATCAGCCTACCGTGATCTTAGTCCTGGGACTGGTTTCCCCATTCCAGGACTCCTCAGGCACATTAACTTTCAAGTATGTGTTTGGAGAGTTCAGCCATCTTGTCTTCTCTCTCTGTTGCCTCTGTGCAAGGAATTTCAGGGGTGAAAGTGGGACTGTATCATCATCAAAGGAAAAGGCAGTCACAGTGGCTGGGATCTCAACATCACTCTTATGTCTGGGTTTTTCTCTGACTAATGGTTGCCTATAGGCATAGCCAGTTCTGTAACCCTGCAGAGGAGGAAAATAAGAAAAGAATGTTTAAAAAAATTGAAATAAAGACTTTTACTATTAAGTTACTATACATTTGTAAGATGGTGGGACAAAATTGAAGCTCAAAGAATTATAAATTCTTATTAAGACAGAATACTGCTGTCAGAAACAGTATAACTAAAAAATTATTTGCTTTACAGAAGCTAATCCTACACTCAAAACCTTACAAGACTACAGATACCACCAGCAATGTGCTCTCACCAGGTTGTCCAGCATCCTCATGAGCGCTTCAAATTCTTGCTCCCCAACTTTCCATTTTTGTTGTGAAGCCATATTAACTCCTCCTCCTCCCATTGCTGCCACGGCGTGTGTGGAAGGCTTGAACTTCTGCAGATCCAGTAGTAGGAGATTGTCTATCCCACCTGCTCCAGCTAATGCATGAACCTGGAGACATCAAGGAGCGTATTTCATTTGTGAAAAAGCTTTTGTATTCTCTGCTTTTCTAAATTTGCAGCAGAAGGTTGCTTAAATACGTGCTGTGGTTACTTCTCAGGCTAGTTTTCTACTGTCCAAAAAGTGTATTAAAATATATAGCAAGTGACTGCTACAGAAAGCATTATAACATCTGCTAATAATTGCACTTCAAAAGGAGTAGATTCAAACATTTGCTTATAAAGTACTTTAAAAACATCTTTCTGCATCACAAGATTAAAAATCTTTTATTTTTCTAGCTGTTTCAAAATGAAAAAGTGTCTGAACTCAAAATGAATAGTAGGGCAAGGGAAGAAAGGAATGGGAGCCCACCATTTGCACATCCAAATGCCTCCTTGGGAGGATAGGATCACTGGGGAAAAGAACAAAGTGATGAAGTTTCTGGGGATGGGCTTGAAACTTATGAAAGGTAAGAACACTTTGGTAACATATGGGTAGCTAACCAGGTAGCTAAAGTTAGACAGAATGGAAACAACTGAATTTGTGATTAAAGTTATTTTTAAATATGCCACCCATTATCATTGCTCTAAAGACCTTCTTTTAATTTGGTTTCACAAATCTGTGATCACAGAGAGAAGCTTCTTTTCTTGTCATAACATTCAGCTTCAGTAAAGGAACTGGCTCTCGAGAGATCTTAAGTCACACTTCCCCACACAGTGAGTACCAGCAAATCTATTATCTGACAGATTCCCTGCATGAGGCTCACTCTGCACAGCATGGAACAAAACCTTCTGTACCCTTCAGAGTGCAACACCACTGAGACTGTGTCAGTGTTCCTAGAATGAGCATTTGTGCCATTCCCTCGGTGATTCCTTGATTATTCCAGTCTCTCTTTGACTGGAATTACTGGATTCCACAACTCCAAAACTGTCTAATGTAAGAAGTCTTCCCATCTGGGATACAGTCTGTAACTCTGCAGTATAAGTGTTTGAAACTACACACAGATAAATTCTCTCTCACCTGTGTTTCACAGGCCAGTTGCACATTGAAAATATAGTGGAATGCTTCTTCCAGTGTCTCTCCTAGTGCCACCACACCATGGTTTCTCAAGACTAATACCTAGTAAATGAAGACACTAATGTTAAATGGTAGAAACTGGAGCAGGACATGAAAATTGTTTATCAAGCGCATAAATGAGGTTGAATACCTTGCAACTGGGTCCAAGAACTTTTTGAAGCTGAATTCTCTCTTCCTGTTCATCAAGAGATCCCTGATAGCTGTAATAAGCAACATCTCCCAGAATCAGAGCCTCTTGTGATATGGGAAGGATGCCACACTTCATAGAAGAAACCTGTTACATGAAAATGAAATGCTGATAACTAGGGAAAAATGAAACTCTTAAAACTCACATGTTAACCACCCAAGCCTTAGCAGGGTGTACTCTGTTAGAGGAGAGACAAACTCCACAGGGAGAGCTTAGAAACAACAGCCCCCACCAGTCTAATTTGCAATAGAGTGACAGAGGTGCTGCTACCAAGTCTAGGGACATATTGGAAGAAATTTTTGTGAATTTTATTCATGTTCAATTCTCAGCTTACTTAACTTTCCCACATTTATGACTTCAAAAAAGCTAGTATAAAAAAAATTAATTCCTTTTTGTTTAGTCTGTAGGCAAGGAATGCATATATATATATACATTTCTAGAAAAAACAGTAAGAATTTAGTTATTTCAAACCAATCCTTTCAGGCCTCCTTACATTTTTATCATTATTATACAAACCATTTAAAGTTTATGTTAACTATAACATTTAAATACTGAGGTAAATCCAAACTAAGTATAACTACTAAACAAACCACTTAAAAATGGAGCTGCATAATGCAAATGAAGATGATTTCTACAGCACATTATATTATCTAGGATACTATAAATGAAACCTGTGTAAACTATTTGCTTTACAACCTCCTCAACGTGTGTATAATAATCTCTGAGCATCAGTTTTTTCTGATGCCATTCCACTGTGGTGGCTCAGCCCTCTCTCTCTCTCTTATTTGATAACCCCATGTTTTTATTTACTAATGCAGAGTGGATATTAAAATAAAAATAAAACTGCTGTGACCAGAAATATGCCCTCAGTTTATAAGGAAAAGCTGTTTTCTTTCAGTCTGTGCCAAAGAAAGACTTACAGCAGCTGTGGCAGGGGTGTGTATGTGTATGACACATCTGACATCGGGGCGGGTGGAGTAGATGGCCACGTGTGGACTGAAGCCTACACTGTCAATACTGAGAGCTGTGCTTCCCTGGTCCACTACGTCTCCTAGAATGTTCACTTTAACCTGAAAAAGGCAAACAGACAAATGATATTCAGAAAGTTTGTGGCAACTTCAGTTATCTAGAAAATACCCTTCCTTTCTGATTTAGCACCAAATGTCCCCACGCACATTCAAGGCTCAGACCACAAAAAAAGTAGGAAAGCAGCCAAGAATCTCTGTGTCAATAAACCACCCTGCTGTACTAGCCCTTGATAGTTGTTGGAAGTTCAGCCGTGGAAGAAGTAAGGATAAGGCCCTGACACAACATATATTCTACTTCAGTCTAGCTGACCTTTCCTTGTTCCTGACTTTCAAAAATGCATTTCATTAACATTTCCTATATTTTAAATATGAAGATAATTCAGAGCCTGAGTGACTTCCAGTAAGAATATTTAATGCACAAGGAATTTTCAGATTCATGAGAACATTAAAATAGTAATTCCTGGATCAACAAAAAACTACAGCAGGGTCATATGTCATGGTATTTTGGTTCTGTGTTTGCTATATAATAGTTTCAATCTCATTTTGGTACCCCTTTCACCTTGAGGCAGTATCTTTACAGATATGCACTGACATGAAGAGCATATGGCAGGTTCTACACCAAAGGATGTGTGATTTAGCAGCTACCACTGCCTAAATACCAGCCTGTAACTTCATCCAGCTCATTTGCTGGGCCTGGGAAGATTATTTGACTTTATCTCCTCACTTCTAAAGGTAAGAGGTGATTCTGATAACACTACTCCTACAGAGTCATTTCATATGTATTGCCACACTCTCAGGTTATAAAAGGCTTCATCAGACAGGAAAATAAAACTTTGCTGCTCCACATTGAAGCTGGAGACAAAGAAAGAGAAAGGAAAGCTAAACCCAAGAAGAAATACTGTCAACAAAGAGTGCTACTATTTAAGCAGTTAATCAGCTTTTGAGCTGGGAGTAAATATTAAAAACACCCAAACAGCATAATTACAGAAGTCCATTTAAGCAACCACAAAAGTATTTTAGGAAACGGGATGAGCCTTGTTGGTTATTACAGCAGGTGAATCACATACCAAATTAGAAGCTGAAGCTTCAGAAAAGGACAGCCCTCTTGGAATGATTAGAATGTGGTCATGTTCTTTGCTTACTCTTACCTGCAAAGGAGACAGGAAATGGGTTACTGATCTAATTTACATTAATCAGGGGGAAAAATAATTTGAATGCAAAGTTGAGATCCTAAGTAAGTTTTTTTTTTCTTTAAAATACTTACTGTGATATAGGTATTTGGCAAATGTGCCCACCCAAACAAGTCAGCCAATCTATATAAACTGGCTAACTTGCAACGAGTAAGTTTTTCTCCCTTAACAAATGAGGAGGTATCTACCCCAGGTAGGTCATTGATGGGTGTAATCATTCCATGGCCTGAAAAACAGACAAAAACAGATGACAGCCAGTTGGACAATTAAATATATTTCCAGCTATGCCATGATCTTCCAGATGCACTGTTTTTAAATGGCTAGCAAAGCAGTACCAGCATTTATGAGACTGAATAAAGGTTTTCCTGAGCTGTCTGCTGAATCGATGTCCTACATAGGATCGGAACTGTGCTTTAAGACATTTGTCAGTAATTAAGTATTTTTAAATGTTACTTTGAGTTTTTTTGTTACATGACAAGACCTTCCTGTGGACTTCCGACACCACAAGGCAAAACTTTAGCAAAAGTAATTTGAAGAGATAACTCAGTCTTAGCACTTCAGTTCAGCCCTAATGAAGAAATTAGGGTTAGTGCAGAAGTTCTCAAAACCTTACACAGAGGGTATCACCTCTTAACAGGGGAAATCACAAAGATCACTTTCTCTCTTTGACTTGTGACTACACAACCCTACCTTTCTCTCCTTCATGAATGCATGATAGCCTTTTGACAGCCCACAATCTTTGTTTAGAGGGAAAGTTAAGACCAAAAGAAGTCATTTGGTTTTCAACAAAAGGAGTGTGCACTTTCAGATCCGTCCCCATTGTCTCTGGCAAACACAGGAGAGACAACAGTGGGTTGCAGAGTCTCAGGAACCAACCAGAGACGTGAACACGAGGTTATTTGGGCTCTCTGTTCTCTTCCACTCGTTTTGTTAAATAAAACCTGAAGTACCATTTTGGGACCAAATCTCTAAAGATGATAAATGCTGACAGCTGCCACTGTACTTCAGGCTTGTAAGCTCCCATACGATGTCCACCCACAGAACTGAAATTGACTTGAACGTCTCAATGCTTCATGACTTGGAGAGAAGAACTTGGGTGTTAACTGTGAGATCCCAGCAACATCTTTACAAGTAAAGTGCAGACTAGAAGCTGTGGAACCTGTTTATCTGATAATTCAGTTTGCCAGGGTACTCTCCCCACCTCAGCATTGTTTTGTTTGGGGTTTTTTTGGTAACGATTTATATGCAAGAGTAGAAAAATAAAGAAACAAAATGGTAATGTATTTCACATCTCAGTTTACACTCACGTTAAACTCCTAATAGTAACAGGGCACAACATTTTGTCCCCTATGTCAGTTCAACTTTTATTAACAAATTATAGAATAACTTGAGGATTCCAACCATTTTGGGTATCATTATACAAGTCAAAGAATTTGAGAGAAAGAAGCCTAAAAATGCAAATTAAGCCCACCATCTGCACTACTTCACAGCTGAAGCAAGCTCTGACAGAATTTTTATTCAAGGAAAGAGGAGATCCCAGCATTTCTAAGCCCTGGCAACAATTAGGAAAAAAAAAAAAAAAAAAAAAAAAGGACAAAAAAAGAAAAAGAGCAGTTTATGTATAATTCACTTACTGAGTGAAGATGAGGAAAAACCTGTAAAAGTGCTTGCTGTAATGTATTCAGCAATCTGCTGTAATGCAAGCAGTCCAGTGGGGTTATTGCCCTTCTTCATCTGTTCTTGAATAAGGCATTCCAGATCTTCTCTAAAAGCCTGTAGAAACATTCGAGAATCATCAAGGAAAGCTGGCCTTGATAATCTTATTTCTATTATAGGTGGGGCTGCTAGTTTTGCTTCTTATTAATGTCACATGAAACTTCCCCACAGACTTTGTTTTTAGCTGTTTTAACTTTTCCAGATTTAATCATCTTACTAAACTTTATATACTAGGTATTAGCAATTTGTGGGGGCAGAAAGAAGGAGTTTGGTCACCGAGGATTTACAATTTCCCAGTACATGATAAGATAAAATGTATTTTTTAATTATTAAATCCATTTTTATCAGTAACTGAAGTGTTGTCTATATTTTGGAAGAGATACTTGAAATTTGATCAGGATGTGTTGCTTTCTGTGCTGGATATTTTTTAATAATGTAATCCCTCTGAAAACCCATTCAAATGTGATAAAGTTGTAAACAACTGGAAAACTGGAGCTCATCCATGCTCAAGTAATATCACAGATATGCAAAACCTAGAAGGAATGCTATCTCCTCTCTATTTCTTTCCTTCCCCAAAGGGAAAACCCCTTCCTTATTTTTCTGAATAAAGTGACTGCAAGCCCAAGAGATAAACTCTTGCAGAATATATCATGAAAAAGTTTTCATAGTATAAAATTTAATATACTATGCATGTGGACAAAGCCTGTTCCTTTGATATGATAAACAGATTATTCCCTGTCTACTACAAGCCCATGTTCTAGGACCACTGCAGTCCTGACATTCCTAGACTAAGCAAATTCTGTTCCTTTAAACTTATAGATTACATTTTCTAGCCCTCCCATTACTTCTTGGCAGCATCTTGCAGCTTTTCCCCAAACTCACAGTGCCCAAAGCTGCACACAACGTGAGCTGAGGCAGATTGTGAACACTCCTCCTGGTTCCTTCCAAAAAGACATTTGGTGTCTTTACCATGCAGCTGGCTCCTATTATAACTCCAGACTATTCCCTGTATGTAACTGCTCCTTTCAGTTTGCCTTCCTTGGCAGAGCACTTGCTCTCAATTAAAGAAAGAAAACAGTTCTGTATGACAAAAGTAATTTCTCCACTGAATTTTAATTCAGTCCTTCAAAACACCCACTTTGTTGGAAAATCCACCAATCTCTTGGGTCTGTTCACCTACAGGTTTTGATTAGTAAGACAGAATGCTACTGTACCCAGCAAAGACATCCTCAGGACTCTACTTGATACAGCCCCCTTAGGTGGACAGTAGAGCCTCTGTAACTACTAATTACCAACTTTTCAGATAACTGTACTCTCTGTAGAATAATTTTTTCAGGACTGTGTCCATACCTGAGACTTGCCAGATTTCCATAAGTAAAGCCTCTAAAAATTCCCCCTGACTGACTCTGAAAGAGTATGTTGCATAGATCTCTCAGTGTAGACCAGAATATTCATGTGGCATCCTCCAAAGAGCTGAACAATCTCTCACCAGCCTAAAGATGCACAGGCAAAGTCAGAATTTTCTCTTTTGTGGCTGCTATTGGTAAGGTCCGTGCAGCAGGAGAAAGGAGCAGATGAAGAAAAGGAAAGAAAAAATGGAATTGAGAGAGGAAAGGAACCTAACTGGGGGAAAAAAAGTGGAGGACAGGGAGCAGTGGCCATAAACTGAAACATACCAAGTTCCAACTCAACATGAGGAAGAACTTTAGATCAAGAACAGCAGAACACTGGACCAAGCTGGCCAGTTCTCTGCATTATATTAAATTATTCTTCCTTCAATTTAACAAGGACTATAGAAAAGATCTGCAATAACATTAATAGTGAAGTCTTATTTGTCATATTCAGATTTCTGGAGGTTTTTTTAAACCTGTACAAGTAATGTTACATCTATAGCAGAAAACAAGGTAATACAATGTATTTTGGGAAATTTCTGACAGAAAGATTTTTTAGTTTATTGCATATTATATTTTTGATTTTTAAGTCTTCTGCTTTTTGGTCATGTTATTTTCAGTCTTCTGGGGTTCATTTTGCACCTTAATGCTAACAGCAGTACATTACACATTTGCTGAGACTGCTAGAAATGAGAATTTAGTTTTGTATCAGCAGCTTTATTAAACCAAACAAGCAGCTTCCCTTAAAAATAGTTTTAGAAATAAGAGAAGATAGGTAAAATCCAGGAAAGTGGCAAATGTGGAGTTTTGGAATGAGTTGTAAAGCAGGTGAGAATATGGATGAAATGCATAAAATCAAGTATGCAATTTATCCACATGCCAGTGTATAATTATGTTTTCTAGCAGCCTTCAGCCCATTACATGGATATCTATGAATATTTCAATACATTTCATTCACTGCTACAGACCTGTGAAACTTGAACTGTATATCCTTAGGTAACCATCCTACAGGTGCTAACAAAACCTTCTTCCATTTTGGGCAATCCCAGGGGGCTCCTATGAAGGGCACCACCTTCTTGTGGTCAACAATTTACTTTTAACGAGAGACATTAAGTAAATGATATTTATTGGATACTTATATTACTGTACAAGACTGATTTCTGTAAAAACCACTAGTTTGCAGGGCTCTGATTCTGGGATCTGACCAGAGCAGCAGAAGCCTGCTTCTGAAAACCTAATTAGAGCCTGGAGACCAAGAGGTTTGGTTTTACTTTAATTCATGAGATTGTAATGTAATATAGTTATATATGTGTGGCATTACACTGCCCACAAGTGATCAAGCAAAAGTCATACAAGTAAGTCATACTGGAGAGAGACGCTTTCAAAGAGATGACAAACATGCTGCTCTGGCACAAAGCAGGTATTTTTCAAGTGAAAAGGTCACTGGTAATTTTAGATGTAGTATTTGACAAGAAAATGCTGACAAAGGAAAAACTGTACTGTCAGATGAATGAAAAATTATGTTATTCAGCTGTATGCTCAGAATTGCTCAATCAAGAGAAAGTTTCAGCTCTCACATTTAGTAGGTTTTTTTGGTACATGTGCATTGTTTTGTTTGAAACCATGACAACTTTAGACATGAGACACTAAGAGCGCTGCCTTTTTCCAGTGGGATACAAGTCCCAAAGTAAGCAGCACAGCACTTCACGACTGCCCATGATCCTGCCAACACAGCTGGGCTCCAACACCTGCCTGTGCCTGCACACAGCAAGGATGTAGCCTGGATAACCCACCCCTCCACAGCTGGGAATCATTTCCTGTGTGCACAAGCATCCTTCTGCCTTCAGGGACCTCACCTGCCCAGCCAAGCACCTGTGTACCCCTGCTGAAACAGCACTTCAGGCATCAGACTGAAGGTTTGCATAGGAAATATCCCATGGTATGAAAACTGGGCCCATGATAGCTACTGGAAAGGAGGTGCAGTGACATTTCAGACACAATGCACAGCCAGGAGGACGCAGAGTAGGACTTTTAGTTTAGACACCTAAATGAGTAGCATGACCTTGGTAGAATGCAGGCTGCTGATCTGCTTCCACCTCACCCACCTTCTGAGTGCCACACCACCACCTTGCTCTGACACATGAATTTCTTCACAGCTTACCAGTAAAAATGAACAGGGCAGCTCAGCCTGTTCCTAATGCTGTTTTCAGAATTCCACTCTTTCCAAAACTGTAGTCAGCTTTTTTACACTAGCTTAGACAGCCTTACATAGTACTGCACAGCCTGTAGAACAGACACAGCTTTTCTTGATGGAATCACTAGTAGAATGATTAGGTCAAGGTCTTTCTAATATCATAAAATTACTATTCCAGCACTATTTGCAATCATCTTCCAAATACACATCACAGACTCAGTTTAGATGGAAAAATCTTTCAACTTAGAACTGCAACAGTTCTCTGAAACCTGAGAGTGAAGTTAACAAGCTCAGTTCTGACTCATTTACTTCCATTTTCTTTCAGAAGTACAGTCTAAGTGTGAGCTGACAGTGTAAATTTGGGCTTTTAACAACCAAAGCAACGTTTGCATGTACCAGTTGACAACTAGTATTTTTCAGTCAACATATGCAGGAAGAACTAGAATAATCAACTTGCTAGAATAACCTATTTTACATGGATACACCCATATACAGTGTAGAATAACGATGCTGCTAAAAAAGTTGGTATTAATCTCCTCATCTTGCTAGGCAGCTCTCTAAGGATGTTAAGAAGTACACATGCTTATGAGCATTTTGACTATCTATGCTGTTTCTTTTTTGTTGACCACTGATTTCCACATGTATAATCAAAAGAAGTAGAAATAAAATAATAAGCAAATAATAATGGTATACAAGTCATCTACAAATACTCCACACCACTGCAAACCTTTAAGAGGAGAAAGCATATGCTCACATTAGGACTAATTACAGTAATGACCAGTTTCATGTCATTCTACGGGAAAGTATCTAAAAAAGAGATGTGAGGCTCCTACCTTTCACAGCAGCACTGCTGTTAGACTAAAAGCTGCCAAATAATACAAGAAACCCATTCAACCATTTTCAGTTTTGCCCATTTTGATCATAGTTTATAGTATCTTAAATCCATTTTTAAAAAGGGCATAATTTAACTTATCTAAATGTGCCCACACAGAGTCTCTAAGCCAAATCTCCGCCACTGAAGAAAAGTTTCAAAACTTAACTGGTATTTTGTCCTCAAGAGTGAAGAGATGTTAATTTTGGTTCCTGTGCTGTAAACACAGCTGCTTGTGAAAGGAAGACCTTCACTGAAACAGCCGACAGGGCTCCTAACAGGCTCTTTCAAGACTGAAGTTTAGATACAAACAGCCCGTGCCCTAAGTGGAAAAGGGTGGAGCTGGCCACAAAAAAACCGCCAGTGAGTGAAGGCTGGCGGGGAGAAGATAAGAGTCACAAAAAGTGTTTGTCAATGCTGCAAAAGAGAACAAGGGGGATGGGGCTTCTGTGCTAAGACAAAATGAAGTAGCCTCAGTACTAAGTATGGGAATTAGCTAAAGTTATAATAATGTCTTTGCTTGCACTGAAGGGTGAGGGTACCTGGCTGGATTTAGTGACTGGGCTGACAGCAAGGCGGTCCCCACACAGAGCTCAGCCCGTGCCAGTTTTTCCAGCTCCTCTAACCTGGTGCACACTGGCTTTCTCCCATGAGCCACAGCAGTGTTCACTCCTGTGATAAGCAGCCTAGAGAGATCCCATGATTACAGCCAAACATGAAGCACTGAACTCCTTCGCCAAGCCCATCTCCAGCATACCCAGCTTCCAGCGCCAGCCACTCACACAACTCCTGCTCTGCATGGGGGTCTGGCTCCCTCCCTCATGTTCTCTCATGGAGTAAAGCCATACCATACATCTTGCCAAATGGAATGTAAATGAAATGTAATGAATGTAAATGGAATGTACGATGAAATGTAAAATGCCAGAAGAAATCAAATTTGAGCTTGTCAGGGGTCTCACACATTTCTGAGCATAATTAACTGAGTTTTTCAGTAAGTGCAGGACTTGGAAGGGTGGGAGCACACATGGTCAGGATGCATTAGGAAGAGCTCTTGCCGGGTGTTTTGGATGTACATGCTCCAGAAGCCTAAGGGGAAAGACAACAGTCATGGCTTTCCAAGGTCTTCCAGGTATTGTTCAACCTGTTGGCATTTATATCTAATGAAAAAAACCCCAAAGTTCAAACTAAGTGGAAAGGAGCAATATGGAAATAGAAGGGAGTGAAGGGTAACCCAGTAAGAAATCTGGGAAATTCTCATGACGTGCACTTGTGGTGCAGGCCATTGGTGTGAATTTACAGTGCACTTTTGCAGCTATAGAAATGAGAGCTAGGCAGTGGAATTTCTTGGGTCCTCACAGAGATCTAGTGGATGGCCTAGATTTGAGACACTCTTATCCTGATCACAAACTCTCTATGCTTAAAATGTTGTCCCAGTGCACAGGAGATCTTTAAGGGACATTCTGTAGTATGTCTTCAATGATTTGTCAAGCTGAGCTCTTGCCTCTGGGTGAACAAAATGCTGCACAGGTTGTATGACAAAAGCATGCAATTAAATAAGCTATTGCAGTGGGAGAAGAGTCATGCCCTCCCAGCAGGATATCAGGAAAACGTCAGAGAAGACAAAAGCCAGAGCAGGGAGCCGCAAGTCGGGAGGACTGTCCAGTGAGGAGGTCCTCAGGTGATGTAAAAGGCTGTGAGTCCTTTGTGGCCAAGGGGTGAGGCTTCTGAAGGATGTGAAAGGCTTTTGAACTTCTGAGAAAAGAGCAGTAAAAGCCAAAACATATGAGGAACTGAAATAACTTTGATATTTTTAAGAAAATAAACTGCCCCAAAAGGGAGTGGTACTGCAAAAATACTGGATGTTCACTCAATACAAAATAAAGTAAACTAAACAACTACAAAAGCTGGAGGAAAACAATAAATTAAATCATCCTTCATCTCTGTCCTGATGGTCTGAAAATAACATATCCAGGAAAAAAATTCAAGTGTGGGTGGGATTGCTTGTTTTTGAGGAGAAAAATCTGCCTGCGTGCTGCATGCTAAGGCAGACCTCTGAATAGAAGAGTTGCTAAGCTGTATGGTTATCTCCCCACTTTTTTTTGGGCAAGACCAGCTAGTGTGGGAGGCAGGGGTGTGTGTGCTTGTGTAAGGCAGGAAGGGAGGCACAGTAGAGAGGTACATTTTTCACTTCAGTATAACCCCCCCCAAAATTTTGCAGTCTGGATAGTTTCACCTGAGCCTTCCTGCAACAGCAGTGTCAAGCCAGAGTGGCCCTGAACACTGCAGAGTCATGACGGGTTGGTAGACACTCTCTAGGATCCAGCATGAAATTAAAGTAAGGCCTGATGGGATCCTGCCAACACAGAGCTCAACTCAAGAAAAGAAAACCCAAGCTCCGAATAACTGTGGTTTTTTATGTAAAAATAGCCAGCATACATCCAATGGGTCTCAAGAAACCACACAAAACTTCACTGGTAAATTAAACTGGACATTTAAATTCCAATAACAGGGAATCTTTATGTTTACATAAAATAGCTCTTCAACTCTGTTTCAGACACAACTTCTTCTTACATTAGTAAAAATAACGAAGTATATCTCATATATAAGCACATCTTTTGTACAAGAACGCATTCTCTTCCATTTCCACCCTCACCTGTAGCTTTCCTTCCAATATACCAATAAAAGGGATGGAAGGTACTCCTCAGTGCAGTCTAAGCCCTAATCCTAGTTTCCTGTTAGGTTACACACATTGTCCTGTTAGCTGAAGCCTGTAGTTAGCTTTTCTGCAGGGTGGATAATTGTTTCTCATGGTGTCACTGCTCTGGAAGCAGTGTGGCACTGCTGCCTGCCTGCAGAAACATCCAGCACCTTCCCTGCTTCACAATGGCTGTGGGCATCTTCTCTTAGTCTGTATGTTCATTCAGCTCCTCAGTGCTGAACTGGCTGTTCAGTTTTCATAAATACCATAACTGAACAACTGCTGCCTTTTTTTTTATTTTTTATTTATAAAGTGTTTTAAGAGTTTCTGGTTGCTGTGGTGACAGCATCAGAGAAATGCTAGAAGGAAATAAAGGCCAGAAGGACTTGTATACCACAAGTGAAATGAGGAGTTTGATGTACAGCAAATATATTTTTGCTCTGTGAAAGACATAGTTATTCTGTGTAACAAGCAACATATGACTGTTTAGCATACAGACAAAACTGTTTTTAATTGCAGAGTTAAGTTGGAAAATACAAAAAATCCCCAAACAATCAATCCATCTTTTCAGAATTTGGATATATTATAGGGCAATTATCTTGGACCCAATAAGCAATAAAACTAGTCCACTGCATAAATGTAGTACCTTTCTTTAAAAATAACAACATGCTACCTGAATCCTCTGAACCTGAAGACCATATTAATATAAACCTAAATGGTTTTATGCTAAGATTGGCCAGCAGTACTTCTGGATGCTATCAGGCTGCTCAGGCTCAGCTGATTTTAATTTCTTTCCACCTTTCTAACAGACACAGAACAGCAAACGTGTTCAGTTTATCAGATTCTCCAGGCTATCAGATGCTCAGGGGCTACATGCAGTATTAGGCAAACACATCTGAGAATTCACTGATAATGTCAGGACATTCTCCATGGGCAATGGTCAGAAAACAACTATGATTTGTTTAAGGTTTAATATGAACAGACTCCAAGACATTAGCAAACATCAGAGGTAATGGAAATAGCTTTTCAGTAGCTTTTAAATTATTTAATTTAGGAAAGGGAAATTGCACATCAGAGAGGAGTAGTCAGATTGCACACTAGTATGGGCACCAAACACCACATCAGAGAGATGTAGCAGCTTGGTGTCTGAAGATGTCTGGTCAGGCCTGTAGCTTTTATAATAACATGCACTGTGTAAAATATACTGTACTTCCTGAAATATATTCTATAATTTATTTTCTTGCTAAAGGATTTAGATTTTTCTACTTGAAAGAAAGGAAAAAGCTTGTTAATAAAAGCAGATTAAATTCATACCTAAGCTTCCTACTGTGTGACAGTAATTTACCCTTTAGTTTTGCAGCTCTGCTCACAGAAGGTGTCTGTTCAAAGCTCACCTCAAGTCCATAACATACTCGTACACTTTTAAGACATTTTTACTCTCCTTGCTAGATACACTTCACATTTACTAATACTTGCTAGAAGACAAGTCATTGGCTATTTCTTCAATCTGAATGTATTTATTAAGGCTTGGTGAGGATATGCATTTATATATCTAAGACTGGTGAAGATTTCCCAGCAAAGCAAACTCTTCCTTAAAAACTGTGTCTCATAATTATTCTTCTTCTAAACACCTTCAAACAATATTCTCTCTGTCAAGTGGAATAATCCAGAAAAGCAACTAAGTTCTATGGAAATTTCTAACACAATGGAATTCTGCAGCTATAAAACAAAGATACTATGGACAATACTCATCAATTCAATCCTTAACCTGTGTTACAGACTGGTAACAGGAGCAATGCTTTCTGGCCATTGTGTGATGAATTTTAAATTCAAGCGAACAAGGTAAATGTTTTCAGTCCTGAGTTTCAGGAGCAGTATGGCACAGAGCACCTGGAGTCTGGGAAAAATACTGCACCTTTCATCCCTCCAAAAATTATGAAATTCACTTGATGGACATTTGGTCACAGATAACTGTATAAAAATGCTTTCATTTCCTTGCGTGAGAAATCACAGCAGAGTTCCTCTAACTTTTCTGTATCAGGAAAAGGGAGGATAAAAGGAGATACTTGAGGGGAAGTAGGAGCTCAGACAACTCCTCTTCGTGCCTGATCCCACACTCAGCTCCCACGTTCCCATTTCTCTCTAAGCCAGCAGCAGCAGGCCCCTGGCTTATTTGGACAACTGTTCTCTTACACAACAAAAACTTGCAACTTATTGGCAGCTCTGAACAGTTGCTTTCCAAAAAGTGCTGGGCTCAGCTTCTCTTGCAGCAGGACACTGACAGCAGCCCACCACATCTCTGTCCCACAACCTTCTGTTTAAACAGCAGCCTAAACTCAGGGGTTCATACCCCTCTTCACACTCCTTCCTAAAATCTGCATGCTGACACTACATCTACTAAAAAAAATCACTACAGAGGTGGCAGCAAAGGGACATTAATTACATCTGGCAGACTTGGCAAAAGATGTCCCAAAATGTTAATGAAATAGTTACACTCATCAGATTCAATATTGTCATCAAAAGGGCCAAAAAACCACCCTCACATACAAACCCAAATGATCTCTGCAACTTATTTTTATCTGTTAGGCTAAAGATTTAGTCTTTCTGTGAGTCCTGGATACTCATAATGTGAGTATTTTAACAGGAATGAGTAGACTCCAATCACATTTTACAATTCAGTATTTAACATAAAATTGTCATGATTAAAACATTACGCTGTAATTCCTTAGAGTATTTTCCTTATAAAAGAGCCTGGCTGCAAATGCAAGCTTGCACAAATTGACTTGAAAAATAATAAATTCCTTAGTCAACAGGTTCACATTATACTCAAAGCAACACACAGATCCAAGAGACACTCCACGACAACACTTTAGCAAACAATCCTGTTATTCATGGATGACTGTAATAGAGTGATTATTAACAGCTGTTTGCAATCTCCTTACATATGGAAAAGCTTTAAAAAAATTACAGAAGCACCCCAATTTACAGAGGAACTGAAGACAGAAGGATCTGTAAAGCTGCTTAGCCCCTTCCCAGTCCCATTATCCTCAATACTCGCATTACACATGGATACCCCAAAAGGATCATTCCACAGGCCTTACTCACTCCCTATGGCTTCAAAATACTCAAGGCAACAGTATTACTTTTCAATGTATTCATCAGGTTAAACTCAAAGAGTACAGGTATTAAAATATAAATTAAAACTACCATGATCGTGGTTCAATAGATTGAATAGCTTTATATGTAGTCTACACAAGAACTGAACTTACACAAGCAGTCGATGAGCAGTAATATGGCCAAATAGAGGTATGATCACCCTCAAGGACATAAAAAGAACATAGTATAGCTTTTAATAACCTTAACCCAATTATAAATGTTAATTGAAGCATTCCTGATGCAAATGGTAGGTTAATATTCAAACCCAGAAAGCAGAACACCACGTAATGACCTAATTTGTTCCTATTTGACCAGTGACTCCTTCACTCTCTTCCCCGCCTCTAAGTTTTAATTAGGAACCCTGCAGCCAGCCACATCTTTCTGTAACAATGTGATGAACAGTAAGACTATAAAAGTATCAGGAGAAAAAATGATACAATAAAGGCTGCTTGTCCACAGACAAAACACAACACCAACAAAATGCTGGATTAACTTTTCTTAGAAGATGGTCCAGAGATATTCTACCTAGCTGTGACACAGGTTTCATTTTTTATAACACCCGTTCCTTTTCCCCATTGGTGGCACTCACAGGGCTCTGCAGTATCTGGGTGACCCTCTTCCTCTGCTCCATCATATTGAAGTCCTGTCTCAGGTCAGGGGACATGTTTCTCTCCCGGATGTACTCCGGGTCATTCTCATTGATGCGATCGAAGTACCGCTCTTTGTGAGGCATCGTGGCTGGGGGAGGAGTAGTGATCACCACCTGGCTGGCATCAGCACTCATGCTTCAACACTGTGGAGGGAAGGCTTCCCCTGAAACAAATGGAAAACAGGGAAAATTGTTAGTTCAAAAGAGGGCAGTGCATGTCACTTCCAAGTCTGGACACAACTAACGTCCCTTTGCATCTCTGCAGATCATCTAAAATGAAAGGAGAACAAGTGAATAACTACAGCGATCAGAAAATTTAGGAAAGAGGCTAGAAAAATGTTTAAAAACCATTAGTAAGTTCTCTGATAGTGCATAACCATCTCCAGTCAAGGTAAAATAAAACGCAAAAAGCATACAATTAGGAGTGACATTTGAAATGACCTTTGTACATTTTACGACAAACTTTCCTCTGTAATTTTACACTACTCTTACCACCTCCCAAGGTTTTTATACAGTTTTCCTTCCTGACCTGTCCAAACAAGCACCCAGAAGAGAAAGCCTGTTTAATATCTGCTCAGAGCTCATCTCCCAGCTTGAAAGAAGAAATTCCTCAATTAAAGCATTTTCAAAGCATCTCATAACCACAGCTTAAAGACAAGGTTTCAGGACACTCAAAGACCACCAGGGAATTTCCACAGAGCTCCAGCTGGAGCCTGTTCTTTCACGAGACACTTGGAGACATTGAGGGAACTGCAGAGAAGGCTGTATGTTCGCTTACACGGCATTAAGGCCACATCCAAGGCAAACAGCTGAGCTTTAGCTTTTCTTCTTTTATGTGCAATTGTATGCAAAGATTCTCACTGAAGCTCATTACATTAGGAAAAGAAAAAAAAAAACCCAACAAAAAAGACTTTCATGTCTTGGTAGAAAGCTTAAAAATCTCATTTAAAAACCTGATAAGCATTTGTAAACACAAACAGAACTGGATCAAAAGGGGAGAGAAGCAGACACCTGAATTTTCATGCAAAGAATCAGGCTCAAAAGCACACTCAGGAATACCATTCCTAAAAAGCAACTGAAGAGGGACACTTTCTCAGGTTTGAGGAACAAAGAGAAGCAGGATTTGAAGGAAAAGATCAGTGTATTATGAAAATACATTTTAGCATGCAAATATCTACAGTCAATAATACATTTAATATAAAAATATTTGCATGCAAAAATATTCAGTGTGTAAATTCACATCTTCATAGGAAAAAAGCTCAAGTCAAGCAGTGTTCAACAGTGTGGTTTGACATTCTGGTATCAGTGGATCAAAGTATCCTTGCTCTGTGGCACAGTTCACCCATCCCTTATTTGTGTCACTGCAATTACCATTTGGGGTATTCTGTAAAAATGAGCCAACAGGGAGCATCCAAACTGCCTCCACTACAATCTCATGTATTTCCCAGGTGAAACACTGGGAATCCCTGTCAAAACCAGCTTCAAAACCTCTGCTGCTCAGCCACACCATGACCCAGGCTGGCAGGAGGATGTAAATTGGTTTCCAGCCAGTTTCCCACACTGATTCCCAAATGGCTTTGCTGACAGTGCAAAGGAAAGCACAAGGATGAAATCCTGCAGTCCTGTAACCAAGTATGAAACTCCAGACAGAAACCATTGACAGACTTGGGAAAGCATTAGCAGGTAAGATCCAAGAAAGCCATGTCTGTGACTTTCTTGTATATTACAGATTATGATAAAGTTTGGGACTGAGATGAAATACAAGAGTTACTACAGGTTTAATTGGTTTTGTTCTTTCTGCCATTTTTTTTTTTTTTTCCCAGAGAGAGAGAGAAAAAGAAAATATCATCTGGGATGCAACATTATCCAGCTGCACACACAGAGCTCCCAGGAGGTACCTGGCATGCTGGATGAACATACCATGTTCTGGGATGTATAATTCACATCCTGGAGACAAGCTCCATGAACTCTAATGGCTTCATTCCAGAGGCTGTGGAAACACATTGGTGAGTTTTGCATTTGCTGCTCGGGTGCAGCAGGAGTTCATTCAGCATTTGCTGACTGACTGCCTGGGATGTGTTTGGGGATGTTTGGGGATGCTGGGGAGAAAACAAGGGCTTTGCTTCAAGAAAGTGAGAGTTTGGGAAAAATCTAGTATAAGTCTGAAAGGAGCTTAAGTTTTTCTAAAGAATTAACTCTTGGGATGGTGTCTGGGGATCTGACCACCAGTCAGCTTAGGAAGAATACCCCTATAAATATAACTGTGTTATTATGCCTCCCCTCCTCCACCTTTTGTGTACTTCCCCTTTCCCCTCTGCCCAAAATGTGAGGTTTAAGAAGAAAAAAAGCATGAGGAGAAAATATAAGACCATGAGATCACTGGCTAAATGCCACAAGGTACAAAGAACTTGAGACCAGACCTATCAGCCTTCACTGTTCTCCAGTGGCTCCATCTGAGCCAGAACAGACACCTTCTAGCACCTGCTGCAGGTAACTAAAAGCAATCTAGAAATGCAAATAGCAAGAACCTTGCTTGAAATGGTGACCAGGTGTTACTTCTGCTCTTTTCCTCCTTCGCTGGAGTTGTCTTATCTGACCATTTATTTCTCTAAAACCTGAAACCCGTTCACCCCAAGTAGGAGTCTTGCTCTTCTGCTGGTTGACTCAGTTGGCTGGATCAACTACATGTATGTCGGAACCTCAAAACACATTTATTGTTATTATTATAGGTTCATAGGACATAATTAGTTCAAGTCCATTACTTTACAATTCATTCTTACAGTGACAGAAAAGCCCATTCATCTGTAAAAATGGCAGAAATGTGACCGGCAATACCCAAAATCCACGAAAGAGATTTTTCTAATTGCCTTGGACTTTAGTTTTGCCTCTTTCCTTTCATCCTGGTTTGTTACCTCTAGCCATTACAATTACAACATTGAAGTCCTTGTAGTACAAAACCCCTCCATTACTGAACATAATGTAGGTCTTGGGTCCAGTTGTTCTTATTAGGTCTGGTTCAATGCCTGCTCTGTTGGGTCCAGGCTGACTCTCATATAACCCCTACTGTTTCCTGGAAAATTTTCAAACAGATCAACCATTCTTTTATTATTTATTTGTATCCTCTTCTGATTTTTATTTATTTTTTTTTTTTTTTTTAAGAAAGAGGACATTTGTTTAAAATGCTGTCAGCTTCATGGGACAAAAAATCTGTACCTCCTTCTCAGCATAATACCAGCAATAAGACAAAAGTATTTACAGAAAATCCAGATCTCAAGATCTATGATTTGTGATAGAGGACCCTCTCCCACACCTTATTGCTTTTTGAGGGTTTTTTTGTTTGTTTTTGTGTGTGTGTCCGTGTGTGTGTGATACTTGCGCCTAGAGAAGAAATCAGCTTTGCTGCAAAGCTACTTTTGGCTTCCACCCCCTCCAATGCTGTTTATGAATTAAAGAAAGTGAGGTACCACCTTCCTGAACAGTACTAGCTAACATTTTGTATGCTTGCTCCAGGGTGGTTACAGAGACCAAAGCACAGGTAGAAATGAGAGACCCTACAACAACAGGACACTAAATCTAGACTGGTCAGAACAGACAAACATACACAGAGAAATCAAATATAAACTGATTCTATCCTGGTGAGAGCCATCACTCTTGGTCTGCTGAGACACATTTTAGCCCACATTATGACCTAACTTGCACATGCTGACACGCTAAAAAGAGATTCAAAGTAAAAGAAGAGCAGTTTTCCCACACTTGATTCTGCTGCTCCAGTGTGGGGCCAAACTAAGAATGGGAAGTCAGAATGGATAAATTTTTGTTACACAGAATCCTCATCCCAGCGGCAAATACTTCTACAGACCTGTAAAACGGAAAGGCTCACAAGATCTTGCTACAACATAACTTGTTAATCAAGCACCACTTCCCCCTCCCAGCTCTGCCCTCCTTGTGCAGGCTGAACTGAATTCTGATACAAAAGAAAACAGGTCGTGTCCTCCCGCGCTTTGATGCCTTATATAGCTCATGGGTTTGGCTTCCATATCCTGTTCTGTATTTTATACCCGTAACTGGGCTACAGAGAGAAAGTAGAACATACCCCCTCTGTCAGGAAGCAGTGTACCTCTCTACTTAGGAGTAAGACTGATTTAATGAAAGCTTAATTTTTATTTTTTTTTCCAAGGAAATTGGAACTGTTGATTTTAGGTCGCAACATTACATTCTGAGCATCCCCATCTGACACTTTGTAAAGTCTAAGTAACCTACTGTGCTGCTTTTGTTGCAATAACTATTTTCAATGTCAAATCACAAAAACAGCTCGAAAACAATAATGAGGTCAGAGAAACAAGAAGTACTAAAGTAAAAAGAAAAAAGTACAGGAGACCAAATGCGAGGAAAATTTATATTGAGAAAGAATCCCCCAGAAAGCACTGTGTTGATAGATATATTTATATCTTTCATAATGTACTGAATGTATATGAAAATAAATACCACCAGAGTAACAGAAAAGGGACCAAATTATTATATCACCTAGCAACAGAACATTAACCTACCTTTTATGCTGATCTTTCCTGGCTGGTTTCAGACATCTCCATTTTCTCTATGCAGTGCAATCCATCTTACTGAGAGTTCCCAGCACCACACACCAGCAGCGTGTGCACAGCATCATTAACTGGGGTGACTGATTTGGGCTCTGAGCACTCGGGCTGGGTCACCCCACATCGGAGCTGTTCCCCTCTCAGGAGCACGTTGAGCTCTTCTGCTCTGCAATGTCTCGCCTGCTTGTTCTTAAGAAACAGTCTGCTCTTTCTCCCACCCCCCCACCACTCCCCCTCCAATATCTTGTCTGCCAGGAGACTTGTTGGAAGCAAACTGGGTGTCTCTTGATCTCAGCTCCAGCCTCCCTATGAAACAGGTTCCAGTCTGAATCAAAGACTCGGCTTTAGCAAACACCGTCAGCCACGTACGTCAGCCGGCAGCAACACACACACTTCAGGAATATGGGGGAATGGTTGAGAGGGACAGGAAAACATGCAGGAGAATGTGGACTGAGAACAGGGTCACCAATGCTATTTTCTGGCACTAGAAAGTCAACTGTTCATCCTCCCTCCTACATATTTTAGTAATGACACAGAAATGAATACTTGCAACTCTTTTAAGGCAAAAAAGTAACTTGGCTAAGCACCTCAAAATTAAATTAATTCTGAAATTCACCTGATGGAGACATCAAATGCCATAAATATCTGAGTTGAAAGATTTTTTTTTTTTTAATCTGATTTTACAATGGATTTGGTATTTTCTTACTTTACACATTGTTCAGATGCGTAAGATGTGTGTTCAGATGCTAACATTCTTTAAACTCAATTTATGGAACTGAAAATAACTAGATAGGTATCATTTGTTCAAAGTTTTATTTACTGATTTCAGTAATATACAGGAATTCCTTACACTAGCACTCAAGCCAAACTACCCCCTTAAATTGACATAAATTAATTTGCATTTAAAAATAGTCATACCTGCTCCCAGCCTGCCCAGCTATTCAATCTTTCTTCCTTTATCACATCTTCAGATTCGTAACAGCAAATGCTTGTAAGGGTTTTTTAAAGTTGTTGTGGCTTTGGGGTTTTTTTAAAGGGATTGGGTTTTTTTTTTAATGGATTAATTTTCAGCTGTATCGGTTACCCTGCCAGTTAACTGCATATCTACACAAATGTTTGTTCTGAAACAAAGATCATGGTGATACAGGAGTGTCTAATACCATTTCTTCCAGTAGCAATGCAGCCATAAATGATTTGTCATACTACAGCCCAAACTGGTTACTAATCAAATAGTCTAATCCAGCACTGCATATTTAAGTCCCCCTGCTTTTAAATAGAGCAAGCTAATAAAATTATCATCTCTTTTCAGAGACCATATTAAAAGAGACTATATAGCAGCAAGATATATTTCTTCCTAAGACATAAGCACTTGAGTGCATTTGAACCTTGTTTTTGTGTTACTGTGTTAAATATAAAACATTATTTTTCCCAATTATATTGTGCAATGTTAAAGTCAACACAAATAGTCAAGCAGTGCAACTCACACTTTACTCAGTGTAAACTGGAACTGAGCCAGACACACTTTATTGTCAAGAACTGACAAGAGCTAAGTGGGTTGCTGACAATCACATAGAATATGAGGATTTGAGCCCTGTAGCTTTACCTTTAACTGCAGGGGTGATGTTTTTTCTCTAAGGAAGGCTCCTTATAAGGCACTCAGCCTGTAGCAGGTGCAGCTCTGCACCTCCACATTTGCAGACTGGCTTGCCAACATTTTTCAGCACAAGCGGTGGGGAAAAAACTTCCAGAGCCTAGAATGCTGGTTTGATGTATCCAATATGCTCTACCACATGGCCATAAATGCTATTTGCATGTGTTGAGTCTCATAAATGAACTTGCATGCTTAACCCTGTAGACCCAAACTACTTTAATAATTCACATTTTGCTATTCCTTCATTTCTGCATGAGTTGTTCATGTAAAAAAAAGGAGGGAACCCTTGATAAGCAAGTTATCCAGCCACCCTTTTCTGAGAGTCAGTATGATAAAACTGGTCTCAAAAGCACAACCCTGAGAGTTCAGAGCCAAGGTCCACCCTGCCCACTGTGGAACCTCTTGTGCCAAGGAAAGGCAGTACACAACCAGGATGTTGCCATCACTGCATTGCGTGACACCTGAGCACTCAGCAGTGTAATGGTTTCCCTGCTCCACTCCATGCAATGTTTTTCTTGTTTTACATGAAAACTGTTAAGATCGTGCAGACAATATGAACATTTTGAGATTATGATGTTCTGTACAGAAAACACGCAAGTCAGAACAAACCCAGTCACATAAGCAAACTGGTTACAGAAAAGTAGCTACACTTTTTTTGAAGTAGTTACAAAAAGATCTAGAGTTTGTTAGTGAAACAATTCAAGCAGATGACAATAAAAAGCATTTGTTTTTCATTTTTAAAGACTCACCTCTGCTTATCTACATAATCACTTGTACTTAAGTCACCTAAAAATATTTCACAAGTCAGTAGACAACAGAGAGCTAAATTAAAAGATTACATTCTGGTAGCACTTATCCGTATTAAGCTGTGAAAGTAGGCACAAACATAACCCACACACACAGACAATGGCTGAACAATGTCCCTGTGTCACTTGAAAAACATGAAACCTGGGTTCCTCCATGGTATAAACTAAGAACTTCTCTGTGAAAAAAATACTTAAATAGAAAAGCTGGTTGCAGTCATAGCCTTCCATATTTCTCAATGCTCCTCCCTCTCCTGCAGTCTCCAGCTTCCTCTGGTGACTTTTATCTTGGGCTGTCCCTGAACTGCACAGAAGCAGGGAAAAACAATTCCACTTTATATGCAGATCTACATAAAATTATGGAGTAGAAGAAACAAGTCTGTTACATAACTACTTTTTTAAAAGCCCATTGGTTCACATCAACCTGGATAGAGCCATTTGGAGTAACAAGGACTACTCCCAGCAACCTGCAGGAGCCCTCCTGGGTCACTGGTACAACGTGTGACATTGGAGAGCAGGAAAACCTCTTATCAATCTCAGAGCACATGAAAAGTCTTTGTGATTTATGGCAGTTTGATTACCCTGAGAAATGTCATGGCTAAAGCAGCTGCCTCCTGGGTTTTGCTGGAGGATCAGAGGCTGCAACGGTGGACAATCCAGATGATCGACACAAGGCAACTGCTGGATTTCACAAATATTTACATGAACAACCAACCTTCTGCATGGCAGCACACAGCCAAACCTTATTACAGCCCAAACCTCTGGAGCTCCTCTCTCTCCACATCAAATCCTGACCTTTAGCACCACTGACAGCTCAGTGTAGACCCCACTGAAGTCCACCACCATGCACTGACCATACAGAGCTGCAGCTCAACACTCTCCATAACACACAGGTGAGCACTGGGAAACCTGGCCAACAGCTAATCTCAGTAGGACAATTGTAACTGGAAACTTGAGGAAAAACGAAACTGTGCCAAGTCTTCGATCATACAATCTTCAGGACAAATTGTATCTTTATTAACATTATGCACCACACCCTGCACAACTGTCCCTAGTTAATCTTGGGATCTCTGAATCACTCTGCCATAAATTTTATATGAAGAGCAATAACATAAGTCACATTAATATATCAGTATCAGCTTGACTATGTCAAAATAAGTTGGCTAGTCTCTCAAAAAAGAAATTTTAACATTTTACTGACTTATATATCATTCTCATATTAAACAGAAAACATGAGCATTTAAAAAAAGCTGATTTATGATAGCTATAGTTAAAAAACTCAAAATATTTTAGATAAAACAACACAACTACATATATTGATTTCACATATGAAGAAGAGACTTAGTGGGAATGTTATGGCTGTTTTAAGAATTCTAACTATAATTCACAAATAGCAATTTTAGGGATTGATGAGTGTTTGAGACAAATGATGCCAACCAAGCCCAGGCCTGACTGCAGCAGGCACATTGCCACTGACTGGCCATAAGCAAGGGAAAAAACCTTAGGCAAGAAAAGAGCTTAAAATGCTTAAAAAAGGCATGCTCAAATTGAGGTGTAGAGGGAAGGCTCTGTTAATAGCACTAACAGCTTATATCAGACATGAGACGGGACATAAGGGACAAAAAACTGTAGATCACTATTCACATATTATGCTAAGAGTGTATTTTCTCACCCTATTCCAGACACCAAAACTTTCTTTTTTCTCCATTACCAAAATTAGTTTTGCCTTAGCATTTGGGACATCTTTTCACCTCCTTGGTCCATTTACCAATAAATGTTTGAGACTGTCAAAACCTAACAAGGGAAAAGTTACCAAACACACAGAATTTGATGGAGGTTATAGTTGCATCCCTAATACTTGCAAAATTATAATCTTGAGAAGACATAAGTTCCACGAACCTTATGCTACAATTTTTCATGTTTCCCTGGCTGCCTTAAGGCAATCCTGCCCCTCCCAGTGCAGGTGTTCCAGTCCCCCATCTCTGAAAATGCCACTCCCTAATTGTGCTTAGTACATCTCTCCATGAAGCTTGAGTCTACAGTGGTTACACAAAAGCATCAGGGTTAAAAATAATCTGGGGGAGGAGAGCAAGGGAAAGTGTGGAGCAGAGCAGGGCCACAAGGGCCTGGCTGACCTACTCAAAAGTTCAAAAGGCAACTACTTTATTAGCTGCATTCACAGCATGTTGCTTTAATTACCCTTCCCAGAGAAATCCCTAGCATTCAGAGTAGTGAGAAACACTTTTTCTGTGTATAGTCACATAGTTAATATTGTCTTCAGCTGGCTTGAAAATAATTAACCCCCCTTAACAAACTACCCAACTAGCATATGCAAAACGTTACCGTTGCATTCAAAGCTTAACCTATATAAATATGCACATCAATTTCAATTGACTTGGCCTGAATTTGACCTCCTTCTTGTCTCTGCCACCTTTTGCTCATGGTATTAGAAAAGCAAATTGAATTTAGAGAGCCAAAGGTTTTCTACACCTTCAGGAATGGAAAACTATTCCACTGAATTTCAAGCAAGCCCAGCTGATGGCAGAGGGTCACTTTGGACTTAACCACAGCAGTGAACAGAGAAGCAGACATGCCCAGAGCAGCAGCCAGCACATCTCTGAACAAGTGCTGAAAATTTACTAATAAAAACTTTGGTAAGACACACAGTGAGGAGTAGGGTGAGTCAGCATCAAGCACGGTAGTAAGAGCAGTATTTTAAAAGTCAAAAGCAGAATATATAAATATTTCATAATTAGGTTACTATTATTTTCCAGTGCAAGCAAGCAATTATCTACTGTTATGCCATAATTCTCCTCCTCCATCATTACTTGTAAACCCTGGAAACTTGGATAAAATAAAAGACACTCCACAACAAACTACTCTGGTATTACGAAGCATGGATGCATCCTGGCATGCTACACAAAATCATGGGGACTTGCACGCATCTGTGATTCTTCCTATAATGGAAAACCAGCTGATATGAAACACTTGTCCTTCCTTTTCATATCAGTTCCATGGAGCATGAACATTTCATGTCTAAAGAGGAGATGGGCTAGTGTACTGAGAACAGAACTTCCCAACAGCCAAGGTGGTACTGGATACTAGGGTATCCACCCTAGACTGCTTCAGAAGACACTCACTTGATATTGCAGCATTGTCATGCAAGTGAAGAAAAGCTTCCTGGTTTCTCCTCTAACCAGGGAGTTGAAGGAGCTGCAGCACCAGTATCTCAGAATTCCAGTTACGAAGACTCTCAGTTATAATTTTGAAGGCATGTGCAGCCTTTGATCAGTCACATGAAGCACTAAAAACTCTCCCTCAAATCCTTCCCCTAACAATTCTTCCAATTTTGACTTCTACTGGGTTTTTTTGGTTTATAATTTCAAGAATGTTCTGAAGCCAACAAATATGGATCTGTCACCTAGATAAAACTAAATGCTTAAGAGTAATTTTATTAGAATTCCCGAAGCTCATTAGTAAACCCAGCCTGAAAGTGCTATTTGCTTGTTTGCCATTAAACCTGTATACGTTTATAACTGAGTGGAAATATCTGAGCTGTTACCTATGGGCTGAAGTTCAGAACCTGAAATGCAGAGGTAAATTCTTATTTCAACTCTAACATTAAGAATTAAAAGCAACAAATTTAAAGTCAATTAGTGATTTTTAGAAAAATGACATTATGTTCTGAGCTTTGGTGATGCTTATTTTTTCTGAATATTTGAACAACTGATGGAAATCATCCTAGGCAAATAGCATTTCACTTTATACCAGAAGAAAATTATTGATGATGCAGAAAAATGTCTGAGGCTGTGGAGATTTAATCTGCTTGATGAATAAAGGTATGTAACATATTTTCTAGCTCTTTCAGTTATTTTTTTTCACTTTTGTGTTGGGTGCTTTGTGGGGTTCTTTATAAACATCTGTAAAAGCCTAACACTGTTCGAAGAATTAAAGACCTTCATGCAAGAACATAGCCAAGAAATACCACAAAACTTGATTAATAAAGTGCTGAATAATAGGTGATTAGATGCTTGCCAAGGGCTCATTCATGACAGCTGGAATGCTGCAGAGGACAACACTGACCCAGGGCAACTGAGCTCTGCCCCAACCACAGTGGGGATAAGGAGGAACCACATCCTTTTTTTTGGAACTCATTTCTTAATCTAAAGAGGAAAAAAGGAATCTGCAGGACTAATCTGGTCTCAGGAGTTTGATCTCAAAGGTTTCTGGAAGAGTAGGAGTAGGTGCTGCTTTTAGAGTTGGGCAGCACTTAGATTTATTTTTTTTCTTGTAAGATGCGTTCCTCTAACTTGCTAATTTATTGCATCATTTTGGGCAGGGAGATAGCTGGATTTCTATTTTTATTTTAATTACTGAGTGATGGTTCCAGTGTGCATTGAAACAAGCATGTAAGTTGTCATTTGTGGGTTGCTGCGGGTTTATAATTTTGTTCTTTTTAATTCACTGGCAAATTTCTAAGGAATTTTGATTTTGGCTTGCCTCATCAGTACATGTTCTCTCTCTCTGTGATAAATTATCAGAATTAATCAAAGTTTGCATTGCAAAGAAGTCAGTATGATGTGATGAATGCATGCAAAGTTTCGTGTTATATGAACAGACTTTCTCTTGAGACTTCTGGCTTCAAACTCAGAAAAGTGGAATTCATAATGAGAAACACTCCTACCTGGCACACAACCCTTGTCCCTCAGAGAGTGCAATTACACAATTATGCTGGATGAAACTTGAAGAAAGGTGTTCGTTACATCTATTCTGTGTTCATTTTCATGTCATATTCAATGTGTTGTTTGTAACTGTGATACTGGACTGGAAGACCAGTGGTTTCTAAAAGACTAAAATGGATAGTTTGTTTTTTGGAAGGTATTTTTAACTGTCACATTCACGAGGCATTGGATATGAAGCCTTTACTAATTACACATCTGATATATAAATACATCTGATATATAAATAGCAAAACATGCAAAATAAGTAAACAAACAAAGCTATCCCTTCCTGGCCACTCCTGGCATGGTGCAACAGGTCATGGGCATGCCTGGCTGTCCAAAAGTAAACCAGCAGCAATCCTGAGCTTAACTTAAATGGCAGCAATGAATACATGCACAGTGTGATCAGGTAAGATCTCATTTTCATAGAACAGCAGGTGAACAAGCAGTACCTGGACCTCTCTCTGACCTGCAGCATGAGCCCAGACACAGATTCAGTCATTTAAAATAACCTCCCATGACAATTAAGCTGAAGTTGTGAACAAGCAGAATTTTGCTAACATGGACAATCAAATGGGAACTTGGATAATCCTATAGAACAGCCAATAATTTTCTTTTTTTTTTTTAATAAGTAGTGTTTGTGCCCATGATGGAAGTACTTCCTGAAACACAAACAAAGCAATAGGTATGTTCAGAGATTTAAATTTGTAGGATAAATTTAAAAACAGCACGAACACTCAAAGCATACTAAAGGCTAGCTACTGTTAAAACTGGTATCTATAAACAGCATAAATTCATCGTTCTGAGAGGAAACCAGCATTCAAAATTCCCCAAGTGCCAGTGAGCAATGACCCAAGTTAGTTCTAACTGAGTAATAAAAAACACTCAAGAAAAATGAGAAATGTACTAGTAGGGGTTGAATTTTTTTTTTGTTCCCTCTTCTTCCATTTCTAATTGCATCATTACCACTAACAGAAAGATAAGTGAATTCAACTAATGATACTCAAGTGATCCCATGCTAAAACAAACAAACAAACAAACAAACAAACAAACAAACAAAAACCCCTCTACATTTTCATTGTTATTCCTACATCTCATCTGACCTCCACAGTACAACCACGAAAAAGACAAGTGGGGAAAAAACGAGGGAAAACAAAAGACCAAACAAAAAAACTGAACAAATAGCTGCATGGGCTCACAGTATCAGTTAAGAAATATAGGAGCTCTGAAACATTTAAGAAGAATACAAAAGGGCCTCTACAATAGTATAACCTTTGCCTCTGTCTGCCAGCATCACAGTTTACACGGTTTCCATGGAAACCCTCTGCAAACATATGAATGTGCTTGTTGCGTTAGATGCCGAACAGAAAATCCTTTGTGGCAACTCTGGAGGGCCATGGCCAGTGCCAACCTCCCAGTGGAATAATGCCCTTCACTATGCCTTGCCCAGCAGGCTCATGACACACTCGCTCACATGGTCCAGCTGCTGCCACCCCTTGTTTTTCCCCAACAGATAAAAAAATTAGAAAAATATGTGCACATCATATCTATTATATATTTTCTCCTTCATGGAGAGCCCGTTTTGCCTTCACCAAACTGACAGCAAAGTCTTTAGTTCTGGACTCACAGATGCAATGCAGGAACTGTTCAGTGAGGACTGACTGGGAGGCTTCCAGCAGGCTTCTACTCAGGGCATTGGGAATACATTTGCATATTGAGTAGATAACTACCCAGCAAGGGGATGCCACAATTCTTCATTATTTTGTGCTTTGAGAAAAACACATCAAAAATATACATAAAATCTCAGCATGCGATAGGTACACCATTCCAGAAGATAAAACTAGTTTCATCACCTTGTTATTTCTCATCATGGAAAGAACTGACCTAGAAATAAGTCATTGGATGGGCTCCTCTTTCAGCCCTGGAGGATTACCCAAGACAGTGAAGTGTCATCAGGAGGGGTGGTTTCTTTTTTTTTTGTTTTTAGGGCTATGTGTGTAAGTGAATGCTCAGGAAAATAAAAAACTGGTTTCTGGTTTACAAAAGAGGAGTATTGCTACTGGCAAACATCTGAATATTGTGTCCCTTCTGGATTTTCTCAGAATTCATGTCCACTCTGTAGCTCTACATATTTCAACAGCATTGAGATATGAGTGCTTCTAATAAAAATGCACCTTTAAGATTAGCAGCAAACATATCTGGAATATACCTTGTTTGTAGGCTAAAACAATGCCCTACATCCTTATTCCTCTGGAAAAAGAAACTTTTGGTACAGCAAGTTAGACATTAGAAAAAGCTTCTTCACTAGAAGGTGGTTGGGCATTGGAACAGCTCCTCAGGGCAGTGATCACAGCACCAGGTCTGACGGAGTTCAAGAAATGCTTGGACAATGCTCTTGGACACATTGTGTGATTCTGGGGGATGTTTCTTTGCAGAGATAGGAATTGGACTTGATTTTTGTGTGTCCCTTCCAACTCAGTCTATTCTGTGATTCTGGGACTCTAATTTCTGAGCTATCAATGGCATAATCTACCTAATTGCTTATAGATGTGCACAGCTTCAGGGAGATGACCTCAGGGAGGATGACACCTCCAAAGCCTACATTTAAGATCAAGGTCTTTGGACCCTGTGTCGGATGTAAAAGCCTGCCTGTGCCATTGCACACAGAAGTGGGAAAGCCAGCACCTTTCTGCTCGTGACCAGACACTTCACCTGCCATTCAGCCATTTCCAGCCACTTTTACCGTCAGTGACAAAAATCAGCGATGTAACAGTTTTGTCTTAAAAGCTGTTGAATGAAGGAAAACAGACTTTGTACCAGAAAGAAAAAACAAACTGAACGCTTTCACTTTGCCAGCTCTGTGTTTTTGTGTTTACTTCTCTCCCTTTCCCAGAGATGGCCCAGAGGGGAAGCGCTCCCTGCTCCCTCCTTGGCCACCCTCACCTCACACCCATCGCCAGCCCAGGCCCCCACGCAGCAGCTGCCAAATTAACTCTGAGGGCAGCCAGTCTCTCCTTTTAGCCTCGCCTGCACAACACGGGGGTCACTCAAAGCCCGTGTTGTTCCAATGCTCTAATAACCCATTGTTCCCCCTGCCGTTGCCTCAGCGAGATAAAACGAAAGGCCGCGTTTTCCAAGGGTAAGCGAATTCCCACTGCCAGCCAAGGGCTCAGCCCCACGTTGGGGCCAGCCCATCCTGCAGCTCGGCGGGGACATGGTGGGTTTGTTTTTGTTAGTGGGGGTTTGCAGGAACATCTGCTCAGTGAAGGGATGGCGTGGGTCTCACCATCCCCTTCCCCGCGGGGCTGTGCCAAGCTGTGTTTGCCCCCTCTGCACTCAGCTGTCACTGTAAAAGTACTGCATCGACGGTCCCATGGCTAAAATCTGGCTCCTACCTGCTGGATGTTTATAATCTCCTTCCTGCCGGAGGTTGCAGAAGGATTTAAAATCTAATGGTTGTTACTCTAAGTTTCCCAGGAGAGGGGAGCCACAGAGGGGCTGAAGCGCTCCCAACATCACATCCACCAGACTACACATAACAATGTGTAAGTACTGGGATGGGAGAAAGGACACAACAGGCAGAAATTAATCCAACAATACAGGAAATTACAAGATTGAAAAGTCACTCATTTTATATTTTCACCACATCCTCCTGTCCAGTAATGAAGTTCACTGAACATCATTAACATTCCACTAATGAGACATCCAACTGCCCAGACCAGCAATAACGAACGTGAGCTCTGTTTCCACCAAATCTACCAGAAAGATTTTTAAGGGTCTGCTTTCCCACTGACACGAACACATGACTCCCATTAGCCTTAATAAAGGAACAGCGCATTCAGTGGGAGAGAAACTTCCCAAGGTTGCATAACTGAACTGCAGCATGCTCAAGACACAGTATAGTCTGTTAAAAGAAGTTAGCAGTCCGAAAACTACAGGGACAGGTCACATTTTTCCATTACTTTCCCATTAACTTTTGTCATAGTTCAGACTTCCTTGCTTTAGGCAGTGAGAGTACTCAAAGGTTTTTTTACAACAGAAATTCGGAAAAGTAAATTATTTAATGGAAAAGCAAATTATTTAATGGAAAAGCAAATCAGACAGTGGGATCTTTAGATTTTATTTTTAGGCTGAAAAAAATGCAACTTCAGATATGCACTTTCTTTATCTTAATGCATTGTCCCTACATACTATTCTTGACTCCACGGTATATAAATTCTTGCTTTTCTAACAATGCAAATTTGTTGACAGGATGACAGGTTAAAGTTTATCTTTCAGGCTGCTTCCCTTGCCCCAGTCAAAAAAATCTAGTTATGTCAATTTATGTCCCTTTCAGTGCTCAGTGAGGCGAGGAAATGGAGTGGAGTGCCAGAATGTGGAAACAATGCAAAAAAACTAATGCCAGAATTTAGTATCTGCCTCCTAGGCTAAGCTCTGCTCGCCCTCACAAAGCTTTGGGATTAATACTGCGTATCTCAAAACTGTGTTTAAGAAAAACCTTCATTCCAGATGTTGAAATCATGATTAATCTACTCAAAGTTAGAAGCTTTTTGTTCATCCCTTTTCCCCAGTTTATATATTTTAAAATATTTGGGTATTTATCTCTTCTTTTTTTCTTTGACCAGGGTACACATATGCTTTTGGATACTAGGAAATTGTATTTAATAGACAATTTAGAATTAGTTGGTAATGCCTTTACCATAAGAATCTCTCTGATGTAATTGAAGAAATTCAATACAATTGCAGCGTACATTAATGAAGGCTGCCTCATGCACTCTGCTAGAGCTTTAAATAAGAATAGACTTCTCTATTATCTATCACACTGCAGTGACGAATATGAGAGAATACCAAGTCTGCTACTACTCACACACATGATAAAAATCCATTAGCACACATACTCACAAAAGTTGAACTACTTTGCTACAGCAAAGAGAGATGAGGAACTACAGTGCAATAATTGCTGTGACTGTGTGACCAGTAATGAGCTGTTTTAGAGCCAAGATTATCTACCTATTAAAAAACCCCAAACCAACAACAATTAAAAAAAAACCCCACAACCAAACTCAACCACAAACCAAAATAAAATTGATTCATTTTATTTCACAGACTTAAAACCTCAAAGGTACAGGGACCCATGGTACTGCAGCACAGTTCCTGTGCCCCATGTACCAGTACAGCCCTGTGCCCCACATGGCTGTGCTCCCTTTAGCTGCCAACAAACACTCAAAATTCTGAGCCCAGACCTAGTCCTACTGCGTCTGGCATTCTCCTTTGCTTAAGCAAAAGCAAAATCAGACCTTATTTCCAAAAAAAACCCCTTCCAAAACCAACAAACCCCAACCCATCCCATAATATGCAGAACAGACTGATTTATGGATACGTGATACTAACTACAGCGGGAAACTCCATTCAAACACAGAAACTGCAACTCACCAGTCATGTCACAACACTGGAGATAAAAATCATGCCAGTGTCAAATAGAAGACACTCAAATTACAAGACAACTATCTGCAGCATCCATCTCCAACTGTTCTGTCAAACACACAACTGAAATAGCACAAAGCATCTTTATGACAGAAATAAAAGGCTCTTTAAATGCTCCTTTTATTTTTATTGAATGAACCCACTCTTACACAAAGTTCACTCAACGATGTCTCGAGCTTTAGTACTGCCAAATCCTGTATTTCATTAGTCAGCTATGGCTTGTCAGTCACATACAGAACAATCTGAAGTATTTATTAACTGCATACAATTTCTTCATGTAGCAGGTCAGGTGGCTGTTTAAGACACTGAACTTATTCCTATATTGATAAATGTAGTTGTCAGGAAGACAAGAATCTTTTCAGTGTTACACCACAGCTGACCAAACACTTCCCTGCTGCAAGTCACTGGCAAAACCCAAGGGGAGTTACAAACCAAAGCCTCAGACTCCTCCCAGTCAGTGTTAGCTTCAGCATTTTCTGTAGCTGACTCTTCTCACAGACCAGTAATCTTTACTAACAGTGTTCCTCCCTCCAAGGAAGCACACTGCACCACGCCTTCCAATTGTTTTAGAAGTGCATATATACAAAGACCACAGCTGAGAAAGATACCATCAGACGTGGCCCAGAGAAATCTTGTCCTAAATATTTTTCAAGTTTATTCATGAGAAAAGGGTGGAGGAAAGAAACCGCAGCTACAAGATTCACAAACATGAACTCATTTACAGGTTTGCAAACCAAATCATGCCACCAACCTGTCATGTAACCCACAGGAAAACACATTGCAGACAGTCTGGATCAAGATACTCACTGTTGGACGAAATTAAATGGCCCAGCTACTCTATGAGTTCCTTAAAACTTGTTGGATTTTTTTGCCACTCTTAATCTTGCAGTCATACAGGCACTAGATTAAAGTGAAGGCAGAGCAGAGAACAACCAGTTTCTAAACTAACAACTTCTTACACGCTGGGGCAATTAAGAACACTGTTCTCATACACTGTTTATTGCCTTGAAAGGATCACCAGTTGGTTACTGGCCATAAAAACAACTGCAGCTCTGTAATTCCTTAAATAATTACTAACAAGATACACCAGAGTGCAAACCCCAGAACTCTATTCCTGATACTCAGACCTTTCTGTCCAAGCACAAACTGACAAAAAGACCTTCTGGCAAAACCACTCCAGAATGCTTTTACACTCTGGTTTTGAAGGAGAAATCTGTCTTTTTCCCCCTCCCTATAACAACACCCACTCTCCCAAACAAATAAGTAATCCAACGTTGCACAGGAATTTTAATTGTTTCCATAAGTTCTGCTACCTGCCAAAAAAGTACTTAGTATGACAGATATGGAACAGATACAATACATGTATATTTATAATAAGATATGAACATATATATGCTTACGTATAATATATAACTTATGTAATACTTAACTTTTGCATAGCTATAAAACTAGAAGCCTTTCAAGGAGGCAACCTCCATTCTTTGAAGTTACAGCCATGATTTCAGTTACCAACTCTCTGGCTCAGATTTACAATCAAATTACTACAGCTGAACTTCCTGCATACCATGTGAGCCAGACTTGGGCTGGTGTCCCCTTGTGTGCTGTTAGCTATGACAGACAAGGTCACAGCGGAAATCCCTTGCATGAAGGATGAAAAGCTCACATATAAAGATGCACATCTTTGTATTTGCTGGAAGTACAACCCCACAGCCCTCTGCAGAAGTCTCTGCAAGAGTTTGGCTGATGTGGGTGTTGAGGCTGAAAGTTGGGCTCCTTTCAGGAGTTGTGCAATTTTTATTTATTTATTAAGATCTTGGTCTGTCAACCCTTCCTCACTCTGCACAGTATTTACCACAAATAATGGCCCTGGTTTCAGTGGGACCTTTGAAATACTCATCTTATGGTACAAGGAGTTACACAACTCAAGCTGGTGGGGACGTTTTCAGCATATTTGTACAACTTCATTTATTCAGTTAATAAGACCAGGTCTTAAAACAACAAAAGCTTTTTTGAGCATTTGTTTAAACAATCCATTCTAAGTATGAGACTATTTATAAATATACGGTATGCAAATACTGTGTGTTAGTAAAATACCTACGAGAGTTGTAATTATTTTGGCAAAAGAGCTTAGAGATCTTCCCCTGAGTAAACTGCATGGCAGCATAAGCGCACTAGTAGGGGAGGTGCAAAAATTCCATAAAACAAAAGCGCATTTAAAACAGTTTAATAGACAAGGGGAAAAATATCTGTTGTACTTTCATACTGGAAGCTCACAAAATATTATCTTCAACAACAGTTATCACACATTTTTCCACTGATTTTACAAGTAAGCCCAGTTTGCTGCAGCTTCTGACAGCATTGGGGCTTAGAATCTAGTTCTGACAGCATTTTTTCATTTGTGATGGGTGGTTTGTTTTTGGATTGTTATGGGCTGGGTGAAGCTTCGAGGCAGACGTGCAGCCCTGTTGATAACATATGTATTTTCCAACCCCGTGATAAATTTCCCATAACTGCTGGCCTGGAACATGACTTTCAGCAACTTGACTGTTTCACATTTGGCTAAAGCAGCATCAGCCCATTTTATAAATTAGCTCCAAGAGTATACATGGAAGACAATCATTTTCATAACAGATTGCTTTCAACGCTCAACTTCAAACTCCTGTGTTCAGAAAACAATGATTACTGCTTTCAGAAATCCAAATCTCCTCAAACGGATTTTTTCCTCAAGCTGGAAATCCAAAGTCAAAAAATTAATTTTGCAAGACGCACCTGGAATTTGAATATTGACGTCAACAGTGCTGGTTGTTACAGCTTAGGAGAGGTTTTACTCCGTATGCAAAATCCTAATCTACACGTATATTTCAGTACTCTTCCGTTACTCCCACTGAGAAGGTCTGGGCTGTTTTCAAAGCCTCAAAACCTTGCCTTTCACAGCTGCAAAGGAAATGACAACAGAAGAAAAACACTGCCCAGTGCATATCAGCAATTAATTCCATCCACAACTGCCCAGCTGTTTGTGCATGGAGGAACTGGGCTGTTTCCCCTCCGAGCTTTGGCCACTGAAAGCTGATCCGGCGCTTTTGGAGATGTGGGCTGCTGGTAACGCGTCAGGAATGCGCGAGATCACACGGAGCTGAAGGGGAAGAAATTAAATCCAGGCTGGAGCACTGAGAATCTGTGTTATGAGGATAAAGTTATCTGGGGGAGAGGAGGCTGAGGGGGGCCAGGGAGCTGCCAGCAAAGCCAGGCTCAGCATGCAGGACACAAGCATCACTGGCAGAGACAAGGTGGGGTGAGCTCAGAAACCTGCACGTCTGTGTCAGCTCTGCCAAGGCGTTTTTACGTTGGCTGACATCAGACAGGTGATCTGGGGGCACTTGACCAAAGCTGTTACTTTCACTTGGGATCACACTTTCCCAGCAAAGCTGCCATAGAGACTTGGCTCCATCCATTCTAGAGTAAGACTTATTGGTGAGAAATTGCTACTTATTGATAAGTAATCTCACCAATGCTTGCAGCCCTGAAGCCACAGAACTTACAGCAGCATTCAGTCATTTAGAGTTCTTCCTATGAATGAAATCCCCTCATGCCACCCTTGGAATTTCAGGAAAGGCATAGCGTATATGAAAGGGAGATGCTATTGGTACCAAAAACAAACCTCACTCTGCTGAGCCCTGGAAATTTCACCCCACTCAAACTCAGTTTACATGAGCAGGTCATTTTTTCCTTTAATTCATTTAAAAACTCAAAACTCCGTTAATCCAAACCAACCCCATTTAAAAATTCCAAACTGATTCCTTCTTGCTGGCTAAAGCCACACATAGCAAAACACTTCTAATATATATTATTGGCATTTTTTTCTTCAGCTCCAACACCACCAGTAAAAAATAGCTCCTTTGATTTTTAGTAGCAGCAAGTCATCTTTTCATTGGATGGAGCATTCAATCATCTCAACTGCAAAGGTTTTCAAAAGAATGACACTAATAAGAAAGTATTTTCACTTGACCATTTTCAAGACCAGTACCTATGGTAAGAAGTAACTATCACAGGGCTATTCCCTTTACAAAAAAGGCAATGAAGTACCAGCCTGTGTATTTTGCTGAATAAACTGAGTCTGCTGAAACTATACACTTGTGCCCCAATGTGTGGAAAGAAAAACATTCTGCAGAAATAACACTGTGATATCATGTCCATAATAAAGCGAATGGTAGAAAAATATCCTTCTAGCAAACAAGTTTGATGAAATATTTAAACATTACCTTTTATAAAAAGGATCTCTAAGGTTTAGAGCTATGATTCTGGAAGGTTGGTATAATCTCCAAAACCATTATACAAGCAGGCAGTGTTATCATTTGGAAAACAGAAAAGCAGAGGACTTTTAGTAATTTACAGGTTCCCAAGGAAAGTAAATCCAACTTCTATGGTTGACTGGAAGATACGAATTTGTACAAACAGCTTAAAATACCATCCCTTTTTTCTCTCTTGGAACCGATGACTCAATAAAGGGTAAACAGAAGCAGCACATTTTTAAATCAGAAGCATAGCAAAATTTAGATTGCATATAATCTCACTATATGCTGCATGAACAGTTCCACTGCTGCTGGAAAGCAAGTACAGTACTCATCATTCTTCCACAATTTCATTTTTAGCTACTCAACATTGAGCAAATCCATTGGGGGATAATTTCCTACACTGCTTATTGTCTGCCACAGTAAAACCTGGCTTTCTCACATATTAGAAACATGCTCAGAAAGTTTCTGGAGGTGATCAGTCAGTCACATCACACTGAGCAAAGCCAAGACCTCCAAGGTACATACCCCACCTTCCCAAGTCCATTAATTCTTTTCACATGAAGTTCAGCAATGCAAATAATTATATTTCTTAATATCCTAAATCCTATTTCTACTTATCCTAAATACTGGACAATACAAGACAAAGGTATTTCTAAACAGCAGAACACGGAGAAGTCTTAAAAAACTCCAGAAGGATTAAAGGCTTTCTTAGACCTACCTTAAAATGGAAGATATTTCAGAAAAGTAGGGAATGGTGATAGGGCTGCAGATGCCTTAAAAAATTATGTAGCTTAAAAATTACTCTTCCCTCAAGCATACTAACTAGAATGGGTGTTAGTTATTGATTTTAAATTTATTTTTCAGGCTCAGTTTTCAGCAATATCTTGATAGAAGGCTGTAAAAATACTGATAGATGTTAAAAGTGATAACAGTAAGTTTCACTGCATCAGTACAACTCAGCTGAGCACTACAAATAAAAATCATTCAAGTAAATCTTGCAAGTGCACATATGCCGACTGACTAACTAAAAACAACTCTTCACTGACTAGTCTCTTCTGTTTGCTACTTCTCCTCCAGAGCAACATTCTCGTGAAGCAAACCTATCCAAGATCTATGTATGCCTTAAAAGCATGAAAGATCTATCCCAGAAATAAACCCCAATTCTTCTGCTCTTAAGGATTTACCATTTAAATTTAGGCATGATGCTTCAAGCTGGAGATAAATTTTAGTCATTAAGACTAAAATTCAGATGCAGGGAGGGTTCCAAGCCCACACACCACTGATGTCCCAAACCAGACATAGGTGACTAATAGTGAGGTTCAGCTGTGCACACCTCTCAGATTTGATCCACTACAAAGAATTTCACACTAAAAGAATGCAAAAGAGGTTTAGAAAGTCCCTAATTTTCACATCCAACTGTAATACATGCAAAATGTTTAACTTACGCTGAATATGAATACATATTACATTTGCTGGAATAATTACTGAAATATGGAAGTTGTTCGAGTGTGCCTAGAAATGCTTACATCACATAATGGTTAAGGATAAATAGCACCATCTGAACTTGCAAGAAGTTCATACTTCACAGTTAAATAATTGTGAGTCACTTGGGATGACTTAAGTTCTTCTCTCTCAGAGATGTGAATCAGGAACAAAGTTGCTCAATGCCTAAAAGTTCCCAGTTTGAAAGAAAAATTCCCCAAGTCCTAAAGTAACAGTTTTCATTTATCATCTGTATTATGTACTAAGTGCTGAAATTTCACATCTTCAAATGTTGAGCATTTGTGTTTGTGAAACCATTAGGTCCTAGAGTGCAATTCTTTCTGCCTAACTTTAGATAATTACATACCATTTGAATTCACTGCCTAATTAAACTCTCTCTGGCATGAAGTGAGTAATTATCTAGACTTCATTGGCTGTGTCATAGACTTACAGTGGTTCCAACAGGCCCACAATCCACAAATAGGCACTGATATTGCAGAGATCTCAAGTTATGCAAGGCACGTGCTGCTCTAAAACACTGACAAGCTACAGGCAAGATGGAATGAACATGTAAGAAGAGATCACTTAACTATTTTATTAGCCCAGGGGAAAAAAAAAATCCAAGTGGCAGATTTAAAAGCAAGAAACTATTCATTAAATTCTTGCAATTCACGTGCACAACAGATAGCACACTTTTCTATGCATCTCACAACCCAGAGGTCTTTTTTACATTGCCCAAGTCAACAACACATATTACCAACTAATTCTCAGCAGTGAGATACAAAACAGTATAAAATGAGAACCTCACAGTGTTAAGCACATCCCAAGATCTGGCAACAGTGTGAGTGTAGACTAAAATATGCTGTGAGAAACTCTCACCAGGCACAAACGTGGTTTCAGAACACCAAGTGCAAGAGCTGCCAACATAACAATCACTAAGTAAAAATATATGACCAATGCCTTAAAAATATAAAGGAATAAAATCTCAACATGTAAGGAGGAAAAGGACATATTTTATTTGGTTTGCAATCAAAACATAAATTTATTTGATTACAAGAATGTTCATCCATGGAGACTACTGTAAAGCAAACAAGTTTAATAGGAAATTGTGTTTAACAACCTCCATAAATAATTTTTAAAGTAATGACAAGGCTTTTTCTTCTATTTTCAGTAAGTGCTGGAAGCTAATGTGCATCTCAAAGATTGTCTTCTGTATTTGACTGTTGCTGTCAAGAAAGAAAAATGAGCCAAAAAGTTAACAAATGTACTGCACAACTCACGCTTCTTGACATCAACATGGTACTAGAGTCCCTACATCTCAATGTTAGCATAACATGTAAATAAACAAAGCACTCCCTTATACTAGAAATCCTTTAATGGTTCATGCTGAAAGTGGAGTAAAGGCAACAACAAACTCCTCACATCCATCAGCCCACTACAAGCACCTTGCTGTATTCACGGCAATAAAGGGTTTATTGCAGTGAAATGTATTGAATATACTGCACTGAGAAGTATTTTGTAAAAGCTGATTTAAGCTCCCCTCCTTATCTGACAGTTAGATGAGCCAGGGATGAATTGGCATGATTCATGACAAACACGCAACGCTAAGTTATGGTGAAGATGAGAGGATTTTTGAATACTTTTCCAAATCGTACAAGCTTATCAGTACCCACCTACAAACATATGCTTTATTCCATCTGACACAACATGTGCAAAATAGCAATGGTGCAAACGTCATGCTTTATGCTTGAAAGAGAATAGCATAAATTTATCTACAGTGTATACTCCCTAAGCCTAAGGGAGAGATTTGGTGAAAGAAAATATTCCCATGGAAATAACCTGACCTTTCTGGTAACCTTTGGTCATCTTGTAATTCTTTAGTACAAAACTGGTATAAAGCTGACAGATGCTGGAGAGTGCCTTTAGACTGGTCTAGTAAATCTGTTTCACTTTAAAGCTATTTCACCATCATTGAGTAAAGAGGCTCTAGCCACGAAAAAGCTTGAAGCTGCTTTTAGTCCAAACAATATTTTTTTCCCAAAGCCTGGTATGATGTCAAGATGACATTTTACCTTATTTATTTTGTATCTTCTTATCAAGAAGTGTGTGTTATCAGCAATGTAAAAAAGAGTCCCAAACATTCAGTGTGATGTGTGCCAATCACATACAAAGACAGGAGAAAATTCAGATTTGGCAGATTTCATGGGAGTCCACTTACTGACAATGCCACACTTACCACAAACAAAGCCTCACCTACATCTTGTGGTAAGAACTTGACCAAAATTAAACAAACATCCACATCTAAATTAATGCACATCAGCAGTCACAGATTTTTATTACATACATGTTTTGTGTTCTTGAGGCAATACAGTTAATTTCAGTCCACTGTTTCCTATAATCCAGTTATTTAGAAGTCCATCTAATTTATCACAAAGTTACATTGTGGTATAGTATTCTGTTCCTGGCTGTTAAGTAAGTACATTTTCAAAAAGTTATATGATTACAGAGCATATGATTGGGGTTTTTGGCATTTCACATCAACAGCAAGTTCAACTCTGTAAGCTGAAGAGGAGGAAAATGAGACCTAAATAACTGCATGTCCCACCCTAAGGTTAAAGGCCATCTATCTGAAATGCACATGAGTACTTCCCTCAAATCCTGAGATAAGTTTTTGCCCACGTATTTACCAATTTTGTGGTCTTTGTTCCTAATGCAACATACCAATTTGCCTGTACAGACCTGCAGGTCTGTGGTACCCTGACTATTCCTGGAATGCTTTTAATATATTGAAATTGTGTTTGTCTATTGTCCTGCCTCTGATCTTGCAGACATTTTAAGCAACACACCACAGTTGCCAGATCAATGTTGTCACTGGTGGTTACTGTAAGTTCTCTTGGGCAAATGGTATCTACTCCTGGCAACTGGCTACTTTTCTTTTCTATGTTCTAAAAATCTTTTTTATCCACATTTCAATTTTAGACCAATTCTCAAAATACGACCTACAAAGTGAAGTTTCTGCCCTAATATCTCTCACGAAAGTCAACTTGGATAAAAATCATTTAGCTTTTGTTCTGTGCCTTATCTTCACCATGTATTTCTTTTATACTTCACTCATCTATCAGCTCTCCAAGTCTGTCTGGCAGGATGTTCACTCCTGATGTACTTGAAATGATTCAATTTAAATGATTTATTGTCGGCTCTGGTATCTTTAGCAAATTGTTTCTCAGAATATCTTTTGGCCAGACTTATTATACTTTAAAATTTAATTTGTGAGAGAGTTGGGTTTTTTTTCCCTTCTATTTTCTTCAGCAAAAACTTCAACTTTTGAAAGATGGTTCCTTGTTGCTAAGAGATTCCTAAACCCTGCTATAAACCCCTCCTTGCCTCTTAAAAATAAAAAGTAGCAACAACAAGAAGTTCGAAGTCTTCAATAGATAGGTATATATTTTATCCAACTTCTAACTCATTCTTTACAAAGCCACTTCACTACCTCCAGCCTTTAACTTCCTTATAACAAGCATCCTCATTTCTATGGCTAGCAAAGGCAGAAGGCAGGCAGGGAAATTGCACTGCTCAGACCACTGAACTTGAATTACACAAACACATTACTGGAAGCTGTGTAAGAACAGCTTTGCTGTCCCAGACACAAACACACTGAAAGCAACACTAATGCTTTCTGAAGTCATTGCCTTCAACAAGCTTGAGACTTGGATTCACAGGCTTTGGAAACACAAAATTGCTTCCTTCCATACCTTCATGGTAGTAGGCTGCTGCCCCAAACATCAAGGTTCAATGTAGTATAACCACTATTGGTATTCTTGTGTGCTACAACTGTTTTTTTTTAAAGAACCCATACTCAAAGACTGCAAACAGAATGCAGATGGGTTTGTTTCGTTGTTTAATTGCAATATTTGAGGGATTAACTGCTTTAGCTTATTAGAAGAATTAACTCAATCTAAAGTAACAGCCAATGTCAAGTATAAATGGTCCATTTCCACGGAGAATAAACATCTCATTCACCAATTCACCAATCTGTGTAGCTGCACTACTGCTAGTCCAAAAAACATGATTAAATTGAATTTAAAAGTAAGAGAATTATAGGTTACTCCAATTACTGGTATAGATAAGCTTCAAACTGAACTTCTTGACATGAAACTCTCCTTATCTCTATGTTGAAGTCTAGACAATGGGCAATAGCAGCAACTGTCAACCACTGCAAAACTGTTCCTGAGTGTGGAGCATAAAGAAATCAGACTTTCATGCTTTGTTAGTAATTTTTTTTACTCCATTCCCCTTCAACCAAGACTCTCCTCAGCCTAAGATGACACAACACAAATCACAGTTCCTAGCACTCCACACTGATAACCAGCAGAGACTTGAGCGTTGGCAAGTCTCAGCAGCCTAAGCTCTGCAGGAGGAGCAGAATTACGGGAGCATCAAGCGCAAAGAACTTGACTTTGTTTTAACCTGAACACAACAATACCAAGTCTTAAATTTACTTCCACATTTAGCAAACTCTATTCTATGAAGAGTCATTGGTCCCTAGCAGAGAGAGAAGATCTTCATGTTAGTACAACTGAACTGTTAAGAATTTATACAAATCCAGCTTCAGCAGAGGGGAAACAAAAGCCTGACTTTCTAAATACCAGCATTTGCTAAGGATGTTGTAATTTCTGAGTACAGCTCAATAAGTGAAGCGGGGGGGGGAATCATAAACCCACAGGAAGTTACTGAAGTTAAAATGGTAGTGAGTGAGAGAGTTACAAGGTTTAGAACTACTTTAGAAAAAAATCCAGTTTTAAAACACATATTCTTCATTCACTCTACTCAGCTGATGAATAAAGCCAAACCAGATAAAATCCTACAATCTCCACAGTACAGACACAATGGTGAGCCAATACACATCTAGCCACACTTGGTGTTTTTATGCTTTACAAAGATTCAGCAATTTTAAGACATCAGGGACAGATTTATTCCTAAGCGAAGGACCAATTAAAAAAAATTGAGTACATTGTGGTAAATGTAGAGAGACACATTTAAAGCCATTTCATTAACAGCTATAATGCTCGCAAAATAGAATGAGTTTACTTTTTGGAAAAAAATATTTAATTTTAAGGTAAATCTTTTCTCTTGCAGTTATAAGCCTGATAATTAAAAATATACCAGTCTGCAATTCTGAATAGCATTTCTGGCTTTAATGCCATCATCATACAGAAAGAGCTGAAAATCTGATTGCCATGTCACAAGCAACTGAAGAATTGCATCAGCTCCTCTTTGCAGAGCTGTTCTTCATTAATTTATAATTAACAGGATGTGATAAAACAATCTGTACTACAAACTTTTAACAGCCTTCTTGTGTCAACTGAAAAGGGTTTTTGTGTGGTGAACGCCAGAGCTCCACTGCTTCTCTGCCATGCAACATACACTCCTACAATTCCTTCTGGAGGTGCCCAGCAAGCTCCTCTGCTCCCTGCTGCAATCAGAGACACATAAATGCTGTTCTCTTCCTCCTCCTGCCTCCCATGAAACTCTTTATCACATGGGCTGAGGAATTTGACAGGGAATGAGATACAGAAACTTATCTGCTGCCAGCAAACTGTTTCCACGAAAGGGACCTGGAAAGGGAAAATGGCAAAGAGCAATCCAACACTCTTCAACACGTTCCAGGCACTCATGGGGAAAAACAAGCAAAAGAAAAAAGAAAAAAACAAAGCAGCACCAACAATTCAGTATTTTAACGTAACTGAAATAAAGCCTTTGAAAGCTGTGGTGTCTTGGAAAGCCTGCATGTCTTTTTCCTAAATCCACAGCAGAAGTAATAGCTACAGAAATTCTGTACAAACTCAGGGATTAGGATCTTTGCTTCAAGCACCCTATTCACATTTAAAAGGTTGCAGGAATTTGGATAAGCCTTCCTTACTGCTATAGATCATCGAAGTAGCAGCAATTCTGGAAATATCCTAGGGTGATGTTTTCCTGTTTTACTTATTAGTCTTCTTCATCCTCAACTTCTAAGCTACTCCAGCTTTCCATCACGGTAAGAAAAGCAGTACAAGTGCTCAAATTTGTATACATACAAGTCTGTGTATGCCAGAGAAACTTTAGGTTTGCCTCCTTTGAGACAAGATAATCATCACTTGGTGCCGAGGCTACAGAGAACCAGGTTCTATTCTGTAACAACAATCTATGCTGAAAATTATTGTGTTTTTAAAATAATGATTAAAACCACAACCAACAACCCCACAGTTCTTTCACATATCTACTAAGAACAACAGACATACATACAAAACAAGTGTTTTTTCAGGAGAAAGGCAGCAGCTATAGAAACGTTGAACAGGATCTCCTTTTTTTTTTTTTTTTTTTTTTTTAATTCTCCTTGATTACTTTAACTTGCATAATATATATCCCACATTTTATTTCATTTGTTATGAGTATCTGGGCAGAGCTCCACTGCTTTGATGAACTGGTCACCGTGAACACCTCAGTTCAGCATGAGCACTACCACCAGCAGGGAAAGCTGGAGAAGTGGAGGAGATACAACACTGTTATCACATCCATACAGGAAAAGGTTGAGATAGTCAAGTAAACAGGAACTGAGTTCCAAAGAGTTTCTCCAGCTCAACAGGAAAGAAAAGTCCAACAAATGCATGTCTTTAAATGCAAATTGTCTTCTCAATTAATGTGTTGCCTTTCAATCCAAACAAGAAAAACACAGATTGCAGATACAGCATGAACAAATATTACTGTCTGCAACTACAAGTATTTAGTGAGATTAAATCAAGGACTCAGACTTCTATTCATTGAAACTTCTCATACTAGGAATAAAAAAAGCTTTAAATTGATTCACTAGAGAATAAGGCATCAGATTACATAATTGTATGAAATTTACATAAACCCAAATCCCTGTTTAATTTTGTCTTTGTTATCAGACTGCAAGACAACTTCTTTTTACGAATAGTTAGTGGAAACAGGCATTTAAGACAGGAATATACTTGTGTCACATACTCTGTTTCATTCATGCAGACATTATCTATTCATGCAGGATTATCTACAGCCACTGACATTTAAAGAGCCACATCTGGGCAACTTAAACAGCATCAACTGAAAAACTGACCAAAATCAGAACGTTTACTGACAATGGGGCTCAGAAGGGACAATAAATTTACATTTAGCCAGAGGACCCCAGGCTTCTAGGATGATGAAATATTGTTCCATCAGGGCTCGTAGCTGACAGAAGATGGAGAACACAATCTTTCCGTGATTGTATAAAATACTGTACATCCAGAAGTAAACACTTTTTAAACACTTTCCTTTGCTTGACCCTAGGAAGCATCATGCCTAAAGGGATTTTGAGCCAATGTTCATCCCAATTTGTCCTTGACAGGCTGGAAGAGTGAGGGCTGTTTGGAGAATGGAGAAGGAATGTTGAAAGATGCACTGGGCAGGGTGGGAGGAAAGCACTCAAGAGCATGCTTAAAATAGTCCCACAAACACATCTAGCCTCTCTCAAGGATTAGAAAGCCCAGGAGCTCAAAATCATCAACACTACAGCAGCCTAGTTAGGAACATGACCTTCAGCAGAGCTGCTGCAGCCACTCTGGAAAACAGGGTGTGTGTAGGTGGTGGGAATGGGACACTGAAGGCTGACACTTCAGTGGGGCCAGAAAAAAGGTTTTGTCAACTCTACACTGGTAACAAGCAAAAATACTTTGGCAACTGTTCTGCTCTGCCCTACTTTGACCTCTTCCTCAGTACTATGTGTAAGGGGATTTTAAAAGTCTAAATGAGTAATGCTACCTGCAGTTTAGAAATGTGCTTCATATCAGAGAGAGAGAGAGAGATTTAAAAACATCAAGTTTACAAACTTGCTGAATCTTAGAGGCTTGTAAGGTGTTTTCAAAAGCAGCCCCAAGAAGCCCTTTGAATGTTTCAATAGTTCAAGATCTGAGCCCTCCTCACACAAACCATGTGGGACAACATGAAGAGAGTGCAGCTTTCCCAACAGCTAAGAGACAACACTGAATTTTATTTGACCAGGTTAAATGGTTATGGGCAATACAGCTACATTATCCATATTCCAGGGAGGGCTTGGGGTGTTATTGTTATTTTTAAAAGAAAAATCAAGTCAGGTGATAGACTGGAAAACAGATTTATGTTAGTCTTGCATCTTACTGTATTTTTGTACAATTTACTTTAGATTGTTCCTTACAGCAGGAAATAAAAAGGCCATTATTTTACCATGTTCGCCCATCATTATAATGGGATGCATCAGATTGGAGTAATAGAATAAGCTCAAAATTCCCCAGGTTACATTCTTCTTCATCCTCAGCCTCGCCTTTCAAGTGAGCTTAACTCTTATTAAAAGGACCAGGGCTGTCCTCAGGCATACCCTGTCTTTAAAGATGAAGCCCCAACCACATTTTATGGAACAGACCTCTCAGTCTGTACCATTGCCAAACTCCGTAGCAGGTTTAAACAATTATACAAGACAGTAGATTTTGATTCCAGGCTCCTCTTACTCAGTCTCAAGTTCTAAAAATAATATTTTTCTTTCTGCTAGGGCACTTCCAAACAGTGATGATCCAAAGACATTAAAGGAAAAGAAAGTTACAACTTAAAGAGCATGACACAGATTATGAATAAAGAAACCCTTCGCATATGGAAAAGTTTTAAAAATTTGACATTTCTTTTCAATATGTGTTAATCAGAAAGACAGTAGTGAATTCTCAGTGTTTCAGACAGAAAAGAATCAAACGTCTTGAGACACATTACACAAAAGAGCAATTGCAAAGAAGGGAGAACAATCTTGTAGTTTCTTTTAAAACCATACTCCTAACAGTGTTTTCTTAAATGGCTGGGAAAGTCAGCAGTTTGGAGCCAGCCACATGTTACTTATCAATGCTTCAAATGCAGGGTGAGTAAGAAAGGCCAGGCCTGGTTCCTTTTGCAATTGGGAAAAATCTCTTTTGAAGTCTTTCTGAGGGACTGACGGGGGAGAAAGTGTCAGGAAAAGGATTTGACAGGTTCGGCATGGTGAGGGGCAAAAAAAAGTACAGAGTAAAATCCCTTGTCTAAAATGAGCAACGAGATAGAAACCTCTCCTTCAGCACTGGAGACACCAGATAAAATGTCAGAGTCCTTTGTGTCTTTTTTCCAGCTACACATTAATTCCTTTTTATGCTTTTTGCCAGCTTCTCATCTTACCAGGAGCCTGCAGAAGCCAGTCCAACACTGCAGGGAACACAGCCACACTGGGTCTCCACGTCTAGCAGTCTCCCAAGATCCCAGGAAAACATCGTATATTTTAAATACTCCAAACATCACAGAAGACCTCAGTTTAAAGGTGGAACCAATGATCTGAATGATCTTAAAGCCTAAGTGAAAGGACCAAGAAATTACCCAGATTCTTGAAATGAAAGGCATGATGAACACATTAGTGACAACACTGTTGGTTTTGCTCTTGGACAGCAGACAGGTTTTGCTCTCCTGTATTTTAAATTTTGTCCAAATAACAGACATGAGTAGTTTTGTATCACCTTCAATGTAAGCAGAACTATCACCAGCAGGTCAAGAACACAACACATTTTGTTTTTACCAGGATTTTAAGTTGTGTTGCCCTTTTTTTTAAATTCTCTTTAAGCAAAAATAAAACACCCATTATTTTTTCCATCAATCATAAAAAGACTTGATGTAACTCATCTCTAAAAGCTGCATTTATAGTAGAAATTTGAGAATTTAATTCCAAATAAACTGTACTGCTTTTGCATGTGCAGCACATGCAACCTACAAACAACACAAACTTTGCATCAACAGGACAGAAAGGACCAGAGTTCACTGCATCATTACTCACAAGTAACAAGTTGATGCACTCTTAGTGGAAGGAGGCAGCTTAGCTCCTCTCAAGTTGAAGTGCACAGAAGTATGAAATCAGCTTTTATTACTAAAAGCCGTTGTCTTTCCATTTTGATAAAGTGATAATATTTTGACTTCTTCCTTGCTTCTGCCTCAGTGTTCCATTTGCAAGGTACATGTAGCATCTCACAGGCAATACTTCACAGCAAAGAAAGGAGAAAAACTTTCTCCAACTATGAAAAATCCCCCAAAAGAAACCTAAGTGCTAGCAACAGGATTATTTTAATATAGCCTTTTCAGTTACATAACAGACATGAAAATGCAAGTTATAACTGTCTTTTTTTAATAAAGACCTGGGGAGCTATAGAAAAGACTAGTAGACTCAATACCCATCTATTATATATTCAGAGCAAGTATTATGCATCTTTGTTCTGACTCTTGCACACACACCAAAGCTGAGGTAAAACTTCATCCCACAAAAGTATTTCGCACAACATTAATGAGATTATTGTGATGGGGTTTTTTGTCTGTGGTTTTTTATAAAGCCGCTTTAAAAGTTTTCACTGATTCAGTTTCCTCTTCCCCCTCAATATTGTTACACCAGAACATGGCAAGAATTCAGGCAGTAAAATGTTTTAGGTACCTTGAGTTTTTCCACAGCTCTCCTCCTCTCTAGTAATACAGTTGACCTGTAAAACAGAAAAAAGATATGATTGGCTCCTGTTAGGCTTCTCAATATTACTCAAATATACTGTACACTTAAAGCATCAACACAACATTTAGCTTCTTGAACTCTTTTTCAGAATTTTTCATTGAATTACATTTTATTTTGGTATCATATAATGCATTTTTAATATACAAAATCTTGAAGGGAAGTCTTATTTAAGAGTGTCTAGCTGGGAATCTCAACACTGACCAGGTTACAACTCAAAAAATCCAGACTACCTGCTACATTTTTGAAATAGAACATCACAGCCAAAATCCACAATTCCTCTTGCAGCCCTGAGGAAGCTGAACTCCAGAGCAGCCGCTGAGCCAGGACAGGAACACAGGACAGGAACACAACACGTCCCTTTGAAAACTGACAGCTGCTAGTGCTCAAAGCTCCTACGGAAACAACTGCCCTGCTCTGACCCTTTCCCACCACTGAGCAGTAATGGGTTTTCCTCTTGCATTCATCTTCTAACATGAACGTAACATGAGTAAATAAAATAGCAATTGTTTATTTCTATCATCTTTTGTCTTCACAGACTTTGACCACAAGTTATCTTCAGTCAAACCTGACTAATTATTTCCATCACCTTCCTTTTCCCCTCAGCCACCCCACCAAGAAAAAAATAGTTTTTTCCTGGGGGGCCAGGCTCCTTCATTTCATACATGCATACAAAACATATGTTACATTTTTTAAGATCTATATATTGCAAATCAATCACTTTATGCATTGGGAAAACACTGAGCTCAGCCTACCATGAGGCAAGGCTGGTACTTCTCACCAACTTGTTACCCCATTTTAACTCATCAGGTTGTAACAGACTCTTTCAACCATTCTCAGCTTCTCTATTTTATTCTTTCATGACCACTGCAGTATCCTCAAGCTTTACTTCTTAGGTCTTCTCAGCGTATCACACTACAAATACTGCACCAGTTTCAACACTTCAGCAACCTGGTTATCCCATTTCCCATCATCACTAAAAGACGAATTATTCAACGTGTTCTATGAATTTCAGGAGTAAAGAACTGACTTCCAAAAAAAAAAACCAATGTTCACAAAAATAATGCAAGTAGAATTATACAAAATTACTGGAAGAAACCATCATCAAAAGATACTCTGAAACAAAAAACAAACTTCCAAAAGAAGTAAAAAATAAGATGTTATTGCATCCTGTTATTGCTCAAATTGTCTATATTTTCCCTGAATTTTTTACTTATATAAAGTCAATGTCTTGCTCAGCAAAGTTTGCATTTAGAAATAAACAATGTACTTACACAGAGTACTACACGTGTAAACCAGGTAAACACAGGCAGCCACAAGACCATTTCCTGACAGGAATATGGATTTAGGGGAGCTTTAGGGGACAGAGTTCTCTACCTAGGTGGTCTGTGGGGGGCTTGGGCATATTTGCTCATTTTGCTGTCCTGCCAATGGCTCCCTGGAGAAGCACACAAAGCAATGGCAGTGGCTGGGGAAAAAAAGAAGAAGAAATGCATTGGCATCAAAATGCCATGCTAGAGCATGAGTACTCCACAGCATCAGGAATTTAAACACTCTAACGTGACTGTTTATTCTTGGCATGAATACAGTTTATTTTTCATCTACTTCACACTGTTAGAGATAAGGGAATGCTATTTTTACGCAAGCTCCTGATATGTTATTTTAAGCACTGCCGTCACTGGCAAGAAGACTCTCTTCCAGGCTAGTAGCTACTGTTTCCAGAGGGCATTGATAGACCACCCTCAGACAGGAAAATTTAATAGTCCCTCCAATTCTGCCAGTTTCAGGTCTCACAGCACAGGTTTGCAGAACACAGAGGTGCCCACACCCCATGGTGTTTGACACCACTTCAGTGTCCCTAGAGTTGCACAGCACTGTTCTCTCCCAGGACAGCAGTGGGCAGCTTGCTCAGCTCTGTCCCTACCTCTGGGCACTGCACAGGCTGGAGATCCTACAGCTCTCAGTAGGATGAGGTACAGTGGGAGAAAGCCAGAAACAGTGGCACTGCAAACATAATATGCTAGAGAGCAAATGTTTTTCCTGTCCTTTGCCACAAGCTTTTTGTTGCAATCTCCTTCTTCACATCCCTTCTCCCTATTACCCCTCAATGCACTCAACAGCACAAGCTATTCATCCTTCCCTACTTCAAAATTCTCATTATTAAAACAACAACAAAAATATGTGACAATTATGAAACTACTCTGTCATTCAGTGCCATGATTTAATTACCTCTGCTTAATCCACCAGGGTCTTTCATCCCATTCTACCCACCCTTGGAGTATGAGCAAGAAACTTAGACACAAGCACTGGTAAGGAAATGTCCTGACTAAACCTTGCATTGTTATGTCACATTCTCAGCTCTTGTCCATCAGCTAAATGCCTCCATGCCCAAAATAAAATTATATAATCAGTAACAATGGATGCAGATCATACCAAGAATGAGGAAAAAATATGGGAAGGAGTAACAGTCACACACTAAAGAACAAACTCAGAGTCAGCTCTCAGATCAGGGAAAGTAACAACAATATACATTCTTGGATGAATAAATTAGGAAGAGAGATGGATTTTAACTCAAGAGATGACAGCAGTAAGTCAGATATTGAATATGAACAGCTTCGAAAAAATTTGCAATACATCTGAATAACCACATATGTCAGAAATCAGACATTCTACACAAATCCTATCAGATATTGAAAATGCAAGTACAAATTAAGTGTTACAAATGTGGTCTTCAGCCTGCAGGACAAAAGAATTTTTGTGTCAGAAATACCATTTATCTTGAGAATTAAAGTGAAAAAGCCACTTGGTTACTTGAGAGCTAACTCTCCCTCTCTTAGAGAAGTAATGTTTTAGAGCTGCATCCAGAAACTATGAGTAATCACAATGACGGATAGTCCAGGAACTGTTGGGATATCCCAAAGAAACATGCCCTGGAAGAAAATTATAATCTTCCTCAGCTACTCATATTATAATGGCTGATCAGTGTGCATTACGAAAATACACTGCTGGTTTGAATCCAAACCTTGAGTATAAAAGCAAAGCCCAGTAAATATTTAAGAGAATTTTGAGTTCCAAACTGAAGAGCTGGTAACTAAGTTCTTTCTTTTTTTTTTTAACAAACAAAACCATCAAAAGATTGTGCAACTCTAAGAGCCCTTAAGGAAACAATTGGGAATTTTTCATAACATGGTATTTCCTTATACTGCTGACCGCAGGAATGCAAACAGTTCCACCAAACAGAGATTTCTTCATTGGAAACAACTGACAATCTAACCATGTTTCCATCTTTTCCATTCTCAACACTCAGCAAACAAAATAGATGATATAATAGAATACAGAACTGTCATACCAGGGCCACAAGACATCTTTACTATAAATCAGCACCTGAGAAACTTAACAAAAACGTATTTCTTAGGGGTTAGAAAGAGAACTTCTGTCTAATTATTTAGCACCTTTGACTAAACAAAACTGCGATTTTCTACTGATTTGTTGAATTTCCCCTAAATACTGTTAGCATCCCTGTTGACCTGAAACAGATCCCTATCTCCAGCTATAACTCAGCATATCAGTAACAAGACTCACAGCATTCCCTGACAGTAAGGCAGGTGAGGCTAGTGAGGCACAAAATCATGGACTGGTGTTCAACTGAGTTAGTGAAAGGAAAAGCAATGCTACTCCTTGTACCTTAGAAGACATTCCATGTAAATCCAGTGGATAGCTTTCCTCACCACCTTCTCCATTTATGACTATCTGAGCAGTGCCAGCTGACACCATGAATCTATCCAAAAGAAGCTGGAATTGTTTGTGCATCTGTACAGCAATGGTACTCTGAACTACCATTCTACCAGAACCTGCACAAGAGACCAAGTATCAGAGACACCTGAAGGGAAAGGTAAGACAAGATTTTCAAAGGGACTTAATTTTCCTGACAGATAATTAACAAGTCATTATTGTGGAGAAAGCAATTTACACTCTGTGCTGAACTTCATAATGTGAAGAGAGAAATATAGGATAAATGAACATAGGCAACTGAAAAAAACAAGACTATTGTCAGAATTCAGGAAGGCACCAGGAATGGGAAAAGGTGCTACATCAGCACCCTGACCAATATATGTCATTGCAAATTTGCAACTCAATTACGGCAAGATTTTAATCAGGGCACTTAATCCTCTCAATTCAAGCTGAAGGAAAGCAAGAGAACAAGTCATAAAAGGAGAACAAAACTGGAATGTGCTACAAAGAGACCAAATTGTCTCCAAAAGGAAAAACCAAAACAAACAAAGCCAATGAAAGATAAAGCTTTATGGAGTTAGTTTGCCAAACAAGTCAAAAATTTTGGATGGTAGAAAAGACAGAAAAATGTCTTAACTTCAGATAGAGACATAAAAAGACTTTGCTTGTGTGGAAGTGTTTACAATCCACGGCAGAGAAATTATTACTCTTGTAGTCAAGGAAACCACTCTTCTAAGATTTCAAATTTTGGAATTCCCCTTCCAAGAGGGAACACAGAAAAGTCCTCCATGCTCTTCTAAAAGGAGAATCAATATGGCTCTAGCATCCCAAACAGGGCCACAAGGCTTTGACAACAAACTGGCTCCAATGGTTCCACAGAGGAAGAGGTCGCCATCATAAATGAAACATGTCAATACTGCACTTTCATATTCTGAGATCATCAATGATAAAATAGCCATTACATCCCATAAAATTTTCACATACAAAACCATTTACCAGGAGTTACTAAACCAGTAGCTAAAATTTTCAAGCTAGGCTTTATTTAAATTATTGCATCTCTTGAGCTTTTCTTTCAAAGGCATGCCCCCTGAATGCTCAAAAGCTGACCTTTCACCACAGCACACTGTTGGTCTTGGAGAATTCAACTTTTCTGAAGTTACAAACATGTAAAACCTCCCCTACTGTTTAGATGATTCTGAAGCTCTAAACATAAATTATACAAAGAAACAGCTTGGTTTAATTATAAAAGGAGAACAAAACTTATTTTTCCAATTTTTATCTTAACTAGATAACAAAACCACACTTCAGCTGATACGTCAGTGTGCTGAGATTTAGAACGCTACTCAAAAACTCTTTTATTTTTTTTGCTGCTAGCATCTTAAGAAAAAAATATGCACTAAAAACTTTTCAATTTAATCTCCCTATTGATGCTAGAGAACTACCCAAACTCTTCATACTATAAAAGCAAGGCAGTAGTTACAGCACACAGTGACTACCATAATTAGAACATAGTAATACCAAGTGATGCAAGAAATTATTTGCTGGTTTTCATTAAAATGCATGGTTCATTTTTAATTTTTCCTACAGTCACTGCACCAAGATGCATGTTCAGAATGGCAAGAAACTACTAGGCAAAATTTATGTAACATTCATACTCAAATTGAGTTAGCACTACAATCACTAGAAGCTTCGGTGCTGATAAGGAAGCAGAGGCTGATTTTAGAAAAATATTACAAATCAAAGCTATTGAAGAGTAACTGAAAAGTTTTAATTATGACTTCTGGCTGAAATAAGTACATATGAAAATGAAGGTGTTGATTCACACTTACCCTATGGTTTATTTATACTAATACTGGCTATTTCATCCTACCTTTGTCATCTGAAAAAACCCACTAACAAAGGCCCAGTGCTCAACAGTACAGTGTTGTAAAGAATAGAGTTGCTCTCTGGTATCTACCTTAATGACTTTTTCTTAGCAAAAATAAAATTTATTTCAGATGGGGTATTTTAAGTACAGCATTATTAAATTTTCACATAAATACATTCTAAGCAATGGGAAAGGACACTGTCAGAAATCATCTGAATGGCCTTATCTGACTGCTGGGTACAGTTTTGCAACAGACCTTCTAAGTGGCCTCAGGGAAGCAGTTTTTTCATTACATACTTATGCTCCCCTTGCTCCCTTCAAATGAGGTGAGGTCCTGCTGACACTGGCATGAGAGAAGGTATGTGTTAATATACTGTAATATACTGCACCTCTTCCAGTAATGGGTATGTCAAACCAGACAAAACACAAGTGATAACTGCAGCTCCAAAAAGCCTGTCAAGAGGAGGCAGATAATGCTCCTTTAGCCTTCCTTACAAAAATGAAAAAGCTTAGGTTAAAACTACACAGAATCCATTTAAGCAAAGTAATTTTTAAGCTATGTCCAATTTGGGCAACTGTGAAGAAAAAGACACCTAGCATCTTTCAGCTATTTAATGCCCCTGAGCCTGTTTTTCCCCCCCTTTCCTTTTTTTTTTTTTTTTTTTTTTTTTTCTTTTAAAATTTTTTTTTTTTTTTTCTTTTTAGATTTTAAATCTCTCCTGAAAGAAAAAATACCTTACATTACTTTTTAAAAAGAAAAGGAAATGTGAAGGCCGGGCATGACCCCTTTCTCACCTTTTGTTAACATAGGTTTCCTCCTTTCTTCTCCCTGAGACAAAATCTCTCATTTTCTACCAATCTTTCAGTGTCAGCTTCAATCCATTAGCTTTAACTGCAGCCTCATTACTGTCCTCTGACCCCACCTACTAAAGTAAAATGGTCATTTTCAAAGCTGCTCTCAGTTTCTCACCAGAAACCATCTGCTCCAATCACTCCTTCCTTGTGGTTTGCAGGATCCCACTCTTAGCAATACATGCTCCTTCCAAAACACCAAGACTACTAATGGTTGTAAGAAATCCTACCCTCCACCCATTGCAAGTCCCTTCTGTCATGCTACTTCTGCATTCTGTTTTCAGCACCACCACCCCATTCCTCCTCTGCCACGTGAACTCCTGGCATGAGGACTGCCCAGACACATTGTGCTGGCCAACCACCTCAAACGCACAACTGGAAGCAACTCCTTGGTGCTGAGCACAGACCATCCACCTCCTACTCTGCCCAAGAGACCCAACACAGCCTCAAAGCTTCAAGACAGGAATGGGCACTTCAGGGAGCAAGACCTGTGCTCCCTTGGGTTCCATCTCCCACGCAAGGAAACAAGACCAACTTACTCCATTCTCACTAGATTAACATGTAAAAAATACACTTAAATATTCAGAGGTATAACACTGGTATAACAGTAGTGGTCTGCCTAAGGATACAAAGCAAGGCAAGATTCATATGGATTCTTTCCGTATGTTTCCTCCGATAAAGTAAAAGCAAGACACATTCTTACTCTATGTTTCATTTCTCAGCATTTTTTTTTTTTTGTAAGCTTGCAAGCTCACCCCATACTTGCCTGCAAACAGGAAGAAAATGGTGGAAATAAAAATGAAGACCTGCAGCTGAAGGATCTGAGGGGCTGGGGAGGATTTTCCTCACGCTCCCAATGGTGATTAATGGGGCAATTAGCTCAGCTGCATCAAGACCCAACAAAACCACCACAAAGGAATCTTTGCCTGACAACCGATGATCAGAAGATGTTTCACAATGTAAACTTCAAATATATGACATTATTTTCTTCCAGTCTTTAATTTATGGGTAAAGCCATATCTGGATCCATGACAACAAATTATTGCTGCAAAGCTAATAATGTTCATAAAGATCTGGAAATTTTTGCTGCAAAGCTAATAACACACACAAAGATCTTGAAATACTTTTCCTCATCTCTGAAATACCAAGCCCTTTATTTATTAGAACAAGCTGTATTTGGAGTCGAGGTTATGATTTGTTTACAAACTGACCAACTCCACTAGTGAAAGAAAAATACATTTCCATCAGTATTCATCCTACTTTATTATGACATTATAAACAGAAACATTGCCTCTTTATATTATTTTATTTAATCATGCTTATGAAACAGTCAGTTCAGCCCCCAAACCTGAGAAAGGATAAAAACCAACTACAGTTTTATTTTTTTAAACTCTGTATCTCACTTCTTCACTTTTGACTTCTGCAAAGCTTAATTCAGCCAACCTCCACCCTAACCCCTGGGAGCATCTTGTACTTTCCAGCCATCTGGACTGTATTTACATTACTAAGAAGAAAGTCAAACTTGCTCATGAACAAAGAAAATCTCCTTACTATCTTTCTGTCTCCATAGTTATTTTTTACGTTCTTATTTTTTCCAAAAAAATTACTGTTCCCTCTGGGGACCTCACTAAATCTCTCTCATGAGCTCTACTGATGTCATACAGCTTCTTCACTTATCATTTCCTAGTACTGTCTTTCAAAAAAAATAAAATAGAAATTACTATTTTTCCCCTCGGTTTTCACCCTCTCTTCACAAAAGCCTTTATAAACAGCATGAAAGTTCATGTATGATGGATTAGGATAGAAGTAATTGTACCAAAGTGTTTATTTAGACAGCAAAAGTGACAGCCTTGCAAAATAAAATGAACTATTGCCAAACTAAGATCAGAGACAAATTTTGAAAGGAACACAGACAAACATTTTCTTTCGAACTTGTATCCATTTTAATGGTACTCCTCCCCCTGGCAGTGACTGCTGGACAGAGGAGCATGCAATGTTTTTAAAATTGCATTTTCATCAAACTATCTGTGCTGCGACCCCTCTCCCTATACTGCTGATCACTGGAAACTTGAAGAAAAGGCACAAACTGCACAAGACAAGAAACTACTTCAAATCAGTTTTACTTTCAGCCACGTCCTTAAACCCCACCCATTTTTTATTTTATCTGAGCTGCAGTATAAGACTGCCTTTTAGTATTTTATAACCCTATTTTTCAGGGCACACTATCTCTTTTGATCAAAGGTAGTCAACTATGGCTTATCATTAAAAGCTATTTTGCAGATTTACTCTGCTCCACTTGACATGTACCAGAAATCTGCATCAAGTTTAAATGAAAGCCAGATTGGTGCCTTAGTTACAGGGAAAATTAATGAAAGCAATGAGTGATGCTTGACATTCAGCTAACTTTTTAACTAGGAATTGAAGAACCCCAATACTTTGCATGCCTTACCCAAACATCTGACTAATTTCAAATATTAATTCAGTTTAATGAGCTAATTTAATACCTTTATAAAGGAAAAATGCCCATGTAGAACTACAGTGTAACATAAATTAGAAAACCCTTTCTAGAGGGGTGCTTGCGTAAAGAGAACTACCTGCTGTTTATTTTCAAGAGGTACCTCTGGATTTAATTCAACAAAGTGGCCCTTCAGAGGCTAATGACTTTTAATGATCATGTCTCTTCAGCAGCTCTTCTGGAGTACCAAGGAGTAGAAGTTCAATGACAGAGGTATGGTAGGCTGCATACCACAGCCACAGTAAGTTCATTAGAACAGGAAATACACAGCAGAGAGGTAACAATGAATTAAAAATGTAATGAATATGCCCATATGCAAAAATAACTACTGAAATAACTCACCCAAACACTACCACATTCTGTTTGTTTTCTTTTGAAGATGCCAGTTTCTAGAATGATTCAACATTGTCCCTTCCCAGTTTTTTCCTCATCTCCAAAACTCAAAAGATCAGCAGTGCAAATAAACATGGCTTGTCATTAAAAGTAGCTGAAGTGTTGTGGAGATGCAGCATATTTCTGCTTTAAGGAAGGACAGCCAAATTTCTTATCAGAAACAAAACCCCAGGAGATCTGTTATCTGCTGAGCAATACCTCTGCTAAAAAGGACTCCCCCCCCTCCATTTCAAGCTGTTCAAATTTTCCCCAACATTTACAATATTTTTTTTTTTGAAGACAAGGACAATAAACATTTAGGCAACCCAAAACTTCCTTTTCTAGAGACACAAGCTGAACGTTTCATGCAAACTACTAAAAATAAATTTTACTTCCAGCAGTGACAATTCCTCACAGTTTAATCAAAGGAATAGCAATCACAGCTTAATGGGGCCTGATCTCTAGAGCATCCAAGCTGAAAAATTATCAGTAGGAGAATATTCTCTGCAAAGAAGAAAAGAATCTGCCAAGAAGTGAGGATTAATATATTTGCACTTAGTCTGCCTCAATTTGATTTTACATGTTTCTAACAGAGAGTACAAGATGTGACTTGATGCTCAGTCTGCAGCTATGGTATGAAATTAGTTTCTAAGGAAACAGGGCAGAATCCAAGGGACAAAATTTCTGTGTTTGTGCTGCTTCTGTAGCAAACACAGCATCAGCTGCAGAAGGCACTTGAAGCAAAATTCCTGCAAACCGATTAAGGGATTGGATCTTTGGCATCCTGAACCAGCAATTTAACTGGCAGCCTCACTGGTGAGGCACTCATCTGGTTTGAGGGAGAGCACAGAGGTGTAAGCAGGATGCTCACAGCCACTGCCAGCCTCTCTGCTCCTCTCAACTGCAGTGCAGGAAGAGACACTAAAAATAATACAGCTGGCACTTAATATAGTCTGCTCCTTCATGCGTGCAGAGGCTCTGCTGTGACTTTTAGAAAATCTGACTGCCCCTCATCCTGTGGTTCCTTTCAGAGGAAAAACAAATCTTTAACTAGTGAGGCAGAAAACTTTTCTGTCCAAGAACTTGAAGTGGGTCAGGTAAAAAGTGCTGATTTTCAAGAGAGGTTTCCACACCATAATTGCCAAGCAGGTTTCTCTGCTGTGATGAGCACTGGACTTTGGGGAGCATCCCTCTAACCTGATGGTGAGGGGCTGTTCTGGATGCTCTCCCCAGCTGGTCATTGAGGGATTGGTGACTGAGCTGGGGACTGAGGGATTGCACTCAGGATGCAGACAGGCACAAAGGGCAGCTATGCCAGGGAACTCCAGATGATGAGATCCTCCAGGCCAAAATAATCAGAATTCCTTGGAGAATTTAAAACTTCTGAGGTACGTGGTGTACTCTGAAATGAAACATTCCTCCTATCAACCAGCCACATAACCCACTGCTTAGCAACAGAGGTTGCACACGTGTACCTGTCTGCAAGAGGAAAACCAATTCTTGTTTATATATCATTCTCACCACACAGCAACACAATTTGAATATACACAGGGTTTGTTGTTTGCTTTTTCAAATTATCTTAAATTCATATTTCAATATAAATCCAGGTGTCCTCTACATTCAATGAAAACTAGATTGTGAACTGAAAATAAAATGTTTCTGAAGCAGTTTCAGTACAGGTGTTTGAGTAAGGCTGATCTCAGCTTGAGTTGGAACTCTCCTTGGTTTGCTGTGTCAGTTCAGGCAGCAACAACTCTTTTTGCACGGCTTTCCTTTTCAGAAGGAAAACATCATTGCACCTCAAAACCTCAGTGTAAAGAGTTTACCTCTAAAACTGTTTGCCTGAAGGCCAGAGGTGACAGCCCAGCCCTGAAATCCCAAATACATTACCACAGGCTGGGGTATTATTCCACTGCAGAACTAACATCAATACTCATCTCTAGCCATAAATCAATTGAACCTATTTTAGACACAAAAGCTTCAAAGTAAGTCCTTCTGACCAACCTCTCAAATTAATTATGTAAATGCTGCATCAAAGTGCACAGATAATTTTTACTTCAAATTTTTAACATCTGCACAAATACTCTGAAAGGAAAAGAAAGTAAATGCCTAATTATACACATTGAATAATCCAGATAATGGCCTGTCACATGCATCATTCTGAATGCAAATCAGAACAATGGTTTTAGCTGTAAACACAATGTGGAAGCATCAAGTATCTCTAATCTCGGTTTTGGCAAGAGTACACTTCCTTAAGGTTACCTTCTGTATTCAGTGGGATTTACATACATATATATATATATATAAAATATAATGAAGCATTTTTTCCCTGTTGAATCTCAAAGCCTTTCCTTACAAAACATAGTCTATGCATTCTTCCAAGAGAGATGAATTGTATTTCTCCAAACAGAAGGACACTGCCTCTTACTGACCTGTTAGAAACACTAAAAGCAAAAATACCTTGTTCAGTGCTTTACTTTTGTTTAAAGGAAGTGTGATTGGTTTTGTATCCAAAATGTCCACAAAGAGTGGCTGTACTCAAAAGCCCCTGTGCTGAGAAGCACATGCCAGCTCAAGAGGGAGGATGAGAGCCATACCCAGAGCAAGCAACTAACCTAATGCCTGCTGTGGAAATGAGTCCTAGCATGCGCTCCAGGCATGTTTATGAGGCAGGATTTTCTTCATTTCAGCCTACTTCTTCCTAACACAGCAAGCAAACCATGCAGAAATCAAGTGACCTACCAAAGGAAGAGCTAAAACTGAATAGATGAGAATACCCAGGTTGGACATGCCAGGGAGGCAGTGGAAACCACTGCTGTCCTCTTTGCCTGGAACTAAAAAATTCCTTGTACCACTGCCCATGCTATTAAGACAAATTTCAGCAAGTGTAAAACCTTATTTCATGAAAATATTGTTAAGGGGAGATTAGGCTTTTAATGAGACAGTTTCACAGCTTAAGAAACTGAGACTAGAAATTAAAAATAAGGAATTTCAGCGTCAACTATGGCTAACAGTGACTGAGAAGTGTAAGTGTAACTAGTCTGCTGTATGGTGCAGCAGTCTTCATTTCCCACCCAGGCTTTGCTTTCTAACACTTTCTGCCACTTACAGACAAAACAAGACACTAAATTTCATGTTGCGGTTATATTAGTTTTAAGGTATGAAGAAAATCATGAAAATAACGTACAGGAAAATTAATGCACAACTTCTTAAAATTACCTCAGTAGTTGCATTTCTAACAAGATACTCAGCTTAGGCTAAAGGCATTTATTGCACATACCTGGATCCCTTCAACAAAAATCACTTAAAAGAGGGGAAGGGAACATGTGCTGATGAAACAGAACACTCCATTAAATTGGTGATACAAGAATGCATGAGATACATGTTGAAGGCCAGCAGAATTAATCCACACCCAGGTCTAAAGAAAAACAGTACTACAGAACTGTAAGATTTGCTGAGTATTTGCACCTCAGCCAACTTACACAAGCCTTTACCTATCTCTGCAACTCTCTTTTTTCCACTGCTGAAACAGCCAAGCACAAGGAAAAAACCAGCCACTTTCATGTGCTACTTCCACAGGGCAGTCACACTGAGAATTTGTACATCAAATTCAGTTAGGAAAGTGAACAAAACTAGGACAGACATCTTCAACTTCAATTTGTTGAATGTTTTAATGATTCAAGTCTAGTCATGAGGTTTTAGCTAAGCTTTTATTTTTACTCTTTTATAGTAATATCTGCCTATCCAGACCAGGTTTCAAAATGTAAACTGGGACTTGTTACCTACTTAAACAGAAATCCTAATCAGTGTAACATTTATTAAGACAATACTTAAAATGCTGTCTGTATTCTCCCCTCTCTGTCTTCCTGCACATCAACTCATTTCTCATTTGCTGTTCCATTCAACAAACTCTTGTTACTTGGTACATTTCTGCTGGCAAAATGCACAGTTTGTGTGTTTGTGGGAAAACAACCATAACTACTTGACAAATACTTTAGGAATTGCAAGTTGCAATTATCAAAACATCTCATGAGCTTTCTCCTAAGTTTACATCAGCCTATAGGCTTACCAGCAGTCATGCACACAAGTTTCCTGTTTTAATATTCCTCTCCTCCTTTTTTAAGCAAGATTATTCTCATCCTTAGAAACAGGAAGTCATTAAGTTAAACATGTTTATACTAAATGAAAACACACATATTGCTATGACTTCTACTCAGTGACTATTGGGTGGTCTCAATCTAAATCCACTTTCTGACCAGCAAGTGCTTCCCTTGGAGGAATTATCAAAGCATGGCCTCAGAGACCAAGGATTGGAAAGCTATAAACTATCAGCTACTACAATTACAGTTCAGGATTGAAAAATTTTTTTTTAGAAGACTTCAATATACCCCAAAAAAACTCCCAAACATCTGTTTTCAGTAAGTATTTAAATAAATGTTTTCCCCGAACTATATCAGAAATTGGCTAGTGCTGTGTGTTTCTTGGGATGAGGTCAGCAATGTGCGTTAGAGCAGAGCCTTTGCTGCAGTAATTACCATGTTTATTTGTGACAGAGTGTGGTTAAAGGGGGAAATCCACAGCCCACTGGCATGCTCCACTGTAACCTTCAGAACCCCGTCTGCAACCCCTGCGATCAGTGCCTCCAACATGCCAATGTCTGGTCGTGCTCTTCTTATTCATAAACTCTTCATGTTTCCTCCTGAATTTGATAAACATTTAAAAAAAAAAATCTTCATTTTACTACTGTGATAATAATACATTGATGGGTGGCCCACAAGGACTCCCCATGCACAGAACATCTGACTACAACTCTCCCCACACTAAGAAAAGTCTGTCACTTGGGATTTGAGTTTATTGTCAAACTCACTACGGTTTGCTTTTTATGGATGGAAGTTACACCTCAAGAAAAAACAAACTTCAGTCCATCAGCACACATTTTCAATTGTTTTTTCAACACCACCTGTCCTTATTACAGGAAAATGGACTTCCTCCCAGCCTCAATATTTTAATTATTAAATAACTGGAAGAAGTGAAGAATGCTTCTCAGAAGGGAGCTGCACAGCAGTTCCTCAGTGATCATGAGCACTTTTGGGAAACTTGAATGCTCTTCCAGCACGCCCACTGGCTTCCTGTGAACAACCAGCGTGCAGAATTATTTGGAGAGGTCTTCCAAAGTGCTGAGAACATGATTTCTGTGCATTCTGATGCTCTATGAATCACCAAGAACAGAATATGAAGCCAAGAAACAGTAAAACATGCACATACAACAAAATAAGAGCTGCTAAGACTAAGAATACCAAAATAAACCCTGAAAATAGCAGGAAAAGGCCAACAGGAAGCTATAAATTATGCCACTTCCACCTGAGACTCTTTATTTTTGTTTGGACACACAGATCAATATGAATGTCAGGAATTAATAAAGCTAAGCAGTACAGATCAGCTCTCCAGAGACCAGCCACATCTGCTCAGCAATGCCAAGCTGCCAGCTGGATAGAGTCCCAAAAGCCTTTAAAGGGTCATCATGCACAGCAAAAGCTTGTACTTGAGTAAAACCCTTTTAGCTTAGCAACAAAAAAGGTAATAGATATTCTGTTAATTACATTAAGTAATTAAGTCATGTTAAGCTCTGTTAATTAGGGTGCCTAATTTTAAAAGGTCTAATAGCTACAATATTTAAATTTCTGGTTTGTTTGGGTAATGCAAGAAAAATCTGTTCTAAACCACTGTCATTTTTTTGGCTGACTCCAAAAAAGAAGCTACACTGTTAACAGAAAAGTTAATCAGTTGCAATGAAGAGTCAAATAAATTATTACTTGTTGAGTACTGCATATTCTAAGCAACTTTAGTGTATGAATAATCAGTTAAAAAATGCAAAACGAAGACACCCTGGATCTCAGTCAAGATCATCAAGCACACAAGGATATTTTATCTGGGTACAAATTGTCAAAATGCTCTTTCCTTGTGCACATTTGACAGGAGCCTGTTCAGGGAACAAATAAACCCTGCAGCAGATGACATTTGCCTCCCTTCCCAGTGTGTCCCTCACTGACACACAAGGTCTGGCAGGGTAGAAAAGCTCCCCTTGAGCTTTTGATACATGAAGCTATTTCTGAAATAACTGCTGGCCTATGTGGAAATTGCTCCTTCCAAATATTTCAGATCCAGGAGCACAGTGCCATCCATGCTCAGTTAAACACGGCTTCCTCTTCAGCTTTTTCTACAGCTGCAGGTGGCTCAACTTTCATGTGAAGAAGACTCAGCTGACACCCTTCAATACCTTGGCAGGCAAGTGCTGAGATCTGTTGTTTAGGATTTCAACTGCATAGATCCCCCTGCTCCCAGGGCATCACTGCCCAACACTCTTTAATACAGGATATCACACCTCTGACGTTGGCAAAGTATTTCCAGTTCTTATCTTTTGGCTTGTTTCCAAGCAGAAGCCAAGAGCTGAGTCCACGCTGGACCACTACGAGCCCCACAAACAGCTTGTTCTCCAAGCAAAGAAGCCACTTCTAAGAGCACAGTCAAGATCAACCTCCTGAAATCAGCCTGAACAATTAATTTTCAGCACAGCAACTGCAGGGCTGTCTATTTTAATAAAAGCAAATCACTCATAACAGGGGCCACTACCAGAGGGTTACTACCAGTCCTAAAAGGCATTGTATCTCTGAAGGTTTGTCACTGCACAGTTATGCTCTTTCTGACCCCATGCAATGAATCAGGACCACTTCCAGCATCACAGTGCCACTACAGAATGTGGGACGCTTCCCATGAAGGCACCTGGAATTATTAGCCCCCACTCAATTAGCAAATTCAGCTACTAATTTTATATGCCTTTAAGCAGGGCTTATAAACAACACAACACAGTGCCCTGGCCCAGCCATCTGGAAATGCAGATGTCATCTGCTCACCTTGGTAATCTGCTGCAAGGTTTTTCAGATGAAGATGTATTTCATCTTGTGGTGCTATATAAATAAACAAAGTATTATAAACAATCATTTTATTTGACTGGGGTTATGTCATATGGTTTGCTTTCTCTACGAAAGAAAACACATACATAAAGTGCAACCAGATGTTGTTGGCAGAGAATCCATTTAATATGGACTCATTTCTAAAAACATGATTACAGATGTGGCCTACATCCTGAACCCAACGCTTAAGAAAAAATTCTCTATGTGATTTTCACCCGTTTTCTGTTTTCTCTAAGTTTCCTAACTCACAAAAAAAAATGTTTCCTAGAACTGAAAAAGTTGAATGCCTTACCCTTTCACAAACCCACCAAAAATAATTCAAGCACACCCTTATTAAAAAAACCTGATTATGCTATGAAGGAAACCCTGCTTTGTAGCAGCTCACTGCTCTACCAGAGAAGGCAAGGATGCAGCTTACAACTAAGTCTAGACTGAGCTTCCTTGCTACAAACAATAATTATCTAGGACTGCACCTGACTTGTAATTTGATTTTCAAAGTGCAGAAACAGTTACTACAACTCTGCTTGCAGAACTGCAGAAACTGTAGACACTCTAAGCAATTATTTGTAGTGTTTTAAGTAAAAAAATTAAAAGTCGACTGAAACATACCAAAGTTTTTGTGAATAATATCATCCTTGGAATCTCTTACAAATTCAGAGATGTCTCAGTAAGGCAATTAAAATATAAAATAAACATATAACTGGTGTACTATAGGGTTGCTTAGGATATAAAAGGTTGTTAAATTCTGATAAAACCCTGAGCAACCAACAAAAAGAACAGAAACAACAGATAAGTTTTAAATTCAAAATCAGTAGCCTGAATAAGAACTCCATTATTTCATGCTTGTTGATTTATAAAATCTTATCTACAGCCTCAAGAAAATTAGAATAAAGCTCAAACTCTTTTCAAAACAGGAAACAATACAGAAAGACTGACTCCATCATTCCACATCTGAACCCAAGAGATTTTCTCCATATTTGATATCCAAGTATTGAATTAATTAAGAACAGTCCTCTTAACAAACACACTCCTGAATTTGATCAGACAAATTCATACTCATACGAATAGGGAATCCAATGCTTAAGAAAAATTGTCTCTTTATACAATGATTACTCTCACTCCACATCCATGATCACATAAAGCTAAACTGGTAAACCCCTCCAAATGGTCAACGGTTATTGAGACTATTCCTTCAGCAATATATTTACTGAAGGAACAAAAATACTTGAAAACTAGGTTAGTTAGCTACCAGTGATACACTGAGAAACAACAGTCGAAAAGAAAGCAACCCCTTTCCCCAAATTATCTTTTTATTGGACCTTTAAAAATAAAACTAAGTAACTCTTTCAGAGGACAGCCCCACTTAGGAGAACCTACATTTATTGGTAAAGCTCAGATATTTGATTAATCTAGATTATCTTTTCCAAGCAAGGTATTAAAAAGGTCATATTAAATGATGAAAAAGTAAAAAAATAAAAATCAAAACAGGGGACAGTCCTACTTTAACCTAAGAAATTCTGCTTCAGATGATGTGAATGGAGCTGAAATTTTAAAATCCTCTCACAACCAGCCAATTTCTAATCAACAGGTACACAGCTACCTGCTTCTGGAGGCAGGAAGATGGGACAACTGGAATCTTACACAACTATTTAAAATGTCCCAAGTGACCTTTAAACATCTGTTTTGAGAATGATTTCCAACAGGATGAAATATACGTGCATGGTTGTATAAACACTGTCTTTAGTGGGGAATCAGACTGATTTAAAGTGCGGTTAGACCAACGGCTTGTTCAGAGGGGAAGCTCTGGCAAGGATGGATAAACAAACACTCCGAGCCCAGAGGTGAGCAAAGCACTTGTTCCTGCTCCACGAGGAAAAGGTTCTTTCAGTGAGAGAGGCTGCTGAAGTGTCCAGGCTCTGAAGCTCAGCTGTGCTCTCAGCTAAGTGTTTCCAGCTACTTTGGTTTGTGGGTGTGATGCAGGTGAAAGGCTCTGCCCACAAGCAGTCTATCCACAGGGTACTTAAAAATTACCTCCAAAGTTCAGCTGCTACAGCCTCACTTAAAAAGAGAGCCCTGATGTGTAGGTGCACTTAACCTAGTATTTATAAGCCTTGCTAGCAAAGCATTTTCTTTGAACACAAAAGAAATCCCAGTTTGAAAAGCCTGCCTATGGATGGGGGTAGGAGAAACAAATGAGGATGTGTGTGTATTAGTTTATTTTCTTCAGAGGAAAGACAAACAAATGGAATTGCTTGAGAACCCAAAACCTTACAGGTGGTTTCTGGATACATTAATAAATCAATGGCAAAACCTTCATTCATCTACTAGTTGCCAACTATTTCACACGAAGGTTTTAACTGTGATGGGTGAACATGAACAGCTGTCATATCAGTATGGGATAAAGTATCTTAAAAGGAGAAAAATAACTTACTGTACCATTTACACAGCTTGTGTTAAAAAGTTTGAAAAAAACAAAACCTCACAGCTGAAGTCTTCACAAAGATTAAGCCTAAATGCAGAAAGAATTATATTTAAACATAACAGCAATCTGAATAATGAGCTGAGAATTAACAGAGAGTTGTTATCTGGGTGTTATCTGCACAGAGCTGAGAGGGCCCACAGATTCAGACTCCTCATGCCAAGAATCTGTATGCAGGCACATAACCTAAGTGTGCTATTCACTGCTCTGCTGGGGCACCTTAATTAGCCAGCCAAGCCCGACTTGAGTTTGCCTTGTTTTAAGGCTTCCAGCATTCTTAGAGAGTTCTCCAAATAGCAATTCAAAGCAGGAATGTGATTAAGGGGAAAGCCTCAGCTGGCCACAAAGTGCTGTGAATACCTCCTGCCTTTCTGCTCCCTTAGGGGCTGAGCCAAAGAAAGAGCTGTGGCTCAAGAGAAAGTTTCAGGGTCTGAGTCTGAGTCCAGTGCAAACTTCTCCCCATAAGATGCTACAAGGAAGTCACTGCATCTCACAACCAAGACAGTTCTTTCTGCTTTTATAACCACCACCCCTCAATGCTGATCTATCAAATACACTCTAACTAGAAAGCTGTACAATTGCACACTTTTGGTTGGTTGTGCTGGTTCAGTTTACCACAAAGACCAAACAACTACAAGATCAGATCCTCTTACAGTAAATAATGGCAGGCCTCTCAGGAAACTAAATTTTACACAGCTGCTAAGTAAATAAATAATTTGAAGATAATAGCTGCAACCTTTTATGTTTTTCACGCCAAGTTACACAACCTTGCAACCCACAGATTCCTGTAGATGAGTAGAATTTTACAAAGCACCCGTACTATCTGGTCACCTCTGGTCAGAAGCAGACACTGCAATGAATTTCTGGACAGACAAATCCTACTTTTACAAATGCTTCAATAACTTAGGCACTTCAGGGCAGACTTTTTTCTTTCTTATGTAATGTCCATTGCTGGAATCCAGATAAATATTTCCAAAATTTTATCCTTGGGGTAATATGTAGTTTTACTCCTTCTGGCAGCTTGCTCTCTTTCTTTCATCAAGCAGAACCCTCCTGTGCAACATATGGCATAACAAGACTAAAAACACTGTGTCCAATAAATTTAACTATAATGCACACGGCTGATGCACTGCAAGTGCTAATCTCAAACCACATACAGCTTTTTGCTCCATGACAAATCCAGTTTTCATCTTCCAAAGTGCTACATTCTAGGCCACTGTAAGGGCTTTGATTTTTACCATTTTTACTTTGCCACTAACGGTAGAAAAGATGCAGGAACAGAAGTTAAAGTTATGTCACTGAAACCTAATAAGAGAAAGTGCATTAGGAAATCTTCCCCTAGATTTCTATGAATAAAGAAATGGATAAGGTATATTGAAAAGCACATGCAGAAACAGATGGAAAAGAGTTTTGTGTACTGGGTATGATTCAACTACTGCACCCAATTTCACTAATGTGTAACAATGCAGAAGTTTTTGAGAATAAGAGTGAGGAAAAGTACCCTAAAGCATTCCAAAATAATTTTTAAAAACCACATTTAAATAACAGCTACAGTTTTGACTTCAGCTTTACTGTAGTATCTCTTAGTTTTTAAATATCAAAACTAATACTACGATTTTTCTTCCTCCTCTCTCCTTGCGAAGAATCTGCTAAAAACTGCAGCAGTGCATACACTCTACCCTGCAAGACCAATGTTCTGGCATAGCAGAGGCAGTGAAAAACAGATTCAGCATCATTCCCCTTCTGGCAGTGTTCAACATGAGAGAGAGAAAGCTACTGGCATACCCTGTGTTCTTGCTTCACACTGTATTTCTGGCTGAGAGGCACAGTCATTTATTTATAGAATCTCACTGCAAATTTGCTTGCATCCTGAAGTGCATTCTGATTATTTTATCCCTATTCTAACACATTACAGTTAATAACATTTTATAACTGTAGTAAAACACAAAATATACCAATAACAGCTAAGGGAGTTGCAGCAAGTGAGAGGTGACAGAAATGAAGGTCAGATACTCACTGCCAGAAAACAGCACTGCTCCTCAGTAAGCATGAGCTCAATGCTTGGAATCAGTGTTTCAGAAACCCCAGGCACAGTCAGGTCTGTTACACTGGCTTTAGTGATAGTCCTTTCAGTGAATCTGGATGTCTCCTGTTGGATTTACTGCTCTAATGGCATTTGAATCAAGGCAACTTCCTGAGTAAGCCAGAATTCAAAATAAATGCACCAAGATAGGATTTAATGATTAAAGTATTGTCCAAATTGTCTGCTATTGGTCTCTCAGTTCCTTCAGGCACTCAAACTGCCTCAATTTTAAACTCTGCTTAAAGTAAAATGAACAAACACCAATAAAAAGTTTGATGGAAAATCTAACAACAGCCAAATCTGGCATTGTTTGTTTCAGTTATATGGAATCATTGTGTCCGGTCCTTGAATCCTCTTTATTATACCCTCATTTCCCCTGACTGAAGAAACCTCTGTAACAGAAAACCCTCAGGAGCCATAATTTAACAAAGACAGCATCCAAACCTGATACAACAACTGTATGAATGAAGCCAGTAATCTGGGTATGGTTAGAGTTGAAAAAAAACCCCAACTTCCAATGGACAAAATGAAAAACTACATTTGACAATAAATCTTCTTTTTATGAGTAGGCTTAATACTCTTCCTCTTGGTACAAGAATGTAATACTGTCCTTCCTTGCCAAGAAACAAAAAAAGGACAGAAAACCCACACACAACAAGAACTGTAAAAAACAGAATAAATATCAGATACATAAAGTATTTTCAAAATGTTCTCATTAAATAGACTTTTTAAGAACATCAGTGCTTTAAATGAGTCTTCAGAAAGGCAGCAGAAGCCAGAGACACACCAGGGCTGGGGCAAAATGAGACAATTGCACAGGGATTACTAGAAAGCCCCTCCACACCTTACACTATTACAAGAAAGCAACAGGCTACATGTGTGCAAGTATGGAAGTCACACACAGATCTCGGGCTGAAAGACACCCACACCACCTTTTTACTACAAACATCAAGCAACGAAGAACCAAAAACTACCTAAGCATAAATGAGGCTGGTGTTTTCACCCAAGCCCAGGCGCTGCTGTTTTTACAATGTGAACAAGAGCAGAAGTGCTGCTACTCCTGTTTGTGCATTTAAAAGGTGCCCACTACAACAAGCTCTCTCTGAGGCCATTTGGCTACTCATGTTTAAAATTTGGGGGCTCTGTTTTGGTTTATCTAACAGTGAAATGCTACCAACAGAAACCAAGGTCACACCGGGGCAATATTGCAACAGGCAAAGTAATTTTCAGAAGCTCTTCCTGATGAAGTCAGTATCAGGTTGTCCAACACGCTGACACAGCTAGAGCTGTTATTTTTAAACACAGCCATAGTCTATTTAACTAAAGCATCTTTACTCTGACTGAGCCAGTATTACTTTGATAAGACTCCTTAAGTCTCTACACTGAAGCCTGCATATCATATGAAACAGGGAAAATGCAAACTTTGGAAGGCAATCCTTCACTGCAGCTAGGGGAAGAGAGAAAAAAGGAAAAGAGAATTGCAGGAGAGAAAGCTGGGAGGACCTGGCACTGAAGACAATAAAGTGCTATCTGCAGGACAGCTATTCACACTGAGAACTTGTATCACTCACCACCTGCACAGAGACACACTGGAACAATTTCAGTCAACTCCAACAGCAAAAAGCTTTCTGCTGTTAGGAACTCAGCATTATGCTTCTAAAACAATTCTTCTGCCAAGTTTGTTTCTAGCAACGCTAGGTTTTCTTACACATCATTTAACTGACAAGAACCTGGATGGAAGGAGAAGAGAGGCAATGCCATTGTCAGAGGCTGCAAGCTAGATTTATACATTTGGGGTGGCTCGCTGAGATATGCCAAACAGCTTATTTGTATACATTTTCTTCAATGGAGTTCTGAATTCTTTATATATAAAGTTATCTTTTAAACATATGCAGAAGTTCATTACTAGAACCAAGAGGAGCCCCACCCTTCCCTCTCACCAAAGACAGAACTTGTTCTACAAATATAGACAGTGTGGTCTACTTGATCTAATAAAGTTCTCCTACAGGAGTATTTAGCCTCCACTTCTTACACATAACTTATGAAATGAAGAAAAAGTAAGAGTAGCAATGGTATTCTCTACTCAGTAGTGCAAACCTTTGAACTTTACTACAGAAAATTTAGTTGTGCTATGCAAGGATACTGCAGGCTCTGGAGGCAAGGGAAGGCTGCTGTGGAAAGCAACAAGTACTCAAGACCAGCACACCACAAAGGATTGTCACCCACTGAAACCCACACAGAGCTGGGATATGGGAGCCACACAGCCTAACATGCTGAAATTATTTTAATTGAAGCATTTTTGAAATTATGCCATTTTCCCAAAACATTGCATTTATCCCAGAATCTCCTTTTAAAAGTGAGGGTTTCCCCACAGACTCTGAGAGCACTGGGAGGGTAAGGGGGAACCTCACAATCCGGGGGCTGCTACATCGTATTTCAAACTCCAAAGAAATGGTTTGATGCTTCTGGCTCTCCCAGCAGTCAGTCCCCTGGCAGAAGACTCAGCTCACTGACCCCTTCCCGGTGCAGTTTCCATTGCCCCCCAGCACTGCTGGTGTCCAGCTGCACAGCCACCACCATGCAAGGATTAAGGGGCTGGAGTCTACCTGGAGCCCTGACAGTGCCCCATCTTCTTACCCATCTTTGCCTGCTTCTCCCCACTGCCTCCGACATCTTGTACACACCATCGTGCTCACTCAACCCTCTCTGGAGTTAACTCAACTTGTTAAAGAGAGTTGATGATGTTAAAGTGGGGAGAGGAGCTTTTCTGTTGCAATTCACAGTGAATTGCACAAGTTCAGCGAGCAGCAGGGCTTACACAGGAGAGGATGGTGCAGGGCCACAGGGCCAGGAGGGAAGAGAAGGATATCCCCTTTAGCTTGGCTGTAGTGTACAAACCAAATATTACAATCGGATGGAAATCAGTCCTAGAGAGGAGTGACTGCATTAAAGAAGTGATTATATTTATTGGAACAGTGACATGCAGACTTCTTATTCGCCAGAGTTCTTAAATAGGATTACAGGGCTTTAATTTGGTTCTTTAAATTGGTTTGGGGGAGAGAAGGAGAGAGAGAGAGAGAGAGAGAGAGAGAGAGAGAGAGAAACAACAAAAAAAAAAAGTTTAGAAAGAGGGTGGAATAACCTTGGAGGGAGTACATTACATTATGCCATGTCTACCACAATAACTTCCCTAGCACAAATATATGCTCGTGCACATTCTCCAAGTTAACTAATAAACCCAAAAGCCATAAAAAATATAATTACTTACACTGTGCATTTGCACACTGCAACCAATAATTTTGTAGCTTTAGTTCCATCTTTCAAGTATCACTTATATTGACAAGGAACAGTGGCAGCAGTGTATATCACAAAAGGAGTAAACAAATGACCTTTATCTGACTTTATTAAAGTAATAAAGGACAGACTTGTTTTGTTGGTTTTTTTTTTACTTACTTCAAAGCGAGTTTTATAGCTAGCTACCAGCAGGGTGTGGACTGAAGCTAAAAACTTTGAAATGGGTCCCTGTGAAATCTGAAACCAAAATACAGCAGAGGTCACCTCTCTGTGAAGAACCGCCTTGTCTGTATGTATACTATAAGCCAAGCTCTGTTAGCTCAGCCTCAGCAATAATGTAATTCAACTTAGCCCCTGGGAATAGCAACAACATCAGGTTTCTACTACAAAGATAAATTTACTGCACACAATATCTGTTGCTATATATTTGCAGCGTGTTTGATAGTAGCCAGACACTAGTGTTACATGGTATACCTCAAGCTATTTTCTCTTATTAAAGGCTAACCCAGGCTATAAATAAATTTTTATTCTTTACCCTCACCATTAGCCAATTCTTTTTAATCAATGTTGCACATACATTAGTTTTATGCAATATACTAGCTAATATTAATAAGAAAGGAAGTGATACATCTGGGGGTCTTTTGTTGGTTTGTTTGGGGTTTTTTAAATTTTTTAATATTTTTCCCATAAAGGGAAGAATTTCAACCCTTTTCAACAAGGAAACTGATAATTTTTCCACTGGAGAGATAGAAGCTCCTAAGACAAGTATTGGGACAATAAGACTAATACACTTTGGTCTGTCTTGTGAATTCCTGTGAAACAGTTCACAGACCCAAACAGGGTGACAAGTGCCATACAGCACTCAAGGTTCATGGAAAGGGTTGCCCACACACACATTGCTCTGGAGACACATAAGGGCTAGGCTGTCTGTTTTTCCAGCTCTAGGAAAGCACCAGGCAGATGAAGCTGCTGGCATTGGAAGCACTGGAGAGCCCCGGGTCCTGCTGGCCCTGCCTGCGGAGCAGAACGCTCCTACCTCCTGTCTCTATTCACAGCTCTGCCTCCCTTTCACCATGAGGTCTGTGCTGTGTGTTTGCCAAATCTCTCCTCAGATGGAAATCACCACATCTGAGCAAAGATTTCCCAAAGCACTGGACTGAAATGTTGACCACCCTTGCTGGGTGACACCTCTCTGGTACAGAAGAAATAACCGCAGTTAACGGTCTCCATCGGCCACTTTGGGTCCATCGTGCCTCGATTCAGGTAACTGGAGACTTTCAGACTTAAGATCCTTTGAAGGACACTGGATCCCACCAGTGTCTTTGAAATCCAGCCCTTAACCAGGAGCTGTCTTAGGACATGTTAAAACAAAGGGCGCTGATCTTTAAAAACATCTAAGTTTAAGCAAACACACACAAAGAGCATAATGTATATGCAACAGCCTTTTAAAGAGGAAGCAGTGTTTCAGTTTCTCCCCAGGTTCTTGGCTCACAGGAAAACATCTGATGTAAAAAGGGAACCAACCCAATCTGCCCTTCTGCCACCTCAGGGCAAATTATACAGGCACCTATAAAAAAACCTCCTGATGCTTTACAGCTTAAATGTTTTATATAGTTAAACTGAGTTGTCTTGAGTTCACATGCTTTATGTTATTTGATATGTTTTAACTAGGAAGCTACCTGGATTCATTTCAAGATTTTCTTTTTTTTTTTTTTTTTTTTTTTTGAACTAACCTGTTTTTGAGCACAGACTCTCTTGTGCTAGCACTAGACAGATGTATTCAATCTCTCTGCATGCTGCAAAAGTATTTAAACAAAGTTTGAAACAGAGTTAAAAAATGGAGGGAGGAACCTGACTGCCAGACCACTTGGTTTGGTTTTTGCTTTTGTGTTGGGTTCTTTTAGTTATTTTGAAACACCATAAATTTCAATGTATTTGCAAGTTCTGCATTTTTTTTCCTGCTCCATACCAGACCCATGATTTTGATAGGTTGTTGAGGAACAAAACAAACACCTAAAGAGGGCTTTGATGGTTATAGACATACTTGGCTTTATAAAACATTGTACTAGCCATTGTTAAAACATGCATCACAAGTCCTTTTTTCCTCTTGAGATGCTCAGGATTAAGCCTTTGCAATAAAAATATTTATGAAAATTAGACCGAGAGATCTATTTTGGACAGTTTGTCTTAGAAGATGGAGTTTTTTTGTTCCACATCATGCACACACAGAGGTATCTGCCAAGCTCTCCAACTGTGTCACTCCAGTCCTTAAGCCATTTAACACAGAACATGCACGTCTCCTTTGAATGCCAAGTCAGCTACGTGTCAAAGACAAACAGCTCTGCACAGCCAACCCATTCCAATCAGCACATCAGTAAGAATACATTTGTATTCAGTATTATGCCCATCAATGGGAAAAAAAAATATATATACACATACCCACAATGCTTTTACAACCTCAGTAACTTAATAAATAAGAAAGTTACACAAACTCAGGCCTGAAAACACACATTTGCCCTATGGGGGAACAGCCTCTATTTAGCAGGTGAATTAAAGACCATGAACATCTTTGCCTTCTGCCCTGATGGCTGGGTCCAAAAATATTTGAGTTACCAAAAGAGTTTTGCCTTTTCCTATATTTTTACACATATTTAGGCATTTAAAGACAGTTGCAATTGGAATCCAGAAATTGTACAGATTAACTGTGAACACTACGAAGACAATTATCTTTCAACCAGGTATTTAGGCAAAGCTTTATCTGCAATCAAGACCTGAAACAGGACGATGGGCTTGTTGTGGGTACTATCACAATTTAAACAGAATAACAGAAATAAATACTGAACTAGGTATTAATTTATTATTGCAATAATGCTGTATCAGGAAATCTACATAGGCTAATGTAGCATAGGAATGCCAGGTGTTATTTTTATATACAGGTTCTTACACCCTAAATCTCAGCACCTTCAAAGAACTATAGTCAACACAGCTGAAAACAATCATTTGAGAACACTTGATCTGACCTTCTACAGGGTACACCTCCAAATACAGTTTGTATGTTCCAAGAACAAAAATTTTATATTAGGCTTTGGTGGTTTAGGATACACAGCAAATATGGTATATCGCCTGGTGTGTAGCAATAATTTAAGTAATACTGAAAGGCAGCTTGCCTAAATAGTATTTTACTTCTCTTTTAGCATTGACCAGGAGCCTGGAGAAATTGTTATACAATTCATTAACACTCCCAAAAACGGTTTGTGTATCTGAGTCAGGAAAAAAAACAAAGGTACTTGTGAGGTCAGTACTTTCGAGTTATTGTATTCAGTTCTAGACAGAGCTGGATGCACTGCCTAGTATTGTCCACTGTTTCCGTCCCAAAATTCTATTCTCAATTTCACCTAATTTTTCATACGTTAGGCTGAAGGTTGCCTCTGCTAAGTGTCTGCTAGATCTGAAGCATCTGAGCCAAAACACTTCTCTCTTTCTGACATCAGGGCTCCTAAGTGTACTTTCCAATGCCGTAATTTAATTTTTAAGTTGAGGATATTTTCTTTGGAAAGCACTACCCAGCTTTCAAATACTTGACTCAGCTTTCAAATACTTGACTTAGTGGCCTTAGTGATGTTCTTTATAAATACAGAGGTTTTTTGTATATACATCCATGAAGACTAAAACATCATATGGGTTGTTAAGACAGTACTGGGATACTGGATTATATGGAATGACTTACTTTAATACCAGCAATCTCTCTGAACCCAGCCAATTTATAATTTACATTGCTCTAGAAACTATTTATTTGAATGACACAGACAACCTCAGTACCAAACTGCTCCCACAACATCCTGCCAAGACTTCTAGAGCTGTCCAATAAAAAAAAAAAAAAAAAAAAAAAAAAACAAAAACCAAAAAAACCCTAGTCTATACTTGTAGAGGGGGATATAATATATATTTTAAATTATATTTTTCCTACCTGGTTTTGACTGTATTGAACAGTTAAGCAAGCTTTACCCATCAAAGAAGCTTTCCTATTTTGCATTCTATTTACCATCAGGACACATACAGTCCTTTCAGGACTGACATTTACTGTGCATTTGCAAACATAATATGCAGGTCCACCTGGCCTCTAACCTATGTTGTGTTTAGTGTAATAGCAATGAATAATATGTGTAATATAAGCATATGGATGCTTGTTTTATACAAGAAAAAAAAAAGTCAAACAAATAGAAAATAATGAAACTCCCATAAAATTTAACACTTGAATATATGCATTAATATTAGAATTAAAAAAAGAAAAAAAGCTTGAGATCAGTTATTACAGGTATAGATGAAGACAACAAGCAGAGATTTTCAAAGCAATTCAACGAATGCTCTTGGTCTGGCCAACACAGCACAGTTCAACTCTGGGCTGAAGTGCTGCCAGTAACACCAGGTACTCGTTCAGGGCAGCGCAGCAACAATAGGAACAGCAGCAAAGCACTGTCAACTCTGTGCTGTCCAGGACTGCCACGTACTTCAGCTGCAGGAGTAACTTCAGGAGATTCCAATCGCACAAGGGAGAAGGATTTACCAGCTGTTAGCTGCTGTGGGTCAAGCAAACACAAGGTGAAATGACACCGAGCAAGCCCCAGCTCTCACACCAGCTTGTGATTTACGGATCTTCACCTCAGCCTGCTGACTCACATGGAAACTGCCTCCTGCTTTGATGTCACTTGGATTTTCACACATAGACAATATGTGCTAGACAATACAAGGCAAGAGAAGAGTTTCCTCCTAGCCAAGACCACAACAGTTTAAGAGATGAGAACAATGAATGAGACTATTAGAATATTTCCCTAATTAGCACTTTGTAACAGCTGATTGCATCCTTGTCAAGCAGAATTGACATTACTATGTAAGACACAAACTATGCTTAATATGTTCCCAGAGTCCTAAATAAACAGATACCTACATCACATTCACCAGACTAAAGATCCACGGGGGAGAAAAACACCCTCCCACGGAGGTCTGATGCTCTCAGGCCTTCTTCCACTATCCAGCTTCTCAATGAATCTGTAGAAAGTGTCGACTTTTTAGTAGTCAGCATTTTCCAGTTTACTCTAGAGTTTTGAACTGCCATCCGTCTGCCACCAACCCAGATTAAGAGCATGCCATAACTGAACATACTTTCTTATCTAACCAATTAAAATTTGTTTCTCTTAACTAATAATCTGGATCACAAATTATCTGCAAAAAAGCCATGTACGTGCTAGGATATCTTTAAATTAAATCCCTCAAAATCCCATTTGTGATGATATACAATGACATGTGTTATCTTAAATACAGAAAAGAAACAAAAGTGTTTTCCCACATGTCAAGTGACTCAGAGTTAGTATAGAAGCAGAGTAGATGCTGTGGGCAAACAGAACTAATATTAACACACAATGAGTAAGTTACTGCTTGTTCCCTAAGGGTCAAATAGCTTTTATTCATCTTCATCTGCCAAAAAACACTACACAAAAGACAACTAACCCCCAAGAATCCTACCAGAAGCCACACTACCATCTACCACCATCTCTCATATGGCAACAGGCATTTCAAAACACAGCTTGAAGAAAAGCCTGTGATGTAATGGGAAGCAATGTTATTAAAAAATATAGATTGCATTCTTCTAAGTCAATACCGAAACAATGACTGACTCGCTTTTTGAAACAGCAGCACTATGAAAATGCAAAATTGATTTACAAGGGAAATAATAGCTAGAGGTTACTATAGCTGCTAAAGTTACAGGACATTTTTAAAAGAAACTAGAATTCATATCCAGTTTTTTAAAAAGCTAGCAAAAAGGCAATTTTATGCACCATCTCAAAGTGAAACAAGTTTTCCCCCTAAATTAAAATTGTGTTTTTAAAGCATTAACATTCCAGTGCCATCCACAGCACAGCAAGGACAGCATTGCAGTTTTAACTGGCGACGGTGACTTTAGCAAGGGAAAAACTAGCAGCCTTTTGCCTTCTTTCAGTTCAGTTCTTGATCCGTAAAACATTCCCCTTACGAAAGGAAAAAAAACTAATGCTGGCCTTTCTTAAAAAGGTTTTAATTTCTCATCTCTTACATGTCAATTTCTCACGATTTTCACAGCAAGTAGAGTCTTATGCCAGGTCATTTGGCCTGTAACAAGTGGAGCTGAACAAAAGCAGGCGGCCCCTGTGTGCAATGTCACCTCTAACATCACATGCAACAGGGACCGTTCCAGCACAGTTACAGCGAGCCCAGCTGGGTTCAGCCAGCCCTGTCCACCAGCTCATTTCACAACCAGTAAAGGATTCCCACAAGGGCTGCAGTACACCTTGCTGGCCGAGGCAGTGAAATTGCCCCATTCCCCCAGACTGCTCCAGTCCAACCACCCTACAAGCACTGCAAAGCCTGGGGTGTCAGAGGCATCACTGGACCTCCTCTTTGGGTTAGATGATTGTGGTATACATGACAGCTTGAATACACCACCCTAAAATCACCTTTCCCTTAAATAATGTCAGCTGCCTCAATCCTCAGGCAAGAGTCAAGGATAATGACTGATTTAACCAAGAGACCATTAAATCCCCAGATATCCTAAAGCATAGCAGCACTCCATCTATTGGTCAGGAATTAAGGACGTGCTTAATCATCATCATCATCATCGTGCACTAACCTCTATCATTAAACACTCAACCCCTAAGCAGCCCACCCCCTCCTGCCTGGGACTTCACATTCTCCCAGCAAAAATTAAACTCAAGTAATAGTATCTTCTGAGAAATAATACAACTAACACTAAAAGCATTAACATGACAACATCTAAAGTTAAAACTGGTATACTCTATTAGTCACACAATTATCACTTTATTTCATTAAGAAATACATGCACTTCTTACTCAAATCAGCATTGAGGAGCTTGTCTGATAACAGCCAAAGAGCTCATGCTGTTCCCTGGGTTGACACTTTCTTTCCCTACAAATAGTGGATGCCACCAAGGCAGTTTGTACAATTTGTTCATATAGTTTCCAGCCTGCAAGGCCACCGAAGTGACCGGGTGTGCAGAACTCCCTGGTAAAAGGCAAACCCTGGCAGGGAGGCAAAAGGGAGTCTTGCACAGCAGAACTGCTGTCCAAGCAGACGTGCAGAACCTGTCCCGTCTTGCACCGCTCCCCCAAAAGCCACCACCATCCTTTCCCAGCAGATCACACACAGCCATACCTGTGCTTTACTCCAGTCATCAGCAACTGGACCAGAAGGTAAGCGAGACAGCCTGAAGCTGCTCCAGGCACACCGAAGGGCTCTTTGAAAGGCTGAGGTTACATCTGTCAGCTTCATTCCTCTGGTACCAAAGCTCATTTAAGCAGCAACTTCTCCCACACAATTCAGCAATTCCATACATTCATGCTTTTATAACCCTTGGCCATTCATTCTTTGCCCAAGATATTCATTGCCATTGATTTTATCTATTTGTTTTTTCAAACTTAACTCCTCCACATAGCAGAACCACACAGATGAAGCACATGCCTACACATTTTTCTTCCACTTGGTATAACATCACTCCCCTCCAGACATGAGTCCAGGACATGTGAATGAAAACCAGCAAGCAGATTCAGGCTCAACCTGCCTGTAACATGATGATGCTGAGAAGACAGAGGCAACCCACCTCTACGACTGGGTTGCTGCTTTTAAGGCATGCTCTACCCTCCTTACAGAGCCACTCCAAGGCTTCCCTGCCAAAATCCCATCGTTCAGCCATGCAGACACTGCTTGCCCTGAAGTCTGCAGCCAACACTGACTGATAACTCCGCTCTGAATTCCTGAATAAGCTTTTTAATGCGAGATGAAAACTGACCAACACCGAGGAACAAACTCCCAAAGGGCCCATCGTAAATCCTCATTTCTGGAGCCTAAAGTTCAAGGCAGCAGTCTTGAATTTCCCCCTCGCTAAGACAAGCACAGGATGGAGATAATTCCCAACTGCGAGCAGAGCAGGGGGCTGGGTGGCCACGGCGAGCCCGCAGCAGCGAGCGGCGCTGGGCTGATGCTGGTCACGCCGGTGGGTCCGCGCTGCCGTGACCGGAATGCCTGAGCCTACACCGGGAAACGCAATCCCGGGCTCCCCGCACCGGGAACCGGGCCAGCGCAATACGGGCTCCCCGCACGGGCAGCGCAATCCGGGCCCCCGCACGCGACCGCGGCGAAGGTAGTGCAGCTGCGCGCCACATAAACCTCCAAATAATGTAGATTTTCAGAAGTTTTCCAAGACGCGTAAGGAGTCCGGAGCCTTGCGGTGGAGCAAGGACAGTCCGTAGTTACGACAATTACTCCCGAGGTTTTATTTGATTAGCGGAGTTTCCGAGCGGAGGCGCATTATTTAAAGCCCCGTCCTCCTCCTCAGCCCAGCGCCGAGGCAGAACGACAGCACTGCAGCATCTCCCCCGGCGGAGAGCTGGCGCAGACCCGCGGGTAAGTTCCCCCTCGGCCCCGCGGTCCCCCCGCACGGCCCCATCCCGCCGCCGGCCGCGGCCCCGGGCTCCCCCCGCAGCCCCGGGGCGGCCGCGGTAACGCGGGGAGCGCTCTGGGGCCTCCGGCCGCCGCCCCCGCTTCCCCGGCCGCGGCTCCGGGGCGGCCACAGCCCCGCGTTCGGCGGGAAGGGAGCTCCCCCCGCTCCCCCCGCCGGGCCCCTCCCGGTGCCCGCAGCCCGGGCAGCGTTACCTCAGCGGGCCCGCGCCTTTGTGCTGCAGTCCATCCCCGCGCCCGGCGGCGGGAGCGCCAGCACCACCGCGGGAGCGGGCGGGGAAAGGGGCGGCGCACTATGTGGCAGGAAGGGACACCTGGGCTCCTCCTCCCGCGCCTGCCCGCCCGCTGTGGATCACTATCTGGCAGAGAGCGGAGGCTCGCCCGCCGCCCTTCCCCGGCCGCCCCTCGGCCAAGTTGGAATTACGGCCGCCTTCCCTCGCCTTTCCACGGCTTCCAACTTGGCCGAGGGGCGGCGGCGGCGCCGGTGTCCTCGGGGCTGGCTGCCCTCCATTGTTGTCCCCCGGCCCGCGCCCCGGCTGTACCTGCAGTGCGGGGATGGAGCAGCGATCCCTGAGGGGCCATGGCCCTGGAGAGGGACTCGGCGGTGGCCGGAGCACGGCTGATACGGGGAGCTGTATGCGGGAAAAATGAATAAAAAACCCGCGCCCGCCAAACAGACAACAACAACAACAACACCCTGGGTTGGAAGTGAAATTTTGTGAAATTTACACAGTTGTTGGGGCTGAAAGGCGGCAGACGGCTTCTCCAGATGGCTCGTGCTGCTCAGGAGAAAGCTCTTTTGCCGACAGCAGCCCTGGCTAAAAAAAGCTGCACAAAATGCTAAAGTCATCTTGGCAAACACTGTACTTTCTTTCTCTCCTTTTTTTTTTTTTTTTTTTTTTCTCTCCTTGTTTTTTTGTTTTCTTGGCTTTCTGTAGTTCCGCTTTGCAGCTGAAATCATCCCTGTCTTGGTTCCCCACCCTAAGTTACTTGGTGTCTCTCTTTCAGGGCTGGTTTTGTTACATCTAGGCGGCTCTGACCGGACGTTTGAAGTTACAGAAACACTGAGCGATAGTTCTCCTTTTTATTAAAAAAAAAAAACAAAAAAACAAAAAAAAAACAAAAAAACAAACAAACCAAAACAAACAAAAAACAAACAAACAAACTCAAACCCCCCCCAAAACAAACCTCTGTATTTTAATTATGTTTTTAATTATTTCTATGATGCAGAAGTCCTCTAGTCCAACAAGTCCTCATGATCCAGGCTAGGAATGATTTACAAGGAGGATCAAGTAGAAACTTTGTAAAATATGCTTGAAAGTCTTAGAAGGTCCCTTTGAAATCAGCGCTGCTGCTAACAGGTGTTTTTTAACACCTGTAATGTGTGTAAAATTACATGCAGGTTCTGGGGCAAAACCTTCTAATTCTGGGTACTGGTCACTTGTAAAGAGCCCCTGGAGTACTGTGGTCATGGGGAAAGCAGCAGGGAATGATGAAGACCCTTTGTGCCAAGAGCCTCTTCTGATGAAGTCACCAGAGAGGCTCCAGCTCAGCCAGCTGCTGCCAGCACATCAGTGTAGGAGCTACAAGACCATCACAGCAAAGTGAGCAAGAGCCCTTGGGAGCTAGAGAGGTCCTTGGAGAAAAAAGTGCCTGAGGCACCAAACTGTCCAGCCACAGGGTACTTGATTTGAATAGGGAGAGGCTGCAGAACATATTTGAACTTTGCAAATGTGTACACAGCACTGAGATGGCTCCACCTGACCACACCAGCAGGTACCAGCCACTAATAAGGGGATGAGGTGGTACAGCATCTGTTATATAATACAGGACCTTTAACTACCTGGTGGCTGTTGGAAATCTAAACTTACCTTGGGCACAGGAAGAATATATAACAACATGTGAACTGTGCTATGAAGGTTGAAACAATTGGCTTTCTCCAATTTGCCTATTAATTCAGTTTAAAACTCATGGAATTAGTAAGGCCCTTCCATCCATCCCTTCGTTTTTATTTCCATTTGAAAAAAAAAAAAAAAAATAGAGCTGTATCAGGTTTTGATAAAGTTTGAACCTGAAAAGGCCAAGAAATTACAAATTTTAGGTGTGGTTTTGAAAGTGAGTGTGATATTGGAACGAAATTGGTGGATTGGGACTTGCCTTGAACTCTGAGCTCTGGCCCAGACAACTGCTTAGCTAGAGAGGGTGCTGGCACATGAGTGATTGAATAGGAAGTGGCCACACACAAATTTCAGCTGGAAACCAGAAGAGAGTTGTTAACCATTAGCACAATCAAATACTGCCTTTTCCAAGGAGGGTATTTGGAATGGAAAAATCTTACTGCTTTTGAGTTGTATTTTATTGAATTCATTATACAACGCATTGTCTGCAGCAGCAGGGGACCGACTTAATGTCTCAGGAGGTTGCTTTGAGTGTTAAGGTGCTGCGTGACATTGATCACACACCCTGATATTTGAATTTCAGAGGCAGCAGTTGCTTATCCCAGCAGATGCCTTTCAGGTTTATTGTAGGGTGAGTTTTCTTCTCCTGGGCATGTAGATGAGTTTTACTTTGGCCTTGGAAGGATTTTGAAACTGACAAGTACTGATGACTCAGGCTATAAATGGATTACAAGCATGATCAAGGAGAAACTTTCCTTCATGGAAGAGGCTTCTCCCATTAGTTCTGGAGCTTTTGTTCTCTCCTTTGTAACAATTGCCAGGTACTCCTGGAGAGTCAGTGGCCTGGGCCATTCTAGTTAGGCAGATTTCTGTGCTGCAGCTCCTGCTGGTGATGCAGCAAATGGAGACCTCTGCCTGTGGGCCCCTGTGCAGACATCCTTCAGTGGAGTGGGACAGGTAACATCTAGAGCAGGGAGGACAGATGATAGGCAGGACTGTTTTTCTGGGGAAGGACCGTACCTTAGCATTTCCTCCCTTAACAAGTGACACCAAACACATAGTAAGCTGCAACAACAATTTTTGGAGAGTGAGTCCTCAGACATGCATCTGGCTTTGTTACTCTCTCTGGACCTCACACAGTTTCTCTCTGTCCACCACGTCAAGGAAACCCTCTCTTGTGCACATTTCTCGTTCAATGCATTGAAAAAAAATCCACACAAGAAGTAAAGTGTTTCCTTTTTGGGATCCCAGCGTGGCAGAAATGCTTTCCCACTCTTTGCCACTTTACATGGTCCGGCAGCCTTTTTACCCTCCGTAAAGCCACGTGTCTAATCAGTGGACCTAGCTGTGCTACTCATTAGAAACTTGGCCAAACCACAAACATTTGTTTCCTTGCTTTATGCCAAACTCAGAGAAAGGAGGAGGGAGTGGCATGGAGCTCATGTTAATGAGTTCTTCATTCCCCACAGAGAGATAATCAGAGCACTGCTCAGAGATTCATCAACTTTTTTTTATTAGCACTTTAATGACCTACATGTTTGGCTTTTTTTTGAGAAGTTACTTCAGCTAAGAACTAGATAATTCCTCCTGCAGCTGTGGTTTAGGAAGCAGCTCAGGGGACACACATGCCAAATTACTCTAGCTCTAGATAAAAAAAAAAATATATGCCACAAGGTTTCCTGGGTGCCTCCCTTTTCAATCAAGGGCATTATGTCCTCAGTCCGTCTCTTCTGGGTCACGTGTGGGGGGTTGGTTTCTTTTGCAATCTTTGCAGCTTCGTGAGCTGTACAGCAAGATGCCAAGCACTGGTGGTACTGCATGTTCCCCGCAGACAAAGGACTGTAACAGCTCCCTGACCCTGGTCACTCTGGGAGGCAGGCTCCCTTGGGAGCAATTAGAGCCATTTCCGGGGACCAGCACAGATCCCACAGAACTCGGGCTGTGTGAGGAGCAAAGCTGCTAAATGCTGACAGCTGGAACCTTTTCCATGTTGCTGCAGGGTGAACCACTAACCAAGGGATTCTCCAGGGCCTGCTGTGGAGTCTCTGGCCCTGCACATGTTGTGGGAGCTCACCGTAACCACCTACACCTTCCAGTGAAGGCCAGTGGCAACAAAAAGCCCTCATGGGCTTAGCAGAGGCTGCTCAGAAATTATCCAGAGTTTGGTATTTGCAGCTTTCCTCATGTAAGGAACTGCTTTTGGTGGCAGTCAATAACGGCAGCTGCTCCGGAGTCCCTTTGGTTTAAAAGTGAAGAGCTGCTGGCCTTTTGCCACTCAGGAGGGCCATCGGATGGAAAATGTTATAAAATCTCTTCCCATGCCTCCCCTGCTCCCCAGTGACCAGATTTCCTTCTGGTCTTCTGGAGAGAACTGTGAGAATATATACATTAAAGACAGGGATATAGTCAAATACTGCAGGATAACCAGGGTTATGAGAGTGTTATAAAGGGATACGATTTACTTTTTCCTGAATCAAACCCCAAGTGTTTCCTGTTAGACCTCAGTACAATGGGATACAAATGTACGGTCCATTACATTCACATTTCCTCCAAACTGCTGTCTCTTTCCTTGAACACAGAGTACAGGAAAGGATGCTTTCTGCCCCCACTCATGTCTCTCAACTGACTTTATCTCATTCGAAGAGGGAATTTGCATTTGGCATGCACTGTCTTCAGTAGGTTGCCTCCCTTCTAATGCCTATTGCCTTAGGATGAGAGAGGTTGCAAACATGGAGGAATGCCTTTGATATCAAAGAGAGCTTCACTGGAGTAACATCAGCATGAATTAATGCAAAATGAGGTCCATGGGGAATAAAATGCTAAGCCTGGGGAGAAAAAAAAATCAAGATTCGCTGCCCTAGTCCAGAAGAATAGCAGCTCATATCATATAAGAACCCCATAGTTCTCATTTCCTCCTTATCCCTTCAGGACAGGAAAGAACATCCTGCTCTTCTAATATGAACAAAATAAAAGTTATTTTTGGAAGGAAAAACACATGTTCAGAGCACATTTTTAAAAAGACATCACTAATCTGTGATTCTGATGATGCATTTGGAGCACAGCACATCCCTTTGCATCAAGAAACCCACGTTTATTGGCTCAGCACCATCTACACTCAGGCAAAAGCTTTATGTTGGTTGAACAATAAGGTAGGGATTCTTTGCCAGCACATTAATGGTGACTTGAACGTCAAGTGCCATCTCTGACGTGACACTCTGGGTGTGCTGTCACCAGACACACACCAGCTGGGAAACCTAGTGCAACTGCCTGGGGGAGAGGAACGTGGACGTATGGGAGCCTAAGGTCACGGGCTGGTAGATGTGCATGTTGACTCAGTAAGTCTGAAAAAGGCTCTCTGTAACTATCCTGGATTCCTCTTTCTTCTTCATTACCCAAAGACAAATTGAATATAGGACAAAGATAGAGTAATCTCCCCTCCTCAGTGGTGAGGTATCTTTGCACACTGTGCCTTTTGTTCTACCTCAGAGTCCACAGAGGAGCATGTGGTGCAATTTCCTGGACAAATGTTTTGAAGTTTAGAGCATCAAGTCAAATTCAGAGCTTCTTTGGGCCAACTGTTGCTTTTCATATTTGATGGACTGCTTGAAAGGACAGCATGACAATGAAATCAGCCTCAGATTTGTTAATATGCATAAACAATATTAACTCGTGAATAATGTTTTCTTTTGGATTTTGATAAGTAACTGGCACTCCCAAAGCTTCCTAGGAAGCAAGTAAGATGGAAGAATGTGTATTAGTGCAGTATCTAACAATAAGGATAAACAAATTGTAGAGAAGTTAATAATTTAACAATTCAAGATTAGCAAACAGCTAATGTACTATAAAAAGACATTTTCCCTTTAAAAAACATTCATAGAGTATAAGATTTTAGCTCCTCTCAGTGTCAAGGGCCCCAAATACCTAAGCAGACTCTTGGGAATGACCTCATCTGTAGTTTCTGAGTGTATTCCCAGGGATGCGTAATGCTAGGAATGGCTGGATCGAAAGCTGGGGGCAGGAGCTCGCTGTCCCGCACAGCAGGGCTCCCCAAATTGCAGCACGGGCCAGCAGTGCCAACAGAGAGCTCTCCAACAGAGAACCTGCAGCATGCAAGAGTGTGCTCAGGGCAGTGTCCTTCTGTCACTGCAGCCATCGGAGCAGGCTGAAAAAAACCATCCAGAGATATTCCTATGAAGTCAGCGGATTGCTCACATACTTAAAGCACTGATTTCCCTGGCGGGACAAATTGTGTTCAGTGATTTTCATATGAAAGGATGTGAGATTGCTGCTGCTGACTGTCTCCATTTGTTCTCAGACAGGAAGTGGAGAAGGGCAGTGGGACCGATGATCAGGTCTGTGCAAACAGACACTGGAAACTCAAAACAAATCAGTCACAGAAGTATGTGGATAGAGAGAAGAGAAAAACCTTTGCTTCTCTTTGCCCAGCAAATCCTGGTAATTCTCCAGAATGTGTACGAACCAGCTCCAAGTCTGTCTCTTACCCTGTGATGATTTACCCTAAACTGCAAAGTCTGTGGTTTTAACAGGGATATCTGAACTCTCTGGGACTCCACAGGGGAAAGATAAATGAATCTATACAGCAGACTACAGTGTCACAGCCATTTTGCTGAGGGAGATAAGGAAATTGTAGAGGAGTAAAAGCACAAATTCCCTTTAAGAAGAATAATGTGGAATTCTACATACCATCACTTACATACCAGAAAATAATAAACAGGTCCATAATCTAATTAGAGTTCTGAATGCGTGTGTTAAACTGCAGAAGAAGCAGCTCAAGCTACTGTGCAGAAAACAGACCTTGGATAGACAGTGAAAAGCTATCAAACATCCAGAGTTTCCTAGACTTCACCAGAGTGAGAGATACATCAGTACAAATTGAGTCTCTGGCCTCCTGGAGCTCTGCAAATCATCAAGAAGGACATTAATGTCATTAGCAAAACCAACAAACGTGCCTATACTTATTACTTGTTTGTAATAAGATTTGGCTAGTGTATAATTAGCAGGCTGCAGAAGTCTTTTATGACCTCTGAGTACAATCTCTGCCATGCTGAGGCTCACCAGAAAATTCCCATTCTTTCTGTGTAGTTACAACTTCGTCATGAGATGGACTGACATAAGCATATGCAACATGTCATATGAATCCTTGTGAAATATATATATATATATATATATATATATATACACATACAAATGCATTAGTTTGGTTTGATTATTTATTCTACAAGGATAATCTTTGACCAGGAAGGCTTGTTTCCCAAGAGGCAATAACACTCTTCTGCCAAGCAGGACAGTGAGTTATCTTGTGTATTTGTGGTACGTAGACACAGGATTACCCATTAGCTGGCTTGAACACATCTCACTGTGAGTGACTGATCGAGCTGGTTCTCTGCCCTCCTGCTGGGATGCTTTTTTGTCAGGGCTTAAGCATGGCTGTAATGAGCTCTTTAAATGTGTGTCTAACTAGGGACATGCACAGGCCAAGGGAGGCTGGAATGGGTCAAGTCACTGAGTAGCTGCTCAACTGGGGCCCTGATTTGGATCTCAGTGTCAGCTAGGTGACAGAAAATGGCACTGAACAAGGCAGGAATTCATGCCACCACTCTGTAGAAAGCTGGGGGAACTTCAGTCTTTGGTTTAGGCTTGTATGATGCTGGATGGGAAAACAGCACACAAATGTTCAGCTGACACTAAAGCAGATGAGAACAGCGGTGTTGGAGTTGGCCCTCTGTCAAGCCAAACTGCAGCTACAGATCCGGCATCCTGCCTGGCTTTCAGATAGGAAACCAGCTCCAGACCTTGCAGCTCTGCTGCGTTTTTCTACAACTGGGGGGCTTTTCAAAGCTGTTCAACGTATACATGAGAACCGGCTGCTTCATTTCCTTTTCCAACACCAGAGGTGTAAAGAGGCCAGCACACAGCCAAGAAATGGGGCCGTGAGTCAGCTGGGATTTTCTGAGCATCTGACTGATAGATACCCTTCCTCGGTTCAAACACTCCAGCTGCTGTGCTGGCTGGGGCCAGCTCTCAGGTTCCTCCAATGGTCTCTGTGCTGTGCTCTGCAGCTCATCTCAATGACACAATTGCTTTGGGAAGCTGTGTGGAGGGACCTGTTTTGTGATACACTCTCTGTCCCTTGCACCAGTGTTGTGACCCCTACGCTTTGGGAAAACCGCTCTTGGTTTGCAAAATGTGTAACTCAGATCTTGCCTCTCTGCCTTGCAAGCAGGTGCTTGGGACAGTAACATGCTAGGATTCTGGGAGTGATTTCTTCCCATCTCATGGGTGAACAATACATTCCCTTCACTTGTGATATTGTTATCAATGATTCAAAGCAAGATAGCAAAAATTCTTTCCATGCTGTGTAACAAGCTTCCTAGCAGAGAGATCCAGCTGCAGATACGATACTCATGTTCTGGTGCTTTTAAGGATTATCAGTGTAATGTTGGATGGTAATGGAAAGATAGCTCTGAGTGTTAAAAAGAACCCCAAAACAAATGCCGTAATAAAATCAGACTATAATTGTGTTGCTGCTACAAACTTGGTGTATGAACATGGGCAGATCTTTAGGAGAAAACATCAAATTCGCATGCCCATATCCAAGTTTTCCGATGTCCTGACAGGTGGTCTTTCAAATCCCATAACAGCATGTATGGCCATAATTCATAACCTTTCTTCTACCCGGGTATTCATTTTCCCAACCCAAAGTGTTCTTAGCCACTGATTTGTCTAACTGTATCCAACAAGATGCTTCTGTTTTGAAGCCTGCTGGCAGGCAGGCAAAGCCAGCCAGCTTTACTTACAGAGTCCCTCTGATTTCTGTGAAGCTTTCATTTCTCTCAAAGTCAAACTGGTGATTCAAGACTGATGAACTGCTGTGAATACTCTGCTTTATCAGAGGAAATAGTTGGAGGCTGAAGTCTTGGTCCCTAACAAGTCTTTGCGAAGATATTAACATGTCTTGCCAAGACCTAGTAATTCCCTCACAGCCAATGCAACATTCCTCAGAGGCCATAAGGCAAGATTCAAAAAGGGGATCATGTGGCTGGGCCCAAGCTGAATTAGCTACTCCAGAGAAACGCCCTGAGCATGTGACTTCTTTGCAGCTCCAAAGTAACATACCCACCTGATTTTGGTGAATCCATTCTAGACACCTATTCTCAAGGTGTCTTATGTAAGAAAAATAAAGCTAAATTTTCAAAAAAAAAAAAAAAAAAAAAAAGAACCGTATGTACAATGCTATAGCCATAAGAAAAAAAGTAGACTTGATGATTTGGGTTAATAAAAAGCAACTGGGGAAGAGGGCATTGCGCAGCTATGCCTACATTTTATTTGCTTGCTCACCTGTAAGGAAAGTGTCAGGAGAAGAAGAGCTAAATGCTACACATATCCCCTATAACTGATTATGCAAAATACTGTCCTTCTGGGAGCTGCTTACAATAAGTTAAACCTGACTTTAAGAAAGCAAACAGCAGGTTTTCAATTACAGCATTTGAGACCTCTGGAGCAGGGATTATGAGAAGATAGCATAAGTCAGATGGCCCTTTTGAGACGTGCTTTTTATTCAGTGACAGACGAGCCCTCATACTGGTACTCTTGCAAGCACTCAAGGTATGTACAGTAAAGGGCAGCACAAAGATCTCCAAACAGGCTCCAGGAGCAGTGGAGCACGGTTTGGGCTGTGGGAGGATCCTTGGACCTTAGGGTGTTACCATTGCTGTGCCTCTGCTCAAATGCCATGCAGCTAATTAGTTGTGGGAGCAGCCTTGATGCCTGCTGGTTGGGTTACCTCTGTGCCACATGCTATTGCTGGGCTATTTCTCTAGTCTGAAAGGCAGTGGGAATTTTACCAGCAGGTTCAGTGAAAACAGGCCAGCAGGCAGTGCTTTGCATCTCCTACACTAAGAATCTTTACTTGGTTCACCACTCATTGTTCTGACAGTTGTCTCATTTACTCACTTTTTACATCAAAATCCATTCCTCTAAAGCTTATGTTTAGCCTTAAGCTGCAGCATGTGCTAATAGTATTAATCATTCTGGAAATAGCTCTGTCTGCTCTGCTATCAGTAGCTCTCTTGATGACACACTGTCCCGGCTCCACATTGCTTCCCTGCTTTCTGGAGGTGGCTCTCAAGCAAGTGCACAGCAGGGAAAGGGGGTAGGAAGCAGAAGGAAGCAGAGGGGGATGTCCTTGGGCTGTGCATCCATATTTTAGAGGCTGTGCCAAGGTGCATTGAGCTGCAGTGCTTTTCAGCTGTGGTTCTGTCTGGGGGGTCTGAGCATCCCATCTGTCCTGGAGGAGGCATCACACACAGGTTCAGGGTGGTAAACGTGGGCTAGAAAGCTTCCAAGGATCCTATAGGCTTTAGGGACAGATGGAACTTGCAGATAGGAGAGCCAGGTCTTGGAAGTGCTCTGGATTCCTGCAGTTCAACTAAATGTTGATGTTGCCGTGTGATCTGCCCATATGGTTTTGCCTTTTTATTAGCCTGACTTCTGTTTATTCATCTCTTCAGAAAAAGGAAGGATATTCTGGAGGGCTTCAAAAACTTCTCCTGAAGGTATTAAGATATAACCCTAAGTGTTATACGCACCAAGTGTGGAATCACCTGCAGATAAATTAAACTAAGACTAAAAACATAGTTTCTTTCTGCTTCCTTATTAAAAAAAAAAAAAAAAAAAAAAAAAAGCTAATGCCTAGATCTTGAATTACCATGATTACCATGTTTCTTTATCTAACGGACAGTCCCCAAATAAAAACTTCCTCTGGAGCAATGCCATGTTCCCTTCACGATTGCCTGAACCAGCTTTTCCCTTCTTCCTGATTGTATAATATCTCACAGCTAGCTATGGCAATTGTGGTAAAATGACAGTAACAGTTACAAGGGTGCAAGTAACACATTGCTAGCTTTTTTGTATATAATTTAGCTGCTGAAAACCTAATGATGGCTACAAGCATATGACCAGTCACCTGCCTGCTTCCTGGCCCACAGCTTAAGAACTTCACCATAGTACAAAAATATTTCACAGTTAATTAAAAACCTGACTTATGAAGGTCAACAGAGATGGCTCTGCCAAGGAATGCACACAGAAAAAAAAATAAATTCCAGCACAACTGGCAAATCACTTCCCATTTTTGTGTAATACAAAGTAGTTGAAGACCTGACTTTTCCATGATCCATAGCAGGTGCCAGAAGAACAAATTCCCACATAGGGTGTTTGGTAAGGTAAAGTACTACTGTACTGCAAGTTGCACATGATGGGTAGTCATTGAATAGGAAAACATGAGGTCATTTTTAGCTACTGATAATTCATGGAAATGTAAAATATATGGCGCATAAGTGGGAATAGATCAGAATACTGTTACGGCAATTGTCCAAGAAATGTTATGCTTTTATTCACAAATCAATTGACAAGTCAACAACTTCATCTGAGATCATTGTGTATCTGAGGTATTTCTGCAGTACTTGAATTTTAGAACCCTAGTATCCCATAGCAATGTCAAAATATTGTATGTGTAGTTGAAATTAATGTAATTACCTGATTTCTTCAGCACTGATAATTTATTTTGACTCTGTGGTCCTTGGGGTAATATTCTTCCTTCAATTTAGAGTATACTGTCAGCATTAACAGTGAATCATAGACAGGAGAGAATAATCAGCTTGCAGCTTCATCTCTTTTCCAGCTAACCTTCTACCATGAAGCATTTTTAAAAGGCTGGAAATGAACATAAAATTGAAAGTTGACTGAGCCACTTCATGGTTTTTACTCCAGCAGCAAGACTATCAGTGCCACTAAACAAATTTACTGAGAAAATTATTTTTGCTGTCAACACTGTTGGGAAAAAGCCGAAGTTCCCATTCAAATTACAGCAGTACTGCCCAGGCCAAACAAATTTAAAAAGTGAGGATTTCGTGATTTTTTTTTAACTCTCTCCGAAAATGTGACACGTTTCTTGCATCATAAGCTATCACATCCTGTCCAGCACATTGTTTTTTAATCAAACATTTTCCTTTACCTGTTGCTTGATATTAACCCATTGCTCCTCCTCTGGATCCTCTCCTCCATATCTGTGCTCCCCTTTCCTTTATGCTGATGTGCTTTTTAAGTTAACATCACTTTTAAAAGTTCCCTTTTAATCAGTCCAGGCCTGCTGGCATGAGCTGTCAGCAGGATTCATTTCTCTAGGCTCTTTCCTTGTGTTGCATTGCCTTGGCAACAAGATTTAGCAGCAAGGCAACAGCCTTGAACTTGTCAGAGTCTGTTGCAATGCCCCGAGCATGTATTACTCTCCAGCACCTCAGGTTACTATAACAACTACTAACAATAAAACTCATCTCCTGGCTTTTAAATACAGGAACTTCTACAGTCTGTTTCCTGGCAGGACTGCAGCAATATTATGTGATTCCTGGCTGTGCTTGTTTTGCCTTCTCCTTCCTTTTTACACGATAGCAGCCCCCAGGAGCGAGGTGCTGAGGCACGGGAAGGAGCTCGGAATGGGCTGCCCAGCCTGTGTTGGTGAGCATGGGCACTGCCAGTGCTGAGACTGGGGGAACACAATGCCACATGATCCCAGGGACAATGCAGGGCACACAGCCCCAGCAGCAAGCTCCAGACTGGTGATGTTCAGCACCTGCCTGCATCACGCCTTTGGCTGTGGCATTTTGGTTTTGTCCCCTGTTCTAGCAAAATACACCTAGTGTGGCTGTTAATGGCATGCTGGGGAGGAGACTGTAGCCATCAGAGAGGCACTTTTGGTCTCCATCAGCATGAAGTGTTTTCTCCCATCCTTGCAAATGTTCAGCTGGTGGTACTGATGCGAATATAGGAGCACTATAGTGTGGACAGATGGGCAAGGGACCAATGACTGTCATCAAATTGTATAATATCTCAAGCTGGAAGGGACCTATGAGGATTGAGTCCAATTCCCTGCTCCTCACAGTACTACCTACAAATTAACCATATGACTGAGAGCATCCTCTAGAGGCTCCTTGAATTCTGGCAGAGTTGGTGCATTGACCACCTCACCAGGGAGTCTGTTCCAGAGATCAACACCCTCTCAGTGAAGAACCTTTTCCTAATGTCCAGTCTGAACTTCCCCTGACACACCATCATTCCACATTCTCCTGTCCTATCCCTGGTCACCTGTGAGAGTTCAGCACCTGCTCATCTGCCTGCTGTGAAGAAGCTCTAGTCTGCAATGAAGGCACCCTTCAGTCTCCTCTTCTCCAAGCTGAACAAACCAAGATATCTCAGCCACTCCTCTGAGTCTTGCCCTTGAGGCCTTTCACCATCTTAGTCAAACTGTTCTGAACACACTCGAATAGTTTGATGTCCTTCTTATACTGAGGAGCCCCAAACTGCACAGAGTACCCTGCAGCAGTGCAGAGCAGAGTAGGACAATCTCCTCCCTTGACAAGCTGGTGATGCTGGGCCTGATGCACCTCAGGACATGGTTGTCCCTTTTGACAGGCACTGTTGACATATATTTAATTTGCCATTGACCCAGAGCCCCAGATCTCTGCCTGTGGGGCTGCTCCCCAGCCTCTCCTTTCCAAGCATGTACATATAACCAGGTCTGCTCAATCCCAGCTGATGTTTGTGCTGAGGTGCATGTGCCTTGATCAGCATGGGTTGTCATGACACGAATGTTACAAATTAAGTCTGAATCACTGGTGCTAGGTATTTAAAAAATCTTTTAGCAGAGACGACCTTTGTTCCAGAGAAGCCCTTTATAAGGAACATTTTTGGTCAATGAAAATGCAGGGTGAGGATGCAAATTGAGCCAGTGCAAAATCAGGAACCATGGAAATTTCTCAGCAGCTCACCCAGTGCCCTGTCACATCTCCTTCCTGTGGCTTCATTCATGAGGACAGAGCAAAGCACTCATCCTTTTCCTGTATGTCACATCCATGAGTATCTCGTGCAGACTCAACATCATTCTCACTTTTCCATAACATGGCTCATATTTCTTCAAAGGGACAGAATTCATAACCCACAACGTGAACAATGGGAAGGCTTGTATATGAATAACTCAGGATACAGCTCATTTCAAGTGTGGTGAGGGATGCAAACAGGAACAGAAAAGAAACAGCAGATCTTTCCTCCTTTATAAGTGAAGCTCAGGTTCTGCAGCCAGGAAGCATTGCCTGTGATACAGCAATTGGTGGGGTGTGGAAGGATGCAAAACTCTGTCTGAGCAAAGGTCTGTTTGTTTAAACAGATTTTATATTGTAAAAATGGTGCTTTTCATTTTCTGCAGTTGCTGCCAGCTGAAGGACAGTGGTTGCAGGTGACAGGAGCTGCTGGAGATCTGGCCACATTGCTTTCCACTGACTGCCTTCCTGTGGGGCCAAAGGCTGTGATCCTCAGGGTCCCCATGCACAGAGCACAGCATGGATCCACAGGTCTTTTAGAAATGACCCCAAGCAGGACCCATGTGGGTAATGCTGAGGATAAAAAAATCAGTGCAAGACACAAAAGTTACAGGCAAGCAGCATCCGTGGATATGCATGATATTTCTACAGAGATCCTTTTCATTACCTCATTTGCTTTGTCAAGCTCCTGCTTTCTGCTGTACAGTTTTGAGTAAACATTCCCTGTAGAGAATTGCTAAGAGTCAAGCAGCCAGCCTCCAGGCTTCTCTGGAGTGCCTCATATTTCATGTTTCATTTGGGAAAAAAAAAAAATCAGCCCAGGTTTTCTCACTCCTAATCTAGAGTGCTGATTTAACAGACAAAACCAAGTAATCAAATATAAGCCTTTCTTTTAAGCAAAGCAGCTAATTTGAAAAGCCCAGTTCTGCAGTTAGATCTCAGGACAGCAATGTCTAAAGAATTGGAATGTCATAGATGGGGTCTCAGATGGTCCCAAATCTCTCACAGATATTGGCTACAGATCACTGTCCCTTGGGCATGAGAGTTAAGGAATGTGGCCATACACCAAAGTAAAGCACCTAAGCCTCACAGTTTGGTGTAATGTGCAGGACATGTGCCAGCATCCAGGTTTGTACCCAGGTGTTGATCACAGCCTGGGAATGCCTCATGGCAGCTGCAGGTTTGTTCCCATAAGGCCAGGCACAGAACCTGGACTACATTGTTAAGGTTTAAAGTTTCTACACTGAACACATGTAGAATGTTTAATCCCAACTTTTCTCTGCTTTGTACCGTTATCTGAGGCAGACAGTAACCCAATACTTTGTGTCTGGACTCCTGCACTCACTGGAATAAACATCTGTTTCTTGTACTGTGATTCATTTCATATATTATACAGCTCGAGACACCAAATTATTTCAACACATTCAGGCTCAAGGGATTTTTCAGCAGGTGAGTGGGCCTCGCTCACAAAGGCAGTGACTTTGGGTGGGAACTGAGGCTTGTAAAATAAAAAAACACTTGGTCCTTTTATATATTTGTACAAATAAATGTCTACCACCCTACAAATATGAATTAGAAACAAAATCCACTTGCAATCTTGGATGCTAAACTGGGGTTAACATTGGGAAAAGTGCCACTGTCCCAAGCCTGCCACTATCCCTAGCCACAGCAGGAACTCACAGAAGGGCTCTCATTTGCCTCCCAAGCAGACAGAACCTACCAGACACCTGGCTCCATTACTTTTATTGCTGGAGCAGATAAGGAAAGCTTGTGTAATAAAAATATTTCCCAGGTGTCAGGTCAAAACACAGGCAGGTTACTGTGCCCTGTTAATGTTTGTGCTAGTGAAGACTTTGAGGAAGAATGTCATCACAGGAACTGGATAAAATCTCTGCTGTGCAATAAGCATGATTTTAAAATTTAAATATGTAATACATCCATGAATATATGCAATTCATCAGGACATACTTCCTTAGCAGAATGGAGTTTTATGCAGGCTGAACAAACGGTCTCCTAAAGCACTTAACACCAGAGCTGCACCAGTGACCACTGTGGTCTCTTTTGCATATGTTAGATCTAGCCTTTCCCATCTCTTTTCCTGCTAGAATGGACAAGGGAAAACTAAGGAGTCTTGGAAGTAGCCACAAGGCTCAAATCTGGGCCATTTGCAAAGAGGTAAGTGCAGGTGATGGGGGATGTGTATGCACTGTTTGGTGTTGAAATGGAGCCAGGCAGAGAACGCAGCAAACATTTCATTTTCATCCGTGCTGTTAAAGGTTTACAGGCAAAGCCTGAACATCTGGTATTTAACTTAAAAGAGCAGACGTGGAAGTACTCAGATATCTACCTGGCCTACTGCTGCCTCCCTTTCCTTTCCAAATGCGGCTGCTGGGAACCACCCAACCATGATCAACTTCCAGTGCTGGCCAGATAAATTGTCCTCCCAAGAAAAACGAAGATAAGATCTCCAGATAGGCTTGTTTCTTCTCTCCCTGCTATCTTTTCCCCCAAACACAACATTTGTTGTTGCAGTTTCTAGTTTCACTGTTTCCAAACATACAAAATTTATTTTAAACATGATCCAAGAGGATTCATGCCACATGTTTGAAACCTTCATTTAACTCGGAGCTGAGAGCTGAAAATACAAACAATTTTTTGCTGTTCTCAGGCCCTTCCTTGTCTTGGCACATTACAGCACTGCTGTCATACACTACCAAAACACTGGCATTAATTTTTGTTAGGTTAACTTCTAGGGTGGAAATAGAAAGAAAACTGGACTTACAACATTCGCTGTCCCCCACAAGGACACAGGTGTGCCCCTGGGCTGGGAGGATGTGACCCTGCCCAGCCAGCACTGAGATGTGAGCATGGCCACACTCACTTGGGTTGTTGTGAATAAAAAAACTTTCATGGGACAGTTTGCAGGACAGCCCTGGAAACACAAACACAGGAGGGTGGGTTATTGTCCAGGCGATTCCAGTGCTCACATACGGATGGGAGGGACCTTTCAATCATGTGTTCAGCCTTGTAAAAATGTGTTTTGGATCCATGTTGGCAGGGAGGAAGTGATCCCACACTTCACCTCCAACCCCCTGCATGTCTCCTGCTGTGTTTCTCAGCTTCGAAACAGTGCTGAGGCTGTGGCACTGTGGGGCCATGGCAATGGAAGAGCCCAATCAATGGTGCTGGTGGCACCAGCCTCTGTGTCAAGGAAGCAGGGCTGAGAGCACCCTTTCACCTGTCCAGTGACCAGATGTCCCAAGCCACTGACAGACACCACTGGCATGCCCTGTCCTTGGTTAGAGCTGTGCAGATGCCCTAGCAGTTTCTATTGCTCTCTTCCACAACAATCTGCATTTACTCTGAGGGGAAAAAAAATGGTCCTGGTCACAGACTGGTTGCTAGGTGACTTTCTGACACCACAATCTCACCAAGGTGCCAAACAGCATCTACCAGCAACAGGCTGTGGGATGCTTGAGATGGGCAGGGGTCATTTTTGGCAATTAGATTGCAAAGCAGGAGTCTAAGTTTCACAGGTACCCAAAAGCAGAAGGTGAAGGAAATGAAAGTTACAACCACAATAAAGGTATAATGGATATAGGAAGGTTGATAAGCTAAAGTAAGTTCTTTCATGGCTTATTTCCTGGCCTTGATCACTTGATACAGATCAAGATTACAACAGTTATAGGCTCTGTCATTTGGTGAGGTTGGTCTCTGGGAATTTTGGTTGCTACTCCTCAGGTCTTTCTCCCTCACACCTCTCTTTTGTTATCTGATGCAAAAACAGCATTATAAGGACATAAAAGACGGCCCAATTAGGAAAATTTAATCCACAGCAAGGTAGATTGAAATGCTTCCATAAAAGGTCTTTGCATGAGAATTTTCACCATTTTATTTGAAGCCAAACAACCACTTAGAAAGGACAGTTTCATTTCTTTAAACATTTCAGAACATATATCATAGACAGCTCTGTCTGATAAATGAATTATTAAAGATTTTACATTATCTACACTGGCAAGTTCATTAGGACCACTTCAAAGTTCCCAGAGACTGAAAATGCCCAGGAAACAAGCATCGAACATTTTGGCTTAACCGGAAAGCTCACTCTGTTTTCTCTTATTTAACTAATTAGTCATATATTATTCAAATGAAATAAATAGTGCTGCCTCCTCTGCTCATTCAGGCAAAGCCTTTAGCAGCAATCCACCAGCTCATTCAGCCTGGGCATGCACCAACCCCCCATGCAATCCAGACCCTCAGGGCTCACCCCTGAGCTTAACACTGCTCCTGCTGGCTCAGGTGGCACTGGGATGTTTGCAGTGTTTAGAGCCAGGACCCTGCAGACAGACAGGACAGCAGCTCACATGGCACAGCCACACCTCCACCTGTGACATGGCTGTTCACTGCAGAGGACGTGTCACCGCCATAGGCTGGAGATTTCTGCAAAATGCTTTGTGATGTGAAAATATCTTTTCTTACAAGATTATTGCTCATCTGAAATGAGGTTTCTATGCAGAATACCCATCAATTTGCCATTATTAATTCCATCAGGAAGGAAGGAAAATTAGTCTAAATTCTAGTGCTCAATTAGTCAGAACGAGTTAGAAGTCACCTTTGGGTACAGAAACCTTAACAATGTGGCTCTGCAATACCAGGCACTCAGTAACAATCTAGAAGCTCTTCCAGACATCAATATTTTCCCTTCTGTTTTCTGCTTCCTTTAGCACATTTTTAGGAGATGGGAATGCAGATTTTTTTTTACCTTTATTAAATAAAGAACTTGATGAGGAAGACAGAATGGGGGCACATTTTGGCTACCAGACAGTGCAGTAAGGTGTTTTTGAGTGGTGGCTTAATTAATTTTAAATTACATAGAGTCATCAATATCACATTGATAGTCTGTCAACAGTGATGCTTGTTATTTCTGCCTTTAGCTGGGTCCAAAGTAGAGAAAATTAATCAAATTCAATCCTCCTGCTTTGTTCTCCTCTCATGCTGGGGTTATAGGATAGCTAAAGGACACACTTGCTTTCGCACTGTAGTTGTTTTCCTTGGACTGGCTATGGACAGGCAGAATGGCATCTCTAGACCTGGAGCAACTGGGGCAACTTCTGTGAGAATGCTGAGCTTTTACCTTCCCTGTCCTCCCTCTGGTACACTGGGATCTGCCAGCAGCTTGATTATTTCATATTGTGCACGCTCCCCAAGTCACACTCCCACATAGAAGTATTTTCTTTCCTCCCTGTGTTTGATTGCCACTGCTCCCACAGTCCATCAGCTATCCCAAAGTGATATAATAATGATTTGCTGGCAAAAAATTAATCAAATAATTTCACCGGCACAGGCTGATTGCCTTGTGTTTAGCCACTGTCCTAAATTCAAACAAACTGAAAATGCTGCAGAACAGGAGATGAAAAGGCATCCCCACTTGGAGAGCTGGAAAGGCACATGACAAACATTTGAAATATTTCGGACTGATCCTTCTCCCTTCCCTGAGCTGGTGCACAGCTCCGGCAGGTGCAGCTTTCCACAACCCTCTATTAAGACCCACAGCCAAATTCAAAATCTAACCCCAAATTATTATTATTACTGTTATTGTGAGTCACACAAGGCTGAAAGGACCATTTCACAACCCTGATTGGATTCAGCTGCAGAGTTCACCATCAGCAAATGATCTCCGTGATCATCGTGCCAATGTTGCAGTGCTTTTAAAATGTCCTGACACGTGCTTAGTATGAGTATCACTGGATTCTGGCTGGTTTCCAAGAAATGAATCTTCTCAGCAAATATTCTGCAGGGTGAGCATAATGTAGTCTGTAACACAAATGCAAAACACGACTGTAGTTTACCCTGAGGGGGACACTGACGTGTGATGAACTAAATGGGCCTTTTTGGCCCAGACTGCCAGGATTGTAGGAGTCCCTTGTGGGCAAGGCTGGAAGATAAGGTGAGAATAATCGGGAAACAGCAATTAGCTTACCCAATAAGATTAATGAGGAAAGAAAATTTCCTGTTATAATAGTCCTGGTCACCAGCCTCTCCCTCCCCTCTCTCCTCTCCCTCCTCAGGGACAATCTGCAATCTCAGCCCCAGTCAATGACCCTTATCAATGCTGGGATGCTGGCTGCAGGACAGACCTCTTATTCTCTTCTGTTGGATTACAAGTTTTGCTGTGTTATGTTGTACATTGTATTCCAGGGATCTGCAGTGTGGAGAACACCACAGTTACTGGCCAGGCCTGACTGCAGGGGAGCTGGAATTGCTGAGCCTGGAGAACGGTCTGAGGGAAAAGGAGCCAGACTCTTTCCAGATGTGTACAGCAAAAGGTCATGGGGCAAGCTGGAATGATGGAAATCTGCTTGGGTACCAGAAATAAACCCTTTTGCTCCAAGGTGGTCAGCACTAGCAGCAGCTGCCCAGGGTGGCTGTGCTTCTCCTTTCTTGGAGATACTCAAAACCCAGCAGGACAGTCCCTACACAACCTTCTCTAGCTTTGAAGTTTTTGTTTTAGCAGAGGGTTGGACTGGAGTGGACTCCAAAAGCCCACTGCTGCAGGCAAACCCCTCTTGCCTGGACACAGTCACAAAGCAGGGATTTTTCTTTTGTTGTAGCCTTTCTTGGTAGTGATCTTCTCATGTCTGCATTTCTTTAACAGTCCTCTGTTTCTGTCAATAGGGTTCACTTATAGCCCACATATGAAAAACTGCCAGGGCAGAGCAGGGCAATAGAAGGTAATTTTGTTAGGAAGCATGCATGGCAAATGACCAGATTTTCATAGAATTATAGAATACTTTGGGTTGGAAGGGGCCTTAAAGATCATCTAGTGTCAACCACGGGCACTGGACCAGGTTGCCCAAAGCCCCATCCAGGCTGGCCTCGAGTATTTCCAGGATTGGAGCATTCACCACTTCCCTGGGCAACCTGTTTCACTGCCTCCCCACAGCACAGAATTCCTTCATAATATGTAATTTCAACCTGCCCAGTGGTGCTGAGGGAGCAGGTATGAGCCCCAGCCTCTCCTGTGCTGCCCCGGCTCCTTCTCCCCGGCAGACACCGGCGGGGCGCGCAGAGCGCGGAGATGGGTGCGCTCGCTGAGCATCCTCCATCGCTTCTCCACGCTGGGTTTTGGGAAGCTCAGGAGCCAAGCGGATAGCGGAGGCGAGCGCAGACCGAGGTGTGGGACAGGCGCTTCGCTCCGCTCCCTCCCTGCCCGCCGGCTGCGGCGCCCTCCGGTGCCCCGGGCTGCGCACCGCCTCGCCCTCATCCGGAGCGCCGCGCTCCGGACGAGCTCCGGGGACAGCGCCGGACGCCGGGCGGGATGGGACGGGCGGTCCCCGCAGGGCTCAGCCGGGCCACCACGCCGGGCAGCGCGGCGGTGGCCGTGCCGATCCCGGTGCCGATCCCGGTGCCGATCCCGGTGCCGATCCCGGTGCCGATCCCGATCCCGGTGCCGATCCCGGTGCCGATCCCGATCCCGGTGCCGATCCCGGTGCCGATCCCGGTGCCGGTGCCGACCCCGCGCGCCCCGTGACACCATCAGTGACGCCATGGGGGCGGCCCTGGTGGCCCACGTGGGCGCTGACGTCGCGGCGGCGGGCGGGCCGGCGGCAGGTGAGGCGCGGCGAGCGGGGGCAGCCCCGGGTGGGTGCCCCGAGCTGATGGCACAGAGCGGGAGCTGTGCCCGGGGCCCGGCCGAGGGGCTCGGCCCGGTCTGCACCTGGCTTTCCCCTCCAGCCGGTCCCCGGCGGGGCTCCAGGCCCAGCCCGGGCGCCCAGGCCCTGCCGGGGATCCAGCACTGACACCCGGCCGGGGTGGCCAGGCCCAGGCGGCTCCGTCAGTCCTGTGGAGGGCTGGGGAGGCTTTTAGCTCAGGTGGGCAGGAACATCTCACTTAGGATGAGATACGGTGGGAGCTGGGCCTGTTCAGTCTGGAGAAGAGAAGACTGAGAGGGGATCTCATCAATGCATATCAGTGGTTTAAAGGCAGGTGCAGGAGGATGGTGCCAGGCCCTTAGAGATGGTGCCCAGCGGCAGGGCGAGAAACAATGGCCATAAACTAAAACACAAGAAGTTCCACCTCAACATGAGGAAGAGCTTCTTTACATTGAGGGTAGCAGAGCGCTGACCAGGCTGCTCAGGAATGCCTTGGTGTCTCCTTCCCTGGAGACATTCAGAACACCTGGATGTGTTCCTGTGTCACCTGCTTCAGGTGACCCTACCTTGGCAGAGGGGTGGGACTGGACCAGAGGTCCTTTCTGACCCTAACAATTCTGCCATTCTGAGTTTGGTGAGTCAGAGGTGCTGCATGTACTGTGGAGAGGGGACAAGCAATGGTTCTTGTGCCTCAGTGTATGGCTGCTTGAGCAATGAGTGCTTGGGCAGCCCTGTGTGCAGCCAGTCTGGACCAGAGAAGCCTGGCTTTGAGTTGGTGTTGATAGTTCCCAACTGTGTGAGCCAGTGTGCTTATTTTGAATCAGACTATTCAGGAAAGAGAAAGTGCAGAGAAAATTATCACAAGGGTGAGCATATCTGAAGAAAACATGATAGAAACACTCAGCGTGGGCTAACACAGCAGCCACAGAAGTGGTCTAACACAGCAGACCCAGCTGCAGCCAGAGCTCCTGGCCTGGCCTCCCTTCCCCACTGTGGCACTGGCACACACCCTGACACAGTGGGTCTGGTGGCCCTGGCCATTGCTGGTGCTGGGGCTTGCAGCAGCCCATTGCTGTGCGTGCCTGTGGGAGGCAGGAGGACGTGTCTGCTTCCTCTGGCAGCATTTTCGTGATTGCTCTTTGCCCTATGTGCCTGATGGAGATGCTGTCCAGGCCGGATCTGGTCTGGGCTCTTGGAGAACTGCCTCCTCTGGTCTGAGTGAGGTGTAGATAATATATGTCTAGACAGTGACAGATTTTGGGATCCAGCTCTGATTCTTGTCATGCTACAGTGGTACTTCACATGATACTCCTGCCCTGCCTTAATTTCCCAACTGTAATATGGGTAGTGGATCCCTACAGAGTGACTGAGAAAACAAATTGGCATAAACCAGCACACTTGCAAGATTTAATCATAAATCTTGGCTAGCAAATGCCTGACCCTTGATGTTCCCTGTTCCCTCATGGTTCACCCTCAGTGCATCTCTAATCTTACCACCAAGAACGTAGTGTTAGTGCATTTTCAGCTCATTGCTGAGGGATGAGAATGTTTTATGGGAGGGCAAAGTTTGTTAGCCACTTCAGTTTTGCCCTTTGCTTTCTCAGGCACACTGGAGATTTTGAAGGTTGAGCAAAGAGCTGGATGGTGTTTTGTGTGAGCAGTGACAAGTGGCATCCAAACGTGGGGAACTGCAGAGACAGGTAACAAGGGAGCCTGGTACCTTTGAAAAAGTTAGGGCAGGAAATGGGACTGATTCTTCCACTGCTACAGTCACTACCTTAATTTCAGCTGTGTTTCATTTTAATCACTGGACTGATTAAATAATGATAGAACTAATGATAGAGAAGCTGTTTTAACTTTGTGGAGGTTAGTAATTATGGCCAAGGTAGGAAAAGTCACCTCTTAGGAATAATAGGGGTGACCAGAGTAAATGGCTACCAACTATCTATGAGAAAACAGCTTCTATTTCTCTGGAAACTGAAGACAATTTTTATTGTAAAGTTTGTGGGCCATTTCTTAAAATGTGGGGGCTATCCAAAATAGAAGTCCTCCTTAATATGGGTTTTATTGCTAATCTACTTTAGTTGTGTTTTTAATATCGCAAGCAAATCTTTCAATAGTGAGAGTACTTTTTAAATTATTTTTTTTTTTGTCCTTGAGAGAATCTCATCTTGCTAAGAAAACCATGGCTTGTCAGCAAGGAACGTTATTAAAAGTCAAAGCCTTGTCATGCCTTGCCTATTTATATGAGACTTCTAGACTCCTGGAGACAAAGCACAGGCCAAGAAAGGAAGCTGTGTCCTTATGAGTTTGTAGAAAGAGATTCTTTTCTGCTGGGTAGTCTCTATGTTGTTGCTCTCTCTCCTGTGTGTTTCATTCTATCTGAACATAAATCAGTGGCAGTGTTATAGAGTGTTACAGCAGCTCAGCGTGGAGGACAAATAGAAACAATCACAGTATTATAAAGTTCAGTGTAGCTTGCAAATGCTATAAAACAATGAAATTTGTCCTGTAAATAAATCTGAGGTGTAATTCCCAGCAAAGGGATGAGACACCAGTTTGAGGATTTAGTGTATGGTGCCTTTTGAGCTTGATTTGCTTATTGTGGTCTGGGCTTTAAAAGAGAGTGTACCTGTGGGCAGAGTCAGTCTCACACAAGTCTGGTGTGCTCTAAACTTCCTGTGATGAGACATGTGAATGGTGGTCTTGGGTTTTCTTTACAGCTGAATGCATCAGAGATCTTGGTTCAGTTTGTGATTTGGTCACAGCGCTACTGTGTGACCTTGGTCAAATCAAACTTTGTAAAAGGGAGGCAGCTTTTCTGCCTTCCTGTTTAGATGGCAAACATCACAGGGCAGGGACTTACTGTGTTTTGTCTTAATGTGTTTTGCCATAAGACTAATGTCATTTTGGACTCCTGGTAGCTACCACAGTGTAAATAGAATAACTGCCTGGATAAGCAAGAAATGTTGGAGACTTGCATGCTGTTTGCTTCTCCCGTCTATGACCTGTTTGTAGACATGGCTGTGAAATGAGCTGTGAAATTAACTGGGCAAAATAAAATACTTCCATAGCATGGCCTTCAAGCAGCACATAACCCACCTTGCCCTGGAAAGTGACAACATTAAAATTATAAGAGTTCTTAAACGTGTGACAGGAGTGGGGAGAAAACCGTGAAGGGGATTATCCCACTTTGGGCATGCTTTGGAGAGATGAGTGAAGAAAAGGGTGGAGAGCCTTGGGAAAGGTTCAGGCTACTTGATTTTCATGGTTTTTCTGGCCAGTCATCCTGTGCAGCCAGCAGGTGCCTCCCACTGCAGCCTTCTCTTGTGCCAGCACAGCAGCAGGGCCTGACGCTTCACTGTGCCGAGTGCTCGCAGCGGGCACTGGCTGGTGAGGGTTTTGGGGGAGCACATTGAGAAGGTGGTTGGTGCTCACTGCAATGCCAAAGACACATCCATTGCAAAAACAGCCAGGGAGGGTGACTGGCCTGTGCCCTTGATTTTCACTCTGATCTGCTGTGTGCCATCCAGGCTGTATCCCAACCCTGCCTGACACCAGCTGAGATCTGCAGAGCATTTGAAGGTCTTTGGAGAACATTCCCATAAGCATCGCTAGTTGTTCTCTGGCAGTCACTTGTGAGAGCTCAATGGGCTGTTCCTCCTGTTACAGTTGTGTTCTTGCTAGGTGAACTAGTATGCAGCCCTGAGGTAAATGTGGTCAGTGAATGCATCCCTCTGAATGTCCTTGGGAGATTTCTTTTTTCTGAGTTAATTCAATCACCAGTTCACCATGAAACTCTGGGCTACAGTAAAACTTCTAAAAGTTACATTTATAATTGGTCCATTTCTGAATTCCTTATGTGCATGTCTCCCTCCCTCAGCAGCCTGTGCTCCTGTGGTATATAAGTCACAGCATCCCCAGCCAAAGAGTGAAAAGACTGAAAGTTTCTCTCAGTGCACTTCATAGGTAGGGCTGGTTTTGATCTGTGGGTACTTGGTTCCCGTGCCAAGACCTCTCCTGGCTGTCACAAGCTATGTCTGAGCTGCTTTGTTCCTGGTGCTGTCCACATGTAAGAAGGGGTTAACCAGTGTGTTAAGCTTACATGTATCACCACAGGACATGCCATTCAGGTGGGAAAGATCCTTTCCAGGGCAGGCCAGGTTTGACTCTCTGGCCTTAACCTGCTTTCGTGTTCTCAAAGAACATGAATGAAGGGACAAGACAGGTGAAATTGTGATCTGAGAGGGATGATGTTGGCATAGTTGTCCTCAAGGGAGTTTCCAGTGGAGATAGCTTCCTTCAGCCTGTGCATGTGAGTGACTGGGGTGGCTGGAGAAACACTGAAGTTTCATGCTTTGTCTTAGTTACAGGTAGGAAGATGAGTCCGAAAATTACAACAGAGCTGCTGAAGCAACTGCGGCAGGTGATGAAGAATCCCAGATATGTACAGGAGCCTGTCCAAGCCTACATAGTGCCCTCTGGAGATGCCCACCAGGTATGGATGGATGCATTATGGGAATGGTTATACTTTCCTTCCCTGCAAAAAATAAAAGCCAGGTATAACTAAAATCATCCTTTGTTCATTTGCTTTAATGATTCTAGCATAAAAGTCTGGGAAACCTGAGAAATACTGTGTTGGAAAGCATTTCTGGGGTCTGTTCAGGAGACTGAGATTTTTATGTTCTTGTAACAAATCAGCATGGATGTTCCACCAACAACTTTTCATCCCATTGTCTTCAGGGAGCTCACACTGCAGAAAAGGGAGCTTGCCAGGGCACTTGCTGTGCCTATCCTGGCTGTTGGGAATAAAGGGTTTAGTGGGGGAGGAACATGCCTTATCTGGGTTTTACTTTCCCCAGTAACATCTCTTCATCAATACATACTCTCAAGCAAGGCACCAAAGGCTTAGTTGCAGAGTTTTCTCTTTGCTAGATGCAAAGTTCGTGGTGGAATTTGTTGCCTTATGCTAGAGCCCTTCAGATCCCACATGGAGGGGCCTTAGGAAAAGCAGGGAAGGAACAGGCCACAGTGATGCTTCCCTTTCCATGCTGCTCTGCATCATGTTCTGTGCACTAAAGACAGGAGGCAAGTCTGGGCTCAGGGTGGTAACCATGGCAGTAACTGTTGTGTGCTGCTTCCACTGCTAAGAATTTTGTTGTCTGTGACATAAATTTTAAATTGCTGAACTGCTTTTTACCTCCTCTGCCTGCTCATGTGCAAGTTGCAATCTTCTCTTCACTCTATTAGGAGACCCAAGAACTGCTGAGGGATTTTCCCTCCTCATCCATTTTCAGGAAACAAAAGACCTGAAGCTTTATTGGCTCACACCCAGGGCTCCCTTTTACCCCAGGGTTCACAAGAGCAAAATGCAACTGAATCAGAACCTTTACCCTTGACTTGGCACTAGGGTGAGCTGGGTCCAGACTTGCCTGTGCCCTGGGACCATATGTGCAGCATCGTGTTTCCTCATAGAGAGATCCAAACTTGGGCAGGTACAGGGAAGGCGTTTTCTGCAGCTGCTATTGTCTGCTGCATTCCTGTCTCAAGCTGCCTCTGTCCATATATAACTCTGGTTTCATTTCACTAGACATTAAATGCTGTCATGTGAGTTGAAGAATGTGACCCTCAGGACTTCTGGGTTTTTCTGTTGCTTTCTTTTCCTTGACAGAGTGCATTTAAGCAGAGAACCCCATGTTGCTATTTCCTGCCGGGCGAGTTGGTCGGGTTTCTCTGCAGAGGGAATCTATCTGAATAGAAACGATTACTAAAAACTGCTGATTCTGGTGCCTCCTGAATAGCTGGTGCAGGATTTTTTCTGTAAGGGTTGAGAATTGATGCAGTTCTTGCCAATGACTGAAACCTGTTGATCGCAGAACAACCTTACTGAGTCCAGGTAAATTGTGATGACCTGTGATTTGAAACTTCTCCATGTTCAAAGCCAGGGTTGTTTCCTGTGTGCAGACGAGAGCTTTACAGCCTTGCAGTCAGATTTTGCTCTTAGGCAGCTCCCTGCATGACTCAGAATACCGTGGTTTAATGATACCCAAGTGATTGGTGGCCTAAGACATTTCCTCCCCACAGCCCAAACAAGCTATGTATTGCTGTCCTTGCTTCTCTCACCTACTCCTGAGGCTGTCCTGGCATCCACATCACAGAATTTGTCAACAACTGCTTTCCCTTCTGTGGTGTTTCCACAGGGTTTAGACTGGGGGAATCTTTATTCCCTTCTGGGTTGCAAAGGAACCCCTAGATTGGATTGATGCTGATACACCCTGATGCTGCAACTTGCTGACTAATTTCTCTTTGTAACACTGGGAATGTTGATGAGCTTTGAGTTCTATGATGTTTTTAATACTGGTTTTCCTACAAGGCTAGGCAGTTTAGATTATCATACTGCCAGGAGTCTTGCTATCACTTGTATCCTTTGCCTTCCATGTTTAGTTGTGTAAGGAGCTGAAAGACTTGCAGAGCTTCTCAAACACAGGTGGCTCTGACTCAGACTTAACCAAGGCTGCCTTGGATTTGTGGCTCTTGTACTCAGTCCTGGATGTTGGCTGGCTGGTTTGATTTTTGAAAACTTTGATGCTAGTGATAAGAAGTCAGAGAAACAGACTAACTCCTTGGGGACCTGGGTGGTCCAGAAGCTGATGAGAAAGGAGAACAGTCTCAGCCAAAGTGGAATGAAGCCCAAAGTGTCCCACTTCTTTTTGGATGTGGTGGGTGGCTACAGGTACCCAAGGATCATGAAGAGATGAAAAGCCCTGCATTTTGAAATGAGGAACCTAAACCCTTTATGGTTTGGTTAAAAATGTCAGAGCTTTAGGGATGTTGTAGTGGTAAAAGCAGGATCCATTTTTACGTTGAGTCAATGAGTGTTTACGTTGACTCTGGAGTTTGCCCATATGGGACTATTCAGAGATTGGAAGAGCTGCTTTTTAATGGGAGGGAATGATGTTTGGATTAGAGCTTGGGTTTGGAGCCAGTCACAGCTTAACTGCAGCTGGCTTCACCCTCCAGGCCTTGACTCAAAACAAATTTGGTCAGATTTGGCTGGTTGTCCACATGAAGGAAGCACCTGCCCAGCTTAGAGCCCTGTGTTTGGGTTGGCAGAAGTGCTGTCTTCTGCTTAGGGCTGGTTTCTCTGACACACACTTGTGCTGAGCTGAGGAATCAGCAGAGTTATAAAGCAAGAGATGGCTTGTGCACAGGTTGCACTGATGTGTTCCAGATCTAACCAATGCAGTTAGGTTTTTGGCAGCGAGTACCTCCCCTCCAGATACACAGCAGTGTTTGTTCTTTAATGGCACCAGTGTCGTGGCTCTAAGGGTAGCCAGACACACTTTGCATTGCTGATCTTGGTTGACATTAGACTGGAATGAGCTTCACCATGTTTACAGCACAACCATGCAGGCTCTGGGGATAAGCAGCACTGATTTTTTGAGGGGGTTCTTCCTGGCTTAGATGAGGAGTTTTTGTGATGTAGTCCCAAGTTTTGTCTATGTGACTGACAGGTGTGGTGAGAAGCAGATGTGAAAGGACTGAGGAGGGCCGGGTTGAAGGCCATCAGTGCTGCAAGACAAGCCCCAGGGAAATGCCTTGTTCTCACTGTGCTGTGGTCTGTGCTTTGTGTGGCATACACAGGTGTTCTCCATGTAATTTTAGCTTGTGCAAAACATGGACTTATCTTTGCACAGTGGGGGTTGTTGCATGGAACAGAACAGGTGCGTGTACAAGAATTCAGACTGACAGATGAATGAACTGTCTTTCCTTCCAGGTCCCTGATACTCCCTTTTGCCTCATTGTAAACTCTCAAAACAGTCCCTGGATTTGTCTGTGAATGGGATAGCACAAGAAACTAACTGGGTCAGAGAGAGGGCATGTGTGGTCTCCATAACTCCCTCCTTTCTGCCAGCTTTCACTAGTGTTTGGGTAGAATGGAGGATTTCTTTGGAGCATATACCAGGAATCTTCCCTGGCAATTGGGAGCAAAAGCCACTCAACAAGATCCTCTTTTGTGCCCTGAGACTTGCTGTCCCAAGGTTTAGTTTCAGAATGATAGTGGTGAATGGTTGGTTGGCTTCTCTAGGAGGGGAGAAACATGGCTGTTGTGGGAGGGGTTTTGGTCATGGTGTGATTTGGAGCAGAAATAAAGAGTTGGTCCCAGGTGCTGTAATTTGTGCTGATCGCTTGCTCACTCTGTGCTTTGAACCCTCTATCTTCTTTAGAACAGTGAAGAATAACAGATTTGAAGGGAGTATTTTTTAACTATGAGGTGATTCTATCACAGTAGGGACTAAAAGCACCTGAGATTTGGGCTGTGATTTCTTACCTCAGTTCCTAAGATGTACGTTTTGCCCCAGCACAGCTGGGGGCAGATATACAGGCTTGGATTTCAGACCATTTGTAAGGTACAAATCCAGGGGTTTTGCAGCTCAAACGTCAGTGCTGTCAGCCTGGATTAAGCTGATTTGCTGATTTGCACTAGTTCATTAACAGGCCAACTCAGCAGTTCTGACCTACAAACTTGCCAGAATGGAATCCCATAAAAAAGTCATGTGGGCCGTGTGAAGGTTCAGTTGTTCTTTTAATTTTGGCAGTTCTTGTTAATATCTGGTGTCTGTGTGTTCTCAGGCTCTTCTACAATGTTCTGAAAAGATGTGTCCAGAAACACAGGTTGTGATAGGTTTAGGATGAAGATGGACTAATAGCTTTTGCTTCCCTCTCATCCATCAAACCATGGTCTGGTGGTTTTGTCTGTAGTCTGAATTAGAGTAGACAAGGAAGAAGCAGAAAGATCAGTATTTATTTATGAAAGGTCCCAAGGGTTAAAACTTTTTGCAGTCTTACCACCTTGATGATATTCTTTCAATGTCACTATTGCAGGAAAAAAAAAGTCTTACAGGAATTCTTATAAATGCCAATGAAGGAACTTGAGTGGAGATGGTGAATTTTACAAACTTTATATGCTGATTACCCCAAGATCAAGGTGTGCTTCTGGTTTGCCTTCTCTTCACGTTGCAGCTTCAAAGGCATGATTTGTTTGTTGCCCAAAGGGGAGGCTGAGTGTGAAATAAATGTCTGCAGACTCTGAAGTACTTCAGTGTTTAGAGATATTTGTGGGAGAAAAGTGCTGCAGCTTTAAAAACCTACCAGTTGAACATAAATACAGTATAATCACAGTGGAGTAGGCCCAGGAAGTTTTAACTCATTTTATTCTCTCTGTGGTGTCCTTTAGGAGAAAAAGCTTATCAAAGTATTTGTCATCAGCTGATTGTTTTTTTTTCCCTGCTGCTATAAATAATTGCTGCCTCTTTTGTTTTCTAGAGCGAGTACATTGCACCCTGTGATTGCAGAAGGGCATTCATCTCTGGATTTGATGGATCTGCAGGTACCTTACCAGAACTTGGGTTCTTGCATAATTCTCCTCTAAAGAAATAGTTCCTTTCATGGCATAGAGGCAGGATGGAAAAGAAAATCTATCCAGCTTGTTTGGACTGTTTTATTCCCATTTCAGCATCTGCAGAATTATATCTTGGCTACCCACTGGAATTATGTAATATCAGCAGAATAACAAGTTTTCAGAAAATGTTTGACCCCTAAATGAACCTCTCATAAAGTAAAATCATGTTAACTCTTTAATGTGCCTGTAACCTGCAGTCATTTCTTTTGATGTGCAGCCAGTATGAACAGATTTTTACATTGCCCATTTGGGCTGGGTGAATAGTGGATGGACTTTAGCTGGCCTTTCTGTTTAAACAGAGCCAGGGCCAGAAACTCCGCATTTGGAAACTGAGCACTGTGGAAAAGTTTGCTTATCTTGCCGAGACAGGATGTTTTCTTGGCTGTAGGATAGGTCTGTGTTTCAAGAGACCGAGTTTTTACCCTAGCTTTACCCTAAGCTGTGCAAATTACTCTGCTCTATGGTTGTTGGAAAGTCACTTTTGTTTGCTGAAGTTTTTTTCCCCTCTAATTGCATATCAGTATAATAAATACTGGAACCTGTGTTTGGAGGGTCTATTCATCAGTTCCTGTGAGCTCTGGGACCTTATTTGGAAGGTGATAAATACAGGGCTGTGGGCTGCTGTTAATGGCTAACATGAATCCTGTATTAATTTTGCCCCTTCTACGCGACCTTTTCATAACCTTCCTCTCTAATTTGTGCCCTTGTTATGTACTTGGAAGGTCTGTTCCAGCCTAATGTGCAGCAAATCAGTGAGGTTTCACACAGGGGCTTGCCTTGTGTTTCTTGCTTCATCTTTTCAGGCTGAAGCAACATAAAATGATGTTTGTGTGGGGGGGAGTTTGGTAGAAGCCAATGAGTTTATAATTGGAAACTCTGCTCTGCTAATCTGAGCATTATTTTTTTGTGACAGAGAGTATGGTCAAGATGCAGACTCCAAAGACTTGGATTCTGTTTCAGTTTGTGCCATGGTTTGTTTTGTTTTATATTGTCAAGGCCCAGGCAGCTTGAGTGGTTTGCTGGGATGTCACTGCCCCTCAGCTGTCTGCTTGCATCCCTCCATCTGGAATCAGTGGAATGGGACAGACATGAAACCAACAGAAGTTTATGTTTATGTTTCCTGTTCAGCCATCTCTGCTAGAGCTGTAACATTTGGGAAAGGGGTGCAGCTGACAGCTGGGAGTGATACCCATGTATGCAGATCCAGTATCAGCTGTGTTTTGTGGGTGGCCAGAGCCCAGACTTCTTCCCCAAAAGAGGATGGGATGGAGTTCAGGGCTGTACAGTATACATTAGAGTAACAACAGCCAAGTGTAGACCACAGTCTCTGCTACGGATGGTTTGGAAAGCCCACTTACCCAGTTCTACTGGCTGGCTGAGATTTGCTTAAGTTGAGTTCATCTGAGGCAATTCATTAATGTGCATCCTCGTGCATACTGTCTCCAGTAGGATTTGGAAGGTCACAGTGCAGGGGAAACAGTGAATATCTCCACTGAAACAGGAGTAACTTTTGAACAGTGATCAGAGGTGTCTTTTAGGGAATTTCAAACACTGTCTCTGCTGTCTGTGTCTCTACATTGTGGCTGCCTGCCCTGAATCACCTTTCTGCCTCCCTGCCTAGGTACCGCCATCGTCACTGAGCAGCACGCAGCCATGTGGACTGATGGGCGCTATTTCCTGCAAGCTGCACATCAAATGGATAGCAACTGGACACTCATGAAAATGGGTATGCAGGAGCCTGGATACTGCTCCACTGATCAACAGAGAACAGTCACTTCACACACATACAGCTTGAGCATGATATCCCATCGTGCAGGGACTCAGGGACATGTTGAATACACAGCTTCTGCTTTAGTGTTCTGTGACAACTCTTGCCAGTGGGTCTAGACATACATTATAGTTTAGACATATCTGATGCATTAGCTTGGATTTTTTGCATTGTGTGGGAATGTTTCAATGTGACTGCTTCTTTGAACTTTTTTTTTTTTTTAATCCTTGAAGGTTTGAAAGATACACCAACTCAGGAGGATTGGCTAGTGAGTGTCCTCCCAGAGGGCTCAAAGGTGGGAGTGGACCCTTTCATTATTCCAGCAGGTTGGTTTTACTTTATATTTATAACTCTGGGTTGGGCAACTGTTCTTGCAGTTGCTTGTTGCTTCTGGCTGAGCTGTTGTGTGATGGTGTGCAGCTACCCATGTTTCAGATGTAGTAGTGGTTAAACTGTTATGCAGCAGTGCATTGACTCCAAAGCACAAGGGATGAGAACTGCTTTCTAGGGCTTGCAGTGACTTTACCTGAAAAGCAGAATCCTGATCACCTCTTTTTGTCTGTGCTTTGGCTTGTCATGGGGACTTCAGTACAAAGGTGCTTGATTGCCTTGGTCAGCAAGTGAGCAAGAACACCCAGGCACAACTCATGCTGCTGCTCCTGCTTGGTGGTGTTGGGATCTCTGCAGCTTTCTCTGTAGAAAACACAGGGAGAGGGATCTTTAATATCAGAGTATCCATCTATTCATGCTTCAAAACGTGAGGCACAATGCAAAGGTCACTGGAGGCAAGGGGGGATATTTGCTTGTTCAGATGGAGTAAGGACCTATCTCATGTCTGTGTGGAAGCGACTCTCATCTTGTTTAGCTTAGATCTAGGTTCTGCACTGGGGGAGAGGACACCCTTAGGGCAGCTTCTGCTGTGGCTTCTTCCAGAGACTTCTATCTCCCAGCTGTAGCAGTTCTTCTTCAGCTCAAGCATGAGGCTTCAGGACTGTGAGGTTCTGTACCTGCCATTGGCTACTGTGGCATGTTTGTGGATTTTGCTGTCTTTCTTAAGGGAATGGGAAGAAGGGGAAGCTGGAAGGAAAGGAGAGGACTCTGATTCTTGAGTTTGACCTTTGAGAAGAGAGCTGTTGTCAAACTTATGTGTGTTCCTTAAAGCCACCACTCTTGACTTTCTTCCCTTTGGCAGACCAGTGGAAGAGAATGGCCAAAGCCTTGAGAAGCGCTGGCCATGACCTTGTGCCTGTCAAAGAAAACCTGATCGATACAATCTGGACAGATTGTCCTCAACGCCCCTGCAAGCCTCTCATCACACTCGACCTGAGTTATACAGGTGAGAAGCTTGTTCCTATTGCCCTATATCCCCCTTTTGCTTTTCTCTTAAAAAGGAGAGAGAAAACCAGTACTGCAGCACAGTGTGGTCACTGTGAATAGGTCAAGAAGGTGATAAAACCTTGGCTAATGACCCCTCTGTCCTCAAAACTTCAAATAACCATATTCTAGAAGTTGAGTGACTTCAAAACAAATCCATGGGCATCTAGAGGGCACCTCATTTGAGATAGGTCATATCCCTTTTTAGAAAGGAGTGAGGAGCACAAGCACAATGTGTTGGTCTGTGTTTACATCGTCATCCACAGCAAAGTTAGGGACTGTAGCTTTTCCTATTGTGTTTTTCAGGGGTCAGCTGGAGAGACAAAATTGTAGCCCTCCGTTCAAAAATGGCTGAGAGGAAAGTCATGTGGTTTGTGGTAACGGCCTTGGATGAAGTAGCATGTAAGTTTTTGCATCTCCTTTCTCAGTTCTTTCTACAAATGTTCTTCCTGCCTTGGAAAGGAAGAACCATGCCAGGGTGAGAGGCCCTTACGAAAGGAATTTCGTTAGACATCAGTTAACTTCTTATCAGGTGCAGTGCTGGTAACAGGTCACAAACAGCAAGCCTGTATTTCTGCACAGTGCCTCATTACACTGGTGCAGCTCCTGAGTATGTTTTTGGCCCAGGAAATGCAGCAAATCACCACCTTTGTAAAGGAGCCCAGGCAAAGGGAGAGAAAGGTCACATATAAAGACTGAGACAGTGTGATGGAAAAAAAAAGACTTGTGAGATTTTCTGGCTGTAAAATATCCTGATGCTACCTCACCCATTGGAAAGATGGAGATTGTTTTCTGCTGTGGAGTCTGGGCTATAAACAAAGCAGTGCAACATGTGGCTTTGTATACATAAAGCAAGGGTGGGGTACGCCGCATTCACAGTAATCTTCCTAATTGTCACAACTTCTTAAGTCAGTCTCTACCTCTCCAGTGTTCAGACAATGCTTTGGTTAAAACAAGTATGTCAGGGCTCAACTTGTTTTTCCAGATCATTTCAACCCAGAGTCTCACTAGAGTCCCCTCTGTGCTTGGGGCCCCAGGATAGCTGGGTCTCCACACCCTGGCTCCCAGCCCAGTGTGTAGGAAGGGAGAATGGCCAGAAACAGCAGTGGTTTCCCCAGGACTGCTGTTCCTAGTACTGTGCGTCCTTTTTGCAGAAATCACCAGTACACACACTGGTGTAGAGGGAATGTAACACTGGCCAGGTGTGAGTGCTGCTCATCCTGTGCCCTATATCTGATCTGGAAAGGTAGAAATGGAGGTGATGTTTTCCTCACTCCAGGACTGCCAGCACAATCACCCTGGCACTGGGTGAAGCCAACTTGATGAGGTACGTGGTCTGTTCTGGATCTGGGACACTGAGCGAAGAGCTTTTTTTGTGAAAGAAGTACTTTTGAGAGTGGTGAATATGACTCCTCCCTGGGGAGGCCTGTATGAGCAGAGATTGTATGTCTCACCTTTTCAGGCGCATCTCCAATTAAATTAATGATAAATTGGTGCCCTGAGGTGGTTTCAGATTAAATGTCTCCAGCAAAGTGAAGCTTGGTTATGAATCAAGAGTGTTAAGATGAACCAGAGAAGGTCATAAGAGAAGTTCATTTTCTGGTGCCTGGTTGATTTCTTATCCTGAAGGGGGAAGGGGAGAAGTTGTTTTAATTCTGTCTAATTCAATTCACTGTATAAAACTCCAGACAAGTTTCTGGGGACAGAAAAAGAGCCACAAAGGAGATTGTTGCCTTCTTACTGTATTGGGAGTTGGCTGAGTGAGGAAGTTTGTACCCATGCAGTAAAAAAGTTCTTTGTGGCTCTTTCCTGCATTCAAGTGACCTACTGCTTCCCTGGGGAGAATTAAGCTCTATTTTTACTTTCATGGCAGAATTTGCACAGTTCGATGAATACAGTGCTGGGTTGTAATTTAGGACATGTTGGTTCTTTTCCCAGCTGTCCTGCTGGCTGGCCTTATTGGCTTGAGTAACTCATTTCAGCTAATTGGATACCCTGGAGTTTTTATTTGACCCTAAAATCAGGACTTTAGAGATGCTGAACATCTACGTCCCCTCTTAACTTTGTCTGGAGTTGTGTGGGATAAAATCCTTGTGAAAAATAGCTAAGACTGTACAGTCTGAATCTGAGATATTGGAGGGGCCCAAATTAGAGGCCTTTTTGAGGTATTGTAGTCTTGCCTATTGTGTCTTCCTCTTACCTCAAATGTCAAAAGGATTGGAATTAAATGATAATTTGTAACTTTGAAGTTTTCTGGCTGTCAAGAAGTGAGCTTTTATTGTGTTGCTCAGACCAGAAAGGGCAGATTTGTACACGTGTCCTTGTCTTTCCTTGCCTGTACCTGAGTTTTTTCCAAGCCAGCCCTGCTTTAGAAGTTAAACACCAGTTTAAACATCCGAGAGTGTTCATACTGTGGTTCTGGTGCCATCTCCTGGCAAAATTGTAGGATTGCCAGGAATGCAGCAGGCCATGGGACAGCTGGGTGGGAGCTGGACTCGGCCTGCACCCGTGACACCTCATTGCCTGCCTGTGTTTTTGTGAGATTATTTTTGGCTTTCTCTAATGTTGAAGAAGATGAACCAGGACTGTGATTCTTGGTGTTCTTTGTTTTTCAGGGCTTTTCAACCTTCGAGGCTCTGATGTTGAGTACAATCCTGTGTTTTTTGCATACGCCGTCATAGGAATGAACACAATCAGGTGCTTGTATTCCCTTCCTCTGTTCCCCAAGATGCTGGGGGAGAGCTGTTCCAGCAACGTATGTGTCTTTTCAAAAACATCTATGTTTGGATACTTTAGTCTACTTTCTGAGCTCTTTTGTCTCTGACATTAGTTACTCTCCCCCCACCCTCAATCAGAGCTAGAGAGGCAGCCAAGAGCTCTGCTGCACTCCTCAGCACCTTGGCTGGGTGACCTTGGGGTATGATGGCTGAGCTCTCTGTCAGTCACCCTGAGATAATGCTCTGGGTGAAATATGGGTAGTAGTCAAGGCTGGCCTGGACATTACACACTTTAGGGAAAAGTTTAATTGGTGAGTCACTTCAAAACTGCAGGGACTGTGCAGGATTGTTTCAGGGATGACTTATGACAAAAGGTTTCTTTCCTGTGACTGCCCCATATACTGAGCCTCAGCAAGCACAGTTTTTTTGGAGGCATCTGTAAGCTGCTACCTAGATTCATCTAAGGTAAAACCTGGCTGGATGAGTGGGTACAGGTTGTGTGTGAAGGTTGAGCCAAAACTTTCAACTCAGTGAAAGTGAGAGCAATGTGATACTTAGAACTACAGTAGCTTTTCTCTTTCCAGATGTTGCCCTTAAAAGTTAGAGTGGCTGTTATTTGTCTCTGTTACTTTCCTGTTTCAAGCACAGTGATGGGTTGTAGCCATTTTGATTGGGTCATACAAATAGAAATGCTACCAACTCTTCCAGTGGGGTGGCACATATTAATTTCAAGTTGGGATTTAAACTGTGTGAAAGCCAGTGGTTAAAATGACATAGGACAAAGTAGACTGCATAATTCATGATCTCCTTTCACCCTGAAATGTTGCCGGGATGATTTTTCCTTCCCTCCTTTACTCCAGCAGATGTGTCAGATGTGGTTTCACCTATTTGATGTCTCCAATTTGTTTCTCAGGCTGTTCATTGATGGTGACCGGATGATGGACCCAGCTGTGAGGGAGCACTTACAGCTTGACTCCACCCTGGAACCTGAGTTCAGAATCCAGGTGATGCCCTATGGATCTATCCTGTCGGAGCTGCAGGCTGTTGGTGCAGGCCTCTCACCCAAGGAGAAAGTGTGGCTCAGTGACAAAGCCAGCTATGCTCTGACTGAGGCCATTCCCAAGGTCAGTGGCCCTAGCAAGGGAAAATGCTTTTCTCTTCTCTGCTCATCATAGTTAGGAAGAGTGTTAATGAGGGCAGCTGGCCTCAGTTTCCCCTCTCCAAAGCCTGATGCAGGCTGGAGCTTGTGCAGAAGGGATCTAGCTATGCTGAGGGATCGAGGAGTTGTTAATCCTGGGGTTGCTCCTGCTGGAGCTGCCCTTCCAACTTGCTAAGCCGATTTATCCAAAGAATTGTCAGCTTAAGATAAAACAAGTACAGTGAGAGAGGGGAGGGAAGAGGCAGAAGGGTGAACTCAGGTCATTCTGCCCACGAGTGGAGGGTCAGCCTCATGTGGACAAGCAGCAAGAACTGGAAACTTGCAGAAATTGAAGCAGGAAAGTTGAGCAGGACTTCTGGAAGGGTGAATTTGGCTTGTCTGAGGGTGGTTACCCTTATTTAGTTCAGCGGCTTGAGGATATCAGGCAATATGTGATGTCTTTTACTGAAGGAGTAGGAGGGAGAAGATGATAGAGTTGTAGCAGGGAACCCTGTGAGGACACAGAAAACCTGCAGGCACTGGTTGTCCATGCACTTAGTACATCTGCCGAGGGACAGTTGTAGCATCAGAATAATTTCTGTATGGCCATACATGCTGTATCCTGCTATCCTTTTGAACTTGGCTGTCTGGGACTCTCATTGCCACCTAACATTCTAATAGCCATGAAAGATACCTGGGGAAGGACACAGCAACTGCAGACAGATAAGCTGCTTTCCATGCATCTTGTGTACATCTCTTGTTTACTAGAGATCACATTTTCTGGAGTGCCATCCAGTTTATAGTGATGTCTAGTAACTAACAGATACTCTGAGTAAATATAAAGGTTTTTGTCTCTGCCCAGGTTTAAATCTCCTGACATCATCATTCTATTTCTAGACCTCCTAGTACAGAATACTGACAGCATACTGTCCATGGAGCATTCAGGATAAACTGTTGTTCTTTTGACCTCAGAGTAGAAAGCTTCTTGCTGTGGTTGTAGTCAATGATCTACCCTCAGTTTGGTTAAGCTGCTGTAGTTGATTTATGTAGAGTTTCCATATGGAGAAGTACAGAAGGTCTGACCTAGAGAAAGGAATATAATGAGTTGGAGTGACTTTGTTTACCCTGTGAGCACTGGAAGTTTTGGCTGATACTGAGTCATTACAGTGCTGCATGTCCTCTGTGTGCAATGGGGACAGTCCCTGCCTCGAGGAGCTTTGTGCAATAGAAAGCAGGCAAGAAGGACTGAAATATCTTGATTAAAAGCCATTAGAGAGTCACTGAAAGAGCCAGAGTTTTTCTAGTTCCTCCCTGGCTCTCCACCACTTCAAAGCACTCCAGGCCAGTTGCTCAGCTGGTGTGAAGAATACCAGTGCTGCAAGTCCATCTACTGTCTGTTTCCATCAGAGCCAAATATTGACACTGGCAAAAATCCATTCCATTATTAAACACAAATCTGCAAACCCTTTATAGATTTGTTTACAGCTGCGTGTAAATATGCTTTTCACAGAAGATTAATAGTACTTACCAGTATCTATAAAGGGCAAGCCAACCTAAAAAGATCTGACTATTTATCCTAACTGATAAAAGGACTTTTCTGATTTTCTTGTGACTTCTGTAATTTAGTTTCTGCATTGTGTAGTGTAATTGGTTTGCTGATTTTAAGAATTTGGAAGTTGTAAGCCTATAGGATTTATGTGAATTTGGTCTTTGCAGAGGGTCTACTGGGCCTTTCCTTGAATTTGAGTGATATTTATTTGTATGCTGATGCATTTAGAGTAGGAAACAACATGTCGCTTGGGCTGTGCTTCTGTAGGTGCTCATTCCATCTCCTGATATATAATGGGTAGAGCAGAGAACTGGGCAAAAGGCTTGCTTCTTCTTCCTTCTTCTGATGCCAAGTGTGATGAGATCTGGGCAAGTCACCTCAGCTGGTGAATTTCTGAAGATGTGCTGAAACCAGCCAAGCATTCCTACTAATCTGAGGACAGCTGGTGTTTGAGGAAGTGTGCAGTAGTAAGGGATCAGTTACTAGTTCTTAATGCAGGGTCACCCCATCCAAGCACAGGAAAGCTTTGTCTCAAACCACCAATGTAAGCTCCTTTCAGGACTGGCTATAAAGCTGAGCTTTGAAAAGGCCTTTCATGTTTCCTTGGGCCTTGGTGTGTTTGTCAGAGCTACTGATCATTAACAGTGGTGGTGCTCAGTGCTTGGTACCTGGGCTGGGTGCCCTTTGCTCCCTGCTACTTGAGGGTGACTGTCAGGTAACAAATCAAGGTGGTTTTTAGATCTTTTTTTCACAGCCTAAGTTCTACTGTAGCTTCAGGGATTAGTGTTTCTCGTTGGCCTCTGTGCCTTCAGTGTCCATCAGCAGCAGGAATCTATGGCTCAGACATTGATATGGATATATGGTTTTTAGGATATCCACGTCTTCACCCTGCTTCATGACAAGCTGTTGTTTAGTTCTTTGGATTTTCTTATGCCTGTTCTTCCTTCAGTCAGGGACTGTTTCTCCTCTCTGTTCCCCAGTACACTTAGCTGACTGTTGGCAACCAGCATCTCACAGTGCTGAAGGTTGAGAGAATCTGCCAAAGTACAAATTGTGGCCAGGCTGAGTTATTAAATCTGTAGGATTATGTAGTCTGACTAATCCACAAGTAATCCCTGTCCTTCTGCTGCAGGCTTACCGATACCTCACCCCATATACCCCCATCTGCATTGCAAAAGCTGTGAAGAACGCAGCGGAAACAGAAGGCATGAGAAGAGCACACGTAAGTGAAGCCTTGAGTGTCTCCTTGCACATGGCAACAGGTTTGCTTTACCTTTCAGTTTTAGTGTTTTGGATAAAAAGCAAATAAGAATTTGGATGGCAGGATAAAAAAGGTCTTCTGTCAGACATCTGCTGCTGTTGAAGCAGGTTTTTTGAATGTTTTGCATTCCTTTGAAGAACAACATTTGCAATAGTGTGAGGAAACAGCCTTGCTCTGTGGGAAGACTGTGCAGACTTGAGAAGTGTTGTTTGCAGTGTGGGCTCTTAAAGGGATGTTCTTTCCCCCTTGTTAGTTCTGTTGTCTTTGTTAGTGGAGTCTTCAAATTGTTATCACTTGAATAAACACAGCCTAAAGAACACAGAAATTCTTCAACACATGGTGCAAAACACAGGCCAAGATGTTCAGAAGCAGCCAGTGTGCTTAAAGCACTCTTTTAGTCCTGTCATCATGACACTGGAAATGAGGCTGATTTCCCAGGAAGCTTCAAATTTTCAAGCAAGGAATTTGCCTGTGAAACAGGTTCATGGTGGGGCTGAACTTTTCTCTTGTATATCTCCTGTTAGTTTTCAAACAGCAGTTTTCACAATAAGAGAAATGTGCCAGTTGAATCAGGGCTGGCAGTTTTGGGGTCATCCCATATTTTCTGCAGCTTCTTTGGGAACCAATACTTTCTATTTCAATGCTTTTCTCTCCCTATTAGTTAAGGGGAAGTAAAAACAGTTGTACTCAGAAGTGTCACTTTGTCACCTGCCACCTGAGGATAAAATTGCGCCTTGTACGCATCTCCTGCTTCTTGCCTCTACATGCTGCAAGCATGTTGAAATAAAAAAGGAATAGAAATGGGGGTCATAAGGCAAGAGAGCCAGAAGCTGCGTGGAGGAGACTGTGTGGTGACTGTGTGCTCAAAGGACATGTTCCCCTGTAACATCACCAGATGTGTCATGTGGTTGCATTCTGCTGTCTGAGATGATCTTGGCTGTTAAAGCAAAATAATCTTGAAAGTGATGTGCAGGGTAAAGCCAGACTTCACACAGTAAGATATGTCCCAGCAGCAATTATTAACATTCATTTAACTCTCCAGATACACTTCCAGTGTTTATATTAATTACAGGGTGCAAAACCTGAAAATACCTCTTGGATCATCTCTTAGTTCGTGTTTCTGAAACTTACAGGTTGAATTCTTTTGCATCAAAACCTGTTTATACTGAGGCTTGATAAATCTTTCTCCTTCTCAATTCCCTTTTCTTTTCTTGTGCCTATTTTATCATAGATTAAAGATGCTGTTGCCCTGTGTGAGCTCTTTAACTGGCTGGAAAAGGAGGTATTGTATAATTATTTTTTTAACTTGGAGGTTCAATTGCTGTATAAAATTTTTCATTGGCATAGACTTTTTGTTAATCTTTATAGTGCCTTTACTAAAAGTGTGGAAGCAGTTGGGGGTTCAACTGGTGGTTTGGTTTTTTTTGCGAGGATTTCAAACATGCTTTTATGCAAGGCTGAATTAATTTTTTAGAAAACGTTCTCCCATTCATTTTACACAGACCAAAGCTTGAACAAGTGAGGAGTGACCTGAGCAGGCTTAGTGTAGTGTTAATGCTGTCTTGTACTGGCTTGGTAGTGTAAATCATGAAATAATATTCAACTTCGTACAGTACTTTGGAATTATTCTCATGATAATCAGTGTTGTCTGCCAGTATGAACAAATTTGGCATTTATGAATGGGAGGTGCAGTGAAAATGGGATAAAAACAAATTACTTTTGTATTCACTGGGTTAGAAGTACGCAGTGGATGTGCAGAGTGCCAAGTGTTACACAGCAACTTACTAAGCTGTGGCACTGCATGTCTGAGTCTGTTGACTTTATTTATGGAGAAGGCTTGATGACTTCCAGAAGGTGCCTTTTTACATGTCTGAATAACTCAAGAATTCAGCCTCAGGGGTTATGAAACCTTGCTCTTGCCCTGCTTTGCCTGTTTTCCAGTCCAGGGGAAGTTGTGTCACAGGTTTGAATTTATCAAAAGCCTGAAGTAAAATTTAACACACTTTGTTTTTTCTTTTCTGCAGTTGCTTCCATTCCTGATTTAAAAGCATAAGATTTCTAACAGCATGGGCTGTTAAAGAGAACTACTTAAGCTTAGTGTCACCTGACTGTCAAGAGATGTTGCCTTGTGAGATGTTGCCTCTGCACATCTCAGTGAAGTTAGTGCTACACTAACTGCTCCCTAGTCAGGGTTCAGCAGTCCTGCTGTGACTGTCTCCACTTCCTTCTTCTCAAATGCCCTGCACAATATTGCTGTGTTTGTGTTGGTCATTACTGAGGAATGGGGGCCGAAAACCGGGAAAGAAGCCACTTCCAGGGTTTCATAAGGCACAGACAAGACCCTGTAGTTAAGCATACAGCATTTTCTTTGCTTGCTGCTGCACTAATCCAACCCATGTCCTTGTCCCCCAGGTTCCAAAAGGAACAGTAACAGAAATAATTGCTGCAGACAAAGCAGAGGAGTTCCGCAGGTAAAAAGTAAATCTACTCTGAGGAGGTTTTCTGGGTGGCATTTTTTATCCGTTGTTTTTATTTTATTCTTTAGAAATGCATCTCACTTGCAGATATATTTTACATAAGGACAAACCTTTACTAGTGGTTTTCTTTGTAAACTTGAAAGACTTGGGAAAGATTTGGTCTCTTGGGAGATACAAGTCCCGGCCCACTGGATCCTGTCCACTTTCCTTTTGAGATAGCAATGAGGAGTACTGCAGGTTAGGACACTTAAATATAAGACAGTTGCTTCCTTACCACAGAGAAATGTATGTAAAAGATTTCTTCCTCTTCTGATGGAGAAGGAACACCATTTATTTTGAGAGTTACTCCCATGTGTACATCAGCAGGACCTCTAAAATGCCTTTGAGGAAATAAGTAACAAAGTAGAAATTGTTCAGCACATCCCTTCCTAGGTGATTTGGGTAGTGAATTTTCTTCTTCTAAGGAAAGAGTAGATCTGGAAAACAGGCTTTCATATAACTGGGAGAAGAGGGCTTCAAATTGTACTTTTCTTCTACCCAAATTTGCTTGTCCTGGTGGCTTTCAAAGCCAAGGGGAAGGCTGAGGTGATGTGAAATTGAGGATGGGGCACTCCAGGTGCCCTAGGTGCTGTGCTCCTGTCACTTGTGCTGTAGTGATCACAATCTTTTCTTTCAGTCAGCAGAAAGACTTCGTTGAATTGAGTTTTGCTACCATATCCAGCACAGGTCCAAATGGAGCCATCATTCACTACAAGTAAGAGAAACACAGCTTCTCCTTTCAACCTTCAGCAAGCATAGTTGGAATGACCTGTCTCACTTCTCTTCATGGAGTCACAACAGAATACTCCAGGGAGATGTTGCTTGCTATCTTTCTTTACTCCTCACTTACTAAGTAAAGATCTTTCCCTACTGGCAGCATGCATATATTACGATGCTGATCTGCTCAGGGCCATAAAAGAGGGCTATTTGGGGGCTGGAAGTCTGGGAAGGATGAGTATGAAGTGCCACAACTGTTCTGAAATACATCCAGAAACATATGTTGAGGGTTTTGCTGGAAGCAGCAAAGCTCTGTACTGTAGTGCTATTTGCTGCATACAAATCCTCTCCTCAGTATGTGTGGGATTTCCATCACTGCCACAAGAAATCAGAGCCAACACATCCAAGATTGCATTTAATATGATTTCTGGACTGCAGATGTGGGCTGGAAACCTTAAAACTGTGGAACAAAAACCTTTGTGTTTAACTGAACAGGCCAGTTCCTGAGACCAACAGAACGCTGTCAGTGAATGAGATCTACCTCCTGGACTCAGGAGCACAGTACAAGTGAGTAGATGAATGGTGCTGAGCTGCCATGTGTTCTTTTCCCTATGACCCCTGCAGGGTCAGCTCACATTTCCCTTGGACAGCAAGGCAATGTGGAGTTTTGAGTAGACAGCAGATCAGGGTTGCTGACAGGCCTTGCTGGGTTGAGGGACAAAATGTCAAAGTACAGTTCCCATCTGAGTCCCATCCATCCCCACTGTGATGGGAGCTGTGCTTTAGCCAGTGGTTTTGGTGTTAAGTTTCAGGAGCAGGGAGCAGACTGCCCTAGCTTAGCCTTGGACTGCCTACTCAGCAGCCTGCACAGCTGGGTGAGGCACCTACTCTGCCAGCATCTGCCCTGTGGGCAGATTTGACTGATGCTGAGGTCAGGACAAGGTGGGGCAAAGAAGCAGGACAGCACTGCCCTGTTGTGCTCTCTGCCTTTTCAGAGAGACTTGAAGTCAGGGTTCCTCATCCCAGTGGCCACTTGGGTCTTGGGTATGTTTTTGGGAAGGCATCTTGTCTGAAAACTCACTCAGTGCTGTTTTGACAGTGCTATTCAGTGGCCTCAGTTCCTTTACTGTGGAACTCTTGACTCCATGGAAAATGAAAGAAGTGATGTTTTTAACCAGTGTAAATAGATGAGAAGTGGCTTGTTCAGGAAGATGCAGGACAAGCCTGGCTGCTCCTTTGAGATGAGCTTTGTCTTTAGAGCTATGCCTTTTTGTTTTGTCAGTCAGGAAGAGCTTTGAAAAAGAATCATACAGACATCCTTTGATAAGATTTTTACAAGGAGATCTTTTTTCCTCCCCTCTGATGGCCTAATTAACGATTTCCTTAGTGCCACTATGAAAAGCAGCCCTTTGGATACAATGTAAGCTGGACATCAATGGCACTTAGCACAGCATTGTGACAGGGATGCTTTGCTTGTCCCTGCTGAGAAGTTAAACCGTGAGTTCTTTGTGACCATGGTCTGTGTGTGCTGGGGAAGAGCACAGGGATGGGAGTGAGCATTTCAAAGGGAACTAGTTATTTCAAGAGCCATTGTGTTTTTGACAGCAGGCTCAAAATGTTATTTGCAGAAGGAACTTAGAGACAGTTTCTGATGTATTGGATTAACCCTATCCAAATGCAGGATGATTTATAGAAATCTTAGCACAAGACATCCTGAGAATGACAGGGATACTTTCCCCCTTACACTTCTCTTTTCTGAGCTGGTAGCTGTCATTTTTGCAAAAGTGTAGGTTTTAAAGCTGTTAATGAATCGCCTTCTGTACAAATAGGCTAAATTTGGCCTGTTCTCAGTGGACAGCTACCTGTTGCTAAAACTCAAATTAGCATCATTTTTGTGAGCAGTTTAGATTCTAATTTGGGAAGAGCTTTGGGATGCTTATGGTTGAAAAATAACAGTTTGAATTGTAAATCATTATTGCTACATCTGGGGCATTTTGTTCAGGAATTTTTGAGATTAGGAGCAGTTACATCATCGGTCTTGTGTAGCACAGAGCAGATGACTTTATCCATTTATGAGCTTGGTTGGTTTGCTGCAGTGTGATTTGGTTTTCTCACTTGGATCTTTCTTTTTCCCCCCATCCCTTTGGTTCCTGCATCTTTGCCTCTGAAGAGATGGTACAACAGATGTGACCAGGACAATGCATTTTGGCACGCCATCAGCCTATGAAAAGGTAAGTTGGGATCACAGTGTAGTTTTGTAATCTGAACCTTATTATTAGAGATATTTAAATTAGTAATGTGCTCTATGCAGTGAAAGTTCTCTGTCGAGTTACCATTTGTTTACCAGTATGTGGCAGCATTTGGATAAGGACTGAAAAGGAGACTGTCATACTTCAGACTTCCAAAATATAAATGGTTTTAGAGAATCGACACCTTTCTATCTTGAAATGCACAGGTCTCATCTGCAAAATGACATGTTTCCTCTAAGAAATTAGAAAATCAGAGGACTGAGGATAAACATTACTTGTTTGTCCAATAAGGGAGCCAGGGGAGTCTAATTTAGTTCAAAGCTTAGTGTCTGATGCAAGGATCCAGTTAGATTGTGCCTAGTATACAATAAAAAAAATCAGTCTCAGACTTACCTGAAAAGGTCTGTCTTGGAAATTTAGCAATGTAATTTTGGTTATTTTAAAATGCTTCTTTAACTTTTTATTAGTCTTAACTAAAACTAATTTCATTATTATATTTCACTTAGGGACAAAAATATGCTGTAGGGTATGCCCAGGAAGTAAAAGTCCAGCCACAAAGGAAATCATTCGTGTAGATCAGGTGAATGCTGCTGCTAAACCTGTGGTCTGAGTTTGTGATAGTTTCTCTGTAATTACTCGAGAAGGATCTTCACAGTGATTTAAACTCCTTCTGCTCATGGTTTGCTTTGGCATTACCAGCCACAGAAGAGCACGAGCAAGTTTTTCCATATCCTTCACAGTTTGCTACAAGATGCATCCTTTTTTTCCCTTCTTGGGGAACACAAAGCTTTCCCTTTCCCTCTTGACTTATGGCACACGTTTTTTGACAGGAATGCTTCACATATGTCCTGAAGGGACACATAGCTGTGAGTGCAGCCATCTTCCCAAATGGAACCAAAGGTGGGTTGGTGAGTTGGGGAGTTTTGATCTCTGAATAACCATTAAGTGGTCTGAGAATGTTATGATTGACAGGTCTAGGCAGATCAAGCAGATGTTGATGTAACTGTCTGTTTCCATCACAACAGTTTGGATTCTGCATTACTGATGCCTTCTCTCTCAGCATCAACCAGTGCTGAAAATTCTGAGTGGGGAGAGTCTGAAGGATGTTGGAAGTGCTCTGGCTCTAGGGTGATACTGACTTTCATCCGTCAGTGGTGCTCTAACACATGTGCTTAGGGGTTGTCTTTATTCTTTACTCATGGCCCTATCAAAGTGAGAAGTCACTTTCCAGCTTCAGAAGGACTGGCTAATTCTCTTCCAATTACTGTGGAATCTCTTGTATCAGTGGGAAAATACATGGGAAAATGACACACAGAGGAGCTGTTTTTATTTTGTGCAGGAGAAGTTGTGACATATCATCCACCTCTGGTGAATTTGTTACAGTTATTTTCTCCCTAGTCATGCCTGATCAAAACCAGGTTTTTTTGAGATTTCTTCAGTTTGCATTCTTGGCTAGGCAAGTTAAAAACAACTGCACAGTGCTATGAGAAATCCAAACTGAAATTGAAGGGTATCTGAACTTGGATACGTGGGCTTGGTGTTCACATGCAGGCAACAGAAATTCTGTGCCCTCTGATGGAAACTATGTGAAGTGAGTAGCCTTCCACGCAAGAAGCCTGGCTGATTAGTGCACCAAACACAATTGGCAGGTCTATTTTCAGTTCAATGAGTGCAGTTCCTTTAAGACAGGTACTGAATTCTCTATGGGACTTTTAACCATGAGATTATTTCCTGAAAATGTCAGTAGAACAAGCAGAAATGCAATGTTTCTCTTACAACCCTCTCTTGAAAACCTGTGTAATGGAAGAGAGAAGAGCTCTTTAGCTGAGAGAGGGATTGAATGTCAGAATTGCCAAACCTGCCCTGTAACTTCTAGCCATCCAATTACTTGCTTTCTTTGTGAATGATGAGGCTTTTTGAGGGGGTGTAGGTAGGGTTTTTTTGTTTGCCTTTTTTTTCCATGTTCTCCAGGTTTGAACCTTCAGTTTTGAACCTTCAAGCTCTGAGGGAGTCTGACTTGATTGAATTCTTTCTCCTTGTCTATCTACAGGTCACCTTCTAGACTCCTTTGCCCGCTCTGCCTTGTGGGACTGTGGCTTGGATTACCTACATGGGACAGGACATGGAGTTGGCTCTTTCCTAAATGTACATGAGGGTCCTTGCGGCATTAGCTACAAAACCTTTGCAGATGAGCCCTTGGAGGCTGGCATGATTGTCTCTGATGGTATTTAGCACTGGTGATTCTCTCTGGTCACTGGGGAGGGACCAAGCTCTTCAAGATGCAGCGGGAATAAATGTGACAGTGATGTAAAGCAAAGGCTGGATCAAAAGCTCTGGTTGGGCCTCCTCTGCTTGCTTTTTTAGTTGTCATTTAAGCTCTCTACATAAAGACCCTCACATTAGCATTTCACCTTCCATGGAGCACCTTTGCTGCAGGACTGCTTCCTGCTCTCTACAGTCCAGGCCTCAGAAGAGCTGTGCTGACCAGCTGGCTCTTGGCACACTGTGGGAGAACTGGCTGCAGTACAAGGTGGAGCTAATCCTGTCGTTGCTGTGGGCTATTTGAGGCAGCTGTTAAATCTTTGCATGCCTTATTCTTCCAGTAGTAAATTAACAGACTGGTGGGGTTTGCTGAGAGACTTTCCTTCAGGGCTGCAAAGTTCTCTCAGGAAGTCAGGGGAACAGTCTGTAAAAGAGTGTTTTGAGGAAGGGGTTACCCACCTGCCTTTCATGAAGATATTAATATTTTCAGAGTTTCTGGTATTTGAACACAAGTATTCTGTGCTCTCTTGAATTCCAAGGAGATTCTGAAGCTTGAGGGCTGTCTGTCTTGTTTCTTCTCTCTTTGAGAACTTTTGCTGTCACCTTGCTCGGGGCTTCTGTGCAGATTTAGTAGCGTCAGAAATTTGTTTGCCTCTGTGGTTTCCTGATGTCAAGATTGCTTAGTGACTTCAGTGGACTAAAGAGATAGAGGGGAAATTTGGCCATAGGGAATAAGTACTTGCAGAGTGCAGCAATGTGGCTGAGTTAATTACTGTCTGTTTCTGCAGAGCCTGGCTATTATGAAGATGGGTCCTTTGGGATCCGAATAGAAAACGTCGTCCTCGTGATCCCTGCTGAAACCAAGGTGAATGACCTGCTCAAGATGCACCTTTCTCCATGACTTGCTGGTTATAAAACTTAAAGTACTGGAACCTGAGGCAGGACCATGATGCAGACAGTTAAATCCCACCCAAGATTCCTGGTCTCCAAAACCCTTTATAGATGACCACTGGTTCTAAGTCTTCCTTGATGATGGGAACACAGAAAACAGTTTTGCTTCTGCAGAGTTTCTATGGGTTGAAATATGTGTGTGAGAGTTGTTTTAAATTGTTTTCTGTCTGTGTGTTGAAGCAACTTTATTCAGCCCCTTGGAGTCATTGCTGTAGAGCTGGTTGATTTCAAGTTGGGATTTTCCTTTCTGGTAGGGAGCCCTCAGTGGCAGTAGAAACAAAACTACAGACAGATTTTGACATTATAGTTGCCGGTCTGGCTGGGTTATGCTTTTAGAAATGCCAGACTGAAAATGATCATATAGTCATTAAGCTGAAGTCCTGAACAATTTTGACCTTTGGAAAGGGACTATGGAAATAACTAACTAAGGTTTATATTGAGATTCTTTGCTTGAGCTGTAAAAAAAATGTTACTGTAAGTTGCTACCTTCTCATCTGAATGTCACCTTGGTTATTCTGTGTTGATGGCACAACGAAGGAGTAAGTGTGATCTAGATGAAGCTATTTCTAAAATTGTACAATCCCTTTGTCTTTCTGCTGCAGTACAATTTCAAAAACAGAGGGAGCCTGACTTTTGAGCCCTTAACCCTGGTTCCAATCCAGACAAAAATGATTGATGTTAATTTGCTGACAGAAAAGGAGGTAGGTAAAATAGGTTTGCATTGCCTTCTTTGCACTAGAACCAGCTTCTATTCTGTTTGCAAGAACCAGTGGCATTTGTTCCATTTCATAGATCCAGAGAGCAATCCTGAGCACTCTGACTTATTTTTAAGCTTGACCCACTTTGAAGTGAGAGGGGGAACTAAACAAGCTTTTCAGATGTTCCTCCTGTCTACATTATATGATGAAGACAGTGAGGATCCCACCAATTATGTTGTTTTGGTAGTTCCCTGAATATGATACTTGCTGTTGTCATCTCTTTTCCTACTCCTGCCTTAATTTGCTTCTGGCAAATGTCTGTCTTACCATGCTGTCTCCCCAAGGTCTGTAGTGATGATTGTCCCATCTTGTTGTCTGCATCTGCTTGTAACCAGTCCCATTCAGGCACACCCCATTGCTCAGTACATATGAACTCTGAGCAGACTTCTCTGATACCTGCTCAGCAGCATTCATTTCCTGAACAACTTCGTACTCTAAGCTTTCTGTTTAAATCTCCTACTACCTCCTCCATGGCATATTTCATCCTGTTTCTCTACCATATTCCTTATTTTACCTCAGCACATCTTCCTTTTCGGAATGATAACCCTGTTTTGCATTTCCATTTGCTGAATAGGGTTGTGAAAGGTACCAAGATCTGCCCTAGGGTTACCTGTTCAGATCAATAGGGCAGCTTGTGCCTCAGGAGTGCATTGTCCAGTTACAATTTTGCAAAGCTATTTATTAAACTGTGCCAAGATAGCTATTCAGCTTGCTGGAGGCAGTGATTTGCAGAGACTTGACTTGTCAGCTGAATTAACCCTTGGCTCCTCTGAAAACCCAAGACGAATTGCTTCAGTTCCTACCCTCATCAAATTTACAAGTCACTTCCATATAATAGAGATCTGTCTCTTCAGGACAGGATTCCAGCCCAGCCTAACAGCTCAGACCCAAAGAGCACAAGGGCCTACAAATGCTTTTTGCTGTACATAACTTGTAAGGTCACGAACTCTCTTCTGTGTTTATGCTGAATGTCCTTCCCCTCCCTTTCTCTAGTGTGACTGGGTGAACGAGTACCATCAGAAGTGCAGGGAAGTGGTTGGAGCAGAGCTGGAGAGGCAAGGCCGGCACGAAGCTCTTCGATGGCTCCTCCGGGAGACGGAGCCTCTGGGTCGAGTTCAGTAGTGCCACCACTGTCTGTGGTGTGTGGAACACCAGGACAGCTCCGTGTTCCAATCATCCACGTCTTCCTGGAGCTGGGCACCGCTGGGACGACGTTCTTCAATAAGCATTTGGAAATCAGGAAGGGATTTCATGTAGTGTTTCTTGCCCCACAACACGAATGAGTAATGTGGGGCTGAGGAGGGTTACTGTCTGAATAAGTGTTTCGGGGGGAGGGGTCGAGCATAGAAAGCAAACAAAATAAATTAGCACGTTGCCTTTGAAACAGGGGTCTTATTTCAATAATGGTTCTAAGAGGCAATACTGGAATATTTTATACTGTATGGTTTTTCACTGTGAAAACTCAGTATTTTTGCATACTTGGGTTCCAGTTGCTAAGATGTTACCCACACAGCAGGACTGATTACTGAATAAAAGATTCCAATCCGCTGTTTGCTCCATCTGTCTTCTCTTCAGTCAGTGATGTGTAGGGTTTGACAGATTGAAGAAGGACAGGAAGCTCATCTTTCCACCCTTACATGTTCATCTAACTCAGACAGGGAACAAATATGTTTATGACTGCCTGGTGCCAGGTGCTGGGCAGAGGTTGTGGAGAGAGCTGGCAGGAGCCGGCAGTTCTGATTTGTGACAGCTTCTGGAAGGAGACACTCGGCAGAGGTTTGTGTGTGCACAGCTCCCGGGCCGGTACTTCTGTCTATTGTTATGTTTTAACGAGTGCTTGTATAGCCCATGGCAGTGCAGGATGCGTGGGCAGTATCATGGAATTGCAGTTCTTCCTGGACACAAAGCAATTAGTAAGTTAAAATAAATATGCCCACAATGGACAAAGGACAAAGGACTGCTGGGCCGGGCACAGGGACACCTGGCAGCCGAGCGAGGTAGTGCGGGCTGAACGCCTGCACTGCAAGTGTCGGATCAAAACCCAGCTTCAGTATCAGATACTAAAGGAGCAATCGGCTCCTTTCCCTCTACCCCCACCCTGAATTTCTAAGGTAAATACTAATCTCTGTTAAATAGCATGGAATTAGTATTTATATCAAGTCCTGGAACTCAGAATCAGTGTCATGTAGTCAGAGGAAAAAGGACTGGGAAGAAAAACAAAGTTCCTGTTTGTTTTTTCCAAGGAGATGATAAAACAGAAGTGCAACAAGTGCTTCAAAAGGCCATTTTCACGCCCCAACCACTGCAGACAGGTACATGTATTCAAATATTCAAGTGGTTTCTCGCCACCCGCTGGAAGCTTTCAGCTCAGCTGTGTCTGCGAAACCCAGGTCACACCTCAACAGCTCCCAAGTGTCTCATGAGTCTGTGCTGCTGCTTAAAACAGAACGGGCACAACCTTTCTGCCGAAGGAGCCTGTAACCTCTGTGGGCACAGGATCAAAAGACGAGTGAGGGATCTCTCCACAGGCTGTGCTGTGACAAGGCGGGTCTTTCCCAGGAAAATCTGTGTGTTCAGTGGGGCTCAACGCGGGGCGCTGGCAGCGCAGTGCAGCAGCCTTCCCCCGCTGGAAGGCAGCGGCTCCATAGGGACAGTGCTGGGAGCTCCAGCGGGCTCTGCTGCTCCATA
>CM031862.1:10061060-10098511 GCA_018697195.1 Certhia americana
CATAGGGACAGTGCCAGGAGCTCCAGCGGGCTCTGCTGATCCATAGGCCTGTGGGGGGACTGCGCTGGTCACCCAGGTGTGTTCCCAAAATGATTCAGGATCCCGGATCTCCTGGCAAAGACCCAGCCTGGAAAGGTCTCTCTTCAAATGTAAGGGCAGGTGTTTCCCACAGGAGAAGGAGGATTTCTAACAAACGGAGAAACACAGAAGCCAGGGACACGTTTGTCCCTGTAGCCTAAAGCCAGAGTAGCTGGCTTGGACATTTTGATGTGAAGAGGGAGCACAAAAACCAAAAGCAATTTTCTATGTTTGAACAGCGTTTTCTCCAGCTCAATACCCTCCTTACAGCCAGATAACACCATGGGACCATTCCCACACAGATCACAGAAATTCATGGTTCCTTCCCATCCCAAATTCTCCTCCACTGCACAGGGCTGAGGTGGGGTGGCCCATCCTTGTCTTCTCCCCTGGGCACTAGTCCTGGGAGTATCAGCAGATCCCTTACACCATTCACTCCCCAGCATATCCTCTCACATCACACGACCCTGTGGGCTTTTGTTGCAGGCAAACTGACACCAGCTCTTGGTCACAGCTTGGAGATCTTTGCCCCATTCTTGGATTTGGCACCTCAGCAGGGGGACATGGTGTTTCGTGGGCAGAGTTGCTGACACACATTCCTGGCTAAGGATAGTTTATCTCTCTCCCTATTCACTCCTTGAAAACACAACTACGTTTTGTATCCTGTCTGAGCTTTAGGTTTCCAATGGAAATTGAACTTAGTCTCTCTTTTTCCCCCTTTTTTCATGTTTTGATTTATTCCATTAGTGCCTGCTTTCCCTGAGTGGTCTCTCCCTTCCCCTCTCCTGGTGGAAGGAAAAAGTTAAGGAAGAAAGGAGCAAGGAAAAAATCGAATGGAAACCCAATGCCAGATTTAGGTTTTATTTTTATATGAACCATCTACAGAAATAGCCACAAACTTACATGCTACAAGTGAAAAATTAATGTAATTCTAAAAAAAAAAAAATCATAGAGGCTTTTGTTGTTGTGGGAAAGCAGGAAGGAAGGAAGGGGCATTTTCAATAACAACATACTTAATTGTCTATTTTCAAACCATTTTGCTGTGCAGTACTTTTAATCTAGTTGGCATTTTGTAGCTTTAGATCATGCTGCAAAGCACATTTCTGTATTGTGAGACAGCATCTCTTACAGGGGAGCTTGTGGGTTCATCCCATCCAGCCCTATCCCTGCACCAACCCAGCAGCCTGGTGGTCATACCTCACCACCACCAGGTGATCCTGTTTCTACCTTTGGGACACAACTTCAGCAAATGCAAACCATACTCAAGGTCCATGTGACCACCCTGCTTTATGCCACCAGAGCACTTCCCTCTCTGTCCCCTTCCCAGCTGTTTGTTAATGTTTGTGCTAGAATTCTCCAACTACACTATTACTGTGTTTAGGGGCTCTGTAATTCTTTGTTCCCTTGGACTAAAAATGTTACAGCATTTGCCAGTGAAGGAAAAGCCACCTCAGCTTCACAGTTCCATCGTGAATCATGATTGGCAATGTGCCTGTTGGTGTACAAGGCCTTTGAGGCAAATAAACCATTACTCCTTGAGCAGAGGGATTAATATTAATTCATCACCAGGAACATGTGCTCCTTCCCTCCACAGGCCAGGTGACTGCTTGGCTTCTCCAGTCACCCCTCCTTCCTCAATCTGTGTATTACCTTAAGTGTGCTTGGTAGCAGTAAAATTCAGTTGTTTTTTAACTCTAAATGGCTCGTAAGTCAACTATAATGAAAACCACACTGTTTGCATGACTATTTAACCGGTCACTTCTCACAACAGCTGTTGGAGCAAGTTTTGATTTACCCCAGCCCAGCAATAGAAAGAAGAAAACTTTTGAGATTCTGAGGTTGCTGAGGGCCTCCTCAGCAAATCCATCAAGCCAGCCTTGGCTTGGTTTGGGGCATTGGTGCTTGATCCTGTGCTTCCTTCAGCAGGTGACAGTGGGAGTCAGGTGGTGGAAGCAGCCAAATATCCAAGCTCTCCTGGGGATCCAGAGATGCTGTCTCTTTCCTTTGCCACTTCTCTTCCTCAGGAGTCTCCTTTGGGTGGTGTGAGGCAGAGGACAGCATGGAGCATTTTGGAAGATATTCATGGTATGCTGAATAAGGCTCCTTGGTCATTCAGGCAATGGATAAAGCCCTCACCTGCTTGTTGTCACCTGATGCCTGCAGAGGACCTGTCTTTGCCCAACACCATCACCTTTTGGCACTCTGTGGGGTGTCTTGGCTGCTGGTGCTAAGGATTGTTGACGTTTATTTTTGTTGACTTGTAGCAATTCACACCTTGTTCCTTGGAGTCCTCTGGCTTGTTTTTGGAGAGGAAACTGCAGGCCTGGACATCTGGCAGTGGTGTCTGGAGATCAGGAGTTAAATAACTTGCATGGTGTCACTGCCCTCAGCTTGTTTTACATGATTAGGACAAAACTCCCCATGGCTTTGGATGTAATAAGAAAAACAAAAAGAAAAAAGAGCCTCTGGAGTGTAGAAATATGAACTGTGTTAGTGCTTAATTAAGTTGCCTATTAACAGTTGTGTAGTGGCCTGGAAGAATTTTAATGTACCAATTAAAGCAAGGAGCTATCTCCTTGGCTTTCCACCACCTCTGGGGACGCTGTCAAGAGCAGGGAGCTTGCAGATCAAGTGTTGTTTATTTTGTTGCTTCCAGCTTGATAAAAATCATTCTAAATTTGGGAAGTGGCGGACGCCTACGGATGTGTTTGCTTCCGCGAGGCAGCAGAGTGATGTCTGTCTGATGGGGATTCACATGGTAAAGAAGCAGGGCTGTAATGCTGTCTGAACCCATGAACCCCCTCCTGTTTATTAGGGTTCCTCTGAGTTGCTTCAGGAGGAAGAGGGGGCTGGTGGCCTTGCGACAGCTCCAGGTGTGCTTGTTTGGCACATCCAACCTGGACATCTGGGTGTGCCAAGTTATCCTGCTTGTTCCCTGGCTGTCCCATCACTGTGTCACACCACCTTTCAGGGGTTTCCCCCTGATTTAAACCACAGGGATGGGAGTTCCCCCTCCAGTCTCGTGTGAGGTGGTCAGAGAGTGTGGCTCCTCTGATGCCTAAGCTGGCTCTGATTTACAGCCAGAAGGTAATTGAGGCTATTTTAGTGCCAGCATACATCAGCCTAAGACATAAACAGACAGATAGAACTGTGTTATTTTAAGAATTAATTTAAATTGCTAGTATTTTACTGGCCTGAGGGCTTGTGAAGGTTGCAGGGGAATTGATTCAGCAGGGCTGCCCACTGCCATGGGCTGCTCCCACCATGTGCACGGCAACCTCCATGCTCAGATGGGATTTGAATTAAAAATATCCATTTCTGTCCATTTTTCATGTCCTTGCCAATGGATGGCTTGCCCTGGGACCTGGTGTCAGGGCAGGGTTTGCCCACAGAGCCTGAGGGTGGGTGGACTTGGCTATGAGCCCTTTCTTGCAGCACTCAGAACCTGTGAGTGCCATGCACAAATCCACATTGGGCCCATCCTGTTTAGAAACTAGGCTGAGGCCAGCATGTTGTACACATCTCCCAGAGCAGAACATTACCCAGCTGAAGGGTGCCTACTGTGTGCCTTTGATATCTCCCTGTCACCATGTCAGGCTTCCCTGGCTGGGCATCTCTGGAGCTGGAGCAAGTCCCCAGTCACTGCAAGTTGTCCCTCTGAGCATCCTCTCTCCTGCACATGTGCTGCAGGAATGTTTTTCCCTCTGTGGGAACAGACAGTGTCCTTTGCTTCCATCTGCTTCTGGAACACATCTTCCAATAAACACTACCAAATTCCTCTTGAAGTCTGAATACAAAATGAGCTGGGGAAGTTTCAGACAAAGGTAACATTAGTTTGGAGCACCATGGGCTTCCAGGAGGGGATTTAAGGAGTTTAGAGTGGCTGTGAGAATATCTGTGCTTCAAATCCAAACAGGCAGCTTGGTAAGTGCAAAGTTGAGGAATGTGTCCTCTTCTCCTTGTATTCTATTAATATTTAGGACTGGGCTTCAATTATTCATTCCTTCAGGGTGTGCTTTTATCATCTCAGTGCTACAACATTAGCTTGTGCACTGTCTCTGGGCACTCAGAAAAAACCTTTCCATAATATTTGTGAAATTTCATATCTGAGAGGCCTTTTGCAAGCAAAATGTAGGCCTGCCATTAGTCAGAAAAAGCAAATTTTCCTCATCCCCACCCAGGGCTTTTTAAAGCCCACACAGAGCTCAGCCTCAGTAGAAATACAGGAGATGGCCTTGGCTGGGGGTGGACTAGTCCAGCACTTGTTGAGATTATTTCTTTTTTTGTACAAAACCAAGGATATATGTAAAATTATTCGATAGACCAAGACCAGTTCCATACACATCCTTGCTGCTTGTGCAGCTCATTTGTCTGAGCTGAGGACAATTGAACTGTGCTGTGATTATATACTCCAAATTGTTGACATCTGTGCTGTAAATACCTGACTTGTTAACAGCCCATTTTTCTGCTGGGGCACAAAGCCTGACAGTCAGTTTGCTCAAATGAGGATAATCAGATCACATGTTTCTGAGTGCAGCTTGATCAGGGCAGGGTCTGGGAAGAATTATGCCTTATTTGCACAGTATTTGGGCAAGAATATTTTTATTTCATTAAGTAAAGCCAACCATGAAATTAGCATTCCCTTTCTCCCTTCAGGAGGCTGAATGCCTATGGGAACTCAACACTGCAGCAATTTCAGAGTTGGTCAAAGCAAGGGACAAACAGAAATTCTTTCTTTTTTCTGCCTTTTGAAAATATTTTGTAGATCTATCCTGTGCTGGGATGAGATGAAAATATAATGAAAAACAAAAAAACATGGAAAAATTATTGAGCTGAGTCACACCCATCAAATATTTTAATTTTTTTATTATTATGAAGATGTTTTGTAAATACTGGCTATTCTAACTAAACTGAAAAGATTGGATTAGTGTTCAAAGCAATAGAAAAAATATTAGTTAGAGGTTTTCCATTTAGAATTTGTTGGAACAAGGTAGTCTGACATTTTTCGCAACAGTGTTAAAATATTTTTTGACATAAACCTGATGAAACCTGGCCCTAAACTCCTGCACGGGCTGAATTTTGAAGAACTTGAACTTTTCAGGTAAGAAACACAAAAGCATAAAAAAATAATCCCCTGAAGTAAAACATTTTGCTGAATCGCACTGCTTCTGAGGAAGAGGAGTGTGAGACATCCAAGTGTGGCTTCATCCTTCTGGGGCTACAACCTTGTGTTTGCAGAAGGTGCAGTTTTACCAGGTGAGCAGCTGGCTGCACCATGCTTGTGGCCAGCAGCTGTTTGGGCGTCCCTGCTGATGCTGAGAGCTGCTGTGGGATCTGTGGGCAGCCAGCACCCTGTGCCAGCACACACTTGTGAGCAAACTGCATCCCTCCTTTGCTGCCCACAGCTGAGCTATGGCAGCATGTGTTTTGTGTTTTGTCCAGCCTCTTGCCTAGATTATGGCAAGGCAAGTTTGAAAGGGCTCCCCACCTGGGGCAGAGGCAGCAGGTGCTGTTACTGTCTTAGGGTTTTGCACAGGGGAGTAAAGCTAAATGTTTCTGCTTGGCCACACAAATAACCCTGGGCACTGGTGCTCCTGCATTTCCCTGGGTTCCTGCACACCTCGCAGTGGAGGGGGTGGGATCGAGATGTCTCCTGCAGTTTGCCTTGCTTCTGCTGCAGAGTGGAGGTGATGGGAGGCAGGTGTTTGGGCCATTGTTTACAAAATAGCTCTTCACAAGTGCACTCTTTAAAGAAAAGTGTGCTGGTTTTATTATTATCACGGAAGCAAAGTTGTGTGTTTTCATACCATAATGAAGAGTGAACTTGAGTTTGCCCCACAATAAGCAGAGAGTCAGCAACACAAACCTCTGCCTGGGCAGAAAGCAATAGGTGAGACTGTGGATGTTTTGGTACAATTAGCCCCTTATGTAGCCAGGCTGAAATACAACATCTCCTGCAAATACTCCTTTGAAAGCATTGTGGTAATGTGAGCAGCCTGATGGAGAGATACCCAGCTCCCTCGCCTTTGCTCACAGGGTCTTTCCACCAAAAGCTACAAACCCATTTTGTATTAAAGTTTCTGCATAGCTACAAGGAGGCTCAGTGGGACTCAATTCTCCTTTGTGAAGAATCAGTAGAGACAGCTTTTTTTCATGCTCTCTGCTGTTCCTGCAGCAATGGCTATCATTTCTTATCAGCTCTGGATTCTGCAAGCAGCCCCAGCTGGGCACTGGGGAGGTGCCAGCATTAAAGAGGGGTCAGTGGGAGCCCTGATACCAGGATGGAAAGCAGGAATGGCAACTGGCAATAAAAGCTGACAACCATAAATTAATGTTGCTTTTAAGTAACAACTCTCAGTAGAAATAAACCTTGTATCCTACCAGGCATAGCTATAAAATTGCATGGACCTGGCTTTAATAGGAAGCTGAGCACCCTGAGCTCTCTGCTGCTGTCTCAGGGAGGATGGTACAGTGCCTGTCTGTTTCACTAAAAGTGGAGACCATGTGAATTCAACACTCTAGGAAAGGGTGTTGGCACTGTCAAAATGTGGGCTGTCCCCAGGGAACAACCTTGTCCAGGAGCATTCCCAGTTATAACAACGTGGCCTGCTATGTCCTGCCACTCTGTTGTGCAAGGTCTGGATAAATGTGAAAGCTACTGGAAAAGCAGGATGCTTTTCTGCAAGAGAAAAGTACAAATACTAGGACAGAGAAGGCTGTCTAGAAGGTGTTCCAGCTCCATTTATCCTGTTCTCTGTGTGCAGAGGGACACCACTTGATCCCAGCTCAGATATTCTTTGTAGGATGAAACATCAGGGACGCAGACCTGCAGCAGGAGAAGAGAGTTCCCAATGAGGGGTGGAAAAAATGTAAAAATTCAGAAAAATTCAGAAAAATTCCAGCTGCTGAATCAAGAGGAGACATGCAGTGGCACCAAATAATTAGTAGAGTCACAATCTACCTGGTAATAACCCTGAGCAGAGCAGGTTCCCTTTACCTTTAATGAACACAGCAAAGGAGTGTTCTGCTGCTAGAGCCAAGCACTTAAAAGTGCATTTCATAAACATAGAATTTTTAATAACAACCATCCCAACATTAATAACAGTCTGCCAGCATTACAAATTGCACAGCAGATACATGGTTTTGCCAGTTTTGAAACATCAGCTAATTTAGTTTTAATCTGCTGTAGAGCTAGAAATAGTCCTTGTAAGGATGACACTGTTTTGCATTCAGTGCGTTTCTTGAGATGAGAAAACCAGCAAGCATTAATTTAAAGTGATTAATTCAGTAACATGTAAATGTGAAGGCTGTATGGAAGCAAAAGATCACGTGCTGCAGAACCAGAGTTTGGTTCTTTGGTTCCCCTGGGTTCACAACCCCAGAGCAAACCTCCCACACACAGGGAGAGAGAAGACAATCTAAAGGAAAAGTGCTGATACCGAGGGGCGATCCAGGATGGAGCTTGGGTTGGCACCTGAGTGGCAGAAATCTATCCAGGAGGGTGCTGGGCAGTCAGGTGCGCATAAGCCTGGACAGATGGGACACTGTGGTCCAGAGACTTCATGCACAAGGGGCCTGAAATGCGTCCTACCCAAACAGAGCAGGGGGGGATCTCCTTGCAGGAGGAAGGCAGAGTGACCTAGCTCTGCTGTCTATATTGCATATTGAACATGACTCTCTGCTATCTGTGACATTTTCACAGGACTTGACAGTGCCAAAGTACTCTGAAGAGAGAGGAAACAGCCCAAGGAGAGGAACCTTTCCATAGCCCTCATAATTTTCTGGAGAATGGTCAAGGGACCTATGTGAGCTCTGTTCTGGTGAATGGGGCAGCAGTAGATTCAAGCCCAGCACAAATTCATCTGTTACTGCTTGTTCCTCAGGCTCAGGATGACTTTTGGGAAGGTGGCAGCCATAAGTGTCCTCCATCCCATTGGGGACCCCCTCCACCCTGGCTGCAGTAAAGAAACCACTGTAGTTATTTGCCCTCCATTTCTGAGGACCAAACCTTGGCTTGGTCTATAACACACACATTCCAGCTGGCAAAGACAAACTGGGTCATTAAGAAAATAAAAACAGTGAACGTACAGAGAAACATGAAAAAATGACCCTGGGATGCATTCACATTTTATGCATTTGCTAGGATAAAACCTTGAGTCTATAATATTAAATCAGAATGTCAAAGAGATAGCTTATGCTAATTTAATTAAAGGCAGCATCCTGGCACACATGGGTAAGGAGCTGAATTAATATTGTGCACCACCCACTAATTTTGCCTGCCATGGGTGAGCTAAGGCTGGGTTGTCCTGGTGTGCTCTTGGCTTTGTTTTTTCTGGACAGGATGAGTATATCCCTGCACACACACAGTCTAACAAAATACGGTGGAGTCAAATTTAACACTTTTAAGTCCCAAAGCTCAGGAAATCTGTGATAATTGCACACTTAGGCACATGGACACTAATTTATCCACCTGTGCTAGAGAAGTGGGAGACCTTGCCTGCCCTTGCTTCCTGTCAGGGGAAAAAGAGAGGGGTTTTTCAGTAGTGTGAACTCCCACCCCCTGTTCCTTTCCCTATGAAACAGGATTGTACCCTTCTGGAAAAGAAATCAATTTGTTGATGGAATTTGAGACATCATAAGCCATAAGCCTTCAGCTTCCCACTTCACATATCTATCTCCTAATTTTGCTTTGGGCATGTTTTCTTCCTTCATGTGTGTGGGAAAATCACCCTTCAAGAGCCATAGTAGGGCACGATTTTGGAAAGTTTGGCTTTTACCTCTGTGCTAAAGTAAGCTTCATTAGCTGGTTGGCAGGGCCAGAGGATGGTGAGCTCTGTCTACAGTTTGGGTGGAGAGACACATCCAGCCAGTGCTCTCCTCCCTTCCAGCCCTGTCCTCCCCCTCCTGGCAGTTAGAAATGACAGGCATGGATGTCCCTATTATTTATACAACAGACATATCTTAAATCTACAAAGCAGGAACTAATACCTCACATCCTTATATGCTGGACATTATCAAAAGCTAGGTGACTCTTTAGGAAATAGTCTCTGGGTGTAACTCAAGACTCATCCAATGGGAAAGTTTTGGTGGGCCTCAAAGGGATATGGATCAAATGGATCCTTGTGCCACGGCTGGATGCAAAAAAGAGATTATGGCTTCTTTGTGCAATACACTGAAATGTGCTGAACTTGCAGAATGTGTTGAAGTCCCTCAGAGTTTTTTGGTAGCACCAAAGCTGCCAGACAGCTTCTGAACTGCCAGGTCCTCACTGCTTCCTCTTGGGCATGCTACTGCTTGTGAAACAAACCTATTTTTCTTTCCCAGCCTGGGTTGTGAAAAGGGACAACAGACAATTAAAACATTGTTGTGTAAAACCTGATATTAACCCATAATACCAATTTCACATTTGGATCTTCAGATATTCTTGCAAGTAGCTTATTGAATGCTTTTGCCCTCTGCAAATCAGGCAAAGAGCTTGAGTCCATTGCAGATGGTGGTACTTGGGGCTGAACTTGTAGACTAGTTTGAGCCCATCAGAATCAGAGGCAGTGTGTTTGTTCCCTTTAGAGGGGCACAGGCACTCCTCCAAAGTGCTAGCCGGTTAAGGGTGCCAAGAAAGTGGAGTTTCATTACTAACTAAGAATTGTGGAGAGAAGTGCATCTCAGAGGATGTGAGGATTGCCTTGCTGGCGAATAAGACTGTCATTATAAGCTGGACTGGGAGCAGTTTTGATGAGAAGAAAGTAAAATAGGAATAAATTGCAGTATAAAGTTTCCTCTTAGTGCTCTTTTTCCAGGTAGAGGAAGCACTAAGCATGAGTTCACTGTAAGACTGCAGTAATACCTTCTGCTGATAAGTAATAAGAAGAGCAAAGCATTCTCGGGATGGCACCTGTAACTCCTCTCTGTTAGGCTAAAAATGGTTTAGGGATGTGTAAGTGCCTTTGCAAAGGAAAATGCTTGTGTGCAGAGATGTCTGTGCTCTGCAGCAGACTTGGTCACAAAGCCAGTTCTGCCCATTAGCTGTGAACATACTGAAAAGAATTATCATGGAGCAAAGTATCCAGTCCCACAGGAGGGGCTAAGACTGAGCTCTTAGACAGTCCAGGTGTCAGTGAGAATGAGGGATCATTGCCACCATCAAGGATATTAAGATAGGACCTTTCTAGAGGATGTGGCTGCGGGAACACAGCAGCTCTGTTTGTGTGGTCTGTAGAATAGATGCTTCTGAGTTTTCTGAGCTGCCATCCTCCCTGGTTTATAGAACAGCTTCCTGCTGACTTACAGCACTAGCAGAAAGCTGGCACACTGCTCCTAGAAAAGATGCAGCTGCAAATATCTGTATTCAGCAAACATGAGGACTTTTATTCTTCCATTAAAGCTGAGCTTCTTAGGTGATAAACACCTGTTATGAGAGCTGGAAAAAGCTAATATGGCAAACCAGGAATAAAACCTGAAATATTTGAGACTTGGGTTTGCACTTAGTTCTGCTTCCCACTAAAGGGTGTGAATGAAGCAACTTAATAACTTACTTGTCTGAGGAGTATGTAATGTCAGACCCCCAGAGCAGTTGGAAGGACTCCCCTCACCCCTCAATATTTCCTACCAGGTATTCTTTTATCATCACACTTTAAAGTGAAAACAGCCTACATTATTCTCTAGGAACTGTATTGCAGACACGACTTGGGAATGGCCTGAATAGGAAGGTTTGACAGATTGCTTTTTCTAAAGGCTCTTCAGGGAAAAAGCAGACATGACCCTCTGTTAAATTATACCTGTGTTAAAGTAGTGTGTTTCTGCTGCTATTGACAGCTTTGCACCTGGCTAAATGAGTGTGAAAGAAGGACAGGGACCAGCACCAAATTATTTTCCACTTAGCAGATTGCTATGGCCTCCACTAAGCCCAGGGGAGTTTAGAAAAACCTCCTTGGTTCTGACCTCTTTACCCCAGGTTTGGCAGGTCATTAGAGATAGTGAATCATTCATATTTTCAGTATGGTGATTTGGGGCCCTTAGAATGTAAATAGTATTCTAAATAAGATTTCATTATTTTGGACTACATCAGTTGGAATATGCTGTAGATGATTTGTGAGAAAAGTTTTTGAAGACAGTTTGTTGGGTATGAGCTGCTGAACTCCTGAAAATTGCTGTTGGTCCATCCTCTGCCCACGGCACTAAGATCATTCATCCTTTCACCATTCTGCCTTTTTTCTGTAGGTATTTGGGATTGTGTCCCTGTTGAAGAGAGGACTTATGGATTAATTTCCCTAAGGCTGGGGAGGAATAGTGTTTTGCATTTATGAAAGTTCAGATTATTTGGCAGCCTGAAAACCTGAGTGGAGGCAGTGCCTTGTTTTGTGTTTGGGTTGTGACCTGCTGATCCCCTCCCTGCTCTGAGGTGGAGGAAGGGATGCTGTGGGGCCCCACGGCCACCTGCACTACTGTAGGAGCAAGGAATCCCATGGCTCTGGACATGGGGATAATTACTGCATTGTCCTGGTACTTTGCTGCCTGCCCCAGTGGGCTATGCAGCACGTGGGATCAGATCCCACACAGCCACGGATGAAAACCCCATCTTAAAATCATAGAATCATAAAACAATTTAGTTTGGAAAAAACCTCTGAGATCATTGAGTTCAACCATTTACCCATAACTGCCAAGACCACCACTAAACCATGTCCCTAATCACCACATTTACACTTTTAAACACCTCCAGGGATGGTGGCTCCACCACTTCCCTGGGCTTCTATTCCAATGCCTGACCACCCTTTCGGTAGAGAAATTTTTTCTAATATCCAATCTAAATCTTGCCTGGTGCAAATTGAGACTGTTTCCTGTCATTCTGTCACTTTTTACCTGGGAGAAGAGGCTGACCTTCACCTGACTACGCCCCCCTTTCAGGGAATTGACCCACAAGGTCTCCTCTGAGCATCCTATTCTCCAGAACTAAGCACCCGCAGTTCCCTCAGCTGCTCCTCATGTGATGTGTGCTCTAGACCCTTCACCAGCTTCGCTGTCCTCTGCACACACTCTAGCACCTCAGTCTCTACTAGTACTGAAAACAAGTACAAAATAGAAAATAGAAAACTGACTCCAGTGTTGCTGGGCTGGACTGGGGGTGCAAGAGCATCCCGGGCAGGGTGCCGGGTACTCGGGGCTGTCCGGGAGTGCAAGAGCATCCTGGGCGGGGTGTGGGGTACCCAGGGCTGTCCGAGGGTGCAAGAGCATCCCGGGCAGGGTGTGGGGTACCCAGGGCTGTCCGGGGGTGCAAGAGCATCCCTGGCAAGGCAGGTAGCTCTGGGCAGGGAAAGAGCAGGGACATCCCCCGCTCTGCTCCGGCCGCCGCCGCCGCTTCGCATCGGCAGAGGGACCCCTCGGACCGGCCATGGGGAGCTGCCGGCCGGGGACACATCGCTCGTGTCCTGCGGGAGACAGGCAGTGTGGGAAAGACCCGCGGACGAAGGAAAAACAGATGAGGCAGAAAGGAGACAGCGAATAATCAAGTTTTCCCGCTCACTTGCTGGTTTTTTTTAGCAGTTTTTGTTGACAACGAGTTTGAAAGGCTGAAGGTAGTCTTCTAAAATTAAGGCCTGTTGCTACTAGGCTTGTTCTGTAAGTCCTATTCATGATTTTATGGGCCCCTAAGACACAAGTAGGGAGTGACTACGGTTAAGGTGGTTGCATGCTGCAGGTCTCTTTTCTTGGAAAACAGCATTTGCCTCTGCTATGCTGGTGCCTCAGTGAGTGTCATACCTGTCTCCATCCCTTCTCTTCAAAAAAAGGGAAGAGACATCCCATTGATGTCCTGGAAGTAATAAATAGAATCATAGAATCATTAAGGCTGGAAAGGATCTCTAAAATCATTGAGTCAAATCATTTTCCTAAATTAACAATAGGAAAAAAAAGCAGAGCAATCAAAGGGCATCTGCTGTGTCCTAAGAAACTGCTGGGCTCCACTATGCTAAAAGCTGCAATTATTAATGTAACAGATAATGGGGTTGATTTGAAACCTTCAGTGAAGTCAGCTCTAGCATTTCTTTTCACCCCATCAAGGCGAAAATATGAATTATGTACTTGCAGGGAACAGTTTTTCTTAGAGGGTGTGCAGCTCCTGGTTTTGAAGGAGAACACAAACTCCCCAGCTTCAGCTCTCTCTGAGAATGGCCCTTTGGAGAGGAGATTGCTGTGCAGCCTGAGAGCCTTGTGCTCAGGCTGCTCCAAGAGCTCCCTGGGTACCCCTATGAATTCTGCTTCTGAAAATGCTTCAAAAAAAGTTCTTGTCTTTCCACTGTCCTTCAGAAACTGCCAGTTGAAGGGGAAATAATTTTAGGTGCATTGATCAAGATCTTTCCAGGAAGCCAAACACCTTTTTCAGTTTGTCTCTCTTTTTGTGAACGATTTCCTTTCTTTCCTAATTCCCAGCTGCAGTGTTGCAGGTGTGTCTAGGAGATGCCAAACACAGGTAGACAGACCTGAAGCTTGAAGTTTTAAACACAGCTGAAGTGGAAGGACGGGTCCCTGCCCTGGCTGCTTGAGTCATCTGTATTCATCTGTGCTACAATAATCCTTCCTGCAAAGCCAGCCATATGCCTTCGGTACAGCTGCGTGACTAATCCTTAAGTAATCATTTATTTGGGGAATGTCACCTCTGGGGGTGCAATTTATTGGTCCATAACAGTATATTTTGAAGGGAACAGGTTGAAATAATCTAATTAGCATTTTCTGAAGAGGGATAGGACCCCGTCCCCTTTTCTCCTTGTCCCCAGCAGAATACAAGGAGTACATGGTGTGCATGTGAAGGGGATCTGAGTTTCAATGAGATGAGGGGTGTCTGAAGGCTGATTGCAGTGTGAAGGACAGACTTAGGAGGAAACACAGGGAAACACAATGTGGGAAAAGATGCTTTGCCTGGCTTCTGGAGCTGCGAGCAGTACAGCAGTGGAGTCCCGGAGAGCTTTTTGAAGATGTAACACTGGGCCTTGCTGTGGGATGCTCTGTGGCTGGAGAACACCTGGGCTTCTCTGTCTGAGGCAAAATTATGGCCACGCTGTATTGCATGAGTTGTATGCAGCACAAACATTTCTAGTACTCCTGAAATATCCAGGTCATGACCCTCCAGGTGGATAATTCTCTGGTGCTGGTCCCTCAAGAGCTTTGGTAGGCTGGAGGAGTGTATCTGGGTTTAGATGTGTCTCTCTGGTATGTTGGGAAGGTCATAGCACAGCCAGCTAGTCTCTAAGGGTGCTAGGAAGTCTGACAGGAAGGATATACCTGGAGTCAAATCCCATCCCAGCAACCCATGGAGTGGAGAACTTGCCTCCTCAAAGGCTGGATCCAGAACATAATGCTCCAGCTTTTATCTACTGCTTAACACAAGTGGAAAGAACATTTTCAGTCCAAATTCCTCCTGTTTTTTTTTTACTTCATGTCTTTTTTTCTCCTCTTATAAGACAACTTAGGAACTTATCAGCTTGAAGAGGAGGGTGCTGTCAGGCCCTGGGGCTGGTTCCTTGCTCTGGCCTGAATCCCAAGACATGATCTGAGTTGTTGATAGAACTCAGAGAAAATCCAGCCCATTGCAGGACTGGTTGCTATGACATTTTTTAGATCACCATATCAGGAGCTGTTGGCTCAAGAGTAACCTACATTCTGCTCTGTGTCTGATTAAAGCCTTTTTGACAGGACCTCTGTGTATTTGACATGAATATAGATGATTTAGGCTTCACAAACCAGAAAAATCTCTTTTTACCCAGTGGTGGTAAAGTATAACTCCTGTGGGACAGCTTTGGGACCCTTATGTTTTTTAAGGGATAAGTTAATAAAGCTATTATTTATTCATCTGTTGCTTCCTTTGGCAATAATTGCTTATATTTTGGCATAGTGGGGAAGAATTCCTAGGTGAGGTTTTGATCTGAAAAGTCAGAGGAAATGCTTCTACAGAAACTGATTCCCACAAAATGAAGAGTGGGTTTTTTTTTTTTTCCTATAGTGTAAGATAAAGAGATCAAAACTGGGAACTTCCAGACAAGGCTGAAGGAATGTTTCTGTCCTGTTCACTAAAACCTGGAGATGGTCAATGGGTCATTGGTCAATTGTCCCAGGGGCATTATATGTGTGACAACTTTTCTGACTTTCAGTCAACTGCCTTAACACTGCTGCAGTGAAGGAAAAAATAGCTGGTTCAAATGAGGACCAAAATCTGAATGTCTGGTTCCAAGAGGACTTTTAAGGCAATGCAAATGTTTCTTAGGGCTATTTTTTTGCATTCTAGTTCAAACTGCTGTCTAATCCTGTGTAGCATCTGGTGCTTCAAAGGAAAGAATGGAAGAATGAAATGAAACCTCCCTGTAGACCCAGTGCATTCAAGTAAATTGCAGTTTTTCTTGTCTTAAAACAAGATTAGTAATCGTTAAAAGGACAACTGACAGAAGAAGAGTGTGGGGCTGTGGCCATTCCATGCAGTTATCAATACATCTCTAGGTGTAAAATCTTTATTTTCAGTGCCTCCCATTAAAAAAAACCAAACAGCTCAGTGGGGTCATCATGAGGTCACTGACATTACATGCATTGGTTTCTTTTCCCAGCTGATGCTATTGCCTGTTTTGACTTTGCCCTTTGGCTTGCCTTTGGCACTTGAACTGTACTAACCACTGGCAATGTGAATCAGCATGCAGGACTGACAGACTCACAGCCACTCAGGCAAGCTGGAGATGTGCCAAGTAAATAATCAAAGCTCCTAATGAGGCTGCATAATGCTGGGGGCTTGCAGGGAACTTTCTTGCATTGTGGTTGTGTCACAGTTATTTGAGAAGAAGAGGAAAACATGTTTGCTACAGCAGAGAGAAAATCCAACTGGAATATTTTCAGTCAAGTGATAAGCAGCTATGGTGCTGTTTAGATTTTTTTTGCCACATGTCTTATGATGTTTATTATTTATGATAGTATTGTTGGAGCTGCAGTGATATGAAGAGAGAAGAAGAAAGATTTTCAGAAAAAGTAAAAGATTTTAATTGTAAAGAAGCCATTACCTCTATATAAACCCACTTTTTTTCATTGTTTTCACAGGGATTTCCATTGTTAAAACATCAGTTATCAGCTGGAACCTGTGCTAGCCTATTGACTACCAGGTTCACTGAGAAAAATCAGCTTTTGCACTTCAGATTTACCAGGAGAGTGGAATGAAAGGAGATGTAGAGCTCACATGCAGCACTGGGAGCAAATTGTAGCAATCCTCAGTAACCTCCACCACTGGAACCTGCTGTCCATTTTGTGGAGGGCCAATATGGTCAGGTCTTGCTATAACAAACCACCCCTGAGTACATCTTTCCTTGTCTGGACAGACATCTAATCCCTGCCTGTCCTCAGTTTTGTGCAGCCTTGGTGTAAGTCCTGGTCAGGGAAGGATGAGAGAGCAGGAAGCTTGTCATTTTCTGCCCTGTGCTGCAACATGCATTTTCAGCCTCTTGGTCTTTTGCCCCACACAGAAAGAAAGTGGAGGGGAGCAAACCTGATTTGATAGAGGTAACTGGAAGAGTTTGCCAGGTAAGAGTCTGTGGAACAGCAGGCACACTTCACCAGTTTTCTGCAGCAGCTTCTCATCATATTTTGAGTATTTCTGAGAATCCTTTCCTCTTTCCCCACCTGTCTAAATGCTGAGTTTGGAATTTTTCAGCCCTCCTTAATACCCCCCCCCCAAACAATCAGATATCAGATGTGCTTCTCTCAGCCTCTTTATTTTTGCAGCATTTTGGTTCAGTCACAAGGACCATGGTCCCTCCTCACCCACCCTGCTGAGAGCCTGCCAGTGCTGTGACTTCTAAATCAACCTTGGTGCCTCCAGGTATTGGGAGAGATGGAGGACATAGCACATGGGACATGGCTGATCCAGGACATGTTGCCATTGTGAACAGCATGTAGAGCCCAGACATGTGAGGCAGAGCTACCAATCTCTTCAAAATCCTCAAGCACCTTATCCAGAAGTCAATTAATTATGTCCCAGCCTAAAAATCATTAGTCAGCAGTGGCCTTTTTTTTTTTTTTTTTCAATTATGGGGTTTAAGGGATTACTGTGAGTCATTACCCTGAGGTATTAATAGCTGAATTGCTTCTGAAATGATTCAGGTAGGGAGGTGGTTCAGCAGCTGCACCCAGGGCAGTGGGGAGCTGGGAGCATGACCCTTTCTTTCAGTCTCTAGAGGAGAACTGTAAGGAAAACATGCCCTTGTGTTAAAAATTCAACTCATTCCACAAGCTTTTCACTTTGTCTCTCGAGGGGTCAATTAAAGCTTCACGGTCTTTCCTGCCACACTGGCAAAAAAAGATCTTCATCTCCCGTTCCTTTGATTAACTGTGTTGTTATAAACAGACGATGCAGCACAAGCAAGGGAAACTAATATGCCTTCCCCCCAGCCAAGGTCCTTGTAAATGAATCCATTAATTTGAACCAGGGCACCCCTGTGCTTGGAAAGGTATAAAGCTGGCACACAGCAAAAATCCTGCTGAGGTCTAGGTGTTGTGGGGCAAGTGGCCTCAGTTATGGGAGGCCACCCCTGCGCACACAGACTTCACACATGCGCCTGGGCCTGAGCTTGCTGAAGTGGTTTGCTGCAGATCCTTCCCCCAGTTTGGCCTCAGTTCCACAAAAAAGATGCTCAGAGCAGGCATTTAAATTTTTATGAAGTGCTTGCTTTATTATCTTAATAAATCCTTGTTTGGTTTGCAGAATGCATCCCCATTGAAGTTAAGAGTTTATATGAAAATTAAACCAGCACTGTATCTTCTTAATTAGACAAATGTATAGATAAAAAGAAACAAATGTCAGCTGGCAGTGAAATTTAGCTTTGCTGGGAGGGCAATTTTATATTTTTCTCTCAAGATGCTTGCAGAGGTTAATGCTGGTCCTGCAGGCATTCGAAGGGACAACAAAACTGCCACTTATCAGTAGGCAAAACAGGCACAGTCCATTCTGTGTTGTGACTCTCATCTGTGCTGAATTATTTACTCCCAAGAATAAGTTACATAATTGTTATCACATGAAAATTAAGCATATTTAATTTTCGCAGGTGAACAGCCAAGGCTGAGCCCAAGAAACATTTGCTCTGGCACATTATTTAAGGTGCACTAACTTACAGGCTTAATTGGCGAAAAATGGTGGGAGAATATTGATCAATTAATTTTTTATTCAGATTGGTTTTGGCTTTCAGAAGCAAGACATTTAAGATGCAGGTCATAATTACTTAGATCTCCTGAAGTCTCCAGCTGTAAATCAAGGGGAATCATTCAATGTTTTCTACAAGAGAGCTTTTTATTTTTTTGAAAAAGACAGCAAAATTAAGCTGAATTGTGGGAATAGTTTTCTCCTAGCTCAGACCTGGCTGCAGGCTGCATTTGCTCTCTTAGCTACACTTGCCAGAAGAACATCTGGTTCTTAGAATGGAATATAGTGGGACAAGCTACTGGGTTATAATGTAAATTCTTGCAGTTACTGGCTCTGATGTCCAGGGGTTTAGTAACAGGTTTTATTCCATGTAATAGGTTGGGATAAATGTTATTTTGCAGCAGGTCTAGTGAAGCAGAGATGGGCCTGGCTACAAGGCTCCTTATTTCTTTCTTGGGATGAGATGGGTGGGGACTTGGCAGGAGGCATCAGTCTGGAGATGTCCTACCAAATGGTTCTGAGACACTTGGGTTTTGCAAGGAGAGGAATGGCTTCATAACGCTGCCCTGAAGCATGAAGAGACACGGCAAAGCTGTCACTGCAATGGCTGAGGTAGGAGTAGAAAGCAGAGAAGACAAAAGTTTAAAGATATCTTCTTAAAGTAGATCAGATATTTTCTGTTTATTGTACAGTTTAAAACACTATTGTCAATGAACTCTACTTAGAAGGTTCTTTTGTCTTGACTTCTCATCCTTCTTTTAAAACTTTCTAAATCAGGGAATTTGTCCTGCATCTAAAGGGAACATAACAGACTTGAAAAGACGTTCACCCTTACAGAATGAAACCAAGAACATCAAAACAAAATCTTTGATTGGGGCAAGGTTTTTTGTCTAGCAGAAGTCACAGGCAGGAAATTTAATGCAGCCCTGGTACTGGCAGAGTGAGAAGAGACCTGAAAATGTCACTGTGCCATTGGTAAATCATCAGCCTCGTGGGAACTAGGGCCAATTCCACAAGTACTGGTAGTCTGTGACAGGAGTCACAAATCTGCCAGGCCTGGGTGCCCCTTGCTTTGATGATGAGTTCTGTCACTGCTGAGGGGTGAGCAGGGCTGGTGACTGCTGTGCAGAAAGTGCTGCTGGGCTAGGATGTGCATTGGGGAGCTTTGTGCTCCAGAAGCTTTTTGCAGGAGAACAGCCCACCTCAAATTTTAAAATGTTGAGCTGTGACCCCTTAAGCTAGGGCTGAGAAGGAACTGAATGCATTTGCTGCCTGGGTTATCCAACCTTCATCTCCCCTGGGAAAGGCAGGATAGAAGCAGCAGGCTTCCTAGGGAGAACAGCCTTTTGGGGGAGATAGCCTCTCCTAGGCACACAGCAGCAGCCATCATTAGTTTTGTTGCAAGTGTATCTTCCAAATGGGGAGATCAATTCTGAATATTTTATGGCTTTAATTACACCACTCTGCATGTGATGCAGAGAATGGATTATTAGGTTGCTGGATGCTAATTTCCTTCTAGGATGAGGGTTTTTTTTCTCATGCTTTTCCTGCTTTAGATAGCAAAATATTGTATGCAAGGCGGCAAAAATTCATGGCTGCATTGAACTAGCAGTTAGGCTTAAAACAAGAGCTGGCAGAGCAAAAGGTCTCCACTCTTTTCCAATATGACTCAATAGCTGAATTATCAGCAGCATATGGATTTCAAAGGGCAGGGAAGGAATTATTTATCACAAAGTCATTTATATCTGCTGCCAGAGATTCTTCTGCAGTTCAATCAAAAAGTCCCTACATTTTGATCTAACACCCCAGACACAAGGATGATGCTCAAGTGGGGATAATCCAGGGGTGTTGCCTGGCCCTTCCATATCTGGAAGGGTATACATATCTGGTTCAAAGAAAGAGACAAAGCTTGCTGCTGCAAGGTGCCACCAGATTCACTCTTAGCAAGCACAGTCAAAGCCTGGGTGTTGAAGCTACATGTAGGTCTGAGTTTCCACCAGGGAAACCAACAGCAGTGATGTAGCTGCTTTCTCAGGGTCTGGACTCTCTCTTCATGCTACCTCAGCTCACCCACAGGCAGGTCAGTCTGTCTGTGCAGGGTCTGCAAGCTCTTGAAAGGCCAATCCAAGGAAACAATCAAGACACTGTGAGCTCAAATCAGAGCGCTGATAAAGTTTGTTTGTCTTTTCCCATCTGAGCCATCTGTCTGCCTCTTCTCCCCTGGTATCTTTTACCAGATTTTTCAAAGCCATTTATTTTGACAGTCTGCATGATGATATGATACAGCAGAGGCTGTCTGCTCCAGCAAGTAATGACTTCAGATATTTTGCTTTGCATATGTGTGTAAAAGGCTATTGCCTTCAGGTTGGATAGGTTGGCCTATCATCACATCAAATCTCATAAATGAAATAAGATTGAATCATAGAATCAGCAGTTGTTTAGATTGAAGATCTAAAGATCAGTCTCTAAGATTGTCATGTCTAACCATTAACCCAGCACTGACAGGTCCACAACTAACTTGTCCCTAAGTGCCACATCTACACATCTTTTAAATACCTCCAGGAGTGCTGACCCTACCATTTCCCTTGGCAGTCTGTTCCAGTGCTTGACAACCCTTTTGGTGAAGAATTTTTCATGATATTTGTCTTCTTGGCCACCTGGGCACACCTGGCCCGTGTTCAGCTGCTGTTGATCAGCACCCCATGTCCTTTTCCCCTGGGCAGATTTCCAGCCACTCTGCCCCAGCCTGTAGTGCTGTATGGGGTTGTGTCATCCAGGTATAGGACCCTTCACTTCCCTTTGTTGAACCTCATACAATTGGCCTTGCCCCATCAATCCAGCCTGTCCAGATCCCTCTAGGCTGATTTCATCTTAGCCTCTTCCAAAGGTGTGGATCTGGTGATTGCAGGAACCATATAATCTCTCCTGAGAGTGAGCTCCTGGTCCTGAGCAGCCAGAGAAGGGCTGCACAAGCTCATTTTTCCTGATATTTCCAGCTGTTAAAACATACCCATACACCTCTGGGCAGCCATGGGCTAGCTGGGGGGTTTCACCAGGGTTCCTAGAGCATGGTACCTGCTCCTGGCCCTTGTGTGAGTGCTTGAGCTTCTTTCCTCTCCACAGCAGGTTATGCAGCAGTCTTGCTCTGTTTAAAAGGCCTGTGTGCTGCCCTGGCAGAGGCTGTGCTCCAGAGGACATGCTTTCAGGATTGAAGGAACTGGTTATGGCTAGAAAATAGCTCTCCTCATTTCCATCATTTATCAATGACACACTGCACTTATCTTCTTTGGGACTGGATTTATAGTCTGATAAAGTGAATGGCAGTCTCTTTGTTGACTTAAGAGGATTTTTGGGTTCACAGTTAAGACTTGATACAGTAAAAGTATATTGCCTTTAAAAGTCAAGGTAAAATAACCCATATTAGACTAAATTCTACTTTCCTAAATAGTCTGCATTCTTGTTTTTTGGCACTATTACACATAACTGCTATATTAGGATGTCTATTTTGTGATTGTGCAGATCAGATAGTTCTTTTCTTCTCCAAATAACTTTCAAATACATTTTTCAGTTATGTTTTTTGCTCTTCATCCAGCACAGCTGAAGGCTTAAAGGACATTGGCCTTTAGCAGATCTGCCTATTTAGGACCTGCTTGACTTCCATTGTGACTATTCTTTGTGGGCCAAGGGAATCACACTTTTCTTATATAACTTCCCATAGCAGGGATTTCTGTAAAGTATGTGATTTCTTTCCATTTTCATTAAACCTGTGTGCCCTCATAGACCCCTGTGAACACTGAGGGGGGGGGGGGGGTTGTCTGTGTGTAAATCAGGTGTTTCTTATTCACATCTTTAAAAACCTCAGTCTTCTCCTTTTAACAAATGGTATTTTTTCAGGAGTTCTTTACTACCTTATGTGAATTAGCTGTGCATTTGGAAGCTGAGTTAAAAAGCTTTTAGAGAGTAAATCTCTAACAATTTGGAGTCTGAGGTTCTAATCTTGGTTACCGTGTTGAGGGAGGTGGAATCCCAGAATGTCAGCAGAAACCTAGGAAGTTTTATGAGAAGTAACCTGGACCAGTCTCTTCCTCCCATCCTTCATCTTGCCTCCTAGGGGTGTCCTTACTTTGGTGTCCATGAGAAAGCCACGATCATTATTTCTTTTAAACAGGGAATCAGATAACAGGCATTCCTCATCCCTAAAATCATGTCATTTCTCTTTTTTTGTCAAAAAAGATTGTCTCTCCCTGTAAGTCTTCCCCTCTCATCGATCTCCTATTGTGGTGCAGCCAGGGGAGAGGAACAGCTGAATTTACATCAATACACATCTTCTCATATCTTGAAGATTTCCCCGTCCTGGCAGAAGAGATGATCTCCATCTATGCTAATCTTTAATCTCCTCCCATTGCCTATGATTCCTTTTGTGATTTCATTAAGTGTCCCTTATGCTTATCTTGGAGAAATTTAGAAGAGCACGTAAAGATCCATGTGATGAGGAGGTGATGAGAAAGTGTGCTCTCAGAGGTACATATCAGGTAGGGAAGAAATAATGATTGCAAGATATGTGAATACAATTGCTATGGGGGTCAGAGTTAAGGTTAATTAAATGTCTTCATTGTGCATTGTCTTCCCCTTAAGGTGTTTGAGAGCCTTCTAAGAGAACCATTAACTCTGAGCAGCCAAGGCTTTTAATGAATATTTTTATTGATTTTACTTGCAACAGGTTTGTTCTTAACTTACCTCTATGTATTCCTCATGTATTTTGCCTCAAAACTATATCTAAATTTCCCCAATTCAAAATCACTAACTGGTATATTTTAAATCAGGTATGGCATGTAAATATCCTTACTTTTTTAAGAGAAAGCCGTCAAAGTGCATATAGTCCTCTTTTTTTTCAGTCTTTCTACAAACATGATATGAATAAAATATTCTAGAAATTACATGCAGATAACTAACGTAGCTCCTACTGAAATAGGCAATTAAACCATCTCCATATGAATTGCTGGGTGATATGCAAAAGTATATGTTTTAGCATTTCCTGCATTATACAGGATTTAAGATTAAAAAGAACATTACATCTAGATAAAGATCTGAAAATTGTTGGGTCTCTTGTTTATAACCTCCATGTTGCTGTGAGAGATTTAGGCGGGTATTAAGTATGAGCATTTGTGATTCATTTCTTCAGTATGTATGAGCATTTCCTTTCAAAATGCCTGCTTTTCATTTTGCATGAAAACTACTGTTTTGCTGCCATGGAAATGAGAAATTGTGAGAATTAATGGAATGATGAATCTCCATTGCTTGAAGACTTTCAATCAATGCTGGCTGCCTTGAAGAGTTATTGTTTTCAGTGTAGGAGGAACTAGAGGAGGTAGTGACCTATGTCTTTCTTTAAGGCCCTTTTCTGGCCCTAAAATGATGTCTCTGGTGCAAATTTCTTTTTTTTTGTACTCAGTCTAGTCAGATCCCCTGGAGGTCTCAGCTCCTGCTGACAGTGCTGTGTGTGTCCTTAGGAATGCTCTTGACCTGAGACTGGTTTGGTTCGAGCTCACTTAAGACAATGCTCTGGGTCTCCTCCATTAGATTTTGGTTTCTCACTTTCTGCAAATCTTCAAGTGGCTACATTCTGTGTTTAGACTGTGGGGCACATGACCTACACAGAGGTGTCCAGAGTCCTTATTACTGATTCTCCAGCCTGAGGATCCAACTGGACCATCAATCCACACTGTAGCTCTGTGTGCCTATTCAAAAGACAAGTGGGCTGGGGACAGGGAGAGGGAAGTGGAATTTTAAACTCGCTAGAGGTCTTGTGTGTCTTATCACTGTGTGTTACTCACCTAAAAAAGTCTCAAGTCTCTTCTGTATTTACAAATGGAAATGTTTAGTTTTGCTCCTGTTCAAACAATCTATCAGCTCTGTGTTATAAAATACAACAGTACAGATCTGAGGCCATTAGTTAAAGACATAAAGAATCACGCCCAAAGTTGTAAACATAAATTTCTGTGAATTATTTTTTATTGAAATATATTCTGGAGATTTGCATATAGATTAAACCCTAAATATACCAAATGTCAGTCTGTTTACATCCTGATGCCTTTGTGTTGCTGCTGTGAATGGATTGTATTCAGAGCTGGAGCATTCTCCACTTTGCCTCTCTAACTAAAATTCTGCAGCAGTGAGGGTTACAAGGGATCCTTACAGGTCACAGACATGCTTGGGAGATCTTTGACTTGTTGGGACTTTGGTATGAACTTGTCAGAATTTTAATGTATGTTGCTTGGAAAGCTAATGAGGCTCCATCTGGAGACTTATAACTGATTACAGGCTCAATTATTTCTCCTACCTGAACAACTCAGTCCTTTGTTCATACTCCTATAAAAACAATAGCACCAGCAACTCAGTGACTTCTCATCAGAAGGAGGTATTTTTTGCTGAAATCAATTATACCATGGACTTGTACCCCATGCAGGAAAGTGTCTGTTTTGTTTGGCTTTTTTTTCTTTGTCTTTTTCCTCTCTAAATTTCATTTCTTGGGCATTTTAAATGCCTCTTCCCTCAAGGTGATCTTGTAGTGGTTAGCAGTTCATCAGGATGGATGTACAGATGATATCAATATCCTTGCCTTCACGGATGGGGCAGTCTAATCTAATAGCTGAGGCACCTGAGGGGTCAGAGCAGTGGGATAATGTAGAATGATCACTTCTAACTAAAATGTGATAGCACTGGAGGAGAAAATAAAACCTTATGGGACAAAAGAAGGTAAAAAGTGCGTTTGAATTGTTTGTACGATGATATAACAGCAGGAATATGCTCACAAAACCTTGGTGACAGAGCCTGGCTGTCAAGGAAAAGAATTTGAAATCTGCCTTGTAGACTCACTATTTTCTGAAGCAATCCCCTTCTTTCATTTTTCTGTCTTCATCAGGAAAGGAAGAAATGATGTTATAATCTGACAGATAAAGGTTGTACACAGCACCTGCTCTATATGAGGTCAGTGCCTTTTGGATCCCTGGGTTACAGGAGTGGGGTTGAGCAGAGGTGATCACGGCACCCTGACTATCTGGAGCTGTTCACTGCAGGATTTGTAAACCAGAGAGAATAGAGGAAGTTCCTAAAAGAAATCTAGCAACTCATTTGTGAATTTCAGTTGATGTGCTTAATCCTCCATTGCTTTGAGGGCATGTTTCTTAAGGGCTCTTTTATTTTGCAGAGCACCAGTTGTTAACATTTTTCTTCTTGTTCCTGTTGCTTTATTCCGATAAGCAGTAGCCAGCCTCTTCTGGTGACCAGGGTCTGTCCTGTTCAATAGGGATGGAGTATCAACACTTCTGTAATGAATTGGGCTGGGCCATACCAGCCTCTCTGATGGACTGTACCAAGATCTCTGAACCATGGCAGGCTGATGGGGTGATAGCAGTTAGCAGCTTCAGCCATGCAGAAAAAAACTAGATGTCAGTGAGGGAGCGGGGTCTGCACCATGATGAGACAACAGACACAGCCAGATGATGATGGTGGTAATGATGAGGGCATTAGGACCTATGTCCTGCTTCATGGGAATGTAAAAGTGGTTTTTGACTTGCTGGGGTCTAGAGGAAACTATTCTAACAGTGCTAACAGTAAACACTCTTTGAAAGAGATGAAAAAAGTTTTCCTTGCTTGGCTAAATCATCCATATGAGATGGTAACTACCTATGCCTGGCTCTTACAGACAGCCAGAGAAATGTCCCTAGGTCTTCATGGCAGCCATGAAATGAAAACTTTCTCCTAACAGATGATACATTCCTCTTATTAGTTACAGCCCAGTGGCCACTGTCAAACACATATTAATTATTTCTCTATTTTTCTTCCTTTTTAGCACCTGCAAGAAGCTTTTTCCTTCCATAAGCAGCTCTTTATTGACCAGCAGTTTGTTATTGATTTCTATATTCAATAAAATCCGTGGTAAATGGGGACATTAAATTACTCAAGGGTTCTCAATTTTAAAAATGTATGAAGAAATAGGACACAATGATGTGTTACGTTAACAAATGCAAGATAGAAGGAGAAACTTTGCTGGGGTGGACTGCCTGAAATTTGTCTGGTCTGGTTACAGACAGACAAAATTTGTTTGTAGCATGTATGAATACATGTGAATACATGTGCACAGAGAATCGTGTGCACATGATTTTCCTCCTGAGAGAACTGAAAGTTGTATCATTTGAAGCCCAAATCCATTCATTCTTATTTGGATGAAAAATAATTTGTGAGGCCAAATTATGCCATTCATTAGGCAGAACTTTGAGAACAGTCTCTCAGTCTGTTATTGGACTAACCATGAAGTGTGATGTAGGGCAGCACTGGGGACTAAATCTAGTTTAGATTTAGATTACTGGTCTCAATCAGATTAATCTTTAGATTAATCTGGTCATAATCATAATCTTTTGTTCCCTGGGTAAAATGACACCTCTCTTTTCCTTAAGTTTCCTTTCTATGTGATTCACAGTTCAAAGCCTCTCTCAAGAATATCTGGACTGTGCTTGACTTACTGTATGACTTAGTTTTTTCTACAAACAGGGAGATAAAAAGTGGGTCAGGTAGTGTAAATACAACTAAGCAAGCTGCTCAATGGGCAAAGTCAACTGCAGGACAGGGTTGTCTCTGGGGGACTCCTTGAATGCATGTCCCTTATTTCCAGTAAGTTTATGACTGGAAAAAGAAAAAAACCTCAAAACAATATTGCTTTACTCTCTGCTTTATTTTTTCCCTTTCAGCACTCTGACAAAAAATATGCAACTCCTGATTCTTCTTCCATGCTTGTGGCAGCCAGGACAAATTGATTATGAACACTGTGGAATTACATGAGAATAGGGGTGGGGAAACAAGATGTTTCTTTTCTTCCTGCTCTGGTCTTCTGTAATTCTTCCCAGTCACTGGATTCTTGGCTATGAGTTACGAAACCAGCTGTAGTGACCTGTCCTTGCTGCTCCTGCTTTCTTGTCTGGAAAGGACCAGCATGGCTTTTCTGTGAGTACATATGAGCTTCATACAGCAACTGACTTATCCTGTTGTAGGTACAGGTATTTCTAAACAGAACTAAATGGTGGCCCCGATCATTTATCCCAGAGGGTCTGAAAAGCACCAAGCACAGTGACATTGGAGTAATGACAGCAGTAAGAACCTGTTCAGTCCAATGCCTCTGAGGGGTTGACAGTGATGAGCCTGTGGATGTCTGAGCACTTCTCTCACACTAACCAGGCTTCATTAACCAGGTATCCCCACCCAATGCTTCATGGGCATCTTTTGTTTTTAGGCAGCTGCAGTTCCACAAACCCCAAAGATTTCTGGATGAGATGGCTGTGGAGCAGTTCCTGGTGCTGGGGGAGAAGCAGGAGGGACAATGTTTGCAGACATCTGCTCATGTTACCAGTCTCCAGTGGTGCACTCTGCTCTGGTGTGCCTCTGCCCTGGAACAGCCTCTGCTGTTTGGGGTGGATTTGATGCCATATGAGAAGGGTAGAACAGAGCTGAGCAGGAAGCAGGTTCTCTTTCCAGGTAATTTCTCTTTCCCCAGAGATATTTTCTGCCTTCTTGGAAGTCCTCAGCTCAAGGCTTATGACAGACCCTCTGTTTGCACTGTCATGTGAAGTTGGGCTTTGAGAATGTTGAGACACTGACTTCCCTGTTACTCACCTCAGATAGGTGCTGGCTTTGGTTTCACACCATTCCTCAAAGGAGAAGTAGGGAAGGACTGGGTCAGACTGGACTGCAGCTGGACCCTCTCTCTGTGGGCATTGGGATGCAGCCTGCTGAATTCCTGCCTTCCCTGGGCACTGAAAATGGAGGCACAAGAAACAAAACTAAAGCCCATCTGGAGGTCTAAAAAATTGAACTGGTCAGGCCTGAAAGGAAGTAAAAACAAGACAAACCCCCTGTTCCCTTGTTCCTGAATGACATGATTGGATGTTGTGGTGGGCTACTGAGGGACTACTAGGACCAAACCATCCCATCAGCTTGTGTTGGTGCTGAACCCCAAGTTTCCAGGGCTTGTCTTCACAGTATTTGGGACCTGGGGAAGAAGTGGAGGCAGAGGACTACAACCCAGCTGCTCCTTCCATCACCAGAAGGGTCCCCAAAAGGCCATGGCATCACCACTGCTGTGATGTTAGTACTGCTGACCTGAGGGGAATGTCCAGGGACCACTGATGCATCTTCTTCCCCTAGAGGCAGATGTGAAATGATAAAAACAGACCACAGCACCTAGCCTCAAGAAATGCCTGTGCTTATCCCAGCCTGCACAGAAGTGAGGATGAAGAGTGAGGTTTGTGCCCTGGTAGCTCCTCAAGCTCTGCAGCTCCAGCACAATTTAAACCCCCCTCCTGGGGTTTGCACTGCTTCTCCATCTTTCCTTGAACAGGAACCTTGAGCCTTTTGGGCCATTTGTCATTTTTTATGAACACACCAATTCACTTGAAATTCTCCCACACTTTTTCCTCCCGGCTCTCTCTCGGTCCATTTGGTTGATTGCCGCACGCTCCCGTTAGTGCCGTGTTGGGCTGCTGATGTATGTTTAGTAACTCTCTTTAGTGGACTTGCTCTAAAAAAAAAGTATACAGTGTTAAGAATTTCTGACACAGTGAGCTGAAGATATGTATTTCAGGGTGAAGCCCTGCTCTTGGCCTCCTGCCCTCTCATTGACACTGCACGATGGGATTGATAATAGAAATTTTTGTTCCGTGTTCCTGCATTAAGGTGACTTAAACACGGTTGGGTCTTTGGCGGTTAATTATAGTTTAGCAATCGTGCTTTGTGATGATTGGAGCAGCTCTGCGTATAATAGATGTACTCAGGTAATTACCTGGTCTGTTTAAAAAGGCCTCATGGACAAATAAATTTTTCTTTCTTTCTTTTTTTTTCCCTCTTTCTGAGAGGAGGGGAGGAGAGGAACTCTGAATAAACAGTGGGTGTATTCTGACAGAGCCCTGACCTACATCTCATGCAGCCTGACACACAGGCATGCAGAGGAGCAGGTCAGGCTCTTGCCTGTGCTATGGTGGTGTGGTCAGACCCAGGATTCCCACACTGCAGTATCTTCACGCTACATCTGCACTAAGTAATAGCAAAACCTTTTAATGGGTTATGCTTGGTGCTTTCATATGAACCCGTCAGGCTCCATTTCCTCCCCACACATATCGTGCTGTTTTACAGCTTTCTCATGCCTTGGGTGAAAATAAGCTTCCTCTTGCTCTCAGCTTCTGCTGGAGAACTATTTTATCTCTTGCTTGCAGCTCTCCCAGGCAGAGAGGCTTGGCCAGCAGCTCCCTGCTGGCACTGGGGCAGCCCCACAGTGTGGGGGGATGAGAATGACAGCAGCAAGAAGTGCTCTGGGCTTCTGACCCAGTGTGGACAGGGACAAAATCACACGGTCTGGGTCTGCAGGCACTAAATGGGGTCAAACTGCTCCTGCTGAAATGATGGCTCTGCTGGTGGTGCAGGGAAATTGCTCCAGGCTGGGTTTAAAAGGGAGTGAGCTCCTTACTGCTGTGGGAGGGAAAGAGTGCCTTGCTGTCTGAGGTTACCTTTGAAAGGGCCGACCTCTGCTGGCAGGGGCTCGGATCCAGGCACATTCCCATCCTGTGGGTCAATGGCACTGCTGAGCAGCAGCAGCAGTTATTCACAGAGTATGCTTTGATACACACCTTGTGTCTTACACCTATGGCACCATCCATGTCGTGGATTGCCAAGAGAGTGAATCGGCCAAAAAGCTTCCACTAATTGATGCAATAAGTCATTTTCTACATTCAGTCTAACCACAGATACAAAATTTTACGTCTGGGACTAGAAGAAATAATTTGCTGGAATTTCATTCCTTATGATTAAATTTCTAATCTTGAAGTCTCCTTAGGAAAAGGAGTAATTATGAGAGGTCATTTGTCAAAAAGGGTTCATGCATGTGATTAATTTACTGCACTTCAGCAATTTACCATGTATCAGCTGGAAGATGGAGACTATTTGTGTGTGCCTTGCCCTAAGCAATACATGGGGCTAGGCTAACATGGATTTACATAATAATATATTTCTATGGATGAATTTTCAAAACTGTAATGAAAAGCCAGAGATTTTTCTGGAATCACTTTTAATTTTTTGTCAATTACTGTTCTATTACTATAGTGTTACTCTATTACAGAGATCAAATTGTAACCTGGCAATATTTCCTAAAGGTGGTAGTGCTGTTGTTTAAGTTAACCTTCCCTGTAAGATCCTTTTTAAGCCATATCTTATTAGAGGAGGAGGTTTTGCCCCCAGCTATCAAACATTTCATCCTTGGTTTTATGAAGTCTCTCTGTCCAGAGAAATCCCCAGTCATATACAGAGGAACATTTTTATTCCAATTTATTTTGATCCCCTACTTGTAATTAGTAACACTTGTCAATGTTTAATACTGAAGAACTTTTTCTCATTTCAATAACTTTATTTTGATGATTCTTATGTAATACATGTAATGAAATGCCTTGTGCAGGGTCATTCTGGGAGAGTTTTGCAGTAAATGAGTGAAGACATCATCAATACAGTTCTGCTGAGTTCACAGAGTTTTTGGATCAGTTCCTAACTTTGCATCCAACTCAATTGGCTTCAAGAAATTCCTGATGTTCTTTGATCATGGAGTTCGTACAGTTTTTTCCAAGTCTTTCCTTTATGTGTGGTTTATTTGCAGAAGAGGAAATGCTGGTGTGTGCAAACACACAAACGCACACTCATATATATGCACACATACACAAGTTTTCTACACATGAAGTGTTAACAACTGACTGGAGAAAAAGCCAGGTGGAAAGGTGGAAATACCAATTCTTCAAATATCTGGCACTGATATCTGATTGGTACACAGACTTACACGATGTCATTTTAAAATTTACATTTTTACAGGCATCACAAATACTGCGTTTAGCTCCATGTGCAAACACTTCACCAGACCTGCCTTGCAACCTGTGAGATCAATGCTGGAGCCTGATAAACCAGCAGTGTTGTTCTCTTATTGCAGGTGTCCCACTTGAATCCTCAGGTCAGAGCAGTCCTTGGAGCTTCTAGGAAGGCTGGGAGCCACCACCAAATGGTTCATTTTCAGTGGACTTAGAGCCGTACTGATAATGGGAGACATTATGCATTTCTAGCATGTAAATTTTTGTCTTTCAGAGTGCTGTTTTATTGCTCTTACGTATTTTTATTGCAGCAATGACTAAATACCCTTTAGTACTGGGAGATGACCCAAACAATGTACATTCTAATGAGTAAAACAGAGGAAAAGGAAATATGGTTATGCCTATTTTAAGATGGTGAACTTACTCATAGTGAGTTTAAGTGGCCTTTCCAGTATTAGATAAAAATAATAATAATAAGCAAGGTGTAAACTGAGATATCCAGAGTCTCAGGCTGGAATTTTAAGCAAAAAATCATCTTTACTGGTCTAGTTGCTCCCCAGAAGTAAGAAAATTTGCCAGTACATTTAGACAATTCAGGGCAATTTTGTTCTTGTCACTTCTCAAAGAAAAGCACTTGCACTCAAGGGCTTCCCTTATGTATGGAGGTGGTGGTTTGGATGGGAAGAGGACTCTCAGCCTAGGATTTTCTGTATCATTCTCCCTGAATTTTCCGTACAGGAAATGGAAAGCTCTGCCAACCCCGTGGGGCTTGCCTCTCCATTAAAAGGATTAAAAACCTAGCAGTGTTGAGTCATAAATTGATGAGTCCTTATAAATTGAATTCACCTACTGGAACTGCATCTTCCCTGTGCAAGAGTACCTGTGTTTCTCAGTAAAAAAGTGCTTACTCTTTCTTTGGACCAAGGTATTGTGCTTGTACTGAAATGTCATCAAGGAAACTTGGGCCAGAAGAGACTTCTCAGGTCATCCTGTAATTGCCCACTTTACATTCTGAAATGACCATTAGTGGGTATAGAAAAAGGCTCCTCTCTCACCTTTGTTCCTTTTTCCATTCCCCTGCAGCAACCACAGGAGATGAGCAAGAGGATGGGAAGCCTCAGGCAGAACAGTTTTGGGACTCAGAGCAGCTGTAGCTTTTCAGGCAGGGTTGTGAGATTTTGTGAGAAGCTCAGGTTTTGAGCTTCTCCAAGCTTGAACCAAGTGGGAATTAATTGAAAGTGTTGATGATGTAAGGTCTATTTTACTCATCATTTGACAGTGATGACACCAGTTTTTATTATTAAATAATTTTGTACCACACGAGCTGAATTGCTTTAGGACAGGACACCTGGTGGGAAGGGCTTAGGATTTGATTTCTCTTGGTGAAATAAACTTGCACATCCTGCAAGGTCAGAAATCACTTGCATAAGAAGTGCTACCTAGAGCTTTCAGCTCCTCTATTTGAGCTGAAAGGCCAAAAAAACCATGCATACATGTGTGGGAGGCTGAGAGGGTTTAGCAGAGACAGGCTTGAGCTCTCTAAAGGTGAAGACTTCCAGGGACTTTCTTGCCAAGGCAGTAACCAGCTCCTGCTCGGTCGAGTCAGAAAGAATTGCTAGATGACAGTCTCCTTTTCTGCTGCAGGAAAAGAGTGTTTCCCTGTTTATTGCTCTCCCTTTTTCATGAAGCAGAAGCCAGGTCAATTAGTTGGAGGAGGCTGGAAGCCTGCTGGGAAATCTGCAAAGCTAAAACCAGTGTTAAGAGAGCACTTAGAGAAATTGCTGAATCTGTGCTCGTTAACATGTAACAAAAATGCTTAAGCATGAGTTTAGGCATGATAAGCTTAGGGGACTTGTTAAATTACATAAACTCTAGATCTGCACAAGCGCTCTATCTCTCTGGAATAAAGACGACTGTGAAGATACCAAGTAGACAATGTTATTAAATTTCATTTGTTGCTTAGTTGTATCAATCATACTATTTCTTAACATGAAAAAGAGGAAGACATTTCATGAGCTTTTGGTTCATATTTCTCACAACTCAGAGGCTCAACATGGAAGTAAAACTTTGCCTTTTGAAGCAAAGTATGTGAACAAAAAGAGACAAAAATCCACAGTCAGGATTTTCAAGAAGTCTTTTGAGGACATCTTAGAGCTAATGACAGGCTCAAAGGTTTTCAATTTCAACTATAATTTTGCAGAAGGAGGAAATATGATTAGTTCAGAGATGACTGAAGTCCCAACATTATTGCATTATTATTTCACCTAGTGCAATTCCAAGATCCCTGTAATCCTCTTCTATCCCTTTATTCAACAAGCAGGAAAAGCAGACAGGTGTGGTTGAGATCTGCAGTTATGAGCAGACACAGAGCAGTGGGGTTGGGAATTTGGTCCTTTGGTGTCTCTGCCAGCTGTTAGCATAAGGTTGCATGCAGTGCAACAATCCCATGCTTTTCCCCCTTTCCTTGGGAAGATATATCCTCATCAGACTGTGAGTGACTGGATCAGTGCATTGTAGTCCAGGATACTTTACAGGTGAATTCTTCTACCTGCTGCTGTGGTTCTGAGGGATGAGTCAAATACCACAGCCTTGCCTGGCTGGACTAGTCCCAGGAGAGGGCTATAAAAAAGCAGCTTGTTTTCAGGCCAACAGATGCAGCAAATGAGGCATTCACTGGATGGTGATACAGCTGGAGAGGATCCCTATGGGCAGATCATTGGGAAAGTCAACAGGTTAAGCTGCACCTAACTTCTGGGACTACTCAAACCAAACCAACACAACCAAGCAAACAGAAAGTATTCAAAAGAATTGTTACTAAACTAAGAAAAAGAGACAACAGAAGTTGTTTACCAAAACAGAGTGAAACAGTCTCAAAACAAAATGAAACAGCAAATATGTTTGTGCATATATTCCAGGATGTTCCCTTGTGTGCTCATTTCTCTTGCAGCCTTGCCTCTGCTGCTTAGATGATGACACATGATCTCATCAGGAAAGAGGATCACACACCTGTTGAAAGTCACCATCAAAATATCTTCACTGTGATATATTACTGTTCTGAAGGCAAAGATATACTATGACAGCTGTGCCTTCATTTTTATCTTAAAAATAAATAAAATTTATGGAGTAATATTTATAGGTTTGCAATTTTATCTTATTTCAGTTACCTGCAGTACAGAAAACCCCTGTGCCCTCCATGTTATGCACAAGGAGTGATGACAGCTGCTCATGATCAGAAGAGACATTTGTCTCTTTTATTTCCCAATAAGCTCATAAAATTGCAAATATTTTGGTCTGCCTGCTAAGTTTCTATGTAAAGACACATGTGCATATTTGTTTTTTAGAGTTGACTGAGTAATTGGAAACAAATCATTTATTTAACACATTTTCCTTCAGCTGAATCTACAAAGAAATGCACCATAATTGGGAAAGCAGCTTTGTGTCTCCCAATGCAGAAACCTTTGAGTATGATTGATGGAAAAGTTGTCAGAAAGTAATTTCTGAAGAAAGTGTCCTTATCAAAAATCAGGGAAATGAAACATGTTTTCTGTTTTTATTTCATTCAAGCAAAATACTTTAATGAATTGTTATTTTATTATTTTTTTAAAAGCATCAGGGACAGAGGACTGTGAAGCAAAACCAAACAATTCATTTTCAAAGGCTGGGGCTAGAAGCTGTTGCATCAAGGAAGAGTGGACCCAACTCTGTAGTGAAACTCCAGACAAGCTGTAATGTCCTGGGGTTTGGGGACAGGATTTGGATCCCTCTTGTACAGCTAGCAACCTGCCAGCCACTCGTAAGAGATCCTCACACATCTCTGATGGGGATGTGACATTTGGCTTGGAATACTGCTTCTCTCTGGTAAAACACAACCCTGACAAACACCTCCCACAATACTAGATTAATTATAGAACTGAGGGAGAACATATTTGAGGAGTCACCTTGCATTTTGGTGGACATTATTGGTGTCTAATGACAGAAGAAACAGCGATTGGTTTAAAGCACTTCTCAGCTCCAGTGGATCATTTTTTACTGGAAATTAGAACTCTCCATCTCACACCAATAAATATCTGCTGTTCCTTGATAACGGGGTCACTCTTCTGTTTCACTGCCCAAAACTGCTGCAGGAAATGTTGACTGTATGGTCTTATCAAGATGCTAAATGTGGAGCTCCACAGTGACTGCACAGGATAAATGTGACTGCTAATTCAGTATCTCTGCTGGTTTTGAGCTTCCTTCATGTTGCCTTTACCAGGTCATGGTCTTTCTCATCTAAACAATGTCAGTTCATTAGAGCAGGAAAAAATTACACATTCGTGTGTTTAGGAAATAGCTTAGCATTGAATGTGTTTTATGCATCTCACTGAAAGTTGTTTGCCATGCACTCCATTGTCTGAAAAATTTATTTGGAATGATGATTATGATAATATCTCATGGGGTGCATTTATCATTCATGCTTCTGAAGTGAGTACTGTGGAAAACAAAAGTTGACATATCTGTTTCTCTGTTCAATTAGCAACATTAGCTGTTCTTAAAATATTAATCTTATAAGCGAAATTGCAAAAGAATTTGTGGAAAGAAGACTGTCCAGAGTTACAGGGATGCAGGAATGCAAAATCTCTTTACAATGGTGCTATAGTTCAGAGAGAAAATATTTTTAACAATAAGCATGCTGCAGTTATTTGGTACCTTTTTTCTTGGTTACAAAGCATCTTACAAGCCTCAAATCAGTGCTCCTGTTCTACTTAATGTTACAAGACCACATGGAGACAAATGATTGATTCCAGATGGTTGGGAGGATCAGAGGAGAGAGAGAAAATCAAATCTGCTCTCCTTGTCCATCAAAATCACTTGTCTTGCACTCCCTTCTCCATTTATTACTTGAAAATATGCCTGCTCCCTCATATCACCCCAACCTGTTCTTCATCCTTTGCATTTGTGGAACTTTCTGGACACCTATTCAGTTGACTTCACAGAGGGTATTCAGGGACAAAGCCCCCTGCGTGGGACACAACTGGGACGCATTGTCCACAGCTGGGACATCAAATATAAAGTTTGCTGCTCAGGATATGGGGATTTCAGGATGTGGCACTTTGAAAACCAGATTGCTTATTTATAAGACCAAAAGTAGAAACACGTTGCTTATATCAACACTGCTGTAAATTAGTTTTGTTGTCTTAGGCATGGCTTGAATATATCCTGTGAGTGCCAGATATGCAGGAGCTACTTTAGTTAGACACACACATACAACTAGTGGTTGGCAGCAGTGCTACATGATTCATGTGTTCTGAATTCCCATGTCTGTGTCTACTAGAAAGGAGTTACCAGCACCTTCAGCATTTGAAGACAAAGACAAAGACAAAATCGAGATGGAATTGCAGAACTTTGGGTGCCATGCTCTGTCGCTGTTACTTACAAACAGAAATACACAGACTTCAAACAAGTTCATCAGAAGGCTGAAAAGAGGATTCTTTATTAAAAAAATGGAACACCTTATATAAGGTACTTCACTAAGTAGAAAGTGATTGGTGAATGGGAACACCACCTTCCCTATGACCATGGGCTAAGTAAGAGAAACCATATATTCTATGGTATGGAAACAAGGATGAAAAACACCACCTGTTGTTTTGAGAAGGAATATTGTTTGGAGAATATGTTTACAAAATTTCTCTTGGGAAAGTGAGAAACTTTCCCTTGGGAAGAAAGGATCCTGACAGGCCTTTCAGCTATGAAGTTTCAGACACAGAATTGTCAGCCCCACAATGCTCAATTGCATTTGGTGGAAGCATGGCAATACTCAGGCTCCAGATGTGCGGAAAGCAATGTCTCAGTGCTGACCCAGATGGTCACTTTGCCTCTTTATATTCCTTCTTTTATCTGTTGTCTTACCAAGGAAAGCACTGAGGGCAAGGAACATATTTTTAATCTGCTTTTGCAAATGATCCAATAAGGTCATGGCTTATGAATGAGCCCTCGAGGCACTGCTGCAGTAACATAAGTGGTAAATAACAATAATTATGATAATAACGGAGATTGCATCTATTAGCAGAGACACTAATAGAGTTCTAATAAGAATCCCAACTGGGTGATGCTTTTTAATCAGAATTAATGACGTGTTGAAATATGTTGTAGCAGGCTGCCATTGATTCAGCAGCTGTGTATCTAACAGAAGCTCAGATTTTTCTCTAAGTACATTCAGGCCAAAGGTAATTAGTTAGAATATTGACAAGGAAGTTATAAAAAGTTACACTTTCCTTTGGGAGAAAAATCTATCTATCTATCTATCTATCTATCTATCTATCTATCTATCTATCTATCTATCTATCTAT
>CM031862.1:10098521-10473263 GCA_018697195.1 Certhia americana
TATCTATCTATCTATCTATCTATCTATCTATCTATCTATCTATCTATATTTTTATCTATTATCTATTTATTACTTAGTGTTAGGATAGACGTGTGGATGCATTAATTGCCACTAGAACCATCAGAAAATGGTGATATATGTGAAATGGTGAAATACTGATTATATGTGTCGCTTTTCCAGGTGTGTTCATATGTATCAAGCACAAAATATTTGGGTATTTTACCACACACACTGTCATCATCCTCCTAAAACACTTGAGACATGGTTTACCTTGAGAGCGCTGCTAATAGAAGCCATGCATTAAGAAGATAACTGTCAAGATCTTATATGTCAAAGAAATTGCCTATGATCAGTAAATAGTAGTAATAAATGCAACCCCCCATTTTACACAAGCTGACTTAGAACTCATCACTTAGTACAAAGCTGAAGAGAGGGCTTCCTCCCAGCAGTATGGGAGTCAAGATCTCTGTTGTTTTCTGCTGATTGTCACTGTTGTATCAGGGTAACCCCCTGCCCTCTAGCCTGGGGTTACCTCCTGTTACATCCAACCTGGGTAGGCTGGGGAGTGAGGCTTAAAAGATGGGATGGGTGGGATGGATGAAGCTCAGAGATGTTCTTTAATCTCTTGGAGTGACCATGCGTTCTCTAGGCAGCTCCCAGGGCTCTGCATGGCCTGGAGCTCCTCCCAGAGAGCACATGGTCTGAGAGCTGCAACATCCAAAGACCAGGGGGCATGGCTAACTTGGCAAGATATAGGATTTACCTGGGCAGATATCCAATTGTAGCTATGGGGCAGGGGCTTGACCTTGTAAGCCTAAAGGCTCAGCCTCCTGCTCCCCAGGGTCCTAGGTTTACTCCTTGGTGCAGAGAATTTGAGCCTGGCTTTTCCATCCATTCCAGCTAATTGAACTGCTACATGTCACTGCTCACTCAGTAACCTGTCAGCACCTCACAATTAAACAGCAGCATCAGTGAAAGGTGACAGACAAGTGATTGTCCATGACTCATTCACCCCTGGTCTTGAATGAAGAACACAAGGACACAGCATCAACAGCTCCTCCCCTCCACTGGCAACCGGGCTGCCCATGTGTGAGCCCTTGGTCTCTGGCAGGATTTCCCCCTCCGTGGGCACGCTCTGCCATCGATGGATCACAATGCCTCTCTGCTGTGTCTCTGTTAATGAGCAATCATGAGTTTCTTGATGTAAATCTCCTTGCATCCCTCCTTAATGATACTGAGTTTGTTATGATCATTGTTCTTCTGACATGCCATCTATTATGGCACCATTTATTTAGCGAGGGCTTTTTTACAAAAAAATAAAAAAAATAAAAAAAAAGAAAATAATTATTCCACTCTGTTCTTGTTCCAGATGGCTTCTATAATTAGTTTAATACTTTTGCAGATGTTGTATGAAAACTTCAGGATGTGAGCCAACAATGGGGAGATGAAGCTAATGAAAGTGAGTTTGCAGCTGATTATTCACAATGCGGAAATAAATACATTCTGTGTGTCAACTAAGTGCAATGCAGAATGCAAAGCATGTATCTGGAGCATTTGATTGCACCAAATGGTGTGTGTTGTGTTAAAGTCTCTGGCTTCAGGTCATGTTCATGTCCCGTGTTTTAATGGGCAGGAGACAGGGAAAGGCCATTATCCTTTCTGCTCAAAATACCAGGGTGACATGATCAAGAACAAGAGTGAAGACTCTCATTTCCAGTCCTTCACTATTAACCATTTTTCAATCTTACCTGGATTATTTCTCTCCCTGCTCCAGTCCCCAGAAAGGAGGATGTCCCTGCTTGATTTTCATTCTATATTTCTTATATTCACTGCTTTTGCAACAGCTGCACCACAGAAACAGACATCTTGCCCTCTGTTCATATGGTAATGAGATGATCACATATTTGGTAATTTTTAGGGATGGCAGTTATTTCATTAAGGGCAGTTATTATTTCCCCTTTTGAATTTAGAGTGCAATTAAAAAAAAAAAAGGAAAAAAGAAAAAAAAAAAAAAAGAAAAAACCCACAATCTTGAGTGAACTTTTCTTGCATTGGAAAACAGTGTTTCCCTCTGCAGAATGCCAGTACCCATTTATAAGCCCTCCTGGACAGGTTTCAATGTTAATATCCTTGGCTGAAAATGCTTAGTGATTAATAGCATTGACTGGCTAGTTAAATACACGATCAACCTGGGAGCAGTCATGCTTCTCAAGTAACAACAGTAATTGACAGAATGTTCAGCAAATGAAACTAGTTTAATGCTGTACTAATATATAATTAAAATACCTGTAACTCTCTCCCCCAGTGGGGATACAATGCTGCCACGGAAATGCCAAGCGTTTCAGCTTAAAAAACAGGTACCAGGTTTAAAAAGCCTGAATTTTCTTTTTGAAGCCTCCCTCCTCCTCCACCCCATAAATAGCCAGGGTGGTAATTTTGTATTCAGAGGTGCCAGCGAACACAAGACCATTTCAGTTTACAGTTGCTCCCACACATTGTGCCTGCAAACAGGAGGCGATGTATATTTAAAGAGCTGCTCATTGGCCTCCTCCCTTTCTGCCTGAAACGTATCCCACCTACAGCTCGGGAGCATGAATTATTTATTGCCGAGCAAGAAGTGGGGGCGTTTAGCCATGACACCCTGTCGGTGTGAGTAAGAGCACTCAGCCTTCCTTGCTCCTCTGCCGCCCTTCCCGTGCTGGTCTGAGCCCTGGGGATGGTTCTGGGCAGGCTGGCTGTGCCCCACAGCACAGGGACCCTCCTATGGGATAGTATGAGACCATGGGAAACTTAGTATGAGACTATGAAGGCTTAGTACTCTTCAGACTTACTGTGCTGCCTGCAATCTGCCCCCACCCCTCTTCAGGCACATACTGGAAGGGATTTACTGGCAATGCACATTCAAATGGAGCACACATCTTGAGCTTCCAGAGCTCTGCTGTGGTCCACGTCTTCCACATGAAAACAGGTGAAAACCTTTTCACTCCTGAAAACAGGAGACATTAACCCTGTATCTGTGCATTACACTGAGCTGCCTGACACAGCAGTGTGATAATCTCCTTTCTCCTTCCTCTGGCAACACATCTCCAGTTATAGCAGAATTACAACGTGCAGCTCCCCCAGCATTGCTGGCACTGCAGCAGATATTAATCAATGTGTGCTATCCGTTGAACTATTTGTTTTTCCCAGATATGTTATTAACCTTCTTTCCATCAATCCAGCAAGGGCCAGAACTGTTTGGAAGTATGTGTGTGTTCACTGCTTTCACAAAGGGTATAGTAAAAAAATTAAAACTCTATAAAACATCGGGTCAGACTCCACCAGCATAATTCTTCTGCAGCTTGTGAAAAGACCAAAGGCAGGCTGGAGTCCAGCCCTCCCTATAGGCAAGCAATAAATATGTACTGAATTTTGTATCTCTGTTAGAACAAGAGAAAAAAGAAGAAATTTTAATAATTACCTTTATTAATGAAATAACCTTATAGAACAAAACCAAATCCAGAAATAAAACAATGGTAACACAGGATTATTAAAAGCATTTTTTCATAGTATGCAAGTAGAGGAACCAGGAGCAAGAAATGGGAGTATCTGAAATCTAAAAGCTGTGCAAAAACAGAATGAAACATGAGTCCTGTCCTAAAGACTTTGCAGTCTTTGAGCAGAAAAATAGGGATTTTCCCCATATTTTTTCAAATTAGGGAACATGATTAGGATGAAGTGACTTATTAAAAGTTAGACAGAGAGTCTGTAGGATACCCATGAATTATCTCCAAGAGTTGGGAATTGTCTGCTCTTTTAAAAGATTGGTCCCTCTTTCCCTGGAGAAAAACCAGATTCCATCAGAAATGTCTTTCAGCTCCTCAACTGGTGAGGACACAGAGGAATGCAATGAAGATAAATTGTTGCAATAATGGAAATTGAGAAATTTGGTTGATTTTATACAGTGATAATCTCATTAAGGCTTTGGGTTACTGTTAAATCTTTATATTGTACAAAAAGGGAAGAAAATAGTAATATATATATATGCTCACAAGTATATGAAAATAAATCAGAATTGCAAAATATTCTTCATTTTATAGCAATTTCTATCTCAAAACAACTCCTTTCCTCTCTCTTTATTATCATCATTCCCTGGCTGCTGCTTGGGTGCTTTGTGCAGCACCGTTACAGAGCTGACACCTGTTGTGATGCATCTATTCTTATAAACAGGCCTATCTTTAGTACCAGGCAGTGCCTTTTTTTTCCTCATGTGGTTGTTCATATTGTTGTTTTCTACTGGTTTTGCTTTTTAAGTTAGAAAAAGGAAAAAAAAAGTAATCAAAGAACTTTGCAGCCATTTTGCGGAGAGTTATTTGATTGTGAGTGTGCTGGATCTGGTGGTGAGAGGGGCAAAGCTGTAGATGCAAGTGCAAGAGAGATTGTGGAACACTTTTCTTCTCAGAAAATTTTTCTTCCTGATCCAATTTAAATAATGAGGACAGAAAAGCTTTAGGGGAACATTTTACCAAGACACTGTTGTAGCAATGCCTTTCATGAGTTCAGAGTGTGGTTTAAGCAAACTGTTTAGACTTTTGGCTGTAGATCTAGTGCTTCCTAACTCCCCAGTCCAGATCCATTGCTTTTAAACAGTTCTCTGGAGTGTTTTTACTGACAATCTTCCCAGGCTGACAAATCCTTTGTGCACTTAACACACTGTTCTGCTCATTTGTATCTACTCTCCTAGAATCCCAGAATGGTTTTGGTTGGATGGCACCTTAAAGATCATCTTTTTCCCACTCCACACTGCCACAGGCAGGGACACCTTCCACTAACTGAAGTTGCTATAGTTAAGATTTCAGTGAAAAATGGCAATTTATCATTTTCTTGGGCTGGCAGCAGGGACCTTTCACTTGCCACCATCATCAAGATGAGGAATCATCCTAGAGTGATTCGCTGGAGATATTTGTGGAATTGCTGCAAGTTGGAGAACAAAATAAAAACATGATGGCAGGTGAAAATAGCGAGGCTGATCACTGCCACTCACCTTCAAGTCTGACTAGCTGTGGAAGTTTTGTCTGAAAATCCTCCCATTGGCTCAGTATCACCTTCCTGATGAAATCTGGTGTATGATACTGAAGTGTTGGTGACAAATGATCCTCTTCAATGCAATTTTTGCTCAGTGTACAGCCTTGCAGAGCTTCTAATTTCTTAGCACTAACTGCACAGTACACCACCTCTTTAGACAGACATTTTGGGCACTAAACCCCTTAATGCTCCTTACCTGTACAAAGCGTTCTTCAACCACCAGAGAAGAATTGATTGTAAGGCAGATCTACAACATGCCATTAGTGATTTGAGTCCTGAATGATCTGAACGATTGAATCACTTTTAATGGTGCAAGAAGACTTGGCTAACAGGTTAGGTCAAAGCTGATCCTAAACCTTGAGGTAGGTAGCACTCATGTCTGAATTTCATGGCTTCAGTATTGACTTTATGAGCCATATGATGGCTCCTATGATGCATTATTCTCTCTTTCAAGTTGGACTTGTTCTACAGTTAATGGCTTTAACGCTTTTGAGTTGGCACTTTTAGCAGAGGTGACTACATTTCTTTTCACATGGCTCATGAACAGATAATCAGAGCCCTGAATAATACAGCTCGTGTTCTATAGGCATGACCTTTCTGAGGGAAAAAGGCTGTGGCATGTTAAAGAGCTTTTAGGGACTGTTTCTTTTAATGTGATATGAATTCTTTCTAAGAGTGATCTACACAACCACAGGACTGTTTTTTTGGTTGTATAATTCACCTGAATAAAAAGCTTTTAAAATTGAGGAGCAAGTGTATATGGACCTACATGTGGCAAATAGCCTCTAGAATCAAACTAAAATCTAAGGTTCAGTACAGCCAGATCAAAAATGGATGTCCTGCTACTGCCTTAGTTCAAGCTACATCAATTCCCTGTCTCATCTGTGATAAAAATATCAGAATTAGGACATGATTTAACATCTGTAACTACTATGAAATTGTGCATTGTGGTGCTTTTAATGTCATGAGCTTGAGATCTCCATAAGATCTTCTGCTCAGATAGCAGAGTCAAACTTTTTTTGCCAGGAAAAAGTCAGCAGTCCAAAATGACACAACCCTAAGGATAGAAAAAGCAACAGGGTTTTCTACTCATCTGAATTCAGCAGAGGAGATGAATGAACAAATTGAGGTACCTTAAAAAAAGGAGCAAGGTTCTGGTATTTGGGAATTTTACATTATGGGAAGGTTGTTTTATAACCTAGGAGAGAGATTTGGTCATGGACCAATTAAAGGCTGAGGCTTGAAAATTGTTTAGTGTTATGTATAATTACTTTTCCAACTATATCAGGAAATTATTTAAATGCAAATTAAACTATGCTGCCAGAAGGTAGATGTATAGCACTGAATAGAGCTGTTTTAGAAAACAATGCAATTTTAGGAAAATTACCTCCCTTGTCCTGAAGAAAAAACAAATGCTGTGGAATTAGTGGTACAAAAAATGTATCAGTATGATCAGTTAAGCATTGTTATTCTTCAGGATTTGAGCTGCTATAAAACTCCAAAAATGAGTAACAGAGGTTACCTAAGAAAGTCTGAAAGGAGACTTTTGAAACTAGACAATTTCCCTGGACTTTTTGTAGAACAAGGCATGTACCACTTAACTCCAGCTGTTTGGGAGGGTGGATGGAAAGTTGTGAAGGTTCTAAAGCTTAAAACTATCTTCTTTTGGTTCACAAAACTAGAGACTTTGTATATGCCAGTCAGACTGGTCTAACTTTACAACAATCCTGTGAGGCTGTTTGCCATTTTTATTGGGGGATTCCTAGAAACCACCAGGGTCCCACAGCACGCCTCTCTGAGCCATGTCCTGGACCACAGGAAGTCCTTCTAGGACCTTCAAAGGAAGGAAAAGTAAAAAAACCCACAAGAAAATAAGAAATTAACTCAGATTGATGTAGAGAGAATACCACAGCATACTGGAAGTGGGGTAGTAATTTGTTTGGCTTTCATGAGAAGACTGAACTCTACTGACATTCCCTTTCCATCCATCAAGGCTTACTGCAGGGTCATTCCAGGCTGTACCACTGGTCCAGAAAGAGTCAGGCTTGTGTGAGAAGTCCAGGAATTTAACAGTTCTTACTGTACATTCAGACTTTCCTTGGGGATGTTAAAAAAAATTAAAAAAAAATTTGTAAATTGTCACATTTAGGAGATCAAGAGAAAGCGATTCTGGTTGGTTTGCTCAGTCTGATTCTTTTACCATCTGATAGTGCACATGATCAGGGAACTCCTAGCGTTACAAAGTGGAGTTTACTCCTTCAAACAGGCTTGTGAAAGAAAAAGCCAAATGATTAATCAGAAATAGTGTCAGTGTGTGTGGAGAGGGTATGGTGTTAGCTCCTGTCCTGTTGTCTTTCTGCCAGCCTTGCTTGGTAACAGCTCAGAAACAGGTTTCCATGTGTCCAGAATCTTTTATCAAGAGCAAAATCTGAAAAATATTTTGAATACTTTTGGTGGATACAGGTTCTCCTAAAATGAAAAAAGAACCCAACCAAACTGAAAAAAAACCCAACAAAAAAACCCCAAAACCAAAACCAAACCAAACAAATTAACAAACAAACAAAAAACAAACAAACAAACAAAACCCCCAAAAAACCCAGGCGAAAAGCCCAACTCTAGCCAAACCTACACTTTTCAAAAGGAGTACTGGAAGCTGTTATCCCCACAGCCTGTCTAATAATGCTCAGAAACAGGGGACACAGTGACAAAACAAATGCAGTCTTCCCTGTAGACTGTCCCACAAGCTCCAGAGCTGTGAGTTTCCAGGGCAGCAAATGATTTAACACCGCATCTGAAACTCTTGCCCTTAATGTCTAGGAGCAGTCACAGGTACTGGAGGTGGGCAGGGAGCCCAGTTCCTATCTGCTCAGAAATTCTGAGAACAGTTGAGATACAGCCCCTAGAAAAGGGGGATTCAAATTGCTCTAGTAATAACACAAGGCAGGAAACAGCAAGGCAAAATCAGATAGAGATCTTGCTAAGGATTGGCATTTCCACCAGTGTAAGGGAGCCATCAGGTACCCCAGTGACAAAAGGGAGAGCAATTTTCTTATGTTGATAGCACCCAGCACAGACCCTCGTGGGCAGGGAATATGTCCACCTTTGTGCAAATACATATGGCCAAATATTTCTCTGGGGTGCATAATAAATATATAATTGCAAGGCTTTTCCCACACCTCCCTAGGAACTTACTGTGACAGCTTCTGAAGGACAAATGCCAGTAGCAATCAGCATCTGGCTAGCAATGTTTCAAGCAATTGTTTGCCCAAGGAAAAGTTTCCCTCTTGCTAGTGGTGCAAAAAACCGAGAGAGTGCCTGGGATGAGATCTGCACCCTGAAACCTGAGGTGTCAGTGTGCCTTGCACAACGTAGGGAATTTGGGACCAATATCCCACCTATTCCCTTCTTATTTCCCATTTCCAGCAGCCTACACCTCTGTCTTCCTGGCATGAAGGTGTTAAGAAGTTGTGGGGCAGAGCTTTGGGTATACTTGGAAAACCTCCTGTCCCTTATTCCCATGGCTTTTGAAAGCCTCTTGCAGGCTCACTGCATTACGAATGTCTTTACTGAGGGCACTCAAACCCATCGTAAAGATGCAGAGCCATAAATGTTGATCAGGTTACAGTAGCCAGGTGTGCACCACATGCAAAGGAGCCTACTGGGGATAAAAGTTTAAATTACTCTGTTGCAGATACAGCAGTCTTGTGGTGTGCTGAGGCCTCTTTATGTCACTCTGGCAGCTGAAAAAAGTTTTAAACCATTATTTTGCCTAAAAAGCCTCCTTGAATAGGCCACAAGTACATGTCTGCTTATTCATAGCTGAAATTAAACTGCCTAACAGTAAGGATTTTGCTTTCCAGAGCATGTGGTAGAGTACAGGGTGAGACAGAACTTCTCCACAGGAATGTGAATGTGCTGCTGGGGCAGGGGAGGCTTCTGCTGCCCTGTGGGACAGACTGTTCTCATATAAGCATTGCTCTTCCCTCTTTTTCTCAAAAGATTGTTCTAAAAAATGAGGCCTTCATATCCTCTGAGAACAGTTATGTGGGAAATAAAAAATAATGTGAAGGCACAGGATCATTCAGAAAAAGTCTGTCAGCAATTTGGTCAGGGGAACACTGAAGCAGGAATCAAGCTCCCTGCGAAATGGTGACTTCTGTTGACAAATCAGATCCCTGTAGAAGGTTTTTGACAGTTTGGCCCTGGATGCCTGTTTTCACAAGATTTTTGTTCTTTTGGCATCTCTCTCTGGCCTGAAAGCAGAGGAAGGTCATGTTTACCTAGCAATATATAATTTATATAACTTGAATTTGAGGGGAACTCTTTTGATATGAAATATGGATTGTACTGCAAAGTCTGACAAGCTGTCACAATGGAGGAAGGGACCCTGTCCTTTGTTTAGCTCTGAGAAAAATACAGCAGGATGGTGATAAACACAAGATACGTGTTGCCTTGGGAGGAAGCTAGACAGAGCATTTCAAAGGTGTGCCCAAGGCTGTTGCAGATGAGCTGAAACCTTTCTGCCTACACAACTAGGACACCTTGGTACCTCCAAGGTCTACTTCAACATCCACCTGTTAAGTTCCTGGCTTTGTTTTTACACGGCTCAGGTATCTGGTTTTAAGCTGCTCATTTAGGAGAGAGTAAAAAAGCTGCCAGAGCATACTCACCATGAAGGAATATGTATCTAGGGAGAAACTATGATTCAGCTTTCTTGGCATCTTCTTTCTTTGCAAATAACAAGAAACAGAGGACTTGGAAGTTCAGGCAGCCCTTTGCACTTAGCCAGGCATAGTAAGTCAGTAATGCTCATTTACTCATCACTGATAGTGCATGAAGGCCATGTCTGTACACACACACTCTACTGTACACACTATTTCGGTGGAGTTATTCTTACTATTGCTTAATCAGGAAAGATATTCTTTAATGACCTTCACATCTGAGAGGAAAAAAAAGTTTAGAAAAAATCAGAGCAATGATATAAGTTCTCTTAAAAGCTTAATTAAAACACAAAACTTTTGATTTCAGGCAACTAAATGAGACATTTTGTGCCTTTAAATTAAGTGTTCCAATACTTTCTAAGCAAAATATGCTTATGGCTGGAACTGTCTTCAAGATTATAATGGTCTGGATTAGCAGCGTTTCAGATGTGCACCTCAAAGCAAAACTGAGATTTTGCTTCCCAAAGCCTAATGAGAGCTGAAGATGCTCTGCTTCTGCCTGTCAGCATTGGCAGCTGCTTAGGAAGCTGAAGGACATAGATGAAAAAGCTATGGAAAATTTGGAGAAAAAAATGTAAATGATGGTGCCTCTCTGGAGTTAGATGGCCAAGTATAAATGCCCATAAACATCTGACTGAATGTTCAGGGGCAACCTGAGACTCACTGTCCATTTGGGAGCAATACCAAAAAGATGCCTTTTTTCCCAGCTGAGCCATTCACCTGTTCAGCCTAAGGCATCCCTCAACATTTGGGTGAGGGCAAAAGGAGAAGAGGAGCTTGGTTTTCAGCCAAATCTCAGCTTTGGAAAGTAGCTTTCACCTGCCTAAATTAAATCTAATTGCACATGGTTGTAGCTTTTGCTTTTACACCCTTCCCTAAAATATTGAATAGCAGCATGGTAGGTAATTAAATATCTGTCATGCCTTTTCCCAGGTCTAACAATGCTTTAGGGATATATATGATGCATGATTTGTACAACCAGTTAGTAAAAACTTTGTAAAGCACTTTGGGATTCATCTGAATGAAAGGTATGACCATAAATGTAAGATCATTCTCATTATCATTAATATTCTTTTATGAGGGACCTTATCAAAAGCATTTTGAAAAGCCAAGTAAATTATATCCACCAGGTCACCTTTATGTACTATTTTATTAACTTTTCAGGTGAGGAATTGCTTTGAAGGAACAATATTTCCTTATGGTGACTGAAGTGGGTTTTCTCCCTATTGTCATTTATTTCCCTTCATTATGGTCACATTATGGGACACAACTGAGGTCAAGGGCCTGTTGTGCTTAAGGCTGCACAAACTTGAAAGGAAAGAACGGTGACATTTTAGGAACCTTGGGAAAAAAAATTAATAAAAAACGCAAATAAACTTTCTGGTTTTGTCCACGCTGAGTTCCTTGTGCTTGTGTCCTGTGTGGCATCTGCTGGGTGGTGGGACATCATCTTCCAGCCAGGGTGTCTCTACCACTGCTGGGTTGTGAGCCAGCCCAGGGACCCTGCACCATCCCTGCAGTGCTGGGGCTGGGGACTGCTCCTGCTGTAGCTCCCAGGGAGATTTCCCTCACTGTTGCTGCTCAATAGGAGCTGTCATTGAGTCCTTCCATTTGTTTTCAAGGGAGATTTTATCACAGTTCAGCACTGTGATTTCGGGTCTGGTCTGGCGGGGCGGAACATGGCAAAAGAAATATATTGGGGCAGGAATGATGGAGTGCCCAAAAATAGAACTTTAATGATGGTAAAATAACAAACACAGGGACTGCATGTCCCGAGGGGCAGCATCCAAAGACCCAGGGGCATGGCTAGCTTAACAGTATATGGGGTTACCTGAGGGCAGGGTTCCCATCTTGAGCCTGGGACAGGGACATGACCTTGCATGTCAAACGTCCCGAACCAATGGAGAGCTAGAACCAGAAACATGGCCTATTTTGGAATGATCCCATTAGCATCCTTTCAGTATCCTGCCTCCCATGGTCTCAGGTTTATGCCTTCTACGTAACCTACCTGGGCTAAGCTATTGACCATCCCAGCTAATTTGATTGTCACAGGATTTCACCCTGTGAGGCACGTGGGGCAGCTTATTTGACAGGTTCACTATTGTGTGGTTTGTTTTCTCTACAGCCTGGGCTGGGAACCAGCTACTCCAGGTGATTTACTGCCCCAATGAGCTCCCCACCACATAACTCCTTCCTCAGGTCCTGTTCACCTTCCACAGTGTTAAAGTAAATCACTGCTGAAGTCACTCTCTAATTTCCCACAGAAAGTGGCAGAGACAAGGAATCTCTTTAGTTACATCCATACAAATAACTCAGGCCAAGGTTTTATTCCTGCTTCAGCATCCTGATTTTCAGCCTCCCCCTCTCCCCACAAAGATAGAGGGCTGTGCAGAAGAAATGCCTGCTTTAGCACATCTGACAGCAAGTAACCATGGAGAGTGGTGTCTTCCAGCAGATACATATATTTCAGTTAATTAGGTACAATAAAGCTGTCACATAACAACAGCGCTTTCTAAGTTTCACTCATTATATGCCTGGTTGGGGGTTTAATTTTTTTTTCTTCTCTACTGCATCAGAAATACCTTGATTTTTTTTTTATAGACCTATATCTCTACATCACTTTCCTTTGTAGCTTGTCTGCTTTTACTCTACCCTCTCTTCTTCTCTTTAGTCAGATCTCTTTTTAATTTTAAAAATAATGTTTATTTTCAATAAATCCTGCTCAACCATGCAAATTTCATTCTTCCTGTTCTTATTTTCAGATCAAAGGTCTAACCACCATCTGTCTCTCTAGCACAGATTCTTAAATAGCCTCCAGACTGATTACATTAGCCAAACTCACCCTTGGTACAACTCCTGGGGCTGCTACAGGAGTTACTCTAGGAACAAATTTGTTCTAAGTTGTCAAAGAGTTTCACTATGCCCTTGAGCCTTCTGTTAATAATTTTTTTCATAGTTTTTAAATCTGGCCTTTTAAAGTTCACCCTCACTGCATTACCCCTAGGAGAAAAACCTTCTATTATGATATCAAACCTAATTGCACAGTGATTATGATTACCCAGTGGATTTCTTACTCTCACCTCCCTTAACTCCTGTGCATAATTTAGCGGAGTAGAGATTCAGTCCCTCCAACAAAGGACTCCTCTGAAAAGAAGTCTTTAAGTAATATCAATTAATTGGCTTTTCATACCATGGGCTTTTCAACTGATAGGCAGCAGAGGCGTGGAAGTCAGAGCTCTTCCACTACTGACTCAGTGCCCTCCAAAGGGTCAGGCTGCATTGTCCCGGGGGGGGTCCTCAGAGTCGCAGAATCATGGAATGGCCTGGACTGGCCTGGACTCACAGCATGGCAACAGGGACACAGAGGAACTCCTCTAAAAGCCAGAAAAGTGAAAAAGCGTAAGGTTTGGAAATTAAAAACTCTCTATGTGATAATGGGCAGAGGATAAGAGAAAGGAGGGAGGTTGTGGGGTTCGGTGCACCTTTGGGGTGGGTGTTTGGTGACTGCAGTTCTTCCAGCACAACAATATGTGTTAATACAGCTGCACACCCGGGTGAAGGCTTTTGGACCCTGCTCTCACTCTTTTGTTCTCAAAACTCTCTATAATGAGCTTGATGGCAGCCCAGACCAATCTGTTTGCTGGTTTCCATGAACTGAGACAAAATTGAATAATCTGTAGGGAGCGTGTTGCTAATTTCTGAATGTAACAACTCCTGGTGACTTCACCGGGTCATTATGAAAATGTTTCCCCTTCAAGGGCTCCTGGAAATTCAATGGAAATATTTAGGGCTGAAGACAGAAATAAATATTCTGGCCTTTTTAGGTTTATGAGTGGTAGCACTTTACCTGAGTTTCAGACATCCCTTTTATAAATAGTGGTTAGAAGAAATGCAGTTCACAGAGCTAAAAAATTAACACTCTTTTTCTTTATTAAAAAAGCTGTGGTTGCTGCAAACGAGTGAAGGAAATAAGAACTAGCCCATAAAGATTAATTCATCACGGAAGAAATTTCCTCTATGAGAGGTAAAGCGTAGTAGGGTTCTAACTGCTTGTGATAAATGCAAATGAATATTTTGTTTGCCCTAGCGACTGCTAATATACATATTTATCTTAATGCATTTGGAAAAAAAAATTAACTAAAATAAAATAAAGCTCAATGGCTTGTTCTAAATGGAATCCCAGCATTGGCAGAAAAAGATGTACAAGGCACTTTGCTAAGCACTCTTTGAGTGTAGAGCAGTGCTGCTGAAAAGAACATAATGGGCTATTGCCTTTCAGCTTTGCCGTTGTGGCTGCATGATGCTGTTGGGCAATCTCCTGCTTTACATGTGGGTCGTGCTGAGCAGGGGCTGGTGCTGATCTTGGGCCAAGCAGAAGCTGTGCTTGGATTGGTACCAATCCTGTTGTGTCCTGCTTTTCACCTGTCCCTGATGCGAAGTCCTCCCTGCTGATGGTTCATGATTTCCTCGGAGACAGGAGGTGGCGTGACAAGCTAAAGCACTCACAGAAACATTTGGACGCTGCAGGCTTTTATTTTTACATGGATCTGACATGCCACTTGAGTGTCCTCGCTGTTGTCTCTGGCTGACAGCTCAATATCGCCCTGGACGTTTTCTGCGGTTGTTGTTCGCAGCACTCTGCTTTCAGGAGGTGGTCATGCAAGCATTTGGATTTGTTCAGACAATCACATCAGCCTCTCTGTGGCCACTCAAGCTTTCTCTGTGCTCCTTTTCCTTTTGAATCATCTATTCGCCAAGATGCATCCTGTGCATTTACACAAGGACCTTAGGCACAAATCAGCTGGGATTTCATCTCTGATACGTCAAGAAAACACATTCTTGTCTTTAAGGACATGTGTTGTAGAATGCCATGCAATAAACATAGGAATAAAAATCACAGAGTTATTTAAGTCCAGAGTGGAAAAAAAAAAAATCCCACTGATTTACTATGCCTAAAGGTTTCCTCTCCCTGCAGTGAATGTTTTTATTAGTACTGGATGCATAGAGAAATTGAAAAGAGAAACCCAGCCTGGCACCATCAGATTAAGTCTTTGTCTCACCATGCTCGAAGCATCCTTACCACCAGCATCTACAAGTGCAGGTTGATATGAAAAGAAATAAATAGTAGACAGGGATCCACAATAAGCCACATCCCACTCTGCCCATCCTGCCAGGCTGCTCTAAACTCTCTAGGAGATGGGTGCCAGTCCAGGGTAGGGGATTATATAGGTCTGTGTAGATTCTGGTAAGGGGTGAGCTATGTTACCATTAGGTAGCTAATGCATTCCTTGAAAAACTTCCTCTCCTGAAGTAAGTTTAGCTAAACCAAATCAATTGAAGAGCTTTCAATGACTTAAGAGTGTACCCAGACTATGCAGTGGAGGATAATTTGTACAATCAGTGGAACAGAGGGCAGAACTGTGTCTGAACCAGGGAGCCAAAGGCAATAATAGCTAACGTGTATCCATAAAAAATTCATGGGAAATTTCATCTTGGGTAAAAGAAAATGAATAACTATGTTGATTAAGTATTAAAAGTTCATTTTATTTTTAGAAATACTCAGAAAATTGAAAACATCTGGGAACATTATGCAATTCTTTTTACGTAATAGCTTCCATTTACATTTCATCAGTGCCATCAGTTTAACCCTGACCTGTATGGAGGCAACCCACAAGATCCAGTCTTCTTTCTTGCTGGGCTGCAAGATGTGGCTGCAAGAATTCAGGCCCCTCTCCCCAGACAGAAAAAAACCTCATGTATATAAATGATGATCTATGTCAGAGCACCATGCCCAAGCCTTTCTATACATCTGATTTTCACCATCCCCTAGTGAAGTTGTACATCCCACTGTACCAAGTTTGAGATGTGAATGGCAGGAAAATGTCTCAATCTGTTTAATCTGTTAAAATGTTGAATCTCTGTGAATTTGCCCTGGGGACACCCCATAGAGTTAGATGTTTCCCCTGTTAAATCACAAGAAAGAAGCTCCCACAGAAAGCTTAGATCTCCAAAGATATTTTGATAGGTCATGACAGAGGTTGGCATCTTGAGGGTAGAAATTGAAGTGCCTTTAAGTGTCTACTGTCACTTCTGCAGTGACAAGCCCAGGTCTGTTGATACTTAACTGCAAGATATTTTATTCAGGATGTGCTGTAATATTATTCTTTTAACTTTTCTATAAGCAGGTGGAACACAGAGCCATAGGTGTATTAGCAGCATCAGACTGGGCATGAAGGGTTGTGTTTTCCCTGGAAGAAAACACCAGAGAGCAGCTGAGAGCAGGCAGAAGGGGTATAATGTGGAGCTCCAACCCCTCCAAAGGTCTCTGGCAGACAGTAGAGCAAAAAGACAGCAACTTTTTGGATCTCCTTTCACCTCTGCAAGTGTCCTTGCTTTCGCCCAGATTTCTGCAATTTCCATCAGGTACAAATACACCAGAGCAGATTTATTTTGTCCATCATTAAAAGGCTCATTCACAGTCATTGCATCAGCTCTCAACATGGGGCGAGACCCTGTCCTACAGGGAGCTGTATTCCACATCCCGTGGAGCAATCACCTTTCAAGGACAAGGCTCGTCATTTCCTCCCATGCAGAGAAGCTGCCAGCAGGAGGAACCTGGTTTCATTTGTGTGCATTTTTGAGACTGTGGCAGGAGATTAACTCATGTAGGATTTACCAGATGTCTCTCAGTGGAGTGGGCTGCTTTGAAGAGCAAAAGAGTTCTTCAGTCTATGCCTAACCAAAGGAATGAATCATACACCTGCACACTTGCATTTCTTTCAAGGACACGGTGCCCTATGGAGGTGGGGGGTTCTTTTCTTGCCTGGAGAATCTCACATCATCACAGGAAGAATATTGGAGGAATGGAGAAGAGACAATACATTGACTTTGCTTTATAGCCTGCCTCCCTAGTCTCTCTGGCAGGTCAGATAAGCCCTGTCTAATCTTGCATTAAAAAGTTTTACCAGTGTCTGCTTTCTTTCTTTTTCCTGTCCTCCCCATTTTAACGTTCCCTTAACACTTGCTCAGCTAACATAAGGTCTTTCACCATTTAAGTGCTAGCAGAAATATGCTTCTGTGCTTCTCTGGCTGATTTCCTGTGAAAGGAAAGTAGATGGCACTGAAAGACATCTGAATCATAGACTGAGAGCTATCTGAATCAAAGCAGAGGTTTCCTAGAAAATCTAATTGCAGTGGGGAAAATTCAGCTGGTCACACTCATATTGCTGGCTGGGATGTTCCCAGTGAGCCATGCAAAGTACCCGGCATAGGTGCAGGGTCAGAAGCATTTGCCACTCAGGAGTTGTCTCAGGAGCTGAGGGCAGCAGTGAGATGTGGAGTCCATCCTCAGCCAGTGCTAAGCACTGTTTGGAGCTCATGGTGACGGATGGGTTGGATGGGTAATGGAGCCTGGTCTTTCTCACTGCCTTCAAGGACTCTGATTGATTTGTCCAGCTTGCCATGATGAAGTCATTAATCTTGATGACACTTGCTGCAGCTCAGCCTCTGGCATGCCAGAGTAATTCTTTTTGCACCTGCCAACAGACAGGTCAGATAGCAGCATATGCACTGTTTGGAAATTGTGCACCTAATTCCTAAGAAAGGTGTGATAAGAAGCCACTAAAAGAAACAGGTCAGGAGATGTAGTGCCTGTAGTACAGACTGGAGGCAAGCAGCTTGTTTCCTCTAGTGAAAGAAAGGAAGGTATGGACTACTTTTTCAAGAGTTTGTAACATTCCCATGACAAATCCAAGGCAAATACCACTAATATTAAGCCTGTGTGTAATGGTTAAATGTTTAAATTACTGCCCACTGAAAATCTACCTTCTTTTTTTATCATAGCTCTAACTCTGGAGAAATGTAAGTTCAAATGATTGACCATAAATCATAGTAAATTCCCCTGCTAGCAAGGTTAGAGTTAGTAGATTATTGATCAGTGTAATGTTAAGTGGTAAATTAATTTTTCCCCATCAGCACTCTTAATGGGTACTTGCATTTTAAGAGGTAGCAGGGCTTTGCATTGAATTAGCTTGGAGAGTTAAATAGTATGAACAGCTGGTAGATTCAGCCCAGCTCACTACCAGAGCCCTCTGCATGCTGTTGTTCAGGCATGTTTCAAAGCTCTTTTTTTCCTTTACCATTGAGACTGGTAAATCCTTTGTTGAGAGGTGGGACAGGTTTGCAAACAGTGAGATAAGAGGATGGTATCTCCCTGTACTATCGCCCACTGACACCTGTTTACACTTGACTAATTTTCCAATTATACAGAATCTTCTCATTGCTGTGATGGGGAGTCCCTGGAAAAGAGGTTGCCAGTAGTCTTGCTGCACCTGAGAAGAAACCTGAATATGTGATGGCAAGCAGCTTTTGAGGCAATATTGTGCTTATAAAGGGGATAATAATAGTGCTGGGAAAATCATCTGTTCTGTGCATCTCTAGGAACTGATTGACTGAAGAGGTCCCTACTCCATTGCTACAAACACCCCTCTGTCAGAGTCTGGAATTCTGAGAGATATTTCTTTTTATGTTTAAGAGATTTTATAATCTCTGACAAACAGTGTTTTTAACCTTTGTTCATGGAAAAGGGGCTTTTAAGCTCTGAAATGAAGCAGAGTTTTCAAGAGTGTGTATTAGACAGTAGAATAGTGTGTAGTTTTATCACAGGGTGAGAATTTTAGATATATGGGGTTTTTAGGATGGCAGACAGGTAAAGGCAAGATGGAAGAAGCACATGGCTTTTGGGTTTCCTTCTTCTTCTTCATCTGCCTCCATCTTCTGCTGTGAGGTGGCACATTATAGTTGGCTTAGAATAGAGTCTAACCTTCTAACATAGATAATAGTTATTGGAGTAGAATTATAATTACTGATTGTAGTATAAATATCCACGCCACCCTGAGGGTGGGAGCATTTTAGCATTGGGCATTTGTGCATTTTGTAGTTAGCATTAGAGCATTTTGTATTAAGCATTTGGCATTTTAGGATTTTAGTATTTCATAGTGAGTAGTTGAGCACTAAGCATTTTGTATTAGGCATTAGGCTTTTAGCATTTTGGTAATGGAGCTTTGGAGTTTTGTGCCTTGAACTGACCTGCACTGAAGAGCTTTGCAGGTCAGGAACAGAATGTAATGATAAGAAATAATAAACTATAATGAAGAAAACATAAGAAGAAAAGTCTCCTGACCAGTTCTTTCAAGATCTCTGGCTGGTGAAAACAAAACTTTACATTCTCAGAAGAAGAAAAACAGCAAAACAGCAGAGACAGAGAAAAACAAACAATAAAAAAATTTATGATTCTGAGACCCCTCAGACATTAAAACCATCTTTGATTTACTGTGCTCTTCTTGTATGACACAACATAATTTACATCTTCCAGTTTTTTGGATGAGACTCCTTAAGTTTTTAAAGACTACCAGGCTCAGAAGGGGGAGTGAGGGTGACCTGGTTCCACAGTGTAGTTGTCCTGTGATGAAAAATTTGGCTCTTTGGGGCCTTGGGACTTTGGTGGACACTTGACACACTCTATTTGTGTTACATAGATCTAGTCTGGCTACCAAAGGTAGAGTTGGTGTCCAGCTTTGATCACCCACTGAAAGTGAGATGAAAGCTTGTAAGTCTGGCCTAGAATAAAATCATTTCTTCCTTATACTAAGGTGTCAATATCTTGTCTCAATTTGCAAAGCCTTACTCTGTGCTGACTGATGCATTATCACTGTACATACACAGACAACACTCAGGAACCCTGTACTTTCCAGAACTTGCTGTGCATAGCAGTGGATGGATATGAGATATATTAATGTGAAGAATCCATGGAAACTAACATGGGAAATCAGCAATCACCCTTGCTCAGCCAAACCTCAGAAAAAAATGCTATTTCACTCTTGGAGAATTTGTGAGATGAGAAAATATTCCCTCTTTTAAAATGGAATGAAAAAATCAAACTCTTGATTTTTTTTTTTTTCATTGAACCAATAAGTTGTAAATAAATACATAAAAAGATAATTTTGAACACTTCATTTTGAGCTCTTGACATTTTCCAATGTTTAATTCCTCTAAAGTACAATTTTCAAAGCAATAAAACTGCATCCTTTCTCCCTTTACCTCAAGTCTTTAAATTGCGTTTTGTGGGGACTTCTTGCCTGGCTCTGTTAATAGGGAGTTGTTAATTAGAAACTTTAGACTTAACCATCAGGCAGGGAGCAGCACTGTGCTGTGGTTTGCATGGGGTGGGTTTAGTTTCTTTCTTCTCTCTGTGGGTGCCAGGACCCCTTGGTCAAGCCAAGCTGGCACAATGATGTGAGCTGCAGATCCAAACACTTTTCTGATTGCCCTGGCTGGGACACGGGCATGGGAAGCTGCTCTGGCTGTGACTGCTGGTTTGTCATCACACTTCTTCCTCCAGAGAGATTTTCCTGGGAGGTGGCAGCCACTCCTGGCTGATGTCCCTTTGTCACATAGAGCCTGGGATGACCTCTCTCCTGACCATCTCCCTATAGAAGGCAGTGACCTGTTGGGGTGGACCAGCAAAGCAGATTGTGAAATTCCTCTGCCCACGGGGCTCCCCCTTCCACTGCTGGCTCAGGATATGATCACAGCTTTTACTGCAGATAAAAGTGGGATCATTCAACAGATATTCAGTTCTGTGATTTCTCAAAGGGTCAGACACCTTCTTTTGGTGGCATGGGATTTTACTAATGCAAACATTACATACACACTCTCACACAGACACAGACTTACACATATACACATATTGCAAACATATATATATATATATATATATGCAAAAAATATACTCATATGTACTTAAAATTGGTGTTTATGCTTATATTTGTGTTCATTGACACACAGAAGAGAAAGGTTAATGTGTTTTGCAAAGACAGAGGACACTTGTTTGTTCACCAGGAAAGAAGAAGGAATCAATATGTTTGGGTTGGGGAAATGGATTATCCTTAAACATTCTGCACAAGACAAAGAAGTTTCTATTTGATGTTGATGCTGATGTGAGTTTGCTCTAAAGGTCAGTCCAATCACGCTATTTTGGCTGTAGCCAGCACAATGAAACACTGCATTCAATCTTTCAGAAATTTGCATCTGTTTTTCTGCATGGTACTGCCTTAAGAGCAAGTTTACTTTATGGAAGTGGAAGCAGGCAGGTGCATGTGGTGTTTCTGAATAAAGATGAATATTTTTGTTTCAGCTTCCACTTACGTCTTTCCTTTAAAGAGATTTTTTTCTTTTCTTTTTTTTTTTTTTCCCCTGGTTATTCCATTTGCAATATTGCAAGTTCCCACACAATAAAAATCCTCTTATCCCTAATTCAGGACTAATGTAAGAAATTTCAGACCTGATATTTTTCATTTTTTAGACTCCACTGTATATATTAGGCTGATGAAAAATTTGGGGTGTGTGCACATGTGTGTTCTGTCAGTCCAAATTTAAACCCCACCTTCTGGTAATCCAGATGTCTATGCAAATAAACTGTTTGCATGGAGCAACTCCATTAGCAGACAGCAAGTGTTGGCTCAGATCTTGCTTCAATAACAGTTAAGGGGAGCACAAGGTGTGCTTGAGATTACAGAAAACCTTGCTTTCCCATCTCAGGCTAATTTTGGAAATGATTTCCCAGAGTAATTTTGGATAAAGAGGTAAAGCCTTGCGCATTTTAGTGAAGTGAAAAAAACAATTATTGCTCAAGGGAACAGGAAAATTTTATTTTTCAAGATTTTTTTATATTTCTGCCCTCCACAAGCAATAAAATTTATAAAGAACAGTTGTTTAACACCTCCCAAGTGAAAAAGATCCCAAAAAACCTCACAGCAAAATTGTGACTGTGAAACTATCACAAATATACCTGAAACTGAGATGGGCTGCAAATGGCCTTTTCCTGGCATCTTTTGCAATTTTGAAAAATTCACCAGGTGTACTAAGCTGCAAGTGCATGGTGAGCATGCATTTAGAAGTGACAGTGTTGTACATAAAATCAGCACCGTGTAAAAATCCTTCTGTTCCTTATTTGTACTTTTGAAATGCATGTAATGTGCTGCAGAATTTTAAGGCTCTATGCTGTGCAGCACCATGATGTGACCACAGAAGCCAAATAATTTGTTTCTATAAAATATATCCAGATGTTTGCCTTTTGGCAAGGATGGAAGCAAGCTGAAACAGCAGTGAAATAAATTTTGTAAGTAATAAAAAGCCTAATACTTTGTTCCTTTCTTCAGTCCTGATAGTTTCATTATTTGTTTTACTTGATCCAAGGCTGCAAGAAGGAAACACAAAAGGAAATTTTTTGATGAAGTGTCCAAAATTAATATCACTGCCCTGACACAGCAGCAGCAGTGACATAAAAAACAAATAATGCTTAGCTACAGAGTTTTGTTTTCAGACAGATAATCAAAAGGGAACTTGGGGAGATAGTCAATTGCAGAGAGACCTGGTGATTTGAACAATGTCCCAGTACAGAGCACCTCTGCTGTGATTGGGGGTACACGAGATTGGAAAGTGCTCGTGGGGAGCAGGGAAAGTTCTTGGGGATCCTGGTTGTGGTGGCATCTGCCAACATCTCTGCTCCCATCCAGCCACAGGCCACAGCACGTGATGGCAGGGCTTGGTGGAGGGAGGAGGAGAGGAGGGGATGTGCAGGGCATCCACCAGCACTGGGTGCTTGTCCTTCTTCACATTCCTCTACTCCTGCTGAGGGACCCTGGTCCTGCTGCAGCATCTTCTGAAATTTCACAGAAACCCTTAAAGCTGCATGAAGTGACAGAGATGTCTCCAGCTGCACCACACATGGGTCTCAGATGAAAGTACCCAGGTGTATAATTAGATGCCAGCAGCAGCAGGGTGCTGCACAGCAGTTGATGTAGACATCTCACCTGGAAATCTATTACCGCTGAGGCTCAGTTTGTTGTCTTTATGGAGAGGTGGCATTTACTGGAAGGAAATGAAGACCAAAAGCAGGAATCTCAGCTTTTTTCATCTGCTGATATTCACGCACCTGAAGGAAGGAGGCTGTGGCAACTGCAACCTGATTTCCTACCCAGCTTGGAAAGAGTAGTCCAGGTGATAACCAAAGAAATGGTTCTCCTCAAGTCTCCTATGGACTCCTCTATGCCTCCTGCAAACAGTAGGGAAACAGTGTTTCCCAGGACAAACTCAGGGTGAAATTCACTCCTGGGGAAGACCTCACTGCTGGCTTCAGCTGCCTGACAGTAGTAGGGAAGGCAGAGATTCTTCTCAGCAGTGAGAGAAGAGATTTGCAGAAAGAGACTCAGATTTATTTCCTCCAGTGATAGTGGTCAAGCATGGGAACCAGGGTCTGAGGAAGCTGTGAATTCTCCATGCTCAGAAATACTCAAACGTTGGCTAGACATAATCCTGAGCATCCAGAGCTTGAGCTGGCCCCATCCTCTGCAGTGTTTTGGACTGGAGACCTCACAGCTCTACTCAAATTGTGGGGAACAACATTAGGCTCCTAAATGTCTCATTCCAGGTGGAGTTTTGCAGTAAACAAGAATGACAACAACATCATTTTCCCTCCTCCAAACTTCCTTTGTGAAGAATGTCATACACTTTGTCTGGAAAGGCCAGGCTCCACATGTAACCTTTTGGTTTTCATTCTGCAGAGGTCATAATCCTCCTTTATTGCCAATGGTTATTGGTTTAATCTGTAGCTCTCTGGTGACCCTAATCCAAGTATCACCAGCTCAATCCTTGCTAAATCAACCAAAACAGATTCCATGGCAAAAACATCACTAGTGTCTTCCTCCTCCAGGAGTTTTTCTAGTTTTTACTGATGTTCACCAACAGTCTGCAGAATCACCATGCTACTAAGTTACATTAAAGTCATCTTCTTAGAAAGGACTTACTGATGACTTATACTCAAATGTGCAAATAATATGCTTGTAGAACATTAAAATGGTTGTAATAGTGTGGTAATAAATTTCTTTTTCAATATAGATGATTAGAAATTTCAGTAGTTAGAAGCTATTAATGTACTCACCATAAAGCATGAAAGTCCATCCTCATGAAACCCTAAATGACAGTACTGCCTATAAATTTTACTGGAGGTGGAAAGCGCAGTAATTATATGGCTGGCATTAGATGTAGCTCTTTCCACAGAGTGGCAGATCTTTTCGTCCAGTTGTTAAGCAATATTTTTGGCCATAGCCAGTAGCCAGGGTATACTGCAAATAATATTCTTTTCTGTGATGGATTTCTGCACAAACAGAAAGAAAGAGATTTTTTATTAAAAGAAAAATTGGCAAACAGTCAAGTGTAGATGGCTTTGAGAGCAGCAATGCAATAAAGAGCACTGAGCATCTGGTTCAGTGTTGTTTGACTGACCTATGTGGATGGTGATGACTGAAAAACCCATTAGCTGCTGGCAGAGAAATGTGTCTGATATTATCATCTAGGCACTAACATGGATGTGTTGCAAAATCACCAGCTCCATTGGCATTCTCACTGGCAGGAGCAGCAGAACTGTCAGGGAGTGGGTAGTCTGGTATGGAAACTAGTCTGTGCCCAAATAATTCTTTGAAACACCAGATAAATGGAAAAATATTTTTGATTTTTTACCTGCTTCTCCAGCTTGGGCTGTGAAATGAGATGTAGGGTTGTTCCCTGCCTCCCATACAGCAATTATTTTAAGGTACCAATGGCAAACGCCTTCCTCTGAGGCTCCACTTTGAGGCTCTCATCCAAACTAAACCTTGTATTCAGTAAAACACTTCACAGAAGTATTTGTGTCCTTCTCCTGTTTTATGACTGCACTGTACTTCTTTGACAAAACACCTTTTTTTGCATTTAGTTCTTGAAAGAAGCTCATTGTGGCAGGACAAGCTATTGTACTTAGTAGGATTCTTCAAGTAACAGGATCAAATTCTCAGGCTGGCAAACTCAAGTGTTTACAGCACAGATCATAATGGAAAGTATCTGGCTGGCAATGCCTTCTGATTTCTCATTAAATAAATGAAAAATATTCAACACAATGTCATATATTTCTGCTGGAGCTAAAAAATGTTTATGAAGATATGCTCTTCTACCCCCAAGCTCTCTCTCTGATAGACTTTGATCATGTACATGGAGAAAAACAAACTGAAAACAATCATTGCCAGAAATATAAATAGTTGACCAATATGATATATTAAAAAATTTGGTTTTGCTTGTCAATATTATAAGCAGCTAAAGTACAAATCAGTCAGTCAGAAAATAGGTTTTAGGATAAATTTAACATTTGAAGATCATGACAGGCTGGATAGAACTGTCTCTGCGACTAATATTGCTTAGTCTATGTATTTCTTTTTTTCTTTCAATTTGAGCTCTAATTCAGCACGGAAGTCAGAAGAGCTGTTCTTGGACACAGAAATTCTTGAGGGAAAATGAAACATCATCTGCTAATGTTCAGGACCTTTTTAAATCTTGCACTCCAAAACTTTTCCTATGACATCATCATCAAACCCCAATGGTGAAACATTTGGAAGGACTAAGGTCTTCTGACAAATAGAATGACACAAAGGAAACCTCAATAACTTACACTTGGAAGGGTTTTTTTTCAGAAATCAGAGATGTGGGCATAGTTCATTAACCCAGTATATCTTCCTCTGTCTTCTGCATCACCACTTCAATGGTCAAATAATATGGCGCAGGCCTCAGTGATAATTGTTTTGCTCAGAATTATTCAAGCGTATAACAGAGGGAACATGCAAAAAGTCAGCTCAGAGAAATTTGATTTAAGGTCTTGATTTCCTGACTCTAGAAGAAAATTTCCTAGTGAGTGGTAAGAACTGGCAGATTTAGACAACAGATGAGCACACAGAGGTTTGGGGGATCAAACCTAAAGACATTTAAGACATGGTCAGAATTTAGAAGCATGTGAGAACCTGCTCAGTGTGAAGGAGAGGCGATTGATGCCTAAGGAGCCACCAGCTAGACACCTATTTGTGATTTATGATTTATATCTTCCTGGAAATGTGGCTTGTGTGTTACCCTACCTCTCAACTGCAAAAAGGGTCCCCGTGAGGCTGCACACTCCTGTGCTGGGGTGATGAGTGGTGGCACTGCATGACCCTTTTCTTCTGATAACCACTTTCCCCTTATGATGAAAGGCCCTTCTCATGGGCTGCTTCTGATGTGAAAAACACCTCTCACATCAATTTCCAAACTGAAAGTATCTTTTCTCTTCTTCTGGGCCACTTTGTCCCTGCATGTCAGACACAGCTAAGACCTTTAAGAACATCATAGAATGTTTGGTGGACAAATGAGTAGCTGCTGCCAGTGACATGAAGCTGCACAATCTCTGTGAACTCAGAGCCCTTTTCTCACCATATGTCACAAGAGTGCAACATTATTAAACACATTAGGCATTAGGTAACACACAGTGGTCTTAATTAAGGTGAAAAGAAAGCATCCACTCTTCAGAAAATTGATGCCTCTGAATATGTTGCTTAGGGTCACATTCAAAAGACCTGGTGCTTCGTCAGCCTTTGCAAGTACATTGATTTAATCCTGGCCAGAATTTAATAACATGGAAAGTGTCCTCTTACCACTTCACTGGGGATATCACAAGCTGTAATTAGTTAATGATCCTCATGTTTTGAGTCTCTTTGGATGAATAATTTCCTTGTTGAAAACTGAGACTTCATGTAAACCAAATTATTCCTATTTGGTTGAGGATTGTTTTGGGGGAAAAAGGAACAAAAATGTTTGTTTTTTATGCACAGAAGGCATATTCATTTTCAATTTGATGGAAACAAGCCTGACTATGTTTAACTTAAAACCTAATAACAGTAAAGCAAATAACATGAAACAAATTATTCATTATCTTAGTAAACAAAATATTGTACTTCACCAGACAGCTTGCAAAGAAAAACAATGTCTGGGATCAACCAAAGGAATATTCTGATTTTATTTTTCATTTTTAATGAAAAAAGTTGCTCACAAAGCTGTGGGTTCTGGGTCTTTAGAGTTTCTGACAGAGAAGAGAAGAACAGAGGTTTCTTCCTTATCTCCTTAGCTGGAGTGTTGTGCAGCCTCCCTGACTGGGCTTACTATGAATGGCTGTAACACTGTCTTATAATGGAGCTGAACATCTGCAGCTTTGCAGGTCTTTAACAAACATGGGGACCAGTCTTCTATCTTCAGCTACTAGTAAAGATTTCCTTTACAGTCAAAGGAGCCAGAGGGAAATATTTCCAGTGAAGATTTATCTCATCCCAGGACAGACACCTAAATGGGATTGGATTCCTCATGAAGATCCCTTTCTGTATCTAGTATGTAGGGTGATGGAATACATCCTCTGGATGAGTCGAAATGCTTGAGATGAATCTCATTGTTGTGCAATATTCCTTATGCCAGGGAAATTCTGTGCCAGGTATTTCTCCTCATTATTTCTAAGTAAAAATGAACACCATTAGCAACTTGACATTTTCACTGAGAGGATCTGGTTCTCTTTTTACTTACACAGATATAAAAAAGGTGCATCTTCATTAAAGCCAACGGATTTTATCTAGTGTAAAGCTGGTAGAAGATAGTGAAGGTCTTTTATGTTCACTGTACATATGGTATGAAGAATGTCTGAGCACAGCCCTAGAAGGTGTTAAACATAAAACGCAGTTCATCCAGATACCTGTTCAGGCTAGAACAAATAATTGCTTCTAGTCAATGCTTGAATTAATTTTGTATATAGAAAGATTTAGTTAGCTGTGGGTTTGTTCTCATCTCTTACTGTACATCTCATGGTATATACAGGGCAGATACATAATTTTCTGACATCATAAGAATTAGAGCTTTTTTCCCAACAGGAAACTGAGGTTCTTGCTTTAAGAGATGGTTGAGAAGAAAACAAGATGACACTGCACACTCCCTACACTTTTGAACATGTTAACATGAGCTGGAGAAAAATTCCAAGATGTCTTGTACAGCACCTTGCCCTTAGCAAGTAATGATGGTGAATACACAGCTGCAAAAGTCATGGCACTTCAAGCACTGTGTTCCCTGACCATGGATAACAGAGCAATGAGTGAGTGATTCAGCTGTGTATTTGTGAGGATAGTCTTTCTGCAGAGCCAAGAAAACACCAGTATCAAGGTGAAGGGATCCACCAAGTCAGGGTGGGTAAGATATAGCTTCTCTCCTTGTTTTTCTCTCCCCCCTTCTCTGTCTACTCCTGCTCTTTGGGAACAGGGGCTGCTCCAGGCTGTGTATCTGTATGTGGCAGTAACAGGCTCATCTCTGATGGATCTTTTGTTACAATAAACAAACAAATCTCAATGAATAATAATAATAAAAAAAATTTATGCAGGGCAGAAATGGAAAATGAAAGCAACTGAGGACTGCATCACTGAAGGTTCATTCCTTAAGGACCAGCCTTGAGGTCCATGCCTCAGATGGTTGGTCTCACCTGTGTGTCACAGCATCTTTGTGCAGTGATAAAGAGCTGAGGCACACACTGAAATAATTATACTGTTGGTTGTGGTCCACTGATGGCTTAAATTTGCAACTTGTTAAAGAGTTTATTGGATTGCCAACTCAAGCATTTCTTAGAATAAACAATTTTCCCACTAGTTTTGCTGAAACTTCACATGCTTATAATATGATGGTTAAAGGCAATAAAATTTCAGCATGTTAAATATCATAAATTTTGGATGTTCAGTAAAGCAGAACTAATCTAGTTTTAAAGTAGAAGGTTTCCTCTAACTCATGGAGTTTGCTGAGGAAGCCAGCCCTTAGTCCAGCTGGAGGCAGAAAGAGCAGGATGGATTTGGTTGTAGTGCAATACTCAGATTGTGCTGGGGACCTTGGCACCTGGGCTGTGCCTGCAGACAACTCCTCTTCCTGCAGCAGGTCCTCTGCAGTGACATTTGCAAGAGGAAAAAAAGCCAAGAAATATGGAAAATTCTGCTCCTTCTGCATCTGAGACCTAGTTTTAACCTGGACTGGGTTCAAGCTTTGTTGGAAAGGAGGTCTGAAAATTGCTTGGAAATCTGTGAAGTCTTCTTCGTATGTAATCAGATTTCTAGCTGAGCAACAGGAAATGAGTTCTGATCCCATCTACATATCTACAGCTTTCTGGAGATGAGGAAGAAAAGTTTGGTCTTGTTGTTGAAGAAGATTGAAAAATGTGGTTTCCCTTGAGGAATTCTGATATTTAGACACTTGTTTTAATCACAAATTGGGATGAAATATTGAAAGATCAAAACTTTTGGAAAACAAACATCTATTGATTTATAAATGTCAAGTTGCATTGTTTCCACGTTTTATTCTAAGATGTTTTGACTGTCGCTGACTGAAAGAATTTGTTTGAGTACATTGGCACACTGGGATTTGGTAGTCTCTGTGCCTATTGGTAGTCTCTGTGCCTATGCTGGCACCATATTTTGTGCTGTAAGTCCACGCTCAAGTTATGCAAAGCTGCTTCTCAGTGTTTTATGAGGCTTGTATTCCAATGAGGGCAAATAATCTGAAATGAATGATGAAAAAGTGATGGAGCTCACTCTGATCACTCAGACAGATACAGAGTTTTAGAGTGACTTGGTCCATTTTCCTTTTCTTTAAATACAATTATTTCAAAATTATTTTGAAATATAATTTTCTCCCAAAAATTTAGACTACAATAGTATTGAGTTTTCTGGGGTTAAAAGTTCAACAGTTTTTGTGTTTAATGTTGAAGATTCTTATAGCTTTGCTCTGCAGTTGCTCAGTTTTCAGTGTAGCCTCACCTATCTATTTATTTTGTGTTTGTAGAAGTGAAATAATATAGTCACTGTGCTGCCAAGGTTTTTTTCCTATCTGGGATGCAGTGAATTCATCTTTCACATTCTGTAACAGATGTGGGTATAGTTTTTGCTTTAAGCCCACTTTAGTCTTGTGACTTGCCTTCCCTTTAATCTCTGTCAGGTTTGCAGGGTATATCATTGTCAGCATTTGCACCAGAGTTCTAGAGCTACAGCAACCATGACAAGGATTGCAAGGGCAGGCCTTAATTTTTGGTAACCTAGTTGATATGACTGGAGGAGCAGAGAATTCTCCATGAGGAATCCTTCTCCCCCACAAGGAATATTTGGTGTTTTTCAGCTCAATCAGTGAGTTTAACAAAAAGTCAGTTTCTTTTCCTGTTCTCCCCATAGAAGGAACATATAAGGAAAGCAAGGCTTGTTTGTAGCCCTTTCAGTGTAATGGCAGATGCCATCCTGATTCATTGCAGGCTGTACAGCAAACATCATTATGGAAGTGTGAGATTTAGGTTATCCCCTTCTGTTGTCCTAGAATAAAAATGTCATCAATGAAATAAAATCCTTCTCTAAAGGAGACTATGTTCTCATTTAGTTCCTACACCATTTTTGTCTTGCTTCCAAAAGCAGATCTCTCCTGCTTGCTTATATTTCAGAGGGGATGAGGATATCAAGCTTTCATTTTTTCCAGGGAGGCACATAGCTGAGCAGAGGGTCTGAAGAGCTCACCCATGGTAAATGCTGAAGGATCTATGCAGGAGAAAGGTAACTCAAGTGTTGTGAGGTCCCTGTTCCCTGGAAGGCATCTCAGGTTCTCCCTGGAGCTGGCTGGGAGCAGGGGGGTCTCGTTCTGGGGGACAATCACCTCTGAGTGCTCTGCAGCTCACACGAATTGGCCTCTGGGGCTTGCAGTGCCTCTGGGATCAGATGGGCTGAGATATGTAAATATTAGACAGATAACATGCAGAGAGAGGAAGCTTGCCCTTGTCAACAAAAATCAAGTCAGGACTGAGCTTTCTGAAGAATGAAGTATTACTCCCTTGTGTCTTTCACAGAACAAGGGATTTACCCTGACCCTGGTGGTACTTGTGACCCCTCTTCAGGCCAGAACTTGGGCACTGTGCTGTGGCCAAGGCTGAATCATCACTCCTGGCTCTGCTCCTGCATCTTGATGCTCTGCACTTACTGTCACATTCTAGAGTACATTTCTTATTCAGAGTTAAAACTCTTGAGTATAAGTGATCAGTTCTTATTGATTTGAAAAGGCTGAACTTTAAATAGCTGTTGTCTAATGTCCTGGAACATTAATATTAGATTAGAAAGATGTCCCTGACTCGGTGCCCTGAACATTAGGAAATATATACATCGAACAATTCTGCTCTTCCAGGACCAATTGTGATGGTATTGTCCTGTAATAATGAGTTAACACTTGGGTTAGGGTTCCTTTTGCTGGGCTAGACAGAAATAGGGAGAACAATCTGATCATTCATCTCAGGTCCCCTCAATCTCAGGAGACTGCAGCAAAGACTGAAGTCAGAAGCACCCACAAGAGCAAAAATCCTGAGTCTCCAGCCTAACATGCTCAGAAAATGTTTGTCATCATCCCATGATAAGCTTAAGACTTTTCAGAAATATTAGACCAAAAACCCTCAAAAACTCCTTTGCATCACAGAAGAGGGTAGTAAACACCATAAACTCTTGCTACAGTTTGTTATTTTCCTTCTCTTAGCAGTTTTCCTAAATAAATCTGAACTACGTGTTTATTATTATTACTGTTTTTCTGGTCCAGGATGTGCTTGTGTATATACAATATACATACAATCCATGCATGCACACTACCTCTGAGTGGGTCTGTATATGTGATTTATGTGGATGCATACTCCTATACCTTTTAGATGCTCTCAGTTTTCTATTAAGACAAGTAATTTTTTTTTCAGCAAACTTTTAGTTAGTAGGAGTGTGGCTTTTAGTTTTTACTGTGAAATGTTCCAAATTTCCATTTTCCACAGCCTCCCCATTCAGATACTCCCTTCTGGCTTGTTTGGCACATTACCATTTTCAGAGCAATTTATTATACTACCTTTTAAAGCAGCAGGTAGTTGGAATCCTGGTTTGGGTTGTGTATTGTCTCTGCATATGGCAAATTTGATGAAATTAGAGTTACTTCATTGTGTCTGTAGTTAACTTTCAGGTGCTCGAGGGCTGTAACTGTTGGAAATAAAGTTTATATTCATGTCTCATAGATGCAAACCCTTTTGAATTTTTCTTTTTTTTTTCATGGCATATTATTCCACTTACTAGATAGTAACTCTTCCTGTAGTCACCATATCTTACACAAATGATTTGTTTCTAAATGTCATGGGTGGCTGTAATGATCAAATGAAAGAAAATTGTACAACAGAAGGACTTAGTAATTAAAAAAGCATGACAACAAACACCTCCCAGCCAAGCAGAACAGCAAACAACTCATTATAGTTATTCCTGTTTGAACCTGCCTTCCGCTAGTGCACTCAGGCAGAGCTGCAAGGCACTTCTTCTCCATCAGGTCTGAATCAGTCTTTTGCTCACTTCTTATAACACATGTAGATAAGAGCTCTTCAGTGGTAATTTGCTTAAGTTCTTAATAAGGAGAGATTTTAGAAAGCAGAGACTAGTTCAGGCAATAAGCTAAATGTATCCATATCTGTTAGTAAGCAGATCAGAGTGTTGCTTCTCCCTCCCCTTTACTTCCTTGTGCTTTAGGAACTGAAGCAATTAAAGGGCTTGGGTGCATTTTGTTTTCCTCTTGGCTATTTAAGCACTGTGTTCCTACAGTTAGCAAGATGCTGTTTTCACAGCTGTTCTCCTGGGTTCATGGCTGTGAACCAGGTGACACTGCAGGAGCCTGAGGTTCCCTGGCGTGTGACATTGTGGGCTGCTCTGAGGGACCACAGAGGCTGACTGAGGTCAGAGCTTGGGCAGGGCCCAGATGGAGCTCCCCAAGAGCTTTGTAGGTATCAGAGGATGTTTGGCATGCAGTCTATGTTTGGAAGGTACAGCTAGATTGTTTCATTGTACTGCAGTGCTATTCTCAACCTGAGCAGGAGCTTTCCAGGATGAACAACAGGAGCTGCTCCAGTGGGGAGTTCCAGAATGAGCTCAAGGCTGGGTTAGAGAAACATACTTTGAGGTCAAAGATGAGGAGTAAAGCAATACAATGGTCAGCATCACTTTTCACGGGTTAAGAAGGAGTTTAGGTATCAAGGAACCTACAAACAAATGAAGAGGGGAAGTTTGAGGATAACATTCCTGCTTCATTGTTCTATTCACAAAAACCCCAGAAATCTGTGGTGTTACATCATAATCAAAAGATGGGAAGGTGTTGCTGAGGTGTGGTGGGGATATGTCTGCAGGATGATTTGAGAACAGCACAAGAGGTAGTTTAATACTGACCTTTATGACAAGTCATAGCCAGGAATGAAAATATTTGGGGTAGACCTTCTTAAATGGAGGTTGCCAAATTTTGGCAGTTAGGACACACTGAGCAGCAGCTTCACTGCTGCTGAACAGCTTCACTGTGCTTGAAGTGGTGTCCATTTTAACAGGCAAGAATGGCTTGGGTTGGGCACATTCATGGCTGGGCTGAGATGAGCCAAGGAGGGAGATGGGTTAGTTTTGCAATGAACTGTGCAGTGGGTAATGTGCATCCCTGTATTTGGAGACTGCAGGTGAAATTAATCAAAAGGACAGATAGGATCTATGTGCCAATTGCATTCCACTCAAACCTTTGTGAACAGGAATGAATTTCACCTTGCCTGACCCATGAAGATGTGTGAATACTTATCTTCCCTTCTTTAAGTATTCATTTTCATAGTTTCAATTAGGTAGATTTTTCTTTTACAATAGTAACGTTCCTTGATGTACATCTGTCTCCAGTTTAATACTTACCAGTAACTTGATATGAATGACAGAGATGTCTTTTGTTTGCAGTTTAATATGAAATCAACTGAAACATTTCCATTTATAAAGTGAAATCTATTTCTTTTCAAGTCTTCTGCAAGAGAGGCAATGTTTTCAAAATGCTTTGAAGATGAAAAACACTACAGTATATAAATATTAGGGGTTTTTTAATATCTTCATCATCTGTGCTTTTAAAATTAATTAAAAAAAATCCTATTAATACCCAAATGCCCAATAAAGTGCATATCCTTATTTTAATCTTAATGCTTTATTTTCATCTCTGAATCCTCTTAATCTTTGAAATTAATTACCATGATTAAAAATGGGAGATGTTTTCTCAGAACAATCAAATTGTTCTGTAGTGAATTTTCGTATTAGTTTAGCATCATTATTTTAATTTCTTTTGATATTAAAACACAGACACACACACTCACATTCCTGGATGCAGCATCTGCACTCTCTTTAGAGCAAGAGGAAGTCTTGTTTTACTTGTTGCTGACTACAGCCAAAAGTATCCCTGTGACCTGAGAAGGGGCACTGTCTTGCCTGCCTTGGGAACTCCTGTTGGGGCAAAGGCCAGGGGCTGTTGGCTTGTCAGCCAGAGCTCAGGAGAGCACATTCCTCCACCATCCAAGAGAATGGACTTATAAATATGGGATCTTCAACACACAGGGCATGTTCACACTGCTGATGAGAACGTTCTACTGCCAGTGGAAGGCAATCAGTACAGTTACAGTTACCTATAAAAATGGCAATTTGAGAAACACAACCAAAGCTGTGTTTTCTTTAGTCCTCAGAGAACCAAAAGTGACAGTAATTTTATTGTGTTGGGGAAGCAAAATGGCGAAAAGATGGATACTTCAGTGCCTGAAGTGGTGAACAGGGCAAAACCTCCTGTGGTTCCTGGCAATCAAGGCAAGAGGGAATTCTCATTGCATTGTTCCAGTTCTCTCCAGATTGATGATATTTGAATTCAGGCTTGTGTCTTGTTTTTGTTCAATGCTTACTGCAGGTTTGCACACCTGAGCCCTGTTCCCTATTAACTGTTTACAAGGAGAAGAAGGAAAATATCAAAGACCTTACATTGTCCAGATTGCCTGATCAGAACCAGTGGGAGAGAAGGGGAGAGGAAACACTTTTAAAATATGAGTGTCAGTACATTTCCAAGGGCCTCTACATGCAGCACTCACAACCTAAGTCTTTAAGTAAGTCAATTGAATGGTTCCCTAGGAAGATCTTTCTTTGATATAGCACAGAGAGTTCCTTTTGTTGCAAAAATGGCAAAAAGAAAGGGGACAAAATCTTTGAGCTGAACAGGAAGAGGAACTGAAATAGAGTCACATCACAAGTGCTGAAAATGGATTTTTTTTTGTAGATCACAACAATACAGAATTTCTAATGCAGAAAGCTTTTGAGAATAGAAAAGAATGCATCCAGTGTGCAAGAAAGGCACAAGAAGATATGTCTTTTATTGTCTTTTTATTTTTTTCTGCCCCTCTCATCATGAGTGAGAAAGGTCAGGCATGAGCTGTGGAGATTATTGTGGTGATACAGACATTGTTATAGTGATCTGTGACAGACAAAGCAGGGAGATCATCCACATGGAGACCTCTCTGAACTAATTGTTGTTCCAGAAAATGGCCAGCTGGCTGTGAAAGAGGTGCATGTGGTGGGGTGGGGGAGAGAAAGTGAGAAAGGGAGTAATCTGATCTTTCTACATTTTCCAAAGCAGGAAGTTCTAGGTCATCTCTCAAGTTGAAATGACATTGCAAGTGACTGTAAAACTGCACCTTAACCTCCTTCCTCTCCTCCTCTCAGGGCAGAGAGAGGATTAGCTGTAAGCTCCATTCCATGGTCAGTGCCTGGAATCACTATATCGCTTCCTCTGTTTCTTTCCATGGCTGTGGAAAATATAGAAAAGATTTTATGTGATGAAAGCTAGACCAGGAAAAGGATCTGCTCGGATGAGATTCCCCAGAAGAAAATACTGGCTCTAATTCCTCCAGTTTAACTTTCTACTTCCGGAGGATTTGCCAAGAAAGGAATTTAATTTTTCTCCTACACGAATGCATTAATATTTAATAAAAAACAAAACCAGATGACACTTCAAAAAAAAAAAAAAAAAAGAATTTACATAAATCTTTTGCTGTATTTGAACAGAACAAGATAAATTGAGGGGGCTTAACTCAGATATCTTTTTTCTTTTCTAAAAAAAAACCAAAAAAAAAAACAAAAAAAAAAAACCCCAAAAAAACCTATAAAATACCCAAAAAGCTTCAACTCCACAAAGTGGCTTTTTGTGTTACCCCATATCACCACACATTTGGTCTTAAAGAATGTGTTGCATCTTCTTTCCCATTGATTTGACATGATCCCATGTCTCCTGATTCTCACTTGCCTTCCTAGCCTGTTCTTGCCCCCAGTACCAGGCACTGGAAAATGGTTTACCAAGAAGAAAGTCCTGAGCCAAAGGAGGTTTTTCCACCTCAGGCTGTCTCCTCGTACTCTGCCTAAGTTACTTAGACATTTCTCAGCATTTTCTCTCATTAATGTTTATTGTTCAACCCCTTTTACAAGAGGCTTTATACAACCTGCACTATTTTTTAAAGTTTTCTGGAGTCTAAAAGGACTATTTTAAAGAAAACCAAGGGTTTACCCCAAGAGAAACAAAAATGAACTTTAACACTTTCCACTGTTGGGTAGTTCTGCCTAATGCCAAGCTCATTACCCTGTCCTTTAATTTTACTTCAATAGCCTGTCAAATATGAACTCCCTCTGGATGCTGGGGAGACACAGAATTAACTTCAACAATTGTCAGGGATCACAAAAATAAAGGATGTTAGTATTGCAGCACCTCCAGCTTGCCACACTGAAGAAAGATTCAACTTTAGAGTGACCTTACATCAACCTGTTTCACTGGTTTTCCCTTTTTTTTGCTTGTATATACCCCATAGTGGTGAAAGCACTAGTAAAGACTATTCAGAAAAAGAACATTTCCTTCCTTGATCTCCCTTTTGTTTGAAAGACTGCACAGGGACATTTACAAACTCTATTTTAGAAGGATATGTCAAGTCTCCTACCAGGACCCTGCACAGACTTTTTCAGTATCAATTCACTCTCCATTGCCAAGCTTTTAAACAAAAATAAACTAAGATAATGTCAATAAATCATCTTCCCTCCTTTCCAGCACAGCACCAGTAGAAGACTGTGGTAAGTTATCATGTTTTTAACTATGAGCCTGTCTGGCTCTTTGTCATTTATCTTGTGTCTCCCACTCTGGTCTGGCTCAAGGCTGAACATTAGCAAATGATGAATGCAGGGCAGTCTCTCCTGGTTTGTACTGGCATTATTAACCCATATTCTCCTGAATATTTCATACCATGTACATTAATCATGAGTTGCTGGAGTCATGGCAATTGACTCTCAGGTTAGTTGCTCAGTGTGTGAGGGCAGGACAGAAATGTTTGCTATTGGGTAATCCCTGTTTTGCATTCTCAAGGATATTTTTTAACCCTATGATGCTGATCACTGCAAAGCAAATTGGCTGGTGTGAATTGGCCATTCCACATGTATTTACACCAGTGTCGTCCTAATGATGTTTGTTCAGGTGGCTATAGTATCATGTTTTGATTTATTGTGAGTCTAAGGATGCCAAGAATCAATTGTGTAATGTAACAACTTTGTGGCTGTAATATAGAATCATTTTTTGTTGATTCAATAATGATCCATCGAGTATTGTCCTCTTTTCCCTTTTTCTTTTCTTTTTATATATCTATTTCCAGTTCATGTTCTTTTTTTTTCATTTTGATTCATTGCCTCAGAAAACAGTTGCTATACAGAGACAGGAGCAATAGAATAAGACAGATCTTGCATTCCCCTCTGGACATGGATAAGCTTGTTTTGGACAAACCTCTGGAGGCCCAGGGTTCAGTAATTTGGTGGGGAGAATTGGGCTGAGAAGGTGTGATGGTTTCTTGTTGTGTATGCAGGAGACAAGGTCTTCAATCTGGAAGTGAGTAAAGAACCGTCTTTGTGTCATACTCTATTTTAATGTCTGTTTAGATGTACATGCCACGGAGCCATGGCTTTATGCCTGACTTTTCTCCAGGGAACCCCTCACCGAAAACAGTTCACAGCAAGTGTCAACACTACATAAATATAGGCTTGGTTTTTCCTGGGAAAAAGGCATTTCCCTGCTGATCTGACCATGAAGCAGTCCTAATTTTCATATTGCCATACATGTGGGGTGGTAAATAAACAGATCTCCAAGCAAATAGCTGGCACAGATTTCAGGATGTTTGGTTCGAGAACTACAACCTTCATTTTGGTTTCTAAAAAAAATAAGATGGTGAACACTTTTGACCCACTTTAGCCAGAGAAAATTCTCCACAACTTGTCCTATTTCCTCCCCAGGCTTCTGTTGCAATGGTCTGTATCACCACTGTCTTCAACCAGCAGAACTGCTCAGTTCTGTGCTCCTGAAAGACAGTTTTTAGATGCTCTGGTAGTAACTAAGGGAAAGACCATAAATTTGTGCCTTTAGCACCAATATAATAGATGAGGCAAAATTGGGAAACATGATTTCTGGGAAAGGAAAATATTATCCAACAACCCCAGCCATAGGCTCCTTCCTTTTGCTGCACACCTGTCATCAAGGAAATACAACCATAAATGGATTACGTTGCCTGTGGCTGTTTGAAAACGTACAAAATTATAACAAAGAGATAATCTCCAGGAGAGCTCAGGGTCATGCTGGAGGAGCTGGGTTTTTCTGCAGAACATCTGCATGTCCCCCTGCAGTGCTGATTACTGAGCTATGTGTCATGTAATGAGGGGCTAAATATGGCTGAGATTACAGGCACTGTAGGGAGATGGTTAATGAGGTGCTAATTGGGTAAGGGAAAAAACAGAAAGAGGAAATGAGTAGTGAGGTTAGTGTATCTGATAAGGAAGAGCTCTGGAATGGGGAGTTATACAGGGTATTTTTGGCTCCAGCTCATATTCCTTCATTCTCACCTGTGTAGGAGATGGATCTTTGCCCTGACTCAGCTGGAGCCCTCATTGTTCAGCATGACCACTCTGCTGGTGCCCAGACATGGAGCACCATTTCATCTTGTGGCAGCTCAGCTCTGCCAGCCCTGCCCACACGGAGGGAGGGGAGGGAGCAGGTGCTGGGGAAAAGGTCTGGCAGGAGCTCCTGAGAGCTCCTCTTTGATTCTGTGCTTGAAGTTAACTGCTGTGACTGGCATACTTACAGATATCTAGAGGTCTTAGTGTCCTCCTGACTCTGGGCATCAGTGCAGTCTGACATGATGTGAACGTAGGGCAGGAGCAATGCAGGGCCAAGGCTGCCAGAGCAGAAGCACTTGGAGCTGCACTCATGTCCATAAAAGGCTTCAGAGGTTCACTTTATTCCATCTTCCCTATTATCCAGCAGCCAAATGAGCATTGATTCTTGTTAATCACCCTTTTGGGGACTAATGCAGGCAAGTCTCAGGGCTCCCAGGGGGAGGCACTGTAGGTGGTTTGAGCCTACCAGCAGCTTTGTTGGTTGCCACTTTTTCTCTGCTGTCCAAGGCTCCTGCTGGTTATTACCCACACCCATTGCAGGAAAAGCCAGAGACACTGTTTCTTTCTTCTGACCAAACATGATCTCACAGGCTCTAAACTGCCCAGTGATTCAGCTGTTGTGGGTCCCCCTGACCATCCCATTGATTTGTGGCAAGCATCTTCCTTCTTCTAGCTCTTGATGTGAAACACTCGTCTAGCTTCTCTGTCTTCAGTACACCAGGGAATTATACACATTTGGAAGTACCATTCATTTCCTCCCTTCTTGTCTGCCATGTTGACATTTGATAATGAACTGTATGAAAACATTTCAGCTGATCATCATAAATTTTTACAGTAAGACTTTAGAAACTGCATATACTAGCAGCCTCATTTCCTCAATATAATTTAATTAACTTTGAAATGTTTAATATTTAAAAATATAACTATGGAAAAAACCCCCAAAATTTAGATTTCATTCACAGCACTGATTTAGACTTTTCATGTGCAATAAAATTGTTCCTGTGATTTTGCTCTTTGAAACAAAATGTGTTCTACCCCTGGTTGTTGCAGGGTAGGCAGTAAGATTATGGTAATCAGTGATCATTCTTTGATTGAAGGAGCATGCCGGTGCACATAAAAAATGCTAGTGCTCCATATATTCCTGGTGCCTATAATTTTTACCTGCCTTTCAGGCTGAATTGCACAGCGTTGCTCAAACCACATTTAGATCCTCTGGGTACAGCAGGATTTCAAGGTCTACAGCCATGTGCAGTGGAAGATGTGATAAATGCTGAAGCAGTTTCCTAAGTGAAATGAAGAAAACGAAAATGATACCAGTGCTGATGAAGGTGAGCAGCAAGCCTGAGATTTAAAGAGGGAAAATGACAATATTATCAGTCAGGTATCACGGCAACCAAGGAGCCTAGATTTTGGTGTCAACTTTCCATTCATGTTGTGTCTTTACTTGTCACAACGAGGTACATTTTCCCTTAGAAAATTTAGTCACCTCCAGTGGAGGTCATTCAAATGTTTAAGCACCTGGCCTTGCTCAGGAACTTGAGGAATTCAAAGGGTTCATGGATACCTGCATCCATGTATTTGTATGGAGAAAAAAGGGCCAAATAGTCAAAGAACATCCCCCTGCCTTCCTGCCCAAACAACTCACCAGAAAAATCTAGCAGAAAAATCACAGTTGTATAAGACAACCTGATTATTATTGCAAAATCTTAGTTTATAGGAATTTTATGCTCAGTGTTATTCAGTGTCAGGATTAAAATATTGTAAATCCAGGTCTTCTCTAGAGACACAGCACAGGCCACTTTTTGCACAGTGAGCTGAACCAAGCATGATAGCAAGGCCAGAGGTCTACCTTGAAAACTCATCTTTGAGTGTCACACTTGTCTTGCTGTAGACACACATAAATACACATACATATGCTCATGTTGCAGTCTGGAAAGAGGAAACTGCAGAAGGCTTTAGAAGGATAGATTTAGTCAGGAAAATCTTGTCTTTGAGGCATAGAAATGAGATTGTGATGTAAAATACATCAATGGCAGAATTAGAATGCAGAAAGTCTGAGATCTGGGATGCTTAATCCTTGACCTGTTGCTCAAATGATGCCAGAAGCAATCAGGTTATACAGGAATCCTCTTACTGGGGGTAATGTATTACTAAGTTATGAACACATAATGTATTCCTAAGTTATGAACTGCAGGGGATTTATTCAGACCTGATTTTCTTTGCTATTTGAGGTAGGGTCTGAGAACAGCACCTGCAAGATATAAATATAAAAAAAATGGTTGACACAGGTGAGGGTAGGACATCTTCCTAGCACTGTTTCCTTCAAATCATGAAGGCATGCAGGTTTGTTTTTCAAATAAGTATCAGTAACAGACCACACTATGACAAAAATGTTCTTTGGCAATCTAGTGCTACATAAAACAAGGATGTGATACTGTGTTCCTGCTTTTATGCAAAGCTTTTAAGCTTAATTGTATGGCCTTTACACAGCCTTTACTCTTTCATTTCTGTATTGAATTTTAATCAGATTGGAAAGCCTCAGCATTTTATTCAGTTTCTTGCTTCCTTTTAAAACCACGTAGAGGGTGGATTAAACATTCTTTAAAAACAAAATGAAAAAATGCAAACAAAACTAAACATGTTTGATGTATTGCTATTCAGAAAGTCACATCAGGGTTTAAAACCATGTTGATACTGAGACATTACTAGTCCAGTGGGAATCCACAAAATTTCTCATCCTGACACTAAAATTCACTGAATACGAGAGTCATTCAATCAGTACCATGCTGGGCTCTTTGTTTTTTCAGCAAGGTAGAGGCCTGGGACAGGACTTTAGAGCTAATTGCATGTCACCATTAGTGGCCTTATGGAAGCTCTCTAAAAGCCAAATTCTGACGAGCAAAGTTGTAGGACACTTGAAGCAGTGGCTCTGTCAAAATTATTGCAGTGTGGTTATCTGTGCCTGGGACTTGGAAATGCTGACCACAGCATCATCTTCTCTTTCCAAAGCCCCTCAGGATTGTAGTTATGGGACACAGGATTCAAACTCCAATTCAAGGAGAGTAGTTCTGCTGCTGTTGAATTTCAGTGTTGGGGACCTGTGTGTAACTTGGTGCTCAGGTGATCCTTGGTTTGGAAGTCACCCAACACCACTGCACCTCTCCAGCACAGTGCTTCAGGTGCCTCTGAGTCTGGTTCTGGGTATGCTTAGATGTGCTTTATTATGGAGAACTATGCTTTGTATTTAATCCTCTTAAATATGTATTTGCACAGTATGATGTGAAACTTTGAAGTTGGTTTGTGGTCCAAGGACAGGAAGGCAAAAGCTGGAGGAGCTTGTTTATTCTGTGTATGTGACAGAAAGGGCTGTGCTGGGAACGATGCTGTTTGGGAAGGAGAGAGGCACTGCTGGCATGAGTGGTCACAGACATAATAGTCCCTCAGGGCTATTTTAATTACTGCAGAGTGTCTCAGAACCTTGCATCTGTTGAAGTGACACTTCTTCCACCACAGCTGCACTTTGGAGAGTGGTGTTTAGAGAAGAGGAAATTGGGAGATTTGTTGGTTGTCTTCCACATGAGGGAAATACAAACCTACAGTTCATCAGCATTTAGAAGTCCCCCTAGGGCTGCTACAGTGACACAAGCAGGATTTACAGAGATGAGAACACTTTGGCCCTTTTGGTCCTACAGAGATTGTGTGAATCTGGCCCCTGGGTGTTATATCCTTCCAGAAAAGTTGTCCCTTAGTCTGCATCTGAATTTTTGTACTCATCTTTATTTCTGTTCTTTTGTTATAAAATAAGTTTATTGCTAGAAGTTATATGAAGGTCGGTAAACACCTTTATACATTAAACATAATTACCTCAAAGTCAAAAGTAAGGAAAAACCCACTGCCTCCTATAAATGTGTTGTAAATCGTGCTAAAAGTTGGAATTAAATAGGGAGTCTTGCACAACAAAGTGCCATGTAAATTTGCTGTTTCACACGCACATTTTCTCTCCAAAACCTGAAGGCAAAGTACCTCTTTGCCATCTCCTTGCTTCAAAACCCTCCCCAAACTGTAGTCTATTCAATGCCACAACACTTGCTAGAGGGATTAGTCAGGTCCATACCTCAGTGAAATAAATTAAGGACAGAGGACACTTCTTGCAGGTATGAGAAATGTTGGGCTGAAATAATGTAACAGCAGACATTATGGAAATAATTCTGCATCCCCCATTTTTTTTTTTTTTTTGGCTGGTAGAAAGCTGGCAGCTGCCAGGCATGGAAAATTATTTTCTAATGTGATTGCTCTGAACCATCCTGCGGTTAAGAGGGCTTTTTTATTTTATTATTTTTTTCCAAACAGAGGCACTTTGCTACACTGGAAGATAAGAAGTATAGGAATGTCTTTGCCCTGAGTTTGTCTGGAGTGTCTGCTTTCTCTTGTGACTGATATTAACTACATTACTGAGGGAACATGTTTATGCAGTTCAAGAAATCAGGCTGAATCTGTTTTTGAGGGAGATGGAGGATGGATACTCCTTAGTTAAATATTTGACTGTGCTACAGCCTTCACAGATTTGTAAACAGGGAATGAAGGAGTGTGTCAGAAAGCCTCTGCATTTCTTGCAGGGTGGTTAGCAGAAGGTATTTTAGTAGAAATTTATGCCATCAACTGCATTTTTCCTTTGAGCACTTAAGAATCTCATACCAGAATTATTACACTGTGCTGTTACTGCTGCTGCTGGCACGTGGTAATTTCTAGAATATCTATTCATGGATGACAACCTTTACATGCAAGGTGCTGTACAAACACCAGCCATCAGTAGATAGGGTTACAATAAATATATTCCCACAGATCAGAAAATATAACCTGAGTGTGTTAAACCAGGCCTTTCCACCCTGAAATACAAGTCTGACTCAGCACAAGAACTAACTGGTCAAAGAGGAGCTGAAAGCAGGTGATGCAGAGCGAGATGTGCAGCTGAAGGAATGGCTGATAAGCTGCAGGTGCATCCATCCCCCACAGAGATGTGTCAAACTCCATCACACTGGTGGAAATCGAATCATGTCAGCTTGAAGACAAGGAGGTTGGTGTGTCTATTGCTGCCTCTATCCAGCTTCAGTTTCCATTTCGACTTCAGTCTTGTTGTCTGCATTAAGTAGAAGGCTGTAATATATCTCTCTTGTGACTAGAAATTCACCTGCAGAGTTGTTCTCACACTTGTTCTCCATCTCCTTTTCATTTTCCTTCTATTACTGCAGTCCTCCTTCCGTCATCCCACCCTGAAGCATCCCATGATTGCTGTTGAAGGAAGACAAATTGATGTGATATTGCATAGATGGGCTCTGAGAACTACTGCCAACAATTGCCTCAGTGTGTGTTTCTCCTGCTTGGGACAGTCCTCCCCTTTTCCTCCTCCTTCACTGTGAGGAAGCCAGGGAGGCTGCAGTGAACAGAAGAAGTTGTTTTGCGCTGTAGTGGTTTTAGAACATTCGACATGTCCAGCCAGCAGTGACTTGCTTGACATGTGAAAGACATGACATGTCTCGCCATGTGAAAGCCAGTGAAATCCTGCTGAAATCCTCGAGGTTTCTGTCCTAGAGAGCACCTCAAACAGTGATATCCCAACTCCTCACCATCTTTGCTGTGCTGGTGTCCTCCTAGGAAAGGTGTGGGGATTTTGCTGCTATCATTATATCATTGTATTACAACAGGGCTTGATGGGCACTGAATGTCACTAGTGCTAATGCTACAAAGGCTGGTGTTTTAGCTCTGGGTCTATCTATAATCAGGTTGGATGGAGGTAGTTTCTGCTGCCTCTGCGTTCTGACATCCTCTTACAGGATGGGACGAGGATGAGTCAGCCTCTTTCTCTGCTGAATTTCTGTAAATTAACTTGAAAAGGGTTCCCAAATTCAGAGTTCATATAAGCTGAGCAGCAACCCCCTTTGGGAAGAACCTCACTGAAGTACAGGCTGCTAATTTCCATGGAAGTATCTGTGAACAAAATCTCCCCCAAGGTCCCTGCTTCTTTGTCAGCAAGCATCAGAAGCTCATAGTGAAATCCTGTATTACTAAGATTTCATTACTTATACTAAACACACTCCAGAGCATTTATTAATGTACTGTAAAGCAAAAGGAAAAATTAAAAATAAACTATGCTTGTCAAAGAAATAAAGTGCCTCTTACACTGCATGATCCTAGCTCTTTTTCTTGATAATTGCCCATGTTCATTTGCCATTAATTCAGTGCATGAAAGAATTGCAGTAAGGTCTGCAAGACGTTAGAACTGTTTAATGATGCTTTTCTTTAAAGAAAAAAGAGCAGCACCTTCATTTACTGTAAATGGAGAGCCAAGGACAGAAGCCCTCAAGCCTTTTACATCAGGATTTTCAAGAAAAGTTGGTAAATGTTCTGTCCACTACACACTCGTCCACTGATTTGAATTAGAAGCAGTCCTCAAAAATTAGAAGCAGTTCTCAAAAAGTTTAGTGACCTCTCTCCAGGTCCAGATGTTTTCTCTGATTGGTTAACCTGCTTTTGCTTTGGAAATGGAAGCTTATGAAATTGTAACTTGTAGCCCAATTTTCATGTTCCTTCTTGGTAAAACATCTCTTCTCTCATTCTGTCAAGAAAGAGACCTGAAGAAAATAAGGACACGTTCAAACCTAACAGCTGGAGACCGTATTCAGAGATGTGTGTCTGCTTCCCTAACATAACATCTTTAAATTTGAGCCTGTACAGAAACAAGAAATGCATTTTAAATTTAATCATGCTATTATTGTCTCAAACTGTGGAACAGAACTGCACTTGCTTATCTTTCCCTCACTATCTCTATCTGATAGGAATGTAGGAAGAATTGCCTCCAATCTCATTAATACACTAAGGCCCATTCAGTTGTATTGTTTTCCCAAAGGAAAATTAGGGAAGTTAAAAAAAAAAAAAAAGAGAGTTATTATGGGAATGCTGCCAATACATGCAGATAGAATTCAAAGAAAAAGCATCATTCCTACATAGTAGCTGTTGGGGTTTTTTTTGCTTTTGTTCAAAACAGGCTTGCTTCTCATTTCTGTCCTCCAGGGAAAGAAGCATTTGCAACTAACGATGTTTGCAAGCAGAAGAATAATTAGGAAGAACAACAGCATATATGTCAGAACTAGTATTACATCTTAAGCTTTTTCTCTGTGGTTTTGGATTTTTTTGTCCTGACCTAATGGGATGTGTTTCTCAGATATAAATGATATGAAACAGAAGTTGTTTATGGAGCAATTGCTTTCTGGAAGATGTTTGCATGCTAAAATGCTGCTCCACTGGTTGACTTTAAACCATTAAGGAAAATAATAACTTATCTTATTCATAAAGATAAGCCTGAATGAAAATCTGTGATTCAAATACAGTGTCAGCTCTATTTTTTTTTTTCCTGCCAGCTGAACTGGTGTTGAATTTTATTCCAATTTCACCTGGGTATCACTGGATTAACTTGGGGAAATCCTCATCCCTAATTTCTCCACCTGCACAAGATCATCCTCCATTTTTGAACCCTTCTCAGTACTTTAGAAACATGTTTTCAAGAACAATGTCACTTGTATTTCTTACACAACAATTTTCATCAGTAGTCATGAAAGTACTTAAATAACAGTGGAAAAATTATGCAGAAAAACTGATATGGAGAAGATATCCCCAGGTGATGCCAAGGCCAGACACAGAAAATTAGCACATGTCCACTAACTGGAGACAGCCTTGGGCCAGTTAACTGCCCTGTTGAGGTGCAGCTTGACGTTTTTCTGACCAAGGAAAAGGTTATCCCCATTCAGGCCCCCTCAACCTCCCCACAAGGAGCAGGACTGTTATTCCCAGTTGTCTGATATCCTTGAATTGACAAACAAATGGACAAACAGATCTTGTGGACAAGGGAAATCTGTCACAGGGCTTCTCATGCTTGCCTTGTCTGACTGACAGAGAAAGAATGTTCTCATGTTTTGGTCCTCAGGGGTCTTGATGTCAGGGCTGAAGATTCCTGTTTGCTGAAGATTCCTGTTTGCTGAAGATTCCTGTTTTGAAATCTAACCACCCTTACCCATGCCTTAGTTTCCCTCTTATTTTTCTTCTTTGACACTTTGCCTTTTGGAGTCTGCTTTAACATAATTTGTTCTAGCAGAAACCTCCTTCATGTTTTTTACACAGTACTTCACATGGCGAGGTCCTGAGGCAACTGCAGCTGATAAAAATAATAAAAGCCTTTGAGAAAGGGTAGAAAATTTGTTTCCATGCTACAAAGATGCTTCTTGTTAAACCCTGAAATCTTTTTACCTGTGGGTATGGATGAGGTTTGGTATTTCTAGTCACGGTTCTCTTGGGAGGAATATGGGCAATAGCTATTGTAAATAATGGTACCTCAACAACAGAGTAAGATCAGTCCCTTCCCAGTCTTCTGCATTAAAAAAAAAAAAAAAAAGAGAAATTAGTGTTCTGAGATATTAAGAGAGACTTTTATTTTCCTTCACAGAATTTCTTATGTATTCCTTCTATGATCTGACACTTCAGATGGGAACAGAGACAATAGCAGGTCAAACAATCATGCTTGTATATTTAAGACAAAGTTATATAATTTTAAAATGTTTTCTGTTAAATCAAATACATTCTTTTATTTTGTTTTTCTAATTATGTCTGCTAGTTCAGCTGGAGAAAGATGTCTGCACTGGGTTAAAATAAGACAAAATAAACAACTTTCCTACAGTGTGTATCCAAATACAATACTGCCCCAAAGAGGGAAAGGACTCTAAACCAAGAGAGGAAATATGAAAAATTGGACCTGATTATGAAGAAACAGAATTTTCCTTTTCTTGATTTGAATCTGGGACCAAATTAAAACCAGATTTGTTTTGGGAAGAGTTAGAAAGTTCCCACTGACACATGCCTGAGTGCCACTGGAATGAGGTAATTTGGTTTCCAGGGAATTGGCTTTTTTCTCTGTGTGACAGATGGAAACCTGACCCCAATCCACACAGGGGGTATTGGGAAGGAAGAACGCATGCACATTCTATGGTTCAACTCTTCACCTTGTGTGATTGATGGCCCCAGCTTGCTCACCTGTCTCCAGAAAGGAAAAGTTTTTGTTTTGCCCCATTTGCAATATTTTCCATTGTTGTTTTCTGTTTAGGAAAAATAATCTTAATAAATAATGAATAATAAATTCACCTCTCCATTGCTAGGGTAGGTGCAAGACATGACACAGCAAGAAAGGATCAGTGTAGTCTGTAGGCTGCTCCTCCTGGTTTGTGTCCTGCTTCAGAAGTAAATTGCTACAAGTTTCATACAACAGCCACAGCTGTGTTGTGCATCTTTTCTACCTCGTTTAGCATGGATGTGAACTCACAGATGAAAACACCTGAACAGTTGCCACTCCCATTCCCAGATCACCTGGGGTGAGATGTCTCCAGAGGCTGAGTGTTTCCAGTCCACTAGATTGCACAACAGGGAGCTGGGTTGCCACTGCCAGGGAGGTGGCTTCCCACAAGACCAGTGTCTCTTTCTTACTGGGAAGAGTGCCTGAGTATGATGGTTTTATTTGGGGTGGTGGTGCTGGGGAAGCTGTGAAGGGCAGGAGGGAAGCTCTGGCACATGATCCACATGGAACACTACATGTCCTGACAGTGGTCCAAGCTCTGTGAGGAGGACACAGTGACTATTTTCTACCTGAGCTCTGAATCTGGCTGGCTGTTGTCTCACAGCCCTCCTGCAGCACTGAAAGCTGTGTCCCATGGAGACTGGGGTGTTAGCATTGCAAAACCCAGGAACAAGAGTGGAAAGGACTGATTCTCACTGTGGGAAGTGGCTTCCTACAGTGGGACTGCCATTTGCTCTAGACAAGGAAGGCTTTGTTTGTCAAATTTGCCCTAATCTCACATTACCACAGCCTGTATAAAATCCTGCTTCACATGAGTCTTTCTGGAAGAGCTTTATGATTTGCAAAGTTAATTTGTGGTTGGCAATTTAATAGTCTCACATAACTGCAAGCATATTCTTGATTTTCCTGCCTTAGAGTCAGCCTATGACTTTTGCTACATAAAGCAGAGCCAAACTTGTATGTCTTATGCTTTTTTGGGGTTGGATGCAGCCGAGTCACATATTTCCAAACTGATCTAGATCATATTTTTTCTTTTCAGACCAAACAATTTCTCCCCATGTCCTTGCAAGCAGCCAGCAATATAAAACCCAACACAAAAAAAAAAGTCTGAAACCAACGCCACCCATTTGCATTACGCCAATAAATCAGGCAGGCTGAAGCCATTTATCAAAAAGATATTTGCTTGAATCAAATTCACATTGTGTGCAGGGGATGCTTGGGAGTTTAGTACTTGCTAAATGATTAATCAGCCCATGATTTTTAAAAAATACAATGCAAAAACAACAAGCACAAAATGAGGCTATCAACTAATGTGGCTTGAGCATTTGAAGAACATTTAATTATGTCATCCTTTGATCAACACATGAAGACTTTAAATAAAGACAGAGAAAAAGCGTTTCAGTGGGGTGGATAATAACCTCCTCATCTACTGATACACATTATTAAAAGAGGAAAAAACCATACCATTTTCTGTCTGCTTCTTCTCAGAATGGAAAGCACTGTCATTTCATTGTCTTTTAAATCCCTTGAGGGTTCCAAGTAATACTTGTGGGCTAGGAAATCTGTGAGAAAACCAAAACTGAGTGCACTTTTTGTCTCTGACAGAGTCACTAACACTTGCCATCCTGCTGAGTGGCAGAAGCAGCCTCTGGGAGACGTGGTAGAGATCATTTGGCATAACCATATCTTAGTTCTGGGAAGCTTAGGGTGTTCCATGACCCCCTGGGTTATCTAGTTTATCTAAAGATACAGTCTCCACAGAGAAAACTGCATCACTGGGAACCTCTATGCTTTTTCCAGTTTCAAAGTACTGCTCCCAAGACAGACCCTCCTCTCAGAACAACAGTTAATTCATTAAGGAAATAGCAGGGAATACATCTTTATAGCACCCATGGAGAACCCATCTGCACCTATCCTTCTAGGTTAACAGCAACATCTCCTGGCACAGGCTAATATCAATTTGAGACACAAGTATGAGTAAGGTGATACTTGTATTTATCCTTTTAATCAGATTTGAAGCAGATCTGTACACTCTCCCAGGCCTGTGGTGCTAGGGGAGGAGTCCCTGTAGGAGTGCCATTTGTTACCCCCATGAATGACTCAGTAGGTGAGGTGCTTGTTAAACATATGGGCCTTGTCAGTATCCCAATAATTCTGCATCCCATTAGTCTTGCTTCCTACAGGATCTCTTAGCTTACCCTGCATGTCACATTCAATACTCTGACAGAAATGACAATGAGAACATTGCAACACTTTAAATTCAGTCCATAAGTATTTGGAGACTGGAGGCTGACAGTGTTACAGGTAAGATTCATGATTTTCTAGAAAGTGCTCACCTGAGAAATGAAAATGGTTGTATCTCACCTTGTCATCACTTGGAACAGAATGCTTCTGTTGTTATACCAAAGATATCATGTCTAAGACTTACAACGTATGGTCTGATTGTATTTTCAGCCTTTTTTGTTTGTTTTGTTTTGTTTTTAATCTTTTTAATCTGAACCTACTTTGTAGGGTTACAGGCAAAATTCAGATTATTGCTCTTTATGGACAGTTCACAGGTGGTGTTGAATATGGCATAAGATCCTTCACTATTTAAGAACACAGAACAGGGAGGTTCCCATGGGAATCTGGGTGGCATCTGAAACAGACTCATATTTCAATATTTGCCAGATAAGTTTGCAGAAAACATTATAAACACTTGCTATAGCCAGAGCCAGTTCAGGACTTAGATGAAAAAATTCCTATGTCCATTTTATAGGAAGATAAAGTGAGTTTGAAAGAGGTTAAATAATCAAGCCCAGAGCTTGAGAATAAATCAAGGGCAGAATCTGAGGGGAGGCCCTGGGGTGCTGACACCTATTCTCAAAAGACAAACATGCATTAAAAATAAGGAGCAGTAAATCAGGCAGTGCTTCCTAGTTCTCTTGATTAAGGAAACGATTTGTACAAGCCATCTTCTAGGAATTTATGGCTGATTCCTGCTTCCCCTAATGTGCATGGAAAAGTGAGTTCCACTCTTAGTAGCAATTAAATGGTATGAAACATCAAAGTGTAAAAAGTCAGAGAGAATGCTTGATTTGATAAAAACCCCATGACTTCTTGGTATAATTAAGAATGTCATGAGGAGTACTCACTTGTGTATTGATTTTTTTTTTTTTAATTTTCAGAAGTATATTTTCATAAGCCCTTTGAGCTGCTCAACATGCTGCGATTTTTGTTAATTTCCTCTTTACCAGGTTTATCAGCCTTAATTATAGCTGAAAGCGATCTTTGTCTCAAGAAGATGAAAACCCTTTGTGAAAATGCACTGATGCAGTTTGTTTCCAAACCAGATATATTTCCTAATTAGTTTTTTGTTGTAATAGGTTGCATAATTAATGAAAACAGTAAGAAATTCAAAGTAATTTTTTTTTTTAACAAATGTACATAAAAAGGAGAAAACTAAACTATTACTTTAATTAACCTGCTTTGAAAGGCACTGTCAATATCAAGCTGAATGTTAGCCCTTTTGGGCTGTGTGATATTTTATATCTTACCTGGCTGTTAATCTGTTTAGCCTAAAACCTGACACCTCCCTCTTATTTCTTGAAGCTAAGCAGGGTCAGGCTTAATTAACACTGTACTTGGGTGGGAAATCTTCATGAAAAATCAAACTTTTCTGTTTGTTCTGATACTTCTGTGATGCCTGTTTCCTGAACTGGCTGTAATGACAAGGGCCTGTGCTAACAGTGATCCACAGGCTCCAGAGACACCTTTCCACTCTTCCCTTGCAGCTGTCCTGGTGACACCAGCTCAGCAATCTGCCAGGAAACTGGCGGTGGAGAAACTCAGAAATAAATACATCACCTGGGTGTGTCTGTGCCCCCATGGGGGTGATTGTGCAGTGACAGGGCTAGTCTCTTGCTGTGTCACCCATGGGATCACCTCTGCTGATCGTGGGCCACCCTCCTCCAGGTGGGAGATGGCATCCACTGTTTGTACCCTGAGTCTGATTGATGTTCTGGAGCACTGTGGGACAGAACAGGGATGTGTGCTGATGTGCTGGTTGGATGACTGATCTTCTCTTGATCAAGCTTCAACTCAGTTCCAAGGTCTTGCTTGCAGTCTTTCCTGAATGATGTTGTTCCATTTCTCTCCATTTTTTCAGATCTGCTGCAGCAATATTCCTGTACTTCAGGATTTGCCCCTGTCCATGGAACAAATGCTGTTTCAGGAGACAGACTGAGACTGTGATTAAAGCAAGCTTGGGGATTTCAACCCTTTTGTCTGTCAGGGAAGTGCTTGAACTGAAGACCTCCCATCCCATTTCTAAGTTAGGCAGTTGTCCAGCATGTGCTTTAAAAACATCAGCCTGCTTCTCAGGGTTCCTTCAAAGCACTGCTGTGTCTTACTGCAAAATGTCATAAGGCTGACAAAAACAAAGTCCAGAAAAAACAGCTGAGTGACTTTAAGAGCTAAAACAGAGCAGTTGGAGGCTCCTTCCTCCCTTTTGCAGCAAGGACAAACTTCTCACTACCCAAGGGGGCAGCCGGGTGGGTCCTTGGGAGAGAGGTGCTTTGCCTCAGGCTGAGGGAGATCCTGAAGCTTCCTTGAGATCCAGCAAGGTTATGCCCTTTGCACCCCATGGTGTGCAAACATACTGGAAGTATCACAAGCTTTTCTTGGACGTGTCATAGGGAATCTCTGGGGAAAATAACATCTGTGACTCCCTTCTCTTGATTCTTTGACCTCCAAAGAAGTCAAAGAGTTGACATTTGATTTAATGCCATGCCTTTGTACTGCCTCTATTACATTTCTATCACGGAGACACCATTTGTGGGACAATGGCTACACACATTAGCCAAGGTCTGCAAGTGGCAGATAAACCTGTTCTGCTTTCAGATAATGTAGCACCCCCTTGGTTTTGCACAAATGAGAAAAGGGAAAGGAGTAGCACTGCATATTTTATCCTGGCCTGTTGTATAAAGCAGGCCTGCTCTCTGCCTGCACAAACATAAAGTACACTTAAAACAGAAGGGAAAATCTAGCCAGCAGCCTCCTTCCTTCCTCCACTAAAAAAGACTTTTCCTTTCCCCAAAAACCAGGACACAATTCTTGACTGATGACTAAATAAAGGAAGACTTGGTAGGAAGTGACTTAAAGGTAGTCAGCTTGGAAGCTTTTGTGTTGTAAGAATTTATGAACAGTGGAAGGGAAACTAATGCATGGTTGCATTTAGATTCTGAATTCCCCACTGCTATGCTGACATTAAATTTTCAGAATGCTTTTGCGTACATAAAACACAGCAGCTGTCCTATGGGAGGTATAATTACAATTAAAAAAAAGGAAAGAAAATAAGCTGTGAGCATACAATCAGCTCTTGAGGGAGGGAGCCAATATCTCAGGCAAATTACAGAATCAAAGCTGCCTAAAATCTTTTAAGGCACAGCTCAGAAAGCAGTTAGGGAGGAAAGGCCAGAGCAGAATTTTCCAAAACTAAAATTCTTGTAGTGGCAGAAGTGGGTACAAATATCCAGAAAGGGCAGAGAGGGATCTAGTGTTCATCCTCTCCTTTGAAAGAGACAAAGACTGAAAGTCCAAGCTCCCCATAGCAGGTGCAGCCAGATTGAAAATGAGCAGAAGGAGATGGTTCTTCACATAATTTGTGATAGAACTGTAAAATTCATGTCCTGGGGATAGTCTGGATGCAGACATACACAGGTTCAAAGGAAGACTAGAGGAGCACTTGGAAAAGGGAAATCTTTGGACAGCAGGCTTAAAGAAAGCTTTATATGTAATTGTGCAGTTTTATGTTTCTCTAATGACTTGTGTCTTCAATAGTGTCAGATAGTGCAGCCATTCCCGTGTATTATTGCTGAAGTTGATTGACCCAGGATAAAAATCTGGAATTTGTGTTCATTGCCATTGTATAGAAAAAGCAAACACCTGTTCAAACATCAGCCCTTCCTATCTTTCCAACGTTCCCAGTGTTAATAACATGGCACATACTATCTCCATTTGTGAAACTTTAAAAATTGATAGAATCAGATTAAAAAAATATTTTTCCCTTCCCTTTTGTTTTTCTTCTTTTGGTGACATTTTTAACTCCTCTGAAAAGTCAGCACTAAGATGTGACTATCACAGTGCACAATAGATAATGTACTTTTCCTAGGTGGTAGGACTGAAACAAAAGAGAAGAAAGGCTGCAGGTAAGGCTGCAAGATAGGAGACAGGTATAATGGCTCTCAGTTCTCCATCCCCACATGGAATTAGGGATATACACCTTGAATGATCATCTGAAATCCCCAAATTAGGAGTCTGGTGGTGTTTGTATCACATTTTTGCGTCCTTCAAAATCCTAAACAGACTTACACATAGCGGTAGAAAAAAATGACTGAACTCACTTGGCAGCATCCCAAAATCATCAGGAAGAACTAGACAGCACACATTAAAGACCCAGTAAAGGCTACTCTACTCTCTGAGCAACATTCACTTGCTTTGAGATTATCTGATTAATATCTCTGTTCCTGAGCAGGCATCATCCTCTCTGTGCTGTGATCCCTGTTCTCTAGCCAGCCCAAAAGAGGCGGGACAAGACGGCAGGCTGGCTGCATCCTGACTCCTGGAAATCCAAAGAAAAGGAGGGGTGGGCTTTAGCCAGTAGGTCCCTGAGCAGCAGAGACTCCTGCATGGCTCTGTAGTGACCAACTTCTGTCCATCCGACTTTGTTACTGTTTTGTGTCTCTTCCTCCCAAAATCCACGTGTGCCTTGGGGCCCTGGACAGCCATCCTGTATCTGTTGAAAAGTGAAGTGTCTGCTGAATAGCTACAGCCTCAGGGAAAGGGATTTTATGGAGCCAGGATCCAGGCATATCACACTGCTGGCACCAGAGAGGGTACCCACTGCCTCCCCTCTGGCCTGCTTCTCTCACCTTAAGCTGCAAACACTTCTCAACAGAGACCATGGCTGAACTGGGTGTTTGTAGATTGTCTGACTCAGCAGGGCCCTCCCCTTGATGCATTCTTTCAAAGCAAGAAACAATGATGGCTTTGTTCTGGTATTTAATTAGATGGTGTCTTCCAGTCCTTATTGCAACCTCCAGCTGTGTAGAGTGTAGGGCCAGGAGAGATGATTAGATTATCTGGTTTAACTATCCATAAAACACAGGATGCAGAATTTCATTTTCCATCACAGCACAAATAATAAATAGAATAACCCAAGACAAACTCTAATGTCCAATTTTTAATATCAACTGCAATATGCATGTAGAGGGAGACATTAAACAAACCCCTGTGTCTACCAATCCACAACCCCCCTGGCAGTACTTACATATTTCTTATTGCTCACTAGCTTATTTACTGCAAAGGAACAAAGTTAATGCTGAGCTCTGAAGCATTTCTAATGTGAACCAATTTTGCCCTGTGGTTTCATAATGAGCTCCACCCTTCATCCACCTCTGCTCCCCCTTCTTTCTACTTTCCCTTATTTAATTTAAAAATAAAGTGAAAATATGCCCCTTCTAAGAAGCAAAATTCAGATTAATTTCCTTTAAGTGCTGTATCGTGCCCAGGCTAGTAGCTTGATTCACAGTAGCCCTGTGAATCACAGGTTTGATTACTCTGATAGGAAAGGAAAGTGTCTTAAGAGATAGGAATGAAAAAATATGTTAGCAGGATTGGGTTATTTTTTTTTCCAGGAGGAAGAAGAAAGACAGAGCTTTATGGGGAAACTCTATTAAAGTCATCAACTTTCCTTTGCTTAAGGTCAAAAATTGTACAATACTACTGGAATAATATAATTTTAGAAAATTTCTGTGCGACCTTTTGTTTTTCATTGTTTTTTCTTCTCCTTTTTCTCTTGTCATGTTTATGCCTGGGGGCTTTTTATTCGATCACTGTTCTATTAATGCCTTGAATCAATGAATGAACAGCTATCTACAAAGCAAAACAACAAGTAAAAAGGTGGGGAACAGGAGAAAATAGATGATGTGGACAAACCACATGCTGCGGGGAACCACACTGACTTACCTGTGAGCCCTGGAGACAGCTTGGCAAGGGACATGTGGTGAAACTACTGGGAACAGAGTAAGGCATGAGGGGAGATAGTATGTGGAGTCTATGGAAAATAAAATCTATCCTTCCCTTTTTCCAACATATTTTATAGCTTCAGTGTGTCATTTGCTGCCTACAGATAATGCATGCAAAGTGCTTTACCCTAAGGTTGGGATTTGGTGACAAGTTTCATGTTTTGTCAGTCAGGACTGCAGAAACCTGGGTGTGATCAGGGCTTGAAAGCAGCCTACCATGTGAGGTATCTGAGCTCGTTAGCTCTAGGACTAATGAGCCAGAGAGAATAAATTCATATGCAAAAGAATTAAGCTAGTCATTACACTTACTACAGTGAGTTTAAAAATTTGTCCCTGGTTTGCCATTCTTTGCAGCCCCCTAATTCTTGCATTCACATTGCTTTTCAGCAATGTCTCCTTCTGTCAGGGAAACTCATTTCACATCCATTTCTCAGCTTTGCAATCTGCAAAATGGGAAGCAATGCTTATCTTGTTGCAGCTAAAATTTATAATTAGCACCTTAAAAGCCCTATGGAGGGTCTATGTATGATTTATTTTCAGTAAAGAGTAATACAAAATGAGTTAGGGCATGGTCTGTGATAGCCTTCCATTTTAAAGCAATTTCATATGGAATTGCAGCATTCCACACCAGTAGAACTGGTCACTTCACATGCTACATGGGTGGATTTATATTTGCTTATAAAATGAAGATTTTAAGAAAATGGCAAGTTTCAGGGGATTAAGCAGGATTAGGCTTTCCTTTTGCTAGGTGTTACACAAGCATATGACAGCGACCTCTTTTTGCTGGAGTTTACAATTTTGAACTTTGATCCCAGCAATTTTAGAAGTGCAGAGATAAGCATTAGTTTAAACACTTTCAATGCCATCATATTCAGAGAAACAACCATGGACTTAGCTTCCCAGTATTTATATAATCACAGACTAAGTTTTGCTGTTACAAAAACAGTTTCAGAGTCTCCTTTGGGGGGTGAGGGTAGAAAAACTTCAAAACCTTGCCCATAATGTGAAATTGGAGTGAAAAACAAACTTCCAGCTGACCTGTGCTTATGGAGCTGATGCGTGGTAACCTTTTGGCTTCTGTGTTTGGATGGTCAAGTCCCTACTTGCATGGCCTTGGGGCTAGTTTTCATGTGCTAAGTCCTTCAATCTGTTTCAGGATGCTTCACTATTTGCTTCATTACAGAGACAGCTTAAAAGTTACAGAAAAGTGCTGTCTTTACTGTGAGGGGGAGCAATAGGAGGAGAAGAATTTCCCCAAACTGAGAGCTGGATTTGCTGCAAGTAGATTTAGTGCTTTGAGTAGTTCAGGTATAGGTGGCAAGGGATGGAGGAAAAGAAAGGGAAAAAATTGGTTCATATCTTTTTTAAGCTCTTTGGCTGTAAAACAAACACTTGCAGAGCCTAAATGAGGAAAAAAACCCCAAAAAACACATGACCTGTTAATAAACAAAAACACCCCTTTCCTTTCAAATCACATGCATACCATGTGGACTTTCCACTACAAATTCAGGATAACCTCAATTACGATATGACCAAAGCAGGACAGTCAAGTCATTTGGGACTGATCTTCAAGGGTACTCAGAACTTCTGTGATTCAACTTCTGATGAAGGTTGCCTTTCCCTTCAGTATTCTCTTTGGTTTTAAAGCTATTTTCTTTTTTTGATATTGAATTCAACAACATGAAAGTGTAACACAGAGGAGCCACTGGCTCTGCACCCTTGGACCAGTGGATGCTGTGGGCTGCCTCCAGCTGCTTAGTGTTCATGCCTAGCACCTGGCATCCTGGATGTTGACACCAGCTTGCTTAACTGAAAAGAAGACCTCTTCTAGGCTGGAGTGCACTAAATCCTGCTCTTCCATGGGGACAGATTATCCATTTTTTGGGGGGAATAAAATGAATACAAGATACTACTTTTATGGATACAATGCTGTCACTTTTCACAGAGAGAAAAGGACAAAAGTGATTTAAAAAAGGACAAAAATGATAAAAGCTTAATTTGGGGTAGAAAAGAAAAAGAAACTCTATTAGCTACAGGAGGTTACATTGAAATGGGTTGGAGACTACTTCCATCAACTTTCAGGAAGAGTTTCTGGGTTTGGATGTTAGTGGAATGAGAAGGTTATCTGTGGAACAACAGGTCTTAAATTCCTAACAGGCCCCCTTGCCTTTCCCCTTTGCTCTTTTCCCAACAGCACACTGCAAGATGCTCATCTCTCACCCCTATCTCACAGTGCTAATTCCTGCCTGCCTTCAACACCCTTAACTCTAAGCAATCTCAACCTTTGGAAACCGCATTCTTAGAAAGAACAGACGGGAAACTCAGGGACGACAGTCTCCCAGAGTCCCCTGTCAAGGTCTGTGCAAAGTCCTTGTAGCTCCTTCTTTAAATAGATGCTGGCAAATTACAGCAGTGTCATTTGGTCTTCTGCTTAACAAGCTGCGTTCACTGTTTCTTACTGTCAGCTCTATTTTCCCGGGGTTTGTCAGTTGTCAGATATCTGCCAAAAGGAGCAGATGAAATCTCAGCCCTCAGGGGAGACGTTACTCCCTCACTTCCCTTAAAATCCTTTCCCCCACTCAATTCTCTTTTTGGCCACTCTTTATTTATAAATCAAATTCAACTGAAATTGGGTTTGAGGAATTGGCCTTTTTCTTCACTCTGGTTATGAATAAAGCAGACTGCCAGCCTTTAAGTTTCAGATGCTTGTCATTTTTTTCTGTCACATAAAAAAACCCTCCAAACTGGACTTAAAAGAAAAGGATCACTGATAAATCAGTGCTGGATAAGTGGCAGTAGTTACGGCTCTCTTGATAAATGGTAATGCACCCCCAGGCTGGCAAACACATGGTTAAAACACATCAGCTTGCTTGAGCATCATTATTATTTCATAAGATGCTCTGGTTATTGAGACTGAGGTATTTAATAGGCCAAGCAGAGCCTGCATAGACAAGCCTGATGGATGGAACATGCAGGATACATCTGAAAGCTTCTTCAGCCCCTAAATCCCTCTCAGGATTAGGGCAATTCCAAGCAGTAACTTTCTAATCTAGAATTTCTATAAATACTAGTTAATAAGATCTTCTGTCCCCCTGGAGGAGATATTTGAATCTTTAAATAAATTAAAAGAATATTTAATATCTCAAACTATTCTTAAGCATCAAAATTCTTAAGTGCCAGAAAACTAAGTGTTTATAATTAGATGAATTTAGACTGGTTTAGCTCATATTCACAATTTGTTTAAAAACTGTAGAATCTACTTTATTTTCTTTGGAATCTCCATTTTCTGAGATTAGAGCAAAATATATTCTTGTAAATAAAGAGACAACAAGGACTGAGGACATAGGTTATGACACAATGGTGAGAGAGTTAGAGTTAACTGAGATATGGACTGAAGTATAGTCACTATTTTGACATAAGTCTTTGAAAGATGGAAAATATGGAGGCAAGGTTAGCATTCCTGCGGAGAATGAGCATATAGGAAATGGAAATCATTACATCTGAGGTGGTAGTAAGAATTCAGAACTCAATATGATTGAGCTTTGGGACATCTGGCACTCTCTCTCTTGGAGAAAAGAGATTTTGGCACAGGAAATGGACTCATGGACTTGTAAAGGAAGAGAGGGCTCCAATGCCAAGCAGGCAGCTACTGACACACATGGTGCCCAAAATAGGGTGGGCAGGGAGAAGGAAGGGAGCAGGCAGCAGGGAGTTACTCTGACCTTGAAGATATGGAAAGCATTAGGGCAAATCTGAAGGAAAGAATAATTAAAAGATGAGGAGATAAATGTGAAAATATTACAAAGAGGTAACAGGGTTTACTGGAGGTGAATGTTGTAGAATAGTGGGATCTATCTGATCTGCACCAGCCTGCTTTGGTTTTAAACCAGAGAAATTCAGTGGAGCTAATCTACCTAAATTGCAGAAAAATGCTGGGTTCAAGGCTGTGTGGGGCATGAGAAGGTAAGGCAGAGAGGATGAATAGGTGAATTACAGGTGGCTAAAGTAACTGATGAGACAAATCACACTAGAAGAGGAGTTAATTGAGTTGGACTGAAGGTTTTTAAAGGATCATTCTGGGGACTGAACACATTTGGTATTTTCCATAATGACCTTGGCATGAAGAGTGGGTCTTTGCTGGTGAAACACATATGAAAAGCTTTGCCAGTGTGGAGGAAGCCTGAATTGGTACTTTGGAACAATCAGACTAGAATAATATAATGGGATGAAATGTGATTGCCCAGATTGGCAGGTCATGTGTACAGGGACTAATGAAAGGTATTTCTTCTTTGGATGGGCCCATTGGGGAGGACACCAGCTGGAAAGGAGAGGGAAAGAGAAAGGCCTGGCTGTGATAATTGCAGGATTTCTACAAGCCAGCAATGAGATGTGCCTATAAAAATGCAAATAAAATCAAATCAGGCAAGATTTTCCTAAATCCTTTTCCAATTTTTTTTTTTTGACAATTAGCAGACAACTCAATGAGGACCCTTATCTAGAGCATCCCAGGTGCTGAGGAGGAGAGAAGAGCTCAAACAGATGAGGTCTGCACAGCTGACCACAGAAACACAGTCTGTTTCACAAGAGGGAAAGGAAGATTCTTGTGGTCTTAACCTCAGAAAGTGAAAGATGTAAGATGTGACTCACTGCAGTTGTGATTTAAAAATATCCCACTCACATGAGTCCAAGTAATTTTTTATAAAATAAAATCACTGCAGTGAAAAGAATTGTCACGTAACAGATATTGTTGTCCAAATCAAGTGAACAATGAGGTCTTTGTCTATTAGACTAACACATAGCCAGTGTCCAGAAATGAACTGTGAGGAAAATGCTAATGAACATGGGAGGTACCTACTGTCTTTCCTCCAGGTAACTCAGTCACAGTGAGGAGAATAACCCCTTGGTTGTTCCTGTTAAAAATGCAGCAGAATAAAGTAGCTGTGTATATGGTTTGAGATCTGAGGGGGAGATGCTTGCTGGGATTCTGGATCTATCTCTTCTCCCAGGAGTCTGACTCTTGGAAAAATTTCAAAACAAGACAGTAAAAAGCTTACTAGAATCAATATGTTCTTGGCCTCAGAGGGCTGTGTTCAATCTCTGGTTAAATATTATTTAAAAAAAAAAAAAGTATGTCTGCTCCTTTTTTAATGCACAAATCACAGCCTAACAACGATTCTGGAACCGCAGCTGACGCCACCACTTATCGGGGAAGCCACATACAATTTACAACTCAGACCTAGCAAATCATAATTCCAAACCAGTTCTAATTCCTTGCTTGTTCCTGGGCCTGTTTATGAGGCAGCCAGGTGTCCAGGTTCCCATTGGCCATTGCCAATGTCCCAGCAAACTCTGTCTCCTGGGAAGGTGAGTTGGAGTGGGAGACATTTCATCTTCTCCAGGGCACCCCCTCTGGTATTTTGTGAGTCTCCTACAATTTGGTCCCACAGTAATTCCCAAACCAGTAGAAAGGAAAAAAAAATTCTCCCAACCAAAATGGATCATCTGGGCCCAAAGAGTAACATGAGCAGTACCTTCCCATACATACACATGTGAAAAAAAGAGATTATGGCTGCACTATTATTATTTGGTAGAGATAGGAAGAACTAATTGAAATGAATATTCTGTTTAAACCAGAGGAAAGTTCTTACTACTGTCTGGTTTCACATTAATTATGCATTTTCTTTTGAATTTGCAAACCAAGTAGATTTTTAGGATGTTCAGAATCTTTTTCCATGGAAAGAAACACCTAGTCCTGTACCCAAAGCTTGCCATCACTCTAGAAATACTACTGTACCTTTGTATTTCCCCAGGGAGAAACCCTTATCTAGTTCCCCCAAGAACACTCATCTGTGGACTATCAAAAGTGCCTTTGTTAACTTTCAAAGTGTGTGAGAGAAAATTAATGAAAGAAACATCTGAAGTTGTTTCCACTCAGAGCACACCTTCCATCTCTACTCTGTTCTTACTCAGAGGATTTAACCCTCCTGCAGAAATGCTTTCAGGTCTATCTTGTACCTCGTATCTCATGCTGGGGTCCTGGTAAAAAGCAAAGTAGTACTGGAACCCAAGATTGTCTTTCAAGTAATTTAATCACTCCAAATCTTGTGTGGGAGCAAGGACCCAAAGAGGGATTCATCAAACCCTTAGTCTCAGCCTCTGCTATTATAAATCTCTTCTCTTATTTTGCTTTCCAAGCATTCTTATGGATGAGTGCACTAGACTGCAAGGATATTTTTTCCCTAACAGCATATTCATTACTTTAAGATAATTCATATTCTCTTCCTCTTTACTTTTACTGTTTGGCATTACTTTTTTAAACTAAGCCTTACTCATCGTAGATCTATTTTCAGTAGCAGAGACACAGCCAGCATTACTTTAGGTGCAATATTTTCAGTGCAACCCAGTGCAAGGAGGCATATGAAGTCTCTATTTGATACTTCAGCTCTCTACTGTCCTTCCTAGTCACTTCATTTCCATTTTTTTTCCACCCAGTCTTTCTCCTTGAAACACTTCTAGGTTTTGCAGTGCTGGATGTATGCACACATACATACATATTATGTATATGTATATGTATATAGATATGCATATGATATCTATATCATATGCATAGATACATAGATACATAGATAAACCCAGCTCAGTTGCAAGAGTGAAATAGACCATTTAATTTCTTTCTTCAATTTATTTCAAGGAAAAAGAAGAAATAAGATTTTAAATCCTCTTTTCCAGCTGCCTGGGAACTAGCACTGAGGATATATTCTTGACATTTCTGGGTTTTGAACTTTTATCAGAGGCTTGTTTTGTATCTGCTACTATTTACTCCTGAAAGCTTTTTCAGTCTTTGTTACAGAAAAAAGGTATTTACCAAGATAACTTAGGAAGTACAGTATGTGGTAAATTACCTGTTAGACACCTAAACTGATGCTTAGGTGAAGAGCTACAGAATATAAGATCCTGGTGCTCCTGAGATAGAGATCTTCTGCACACTGCCAGATTGCATCATACTCATCGAACATGCTTTCATCTACTACCCACTGTTTCAGATCCCCTTTTAATTAGCTTATAATATATTCTCCCACTCTATGCTTGGGCATGGTTCTCAGGCATTTCCAGTCTTTGGATTGATATCTGCATGTTGGAAAAATTTTATTGGTGTGGGAGATTTCTCTGAAGAATCTTGGGCAGACAGACATAAAGGATATGGTGAAATTTGAAGAGGCACAATCCACAGGCATGGCTGCTTCCACCAGCTGCAGTGATAGAGGTTCCTCCCCAGGTCAGTTAGCTTATCCCCACAATACACATTTGCTGTGATTTTCTCTAGTATCACTAAAAAGTCCCAAGCAGTGTGTCTGCCTCTAATTGAAATTCTACAGTAATTTCCTCTGCAAGGTTGATGGACAGGGTGAAAAACAGATCAGTCCTCTTTTTTAGTCCCAGAACTAAAGAATAATGGTTCATTTGATTAAATTAATGACTTGCAGGTTTCAAAGAATTAAAAAGTACTCAAGCTGTGAAATTCACTTCCCTAAGAGAGTCACTGAGTCAAATGCTGTTAGTATCTTTTAGAAGGGATAGAGATAGTGTTTCTCTCATTAGAAACACACTGGTAAGGTTTACTTGGCAAGAATGGTCAACCCCCATTTTTTTAAAATGGCGAAATTCTCTCTCTGCTGAGAGCCTGGATGGGTTATTTTCCCTTCACCTCTCACCTTCTATGTCATTTACTGTGGGATTTGCTGGTCAAAATCTTACACTTTTTACAAAGTGGACTTTTCACAGGTCTCGCTAACATGGCTCTCAGTTGTATCCTGACCCAGCCATTTCAAGAAGAGCAGATGTGTAGCCATGATACCATGGCAGCAACCCATGAATTGTTTAAACATCTGGGGCTACTCTCCTAGATAACTCCAGCAGCAAATACATCAGTATTGTAGCACAGGCAATAATGGCAGCTCTTGTCACTTTGTTTTGTGTTCACTCTCTAGATACTAAAATCTGTCCTGGTGGGCACCCTACATGTTTTTCTGTCCCAGATGCTCCTTATGGACAGGTTATTCTACTTTCTTTATTCCCATGACTAATTAGGGACATTATGACTGTTCTCCCTGATTTCAGCATCAGCTGTCCTCCCAAGAATCAGGGCAAGAGCCAGTCCTAGTCAGGAAGCTGTTCTGATACCTTGCACATTCTTACCTTTGTTCCAGCTCTCAACTCTAATGGACATTTTTTGTGGACTCAGCCCCACAGCAGAGGACATCTTCTTGGCAGGAAATCCCCAGCACCTCTGGAACACTCTTGCATGAGGTAGAAAGCCATCCACAACCTGTGGAGATGTGGCCTCATTTTGCCCTGACCACATTCCAGCCAGCAAATAACCTCATGTCCATAGAACTGTCTTGCAATTTGGATAAAAAGCTTTGAAATGATACCACCTTAAACCATCTCAGTACTAAATCTGTGCCATCTTCCTCTGTTTATCCTTTGAGATTTTACTTATATAACAGATAGGGCTTTTTGATATATGGCTTTCAGATTAACTCAAAGGCAAAATAAATAATCTTTAGGCCAGAGAGAAAATAAGCATCTGCTTCATTGCAGCAAATGCATTCAGCAAGCTCAATAGAAATGTCCCATGGAGATGTTTGAAATGACAGGGAAATCAGCTCCACAAATCAATATATTTGGTGAAAAAAAAAGGCTCAGTCACATCTTGTTGGGCATAATGGAAATTGATTGTCAGTTATCTATTAGTGATAATTTCTGTTTGATGACTTGCCATATGTTATCAAGCTCGAAATCAGAAGGGAGCAGATTAAATGAATAGATTCTGTCACGAAAAAGCAAAAGGCACCAGCAGCACAGCAGAGGATGCATAGCATGCACAGCACCTTTCTTAGAGAAATGAATTCTTTAATCTACCCTAATTTTAAATATTCAGGGTTGGTGTAGACTGGCAGATTTACAGATTAGGACTCGAAGGGACCCTTTCACTCAAATCTTTTACTTACTGCCTTTCAGTGACAGGCAATCAGTGAAATGTCTATAGACCTTTCAAATAATTTTTCCTTTAAGATTCAATAGGACTTTACATCTAGCGAGGTGAACCCATTAAAAGGAGACTTTGTGATACAGTCCAGAGCTCTGTCTAAGTGCTGCAAACTACACTGAGCTCAGTTCTATTTGTGGGAATGTCACTTGGGGAGGAGGGTCATCTGTAAAGCAGTTCCCCCTGCCAATTATAATTACAGTAAGTTGAAGAACAGACCCTGAAACTCAGCACAAGAAGTTATGAACCTCCAGTCAAGTAAAATAATGACATTCTGTTGAAGCCCCATTAATCCAATGTACCAATCTGGGCACGGAGCATGAATTCAGTAGTGTGAAAGCTGCCTTATTTCATCTTCAGGCACTACCTCTGATAGTGTTAAAATTTTGCTTCATTCTTCAGAGAAAAATACTGTCGTGATTGCAAAAAGGTGCTGTGCAATGCTTGTGAGCAAACACATCTTAAAGGAGCTCTTTTCAGTAAGTGCTGACAGAAGTTTTAATGCTATTTGGGAAAATCTAAGTACCTGAATTACTCAGCTACCTGATCCCTTCTTGTGGTAGGAAGAAGAGGAGATTAAAGATGCTGAAAGAGATGTATCTCTTAAATGAGTCTCCCCTTCTGATCATCCTAACTGTGGCTTTATAACAATACTGTGTATGACACCAGAGTTTTGTCATGTAGGGGACCTTGTGAACACAGAGTTCCCTGCCATGTAGGATTATGTGAAGGTCTCTTAATTTATCACACCTTTCTAGACTCTTAAATTTTTCTCCTTGTTTTTCTGTGAATTATTCTGGTAGAATCAGTAATTTCCTGCAAGTTATTGAAATTTAGCCCTGAATGGTTTCAGATTCAAATTTAAACCCGAGTTCCATAGAGTTTTAGAGAAAACCCTGCCCCCTTAGTCTCCAATCCCTCTCCAGTACGGCTCTCTTCACCACTTCTCTGCTGACCCACCTAGATTGACAGAAGCAGAAGCTTTAACGTGAAGGCTTGTGTTTACCTCTGAGACAAAAAAAGAAAAAAAGCACTTTTCATTTTAATTTGAAAACACAAGCCAAAAAGAAAATACTTCTATAATTCCCAAATTTAATAAAATAGGTTGTTAACTAGAACTACAATGTCTGGAATGGCTATTAATTTCACAAGTGTTTTGTCCCTGGTGGGAGGAGGAGAGAAAGGGCTTGACAGTTTCTACTGAACAGGGAGATATGTAGGAAACATTAAGATGAACCTGTGGGTGCTTTTCCTTCTTGCATTATTTGGGGCCTGATGTTGCAGTACAGTTTAGATATCCAAGGTGGTCCTGCCTGTCTGTGGCTGAAAGGCAGTGATTAGCACAGTACAGAAGAAAAATAGCCCCACTTAATCAGCACTACACCTTTTTGGAAATAACAATTTGTTAATTTTTTCAAAAGAGTTGAATTATATCTTGGCAAGGGGAGAGGAGTTTTTTAATCACTTAACACCAAATAGCTAATGACCAATAAATGGATGTGTAATGATGTCTTTCTCCCTTGAAGAATCTCTGCAAAACTTCTGCTTATTCACTGTCAAAGGAAAGGTGTTATTTTAGCTCAAGGAAAATGTCACATTTTCAGTATAAATGAGTGTGAATAAATGTGGGGCCAGAATTAAAGCCAAGCCAGTATCCAGCAGAGCAATTTGCTTCTGGAAAAGCTTTCTGAGCAGCACAAAGCATCCTTCCCAGTAGCCTGTTCCAAGAAACCCATTATGCACCAGTAGGAATGCAGACACACCTGTGTGGAGGTGGGCAGCAAACCAGCTGTAATTGTGTTTTTGAAACAGTCATCTCTGTGCATGATGTGCTTTGTGGTTCCAGCAGGAGTTCTCAGAGATAGCCACGCTGGTGGAGACTGAAGCTTTCAGGATTTAAATAGTTTTGGGTGAACTGCTTTCCCCTCCTATTCATTTGCAGGCTGGAGTTGCCAACAGAAGGATTAGAAAATCCCATATGAGACAACTCTCCTGAGACTGGCAATCCAATTTTGCATACTATAGAAACCTAGATAAGACTCCAGGCTTCTGGATGCTTTGCTGCATAACCCCTTTGACATTTATCAGGCTTGCACCTTCGCAAGTTACTAAACACGTGAGAGGAAACCTATAGAATAAACTTTTGTGGTGTCTGATGCTCTTCTGATCTATTCCCAGTTGCTTAAAGACTTAGAAACTGCAGGGAGAGGAAATATGGCAGTGAAATAAATAAATAAATGAACTTGTTTAAGGTTAGTTACTGGGCAATTCAGGCCAAACACATCAGTTGACCTGCAGCATTAAGGAGCTGTAATATCTTCACTGTGGGTTCTAATTGTTCCTGGTGAGTCTGCTGTCAGCTCAGCTCTCCTGAAGGTAGGTGCAGTGGATGTAAACTCAGGATGGGAGTGAACTCAGCACACTGCACCACTGTGGGAGGCGAGGGGGCTGCCACTGAGAGAACTGCAGTCCTAAAGTAACTCAGATCTCAAAAAACCCAGGAACAACTGATTTATTGCCCTAGATTCAGAAGAGACTTTCAGAAAAAATAATGAAGTTTGCACTTTGAGGCAACTGTGCTAATAGGGAGAAAAATGGTCTGATGGCAGCTTTTTGTGCAGCTGGATTGTTTGCTCCTCTGGGCTCACATCTGCACCTGCAAACCATCAGCAATCTCCCAGCCTTTTCTTTGCCTCTCTGCGTGTCCCCAGATGAAGCCATGATCCCATCCAGGCCCCTTGGGAGTGAAGGATACCCTCATCATGAACTCTTCCATTTGTACAGGATGCTGGCTCAAAGTGCTTCCTATACGTCTTAATGCTGCATTTACAAGTAAAAGATTTTTAATTACTCTGATGCTTTCTCTGGGCTTTTTATATTTGCTTTTACAAAACAGAGGAGACTGTCTATGGACATCCTGCTGTGTGCACAGCTTCAGCAGAGGCACTGAAAAGGCAGCTCTGTGGAAAACCCTTGGAACACAAGGGCTGTCGGGTCTGCCCTGGTGAGAACAGAACTCTGTGTCCCTGCTGGGGATATTTGGGGATAATCCAGGTGCTACATGGAGTAAGATTTTGTTGTGCCTCAAGTTTTGCAAATGTTTCATTTAATAAAACCCAAATCCTTTCATTCTGATTAAACAGTAAATTCTGTATTGATGGAATATCCATCCACAGGCTGAGCTGTATGCCTTGCTCTGCATAGAGGCCCTGTTTATGTGGCCTATAAAGAATAAGACAGCAAGCAGACCTCACCTCAGTAACCAAACTGACTGAGTCTTAGTAACAGACACTAAAGCTGGACCTCACAGCCACTCCTGTGCAAAACGCCATTGTTGGATGTGAGCTCTTCTGAATTCTGAGAGAAAATGGAGCCAGCAAGGACCTAAGGGTGTCAAGGAAAAGAGTGGACCAGGGCATCAGAGCACCAGCACCCTGCACTGCACGTCCTACTGCATGCCCTGATTTTCCCATGCCACCAGCAGTCCTGTGCTAGTGCTATACAAGAAATAAGACCAAATTCCATATTTTAAATTACACACAGGATAAGTGATTGGCAGAAGGATGTCATAGTAGATATCTTAACATTGTGTTAAAAGCAGGGCAATTTGTCTCCCTATTAAGACTTAAAGGGTTAGCTTTCAATCTCTTCCTTTAATCCTAGATTTTCAATGTAAGGTATTTTCAGTGTAAGGTACTAGATTTGGAGGGAATTATTTTTGGTGATCAAAACAGTTAGGCAGAAATTATGTCAGTAATGTTTTGTCAGTACCATAGTCAGGGAAAATATTTTTCCACAGCATAAAAGGTCTCAGTGCTCTGCCACTAGGAAGTTTAATTACTAGATGACTTTGAAACATGGTAATTTAGTCCCAATTAGTGTTATAATAATTTATTTATAAAATTCCACTATGAGTAGTTATGTTCCACAATCCATTTATTCTTGTAAGATGTGTGCCCCATTAGACAGTGAAGTAGAAGGTCATTAACCTGCATTTCTAGTTCAGATTATGTTATTAGATTGAATTTAGTTTCTTCACTGGTGGGTGTTGACATTTTAGAGTGCTTTCAGGATAATTTATCTATTGTCATTCTGTTCTTTTCAGCCATTCAGAAACATTGTGGATCTAAAATAATGCAGGGCTGATGAAGACAGATTTCTTGATTAAATTTCAGCTGTGGCTTGTCTTTGTGCTTCTGATATTTTTCATGTTTGTTCTATGAAAGTGAGTTTATGGCATCACTGATGCAAAATATTAAAAAAATTATGAGTCATGTCGAATCAAAATCAGCAGCTATAACTTAAACTGAAGAGTTATAAATATAATCAATTCTGGCTCTTTTGTTCTGATGTTTTCTGTATTTAGAGATTTAAAGATTCCCTTCAAGGCAACTGTTCGCCCTCAGCATTGTTTTTTGGTAGGTTTCTTTTCTCCAAATCCACCTCTTATCCATCCCTTGAATAAGCAGATGGAGAGGACTGTCTCATGACCCCAGGAATGAAGTGTGACCCATGCACAAGCTTGGACAAATGAGACCTGGAAAGGGAAAGCCTCCAGATTTATGAGAGCCACTACAAACAAACAATCAATGATAGCAAGTGAGGCTGGGCCTCCCTTGGTACTGGCAAACCCATGGACCTTGCACAGGGCAGGAGCTGCCTAAGACTCTCACAACTGTAGAGAGGCACAGGACAGACAGGATGGGCCAAAATTGTGTCCCCTTTCCTCCCGTCACTGTTGGGTTGGCTCCATTATGGGCTCAGAATAGGATGCAGCATTCCTGATCCACAGCAAAACTTCCATTTCTCCTCTAGTGTCCACAGTCCCTCAGGGCCTTGATTTTGGTAGCCATGACTCAAAGAACAGGTGATGTGAAAATGGAAAGTCCACTTTGTTTAAAAACAAATTAAAGAAAGGGGCAGTGGAGGGGAAAGTTTTAAATACCTGGTGCTCCATTTGCGCTTGTTTAGTAACCATGCATTATTCAATTCCCAAACAAAACACAAGAAAGGACTCTAGACAAAGGAGAAGACCCTACTGTTGAGAGTTTGCAAAGTCTCGTTTCTTCCCATTGCTTTGTTCTGGCAAAACTTGAAGAAGCCTGTCTGCTCACAGTGAGGATTTTTTCCCCAGCTCTCCTACCTAAGCTTTCAAACTCTTCCAAGAAAACCTTTTGGTCAGCCATTTCAATTTCTTTTTAATAAATGGTCCTCTCTCAAATTGTTTCTGCTACAAGAGCAATTCTGGGAAAACAGATGACTCTGCACACTCTTAAAAATCCCAGCCTCTCAAGTGGCATGTGCAGATACCATAAAATGATGCTAAAAGGGGTTTTGCAAATTGCTGAAAGGCAGAACCAGCAGCCACCTGGTTTGCAAGGAAAGCCTTGTCTCTGAGAAGATTAAAACGAAGATATTCTTGTCTCGATCAGAAAATTATTTTTTCATAGCTGCTTTTTGTTTTGTTTTCTTTTGTTTTTGTTTGTTTTTTTCTTTAACAGCTTTAGGTCTACACCTCTCCCCCCAAAAAACAAAACAAAACAAAACCAGAAAATTCCCCTAAAACCCCCCATGATATGGCTGTGGGGGGAAAAAATAGTCTCACCACCCATACCTGCTTTTAATGATCCTTATGCATTTTACTGAAAAGACATAACATAACCTGGCTAGATCCAGCCTCAAACTGTACCTAAAATATGTGGGGTGATCCAAATGCCACTAAATACCTCTGCAGGATTCCAATAGCCTGTCACTTTTTAGACACGCTAATCTCATAGTGTGGAAATAATGTGTGTTATTATTGAATGGAAAAGAGTGGGACAGCCTTAACCCATCAGTTTAAGCCATAGGGGTAACTCTGAAAACTCCTCTGGAGAAGTCTGTCATATTGGCCTGTGGTGAATGCCTGGTGAAGGCAGTGCTGAAATGATGGTGGGAATTGTGCTAAAGAGTGAGAAAAGTGTCAGGTTTGTCTTAGCAGTGGGAAAATCCATGCAAGGAATATTTCCAGGGTGTGATAAATACTCCTGGAGTTCAATTCATCATTAATTCATCATAGTCTTGAGGCAAATTCCTGCTCAGAAACATCTTGAAACTGAGTTTACCAGAAGCTGAGAAAGGTTCCCAGGAAATTAAACCTTTTAACTTGTTTGATGCACCAGTTCCCTAAATGTCTGCTACTGACCAACACCCAAGGCAGGTTACTGAGCTGGGACACAACCCTTGTTTTGATGGTAGGGGCCCAGGGCCCACTGGACACACATCCTGCAAATGAGGCAGGGATTAGAATGTAATTGGGTTCCCTGGATCTTGACATTGCAATTAGCACTTCTGACTGACTGAGGCGGGTGAAGAGGAGAATCACACAGTCACCCACAGCTTCCCTGACAAAAGCCAGGCCAGCAGCTCCAAGCTCTGTCGAGTGCTCTGCTGGTGCCATAGATGCCTTCGCAGCAGGTGAAGCTCTCCGGCTGGCAGCACTCTGCCAGAGACACACAGAGCTTCAAAGTGTCCAGGTGTAAGTATAGAAATAAAATGATTCAATTCCTCTTCTTCCCTTTACGCATTTCTGTTTCAACTCAGCATTGTCTCTGCTCAATAGCAAGACAGCGTTTTTGCAGATTTTAAAACACTAATCATAGGCAATTATTTCTAAAAAGATTTGCTTGCAGCAGGCAGACTTTTCTCTTAACTTGAAAGCCTTGCTTTTCTATTCTTCCTTCTGTTAAAAATTATAATCATTTTCTGCCTTGTGTTCTCTACCAGCTGAAATACCTCATCTTCTGACATAGTTTGAATCTAACTAATCTTCAATTGGAAGTTTGTTTTTTTTAGAAGAAGAATCTATAGCAATCAAAGCTTTGCCAGCAAACACAGCAAAGCAAGCAGCTGAAGCTGTTTATGTATATATCTTAAAATATAATTTTGGCCTTTAAAAGTCAGCAGTCTTTATTTTCTAAGGTGGTGTTATAAAATGAAATTAATTTTCCACTCTTAAAATTTGAGAACAAACCAGAGAATGCAGATTTCATGGCGCAGACACAAAGGACAAATTTATGTTGCTTCCCCACAGCTGTTTATGATTAGATAAAAACACCAAGAATCCTGAAACCCATTTAAATAATTTCTTTCCAATGCTTTTACATGAAATATTTCAAAATTTTGGTACAGGACTTATATTTTCCTATTTTCCTTTAAATTATCGACACTGAAATTCAATATCTATTGGCTCAGGATGAATGGTTTAATTATGCCTTAAGTAAAATGATTCTACAGCTTTCAAAATTGTTCATTGATTTAAAATTCAATTCTTGCTCCACTTTTAAACAGAATATCAAAGTACATTTCCCACCCTACCATTGTTCTTATAGGAGCCCTGACCCTATTTTCTCTGTGTTTCACCTACTGTCTGTTCATCACTTTCCTAGAGTTGTTATCTGCTTTCTTTTCTAGGGATTTTTCATAATACATCATGATTTTTTAGATCATATATTTTGGAGGCTGGCACTGACTCTTTGCATATGAGAGAATGGATAACACCTCTTTTTAGAGGATCACAACGTCCTATGGCATAAATGAAGTGATGGGATCAGGATGCATTCTTTTCTGCAGCTTGGTGACCAGGGATGCTTTTAGTTTTGTAGTAATTAAGGCAGACATTACCTGGGTGCAAACCGGGGTCTAAACATACATTTTTGGATCCAGACTTGGAAATCTTATCAACTCTTCAGATCTTTCCTGCTTCTTAGCTGATGTATAATAAATCTCACAATTAATTTAGAAATGTGTGAGTCTCTTACAATACTATCTTTGTTGGGTGAGCGTATGGATCATTGCAATTTAAACTGTTTATTGCTACTATTTAAATTGTACCATTTCCCATCAGATAGGCATATTTTAGTTGTGCAGTGCCATTTGAGATGCCCTTGGATATTTTGCCCAACTCCTAGTAGGTCTGGATATCCTCTAGGCGTGTGTAATTTCCCAGCCTTTCCACATATCTTGGCTATCCTGGGGAGAGGATATTGGAGTGTTTGGGAGGGCAGTCCTGGAGGGTCAGGGCATATTTAGGGATTTCTGGCAAAGCAGCCAGTACTGCATCTTGCTTTCCTTCTTCTGTGCTGAAGCTACTGATGGGCTGATGGACTCTATCTAGGCCATGCCCCCTGTGGCTGGCCCTGAAGTGCTCCAGATTCCCTGAGGAAAAGGTAATCCTGGTGCTCCACACTCCAGAATGTCTAAATGACCCCATTAGTAATGCATCAGTTTCCCTCAGATGTTCCAGATCTAAACAAAGGATTTGCTTTAGATTGAAAGAGTTGTCAGGTATCCTCCACACGTTGTTTCTTGGGCATCCCCTTACAAGCAGATTTGCCAAAAAGTGGAAATTGCTGCCTTCTACCAGGCTGGCTCCTCAGTGCACATGCTTTCTGTGTCGTTAGAGTGCCAAGAGAATGCAGTGCCCTGAAGCACTCACAGGCCAGAGCACTAAATGAAGGATAGAACTGTGGCTTCTCTTTGCAGGGAAGTTCAATAGAGATGAGGTACATATGTAGAAAGGGTCCCTTTGTACCCCTTTTTAGCTCTTTCTAGATTCTTTCATTAGCAGTACATTCCCTTTTCTGAGTGTAGAACAAAGTCCCATCTGCTGCATATATTAAATTGCAGCTTCTACTTTTAACATGATTGCTCTCAATGCAAACCAGATTTATAATGAGGCCTGCATTTTTTACTTTTATTTTTTTTTTATCCCCCAATAAACTTCCAGGGAAACAATTACTGCTGTCATGAACAGAAAATTCATTTATAGAATCTGCTTCTGGGGATGCTTTTGGGGGAACTCTTTCCCTCAATGTTCTTAACTTTCCAATGAAGATAAATAACCACACCTTACAGCTACAGTTTTTGACTGAGTGACAGGTTAAAAGAAGTTCCCTGTCAGCATTCATAGCTGAAGAAGAAATTGTTCCAACAATTCTTAGCAAAATGAACAAGCCCTTTTTATACAAAACTATTTTGCTGCCCTACTGCTAAATTACAGCTCACACTGAGACCCTGCAGGTTGGTTTCTTATCACAAAAGAAAAGGAGTGACATGAGGCCAGGGCTTCACACATGAAGTGTCAGCTTCCCTTGTTTTGTCTAGATTAATATTTAAGTCACAAATGCAAGCTGAATCCAAAAAGCTTGCAGGTGTAATCTCTTTTCTAGAGATCTCAGTTCCTCAATTTCTGTATCTGAGGAACCACCTTTACACTATGTACAAAACTGAATGTAGAGAAAGGAAGATAAAGAGCAAATGTTTGCTGATCTCAACAGCCACTATCCAAAATCTGTGCACCAAAGAAAGCTCTGAAACTGCAAGCTCTTCTGTGGAGGCTACTGAGATGAAAAGCAAAAGTTTCCTGCTGAGTATCCAGCTGTTTTCTGGGGTGAGCTGTGTCTCAGCTGCTACCTGAGAAAGACTCAAAATGCTTCAGAATCAGGTGAGAAGCTCTGTCCCTGTTTCAGAGATATGCAGGCAAGGTGGGAATGGAGAGCGTCTCATACTCTTCCGGCAGTTGTCAGTAGAAGGTTTGTGCAGGCTGGATCCTTCTGACAGTAGCTATGATACAGCATTCAGAGGGCAGCACAGGCACAGTGGTGAGAAGTGACCCCAGAGAACACTGAGGTTTTGAGAGGGACGGGTTGACTCAAACCAACCTCACTTTTCCTTAGCTTTTCCCAAGTTTGGCTGGTGGTGAATTGTACCCCCCAAATGCCCTGAATTGCTCACAAATGCCCTAAGTGTCCTGTGACTGAACACTATAGGAAATAGAGGAGCATAACACATTGATGTGGGACTAGTTATAGAGAATGGTGAAGTTCTGCATGAATAAGAACAAGAAGAACTGGGTCTTGAATGAGGGTTTTGGGGTTTATTTCTCTAAACAACTCTGATTAATACTGCTTCTGTAAGTGTCAGCAGCTCACATCAAAAGGGAACTGCTCAACAAAGTGTTTGTCCTTTTCCAAATGAGTTACCTGCCCTCTGTCTCCTGCTGAGTGCTAGCCATAGTACTAAGAAAAGTCTATATTCACTCCAGCAGGCATGAAGATAACAGGTTGCAATTGGCAATGAAGCTTATTTTGGCAGTATCCTCTGAGTTCTATTTTCCATCCCTAAAGGAGGCTGCACAGATTTTACCAGACAAAAAGAAAGTGAAAAAAAGAACCCAAAACTGAAGTGGCATGGATCTAGATTGAAGTCTCGTTCCCCGTTTCTTGCTTCTGCTCGCACTCCTTTTTCAGTGCATATAGTCAGGGTAGGGAGGGCAATGTCCCACCACTTTCATGCTGCTTCAGGAACGTCTTTATGCTGAGAAGACATATGGTGGGTTAAACTAGAGACGATTCTTTTTGGCAGTGCTAATAGGACTAAGGTACCTGTTACCCAAAGAATGTGGGTCACCAGGTTTTAGAAATCACCTGGTCCAGATCTGTATTACTTGTAGCAATAAGCAGCAATAAGTACTACTAATATTATTTGAGCTTAGACCCAAGATGTTAGGAGACTAAACAGGAGGAAATAGGATGGGAGTTTTCTACTTTGGGCTTGTATCACTACTTGAAGATGTTACCCAACCTGGACAAGACCTCCTCTTTGAAGAGCAAAAGGTCTGCTTTGTTTTCACCAGACATGGAAACTTGCAGAAGTCAGTGCTCATCCATGCAACTGAGGAGAACAACTCAGGTCAATCAATCCATTATGTTGGCATTCAAGACAGCACACAACCCCTGTTTCATCTGAGGCTGCAACAGTTCCTGACATCTTAGAAACAAAATTTAGACAAAATATAAAAGGCAAAAAGTCACAGACGGATGTTCAGGCTTCTCCAGCAGTTTTTCTTTGTGATGCCAGTGTTAAGTTTCTTTCAAACATGTTTGTGTCTGATCTGAAGAAATTTTATCAAAGGTTATAAAGGTGGAAGTTGTCCAAACTTTGTGTTGGTAGATGGATGTTCCTCTTTTCTGTTAGCAAGAGAAGTTGTAGAAAGGTTATTTACAATGCAGTAAATAAAGGAACTTACTGACTGAAATAGACTGAGATATCCCTAAATATACTTTGTGTAAAAGGTATTTTTGATTTTGAGATCCATAACTGAAGAATAGTTGCTGTTATAAGTGGCAATTTCACAAAATATAACCCACCAACCAGCCAAATTTCAAATTCTCAAGCCCTTGGCTGTTCATTCAATTGCTTAAGTTATCTATAAAAATTAAAATAATATAGAATGTATCTTTATTCTTTACGTAGTTCTTGGAGCAGTTCTAGGGTGGAGCAAACTGATGTTATGCATAATGTTTGCTTTTTCTGAAAGGTTATGTAAACAGATTGTTTTTAAATCACCAAAGTCACCTGGAAATATTTAGGCTCCAGGCTTCTTTCTGAACACAACTTTATTGGTTTTTGCTGTAGTGTGAAACAGTAGAGAAAAATTCTCATGTTATCTGTCTCCAACAGATTTACAATATTGCAAGATTAATTATATTAGCTGTATTTCACGACTCAGTGCATTTGTATTACCATTTCAAAAGCACAATCATTTATCAACAGCAAACTTCAGGGCATTTACTTTCCATGCCCTGGCACTGAAAACTTCAAAGTATGTGAGCTTACCTATGAGATGCATGTGAATTCATGCTCCCTTTCCCAAAGAAACTTCAATGGTTTCAACCTCCTTCATGGGTTTGACACTATTTTCCAAATTTGGGTATGATTGGTTGGATCAGATTCTGATACCCCTTTTTCACTCAGCTTTTGATACTGTAAATTTAAATGATTTTAATAAATGAATACAAAATGAAAAAAAAAAAAACCCAAACTGGATAGATGTGATCACCAGTTTCTTGTGGAGGCCATCTTGAGACACTTCATCTACCCCCCTCCCACTACAAGATTGCTTTCTGTGGTCTTTTCTCTACATCTTAGCTCTAATCAGTTCCCAAATAATCCTTTCTGAAATGAGCATCACCTAAACTTCAGCCTGTTTGAAATATATTTCCTGCACTTCAACATGCTGTATATTCCTCTTTCAAATTCAGACATTTTCTTCTTTCAGACTTGATCTCTTTCTGCACTCTAAGCATACCAGCATTAGTTTTCAAGGTGCCAGAAGCATCTACACAGATACTGCTCTGATTTTACAGTAAGCTGCTGCTGAGCTCTGGACTGTCACTGTTACAGATGGCTGGTAATTTAAAGCTACCTGCCCATATTACAAGGATTCTTACCATGGCTGCAGCTAACCATGCCCTGAATTTTATCCTGTTTTCTCCTTAGCTGCTCCCACTTAAAAGCCTTTAAACATTTCCTGTCCTTTCTTCAGGGCAGGGGGATGAGTGTGCTGTGTGTGCAGTGCCACAGTGCTGGCTGAGTGCTAGGAATGCAAGCTGGTACAAGGCTGACAAATTGCACGTTGTGTTTCTGTGGGACTGGGTCTGGCAGGGCTTGTTATGTCAATGGCAGTGCTGTGTAAATATCAACCTGGCTCTGGAACACCTGTGTGGGAATAAGAAACCTCAAAACGGAGATCTGCTGTGGGAAGTGCCAGAAACCCCAATTCACTTCCCCGGCTCCTCTGATCTCTTTGAGTCCCATGGGAGTTAAAGTTGCCCTGTGTCTCTTTTAAAAAAGTTGTGATTTCCTTTCAGTTGTCACCTCCTTTTCTGGAGAAGGAATTATTCAAAGAGCAGACAGACATTTACTGCCTACCTGTAGATACAAACACATGGATTGCCCATCTGCCCACCAAACAGTCACATGCCCAGCAATTTAAATAAAAGCCACCTGGTACTGGATAAAGTGACAATCCTATTCAACTGATAGCAGGCATAAAAAGTACTCCTTCCCTTCTATTTTCCACTACATTATAGTTTGCAAATTCCCATCATTCTGAACAATTCAACAACAACAAAAAGAAAGATCTGACGCTGAAGTGGGCTGAATGCTTCAAAAAACACATAAATTAGTTCATGTTCATTTTGACAAAGAAGGTGGTTTGGGACTGCAGCAACTCATTTCTGCTGATGAAATTGGCTCACAAGAACCTCAGGCGTGTCATTTTACCTTGTAGAGCATCAGATTTCATTGTAAATAATCACAGTTTCATGGCACTTAACTCCTGAGGATAATGATACTAATTTAATGGCAAATCATTTTGAAACCCTGGGGAGGGACATGTACTCTATAAATATATATTGCAGGAAGAAGAAAACTCAGGCCTGATCTCCTTTAATAGGCATGACACCACAACTTCAATTTTTCTCAATTTATGTAGATGTTGACTATGTTATGAAAATAGTTTTCCAAATGTAATTTTCCCACACAAGGATTAAGAGACATGTATTTTGCCTGTGAATGCCATATTGGTGTCCCTGGGGCAAAAAACATAACAGCTTCACAGCAGTGAGTGGTGCTACATCGCTCACCTCAGAACATAAATGTTTGCCTGTAACAACTTGTTAGGTTGTGGTGGTGAAGAAAGGTCCTGACCTGCCCATTGGTGAAATCTTTTTCTTATACAGAAATTCAGTTCTGATTCTGGGAAAAGCAGCAAGATGCTGGCAGATATCATCATGCAGGGTCCAGGGAACTAGAGACATGAGATTCCAGCTGTTCACCACCCTTGTTATTTTTGTAGGAAAAGCAGCTTGGATGACAAACTCAAAGAATCCAAAAAAAGAGTATGTTAGGTTAAAAACTTGTTCTGTTCAGTAAGTCACTCCTTGAATAGTGCAACTTCATATAAAGGAGGCATTTGAAAGTCCATTGAAATGTTTTCTATCTTAGTCTTCTCTTTTTATTAATCTCTCTCTCTCTTTTTTTTTTTTTTTTTTTTTTTTTTTTTTTTTTGTAGCATCACCCTTGAATAGTGCCAAACTTCTATAGAACGGAGGCATTTGCACGTCCACTTTAAACTGTTTTTCCTATCTGAAGTCTTCTCTTTTTAATAATCTCTCTTTTTTTTTTTTTTTTTTTTTTTTTTTTTTTTTTGCCTATGATGTGTGAGTGCCAACATAAGGGAGCACTATAAATCACAGTAAGAAATAAATAGTCCTATTTAATCTTGCAGGGGGATATTAAACTTTGACGACCCCTAACTTCCTATTATTTCTTCACAGGCTCATTGAATACTTCAGTAGCTTAAAGCTGTGGAGGACTAAAACTGGGACTTAACTCACAACAGATGAGGCTTAGGAAAGCAGACACAGATTGTTATTTTCTATGTGCCCCCTTTAATTCACTCTCCCATCTGACTTTTACCAAGTCTTTCTAACTAATGAAAAATTGTGTGACAGTTCAAGTGTGATATGTTTTACTTCTGAGGTCATCTGATAAAAGCATATATGTGCCATTGTAATTAAAAGGACCTTTGTGCCAATCAGTTGAACTTGGAGGCAGTGCACAGGAGTCTGTGCCATATGCTGGGCAAGGGCAGCCACAGAAGACCTCAAATGTACCTGCCACTCTTCCCTCTTTCAGACCTTTCCAACTCTCCTGTTTCCATACTACATTTCTTTTTGGGCAGTTTAAAAACAAAGTTTGTCTCTGTGCTTTCAAGAAGCTCAAAACATGAATTTTTTGGACAAAAAATTTTTTGTAAAAGCAGGAGAGAGCACCCCAGGCTTCCTGTACTCCCCAAGGTCAGTTGGAAGAACATGCCACCTCCTTCTGGCTTCCTTTTAAGGAGTCAGGCTGGGGATGTCAGGAAAACAGTGAATGAAATTCTTTTTACCTTCCTTTTGTCCTTTTCTTCCCCCCCCCCCCCCCTGAAAAGTATTCATCAGCTCAACACCGAAAGTACAAAAGTTTTTACTGCTGGGTTTTGTAAGAGCATCTTCATAAACTGCACCTGAATTTGGACACAACTGTACCTTGCACCCATGAAGCTGTGCTGAAACAAGTCAGGTTTCAGAAAAAAAATATTTTCTGCTGTCTTTATTCTCCTGCAGAACCCATTACTGTGAGTGATTAATAAACTATTGTTTATTAACAACAGTTAATAAAGGGGTTCTCTGGTGTCTTGCTGCTCTCTTTAGATAACATCTAGGAGAACGAATCAAGCAATTAGCCAGTTAATGTGCTGTGTGTCAGTACTTCAGATGGATGGTTGATTGTGCTCTTCCTTGCCCTGAATCACACTGGAGCCATTTCACTTATCAAGGAAGCAGAATTGCTCCCAGGAACAGCATCCTCATTCATTATTTATATACAGAGCATTCTCTTTTATTACAGCAGGATTTGTCTAGATCCACTGTGTGTTGTGGTACAATCTCCTTGCTGGGAGGGCATAACAGTTTGATAGACAGGGCAGTGGTTCTGGCAGCCCCAGGAGCAGTGAGAACTTCAAACACTAGGAGGAGAGAGGCTTTTGTCCCCTCATCAATGCAGAAGCTCCCACTGAGTGGGAAAATGCAATTTAACAGGCTACCCAGTTTGCATAGAAATCATAGTTTGTCTGTAATTTGGACATACAAAGTTCACATCCTTGGAAGCTCAGAGGCATTGAGGAGGTGCATTAGGTCCAGAATTAAAACTATCTTTATATTGTAGCTGGAGGTTGGAAGAAGAGGACAAGGCTTTGGAGGGGAAAGGAGATGAGAGCAGGTAACCAGTGAAGCTCTGAAAGGACTGGCACCTCCTTGGAGCCCCTGGCCTTCTCCAGAATGCCTGGCAATTCAGCTAACACAATCCCTTAATTGCATGCTCTGGGCCTGTCCCCATTAGAGCATTCCCCAAATGGTGTTGGAGACAGCCACAAAGAGCAGCATTATGTCTGGGAAGTAACTGGTGTGTAGCTGCGTCCAGCTGAAAGAGAAAGACAAGCGAAAGCACTTCCCAGGGACAATGAGAGGCCTTGTGTCTCAGGAAGCTTCCCAGTCCATTAGAATCTGTGGAGGACAATGGCCTTGTGTGGCAGAGAGGAGGAGAACGTGGCCTTTCTGGTGTCCCTGTCCATCACTGGCTGAGGGCACTGCTCCCACAGGACAGAGCCTGAACAGGCAGATTCAGGGACAAACAGCCCCAGCATCCCTCTGACCAGGACAGACCATGGCAGGGCCTGGCACTGCTGGGCTGATCCAGGATATCCAGCACCTTTCTGACCTCTGAAGGCTGTCCTTTCTGCTGGCAGGCAAACGAGGAAAGGCTTGTCCAAGGGAAGCATGGGAGTCCTCTTGCAGTCTCAATCCTGGACACTCTCATCCTCAGTCAGGACAGGCACAACTGAGGTTGTATCATCATCATGGGCAGCTCCTGAGGAGGGTCAACAGGCACCCTTCTCCTGCAGAACTTTATACACAGTCTCCAACAGACCTGAGGGAAAATGAAGTGGGGTTTTTTGAAAAGAAAGTGCCAGCATTTGCTGAATAAGAGTGGCATACCCTTTGAAAGCATTGATATTTTTCGTCCATTTGTGACAGTTTCAGCTGATTTGTTTATTCCAAAAGGCACTGAAAAGCTTGGTTATGCTTTTAACAAAATAGATGTTTGGTCTATTTTAAGACACACTGGATTTTTTCCTTTTGAAGCAAATTTAATGCACTTTACTCTAAAATCATTCATAGATTACTCCAAATCATGCATTACAATACAATGTAAAGTTTGTTTTTTCATCCATGAACCAGTTCCTCTGATCCAAAAATTTGTTTCCCCTTTTCAAATGGCCAATTTATTTTGTGAAATCACCACCATCACTGCACAGGGCCAAAAGCTTTCAGCTTCTCTCGGGAGAAAGCTTTCTTTTGTGGAGCTTGTGTTCTGTGGTCTTTTCTAAGCAGAACACATGAAATACGCTTTGATGTTGAAGAGTTTTTGTGGTGCAATACAAAATCCTTGTCAGAAATATGGAACAGATATACCCAAGACCTGAAACAGTAAGTTTCTCTTTAGTTCTTTGCAAGCACTTGAAAATGGGATGGACTTCAGTTTTATCAGGCAAATCTCCTTTTGAGAGATAAATGGATTTGTGAACCCAAATGGCCTTTACCTTTCACAGGAGGTGAAAAGAAGTGTACTTTGTTAAGAAAACATGAAGTCATGTTTGCATTGCGTCAGTCAGGGATCCACTGAGTGTTTAACATTAAGGAGCTGAAATACACACTGGTCCTGCCTCAGGTTCTATGCAGGGAGAGCCCACTTTGGATTGGAGTACAGAAGGTACACCTTCCAGTTTTGCTTTCTGAGGAAGAAGCCCAGTGAAGCACAACAAATAGGTTCAGTTTGCCTTCATACATCAGTTCTGATCTGACCAAATGCACAAGTTTAGCTGTGCATGATCATAAAACACATCCATGCCCATATGCACACTGTCTTGGATTCTAAGGTGTTTTGTGGGGAAATAGAAATATTTTATTCTTGGAGCCAGAGGGACAAAAACCATCTAGTCTCACCATCAACATGTTTTCTTAACTTTAAATAAGGTTAAGAAAGGGAGTAATTCAACCGTGGCAACTCTAATTGGCTACAAGTATAATCCAATAACCTAATTTCACCCATATTGTTAGTTGAGTTAATTGGACCTGCACAGCCACCAGCTAAATATATTGGTGTATGCAAATGGTGAAACTAATTTCCTACATAAACCTTTCTTCTGCCAAAGTAGGAATTAGGTAGAAGGAGTGGGGGGAAGAAGGCTGTGCTGACGTTGTTACTTCAAAAGATCAATTCTCTTCCAATTATTTGCTCTCTTTATAAAGGCAGGACAGAAAACATCATTAATTCTCTTAAATAGAGAGGGGGAAGGGAAGTAATTTCATTTCCACTTGAACAGACTGCAGAGCAGAAGGCATTGAGCCTTTAGCTTCTCAAATCCAAATGGAGCTTCACAGCCCCTGTGTCAGGCAGCCCAGTTTTGTTTGTAATATTTGGAATGAGGGAACCTGCACCAAAATGAGTTCCTGGGTATTGCAAGGACTCTTATTTCCTGGAGGGAGAAGGACAAGCTGAGCTTCACTCTAACATTGATTTCAGCAGGGTCTTTTGCACACTTGTACACAGCTTAGAAGCTGTGTAAATTGTACCGTGCTGTGTATCAGCTAAATTCTTTTCCACTGTTAGCTTAAACATCTCCTGGTGATGATGAGTAAGACTGACAGTCAGGCTGTATGTCCAAGTGTTCATATGCAGAGTAATGAACATCCTGATCTGGCTGAAGGTGTCCCTGCTCATTGTCGGGGCTTAGACTAGATGACTTTTAAAGGTCAAAACCATTCTAGGTTCTTCCAGCCCAAACCATTCTAGGATTCTATGACAATTTCTCTTTTGCCATCAGAATAGGGGACAGTGTTAGAAAGTGAAGGACTGATGTGAAGCCCAGTTACTCCAGCAAACAAGGACCTAATGGCAGCAAGGTTCAATAACTCCAGTGCAAATCTGACATTGTGAAGGTGAGGATCAGCATCCACATCCATAAATTTTGGCTTAAGAATGTTGGCTTAAATCTTCAGCATTCCCCTGTTACTATTCAGCTGATGCTTTGCATTTTCTTTCTGCTTCTTTTCAGGATTCATTATTGTGTCTTTGCAGCACATCAGGTCCATGCACCCTCTCCATTAAGCTTGGCTATTAAATTTTTTCTCTTGCAAATTGGAAGAGTTGTGGGTGTATCACCTCTGATGCTTCTGTATTTTCCACATGCTTCCCCCCCCAAAGTTGACTGCAGCCATGAGCGTGATAGCAGCAGCAGCATGTATTAATCTCAGTTTCCATTTCTCATAGGCAGTCCCAAATGAGAGGATGAGCACATCCCTGGGTGTCTTTCAACTGACTTTGGAGCAGGCCTGCTGTGAATTGGGACTTGCACTGTGTGGAGGAAGGAAGAGATGCTGCTGGTGATTACTATTTGAACTTGATAAGGGGATGAGAAGGAAAAGGAAAAAAAAGTTTTGAGGCAGTTAATGCTTTCCACAGTTACACTTGAATTTCAGCCCCTGCTAATATTCCCAGGGAAATCACAACACACATGCATACACACACACAGAGGTTTAATTTCAGCAGTAAATGAAGTCATAATGCAAACAGAAAGCTAACAGCAGGGAAGGCTATGCTTGGCCAGGTCTGCTCGTACTACAAGTAATACATATGCACCAGTGCAAAAAACTGGCCCCAGAGAGCAGTTAAGTCTTTCTAGCAGAAACACACACTGAGAAGGAAACCGTTACTTTTAACTACAGCTTCCTACAATAGAAAGTGCTGTGGTCTTCTTTAGTAACAGAAAGGGAAGGGATGAGGAAGCCTGAAGATCTACAGAAATCAGGTTGCAAACAGAGGCACCGGGGCAAGAAGATATTTATAATGAAAATGTTAGGTTTACCTAGTCTGAATTTTCCACATGTTTGTACCTGAATGTTGGAAATGGGGAAATTACTGCAGAGTGTTCAGCAGAGAGCTGAGTGGGGGAAGTCAGAGCTGAGGAGGTCATGGCATCATCTCTGGCTATGAGAGCTGATGTTGAGATGACACCTGGGAGCTACCAGCTGAAGGAAATTGTTTATGGATTGGCATGGTTGTGGTGGTTTGAATGACAGGTGTCTGTTAAGGAAGGCAGGAGCCTCCCTTGGAATTGAGAATGTAAACCCCCTCCCTCCAAATTAATATAACTTTTGGAATTAAGGGGCTCTCAGGTGAAGATATGGGAATAGGAATAACAGTTCTTTATTAGGGGAACTAAAATAAACAATAAACCCAAAACACATGCAGTACTACAGAAGAGAAAAAGAAAACAAACAAACAAATAAACAAGCAAACCCACTGACAGAGTCAGGATGCAACCTGACACCCTGTTGGTCAGGGTGTTGGTGACAGTGCCATTCCATGGTGGCTGCAGTCCCAGTGGCAGATGTGGCTCTGTTGAAGTGATGCTCCTGTAGAAAGAGTGGAGTTCTTCCACTGAAGGTCCAGTGGTGATAGATGGGCCTGGTCTTCCTCTGGGAATCCAGTGGAAAGGCTGCCTTGGTGTTCCAACTCCCAGATTTTTATCTGGGAATACTTGGCTCTTCCCCCTGGATGGAACATTTCCCAGTGGGATGATGGAATTCTCTCAGTGACACTCAATGGCCCATTAGCAGAAGATCTCTCCCTGGAGGGAGGCTGGGTTGTGGAAGAGATCAGAAAACTGCCCCAGCAGGTTTATTGAGAGTTGGCCATTGACAGACAATTACACCACCCCCCACACCCCGGTTTCATCAGATGGTGATAGAATACAGTTTGGGATACATTTTGCCCTGCAACCCATGACAATGGTCCACCATGGGCTGGGCCAGGTATTGCCCTGGAGAAACCAACAGCGTTCCTGTGCTGCACACAACAAATTTAGGCCTGGTTTTGTTTTGTGGGCTTGAGAACTGTGGTTCAGGCATGACCTACATGGGAACAATGTGTAACTGCAAATATGGGGACTAGGCAGAGCGTGAGTGGGGAATAACCTGTTGCCTGTGGTGCAGCAGAGTTGCCCTGATGTTTACTCAGTTGTGGCCTGTGTGCTGCAGGGCTGCCAGTGTGTCCCAGCCAGGGGGAGCAGAGCTTGGCACAGCCACCACTTCCACTAGCACATGGCCCAGTGTCTTGCAGAAACTGATGCTGAATTGGGCTGTGGATCTGAGAGCTGAACTTTTTCTTCCTGAGCACTCCAGGCTGTGTGTGGTGGTGCTGGTGACAGGATCTGAGAATCCCTGAGCACATATCCTGTGAGTTAAGTGAGGTGGTGTGCTAGGTTTAGCTGGAGCAGAGTTAATTTTCTTCACTGTGGCTCATATGGGGATATGTTTTGGATTTGTGTTGAACACAGGGTTAATAATATAGAGATGTTTTTGTTATTGCTGAGTGGTGCTTACACAGACCCAAAGCCTTTTTTGCTTTTTATATTGGCATGCAACTGACACTTCTTTAAAAATAAGACTAAACTATGAAAATAAAGAAGATATAAAGTCAGGGTGCCTGAAAAATTCTGAATTTTATGAAAGAGTTTACTTTTTCCCCCACAAGATTTTAATACTTGAGATGCATCATACCACGGAAACATTCAAAAATTTTTCCAATGACAAATCATTACCCATTAAAAACAATTACTCATCAGGATAGTTTTAAAATTTTCTTTTTCTTTCTTTCAACTTTTCTTACTCCAGTAGGAGAGAAACCTTTCTTGTTGCAGTCTTAAGCAAACACTATAAATATTTGGAGACCCAAATGACTAGATTAGCAGTGATGCCATCATTAACAGCAGTGACAAGAAAGTGTCAGGGTTGCAATTTTTATGTTTTTTAATTGGCCTTACATTTCTATTGTCATAACATTTACCCAAGGGTGTGATTAATAATAATAGGTGACAGCTCCAATTATCCTCCAATTTATTAGAAAATATCAGCACTCAGATATAATCTTTAAAAGCACAGCTTAAGCTGCTTTTACAAGTTTACTGTGACAAGAATAAATAGAGAGATAAAAATTTGAATTAAAACTCCTGCTTATTTTAATCAGGGTTTGTTTGCTTTTTTCTTTAAGCATCATGGAACCAAAATGTTTATGTATGCACCAATACTTATCTGAGGATCACCAAACATTTTGCCTGCAGTTTTACAGAGTTCTTTAAATCAGTCCCTGACATAGCCATGACATTGAGAAGCAAAGTCATCTGATGCTGTGTTAGTCATATGCAGCCCATCAGAGTTTTTGAAGGATAAAAATAAAACTGCACAACCCCTGAATAAAACTGAGTCAAAACACGAGCTATCTTACACATCTGAGTCAGAGGCTTTGCAACCAAATAAAAGCAAGCTTTGTGTCTCCATATGTTTCATTTCCTTCCATCTTTCCTCACGTGGTGGATAGTGGTGCATAGTGGTGCATTTATCTTTTTCCTATTTGTTTGCAATCAGTTCATGGGCGACCTTTGCTTATCCCAAGGAAAAGCAGCTGTTCATGACCCCAGGAAGAGGTGAGTTTAGTGGCTGTGGGATTGGCTTAGGAAAGGATTTAGGAGAATTTTTGTCTCATTTTTGTCAAACCTTGTAGCACTGTGCAACACAAGACATGTAGTGCAGGTACTAATGGCCACAAGATGCCTTCCAGAGCCAATTCCTGATCTTTATCCAGGATATTTTCCTTGTATTTTACAGATGAAGAATCCACATTTTCACTTGTCTTCCCTTGAAAAATTTTAAAGACTTTAATGACATTAGGAAAACAACCTTAGTGTTGTTCAACTTAAACTTTTTTAAAACCTTGGTCTCAATCCTATCATTTAAACCAAAGAGCAATATACATTTTAAAGTGATAATGACTAAATCAGGGGAAAAAAACCATCCATAGTTTTTTGGCCCTGAAATGTTTAAAACATCAGTTCTCAGACATCTACAGTATTGCTGTGACAGGTGTGTTGGCAAGAAGAACAAGAGCTTTGTTTGATCCATAAATTATTGAAAGGATCTCACATCCAAATGCTCCATCTGTGTTATTTTTAATTGGATGTCTTGCAGGAATAGTGACCATACAAAAGTCATGAGCTTCTTTGAAAAAGACAGCTGAAATCTCCTTCCTGTAAGGGCTCTTGGGCAGCATTTCTCTTTAAGGTGTATTTATCATTCACTGAGTGACAAGTTGTGCAGAGGTACAGGAAACTCCTAAGATACTGAGGGCTGGGCAAGTGTGCAAGTACTTTTGCCAGTTTAAGAGTTGGGCCATTAAAAATATCTCATCAATGAGCTGTGATTTGAGTTGATTTTATTGGGCATTTATTGTGTGCATTGGATATTTTGGGGGTGTGTATGCTGGTTTTTTCTTTCTTTGTTTTAAAGTTAAGAACCAGGTAGAGCTTCTCTAGAAGGAGGGAGGGAGGGAGGCAGGAAGGCAGGAAGGAAGGAAGGAAGGAAGGGGGAGATGTGTACAGTGGTGAGGGGTGTGAAAGGACTCTGAGCTGTAAAGTACTGCATCTAACATCCTTCTGCTTATTCTGCACTTTGATTATGTGAACATCCTATTCCCCTTTCCAATCCCACTAATCTGTGCATCTCATTGATTCCCCATGTAGTAAAGTCAATATATGGTGCTTAAAGACTTACTCTCTTTTATATATTGTTTTAATTTTGCTGCCAGTCATTTTCATTGACCATTGCTTTTGGATCATAAGGCTGAAAGATGCAAAGCATGCAGTCTTCTGGGTTGTAAATCACTTATATATTTACTAATCCCTCTCTTTTCTGTTGTGTCTTAATTTTCTTTTCAGTTTTGTTTTTTTTTTTTTATGTGCTCTCAAGTGAAAGATAGTGGACTTTGAGTACATGGATGCCATCCCCCTCTGTTGGGACAACACATCTGACATACTGCAGTGGCACTGCAGCTCACAGAGCTCCTCAGGGTGAGGTCTTCCACTTGCTCCACCAACCTCCCTGTGAGTGGGGAGCAGTGACCTGGCTGCAGAAGAATAGGCAGCATGTCACAGCCCAGTCAAATAAATCCACTGGGTAAATGTTGTTATCTTGGAGACATTGTTTTGGGAGATGAATAGCTGAAAGATGAAAACAAGCATCAAGATGCAAAAGGTGAAAATGAACTTTTGGATATTAAAGAAATTAGAAAGAAAGAATAAGAATATCTCTAGCTGAGAAGCCTGGATGAGAATCTATCAGGCAGCTGCATTATCAATCTTATTATATTAAGCATAAGTGTAAACACTGAAAAATTCATGAAGCAGAATGAAACAGTAAAGCCTAGTTAAAACCCAGAGCTCTAATTTGATATATGTGGTGCTGACAGGATAAAGTGAAAGGAAAGAAGGAGAAAGAGCAAGGGCAGTTTTACATGCTCTTTCCTTCACAGATTTTTTGAAATGATTTGCATTCATGGAATTCAAGTGCTGTAAAGTCAATCTGTGCATACTGCATAGGGACATCTCACTGATTCACCCTGGAAGTTCCTCTCCCTCCCTCTTGGCTGCAGGGAGAATTTCCTTTGGTCAGACTGCTCAAAAGTACAGCCCTAGCTAGTATAGATGAAGGCTAGACTTACCAAAACCTACAAATATGGGGAGAGTATTTAGACATTAGATGAGGGAGTCAGACTTATCTGGGAACTCTTGGGAGTGAGGCCATGAAAGTGTCAGAGTAGTGGCACTGCTGGGAATTGAACCCCTCTGTTGCAATGGGCTCTACTGGACGTGTACAGGGATTTCTGACTCAGTATTTGCAGAAATTCCATGCTTTTTATTTTAGTATATATATTGTATCTACCTGTGATGAGCATCATATGGCTACTGCAATGTGAGGGGTATTCCAGTCTCTGGGATCTTGGATGCATTACCCATGGCTGTGGAGGATGACACCTCTGCAGGTCTAGGAGTGTGTGTTTGTGTGTGTGGGCACATCCAAGTGCAAGGAGATTCACCTCCAGTGCATCTCATTCACTCAGTGCATTTGCTACTGGGATTCAGTAAAAAAAGGCTGATAAAAACTTCTCCCTCTCTATGGCTGTGCAGAAAATACCGATAAAAAGGAGAGGATTCTGAGCTTTGACTCTATATGCACAAAGAAAGCATAGAGCTTTTTAATACTGAGGCTTTAAAGAAAGACCTCCACACAAAAAGGAGGGGAAAGTAAAAAGAAGAACCAGCAAAAGAGGTTGTGTGGAATAAGACAACACACTGATGAAAATTTATGGAAATCCCAGTGAATAAACGAGTTGGATATCATATATACAGGGAAAGAAGGCAAATACAAGTTATTGGTGCCAAAGAAGACCTGAGTGTTTTGCTTATGATGATACATGTGAGGCAAAAGGAAAAACTACTCGTAGTGTAGGGGCAATTTCCTTGAGTTTGGAGTGTTCAAAGAATCAGATCTTTTTTTTTTTTTTTCATTTTCCTTCATCTAATTTGGGCTGTTCTCTGCTATTGCCCTTGGGGCCCCAGTGGACACAGCCCAGTCATCAGTTCTCTTTACTTTAGGTGGAGAGAAGGAAACCTCTGGAGGAGTTTTGCCTGCCCACTCCTCCTACCCCATCAGAGAGGACTCAGTATAGGCTGCATGAATACAGGCAGAGATGTCCTCATACCAGGGCTTTCTTTAGGCCACTAAATATTGGAATGAAGAGATTTGGTGAAATCTAGTCCTCAGGAATCTACTGAGACATTGCCCTCTTGTTGTCCAAATCCTCTATAAATACATAGTACTGGGAGCAATTTTCCTCCTCAAACACGGTGATGTTTGCTTCCTTCATTCCCCACAAGGTTCTATAATCCTCAACTCTGCAGGCCAAAACAACCCTTCTGCACTCAAATCAATATGACTTCCTTCTCCTTAACTTCAGGTCTAGGAGCAGAGGTACAGAACACAGTCCTGCATGTGGGCAAACATAACAGGATTTTTTCCCTGGAGACAAAAGATATTATTTTCTTTCTTCCCAGTAAAGATACAGTGCAAGAGTTTGGAGTCTGTATTCAAATTATTTAGTGGTGTGGGTGTTGACATGGAATTTGCAGCATTTAGTTTCTAATTGCTGGGTCCTACCTATGTAAGAAACTGAGGCCTGAAAAATTATCCTTCTCATCTATCTTAAAGCAAAAATTTTTGATTGCAAAGTGGGGACTTGTTGAGGCAGACAGGCAGTGAGTCCAATCAATCAATCAATCAATCAATCAATCAGAGTGCCTGTTGTGTAAGGATGTTTCTTTTGATCTACACAGAATTGAAGTTGATCCAAATCCGGAAGCAACCACACATCAAGGCTCAAGAACAAAGTGGAGACCAACAAAGGTTCTAAAGACTAAGCAAAGAACCAAACCAGTAGTAGCTGCTTTCTGAATACAGAATTTTAATGGGTATGTATGTGTGATAAACACTGACATACATGGACACAGACACACAATCGTGCACAATTTGTTTGAATAAACTGATTTATTCCCGTTAATTATTATCTCAAGGAAAAAGTTTACAACTAGCAAAAGCTGACTAAGTCCCTGGCAGGTACCCATTAGTTTAAGACTTATATTGAAGGAATTTGATAATTTGTCTTTGTAAGTAGCATGATAAAGTAATGGAACTTTTCAGAGGGTTCATCTGTTTTCCACCAGGTGTTTTGCTACATGGCTAAGCCTTAAATTCATCTACATAGTGAGAAGTAGCCATAAACTGTAGATACTAATTAAGCAGGAGTTAAACTTCATTGCCTAAATAAAATAATAAAAATAAAAATAAATAACAAAAAGTTAGCAATACTGGTACTAATTTATTATAAACAAGAGGACTTCCAATGTGCATGTAGCTTTGCTTAGAGATCTATACTAGCTCTGAAAATTCTGTGCATGCTTTTCAAGTAAATAAGAAATCTATTTACATGCTATGACATCTTTGTTTGCAACTCATCAAGAAACACACTGATTTCAAGGCTGCAAGTGTGAAATAATTGTCTCCTTAGCACAGTTGACATTTGTAGACCTTTCTCAGCTTTCATTTTGCTGAGGGATAATGCCATTTTATAGGGTTAAAAACCTAATTTGATCCCTTTTGAACTTCTTTCAAGTAGTAGGACCTTCTTTGATGAATTTTTTTAGTTATTACACTGACTACATGATGTACATACAGCCTCCAGTGACACTGTAGGCAGAAGCATCTCTGCTTTTCTCTGACATTTTTCTGTCCTTTGTCTAGAATTTTACACCTCATGTCAATTGTTTGGGTTGTTCAAAGGGACAGACACTGACTTTATATCAAGGCATTTTGATAGCTTCACCATGGGAGCTTTCATCTTTACTCACATTCTTTAAAAATAACTCATTGTGGAGGAAGCCCCATGGGGCTATTTAATGCTGAATAATTGCTGCACAGTTTTCTGTCCACATTTTTATACACTGACCGAGTCCTTGCACACACACATGCACTCTTAGATAAGAATATTCACTAAGTATTTTTAGACATCTGAACAAATAAATCAGAGACAACTTTTCAGGCTCCTTGATATTCATGAGAGGCAGTGGAAACGTGTTCAGCCATCTCTCAGGCTGCAAAAAATGAGTGAATCAAGACTCCGAACCAAGCTCCAGCTGGCAATGGGGACAAGAGACACATCCCTGACCTGTTTCAAGGAAGAAGAATGTATTCCAATAAACTATGCTCTTTATGAGAGAAATTCAAAATTCTTATACCATCTTCAAATGAGATTTAGAAAAGGGAGAACCCATAATTTTAGTAATCTCCAGGTTTTTTCATTTAATAGTCCTCTGGAATTCTTTCATTTTTGCTAGCATGAATAATTTTAACTAACCTTTCCCTAAGAAAATGCCTTACAGTTCCAAAATCCTTGAGAAGATGTATGTTCTGGAAATGCTGCCACGCTCCGTTTCCAGGCTCAGGAGTTTTGCAGTATGCACAGCAATATGCGGGGTAATTGATATTTTTCCCAAGTGATGTGATGAGTCACTGCCCTCCCAGAGAATTCTGCATCCAGGCTTGGCACAGCAAGCAACTTAAATTGAAGCTACCGACAAGAAAACAGGCTGTACAATTTTCTTGTGTCCCTTACTTCTATACAATCTCAGGGAGAAAACCTCTACATTTCATTTGCCCTCTTGTGTTACAAACCCTCCTTCTCCCAAAAAAAGATGTAAAAGATGACTTACAAAGTGCTTGGGTTAAGAAATTTTGATGCCATTATAAACAATAACAAAGAAAATCCTTCAGTCCTGCCAAATTCCAAGTCATTGTATCAGTTCTGAACTCAGGCTAGTTCACCAATTATGGGGAGATAATGTGAAAGAAATTACATCGCTAGTGGCCCTGGTTTTCCATTAGTCTGAAAATTGCAAACATTCTGATTTAGTAGCAGTTTACATTCACTTTGTAGGGGTGTAACATTGCAGTCTCACTAGCTGGGAAGGAGATTAATTCATACCAGCCAAGAATCTGGCCCTTAACATACTTAGATGTACTTTTGGTAATGAGCAAAATTGATTCTGATAATAGCAGAATCAACCCAAATAGCACAGGAAGCTCTTAAGGCCAAGTCCTTGGCAAGATTCAGAAAGAAAGATTGGACATTTACATGGATAATAAATTTATAAGGAGTCAGTCTGTCTGTTAACCTCCACCATGCCAAACTAATCCTTCTGTAGATTTTTGAGAGCTTTTTCCAATTCTGTTTTCCATTAAAAATAGTTGCTGGAATGAGATATTAAGAAATATGATTTGGACCCTTTACAATTTGAGCACCATTCCAAGTAGATAAGGTGTGCTTTGATGCCTTTGAACACGACAAAGTCACCAAGCACTGCCCATGTATTAGAGACCACCAGCTCAGGTAGTGAATAGCCACCTCTGTCCCAGGCCTCTCTCAATTTGGGTAAGTACATTTTTCCCACTGGATCTGACAGATCTTTCTCACCCTGGCTAGGACTTTGTTCCAAGGTGTAGCTCTTTCAAGAAGAGCTCAGTAATTTCCTCAGTACTGGGAGCCAGTACTTTTCGGAGGCACTCTACCTAGTATAGGATTAGGTTCAAAGTCACTCAAGTGTGACTGCACTGAGTCAAAACTCCTTGAGATAAAGCCAGAAAAAGGCAATTCTTGCATGTAGTATGAAGACAGTACAAAAGTCATGCAGTAGAGGTTAATACACGCTCTGTGAGGTGCCCATGGAATCTGATTTCATACTGGGCTACATTCCAGTCTCTTACTACCTTCTTGTTTGAGCAGGCATAAATTCCTTGTAAAGTCATTTTGATTTTTGCGTCTGACAAGTTACTCTTGTAAATCTCCTATTTTTCTGTTCCCATCCATATTTTTCTTACAACGATGCCTATCCTTTTATGATCATGCTGACAACTGCCAGTGCTTAAGTTGAGACAGAAATTACAACTGAACACAGCAATTCACCCTTCTGTGTCAACCACGACCTGGGAGTACGAGATTGCAGCAGGACCTTAATTTCCCTTGTTAGAGCTGTAGCATTTGGGGCTGATGAAGTTTGTAGTAAACCCGTCACAGATGAACCTTACCCAATATATTGTCTATCAAGGCAACATAATGAACATCTGGTGGGGATTGTGATCTGTATGCAGTGAGGCAGCAGCTATTACACTGCTGAACTGATGTGCACTGGTGCTCACTGTGCTCGCTGCACTGTGAGTGCAGCCATGAGAAAGTAGAATCAGGCTCTTGCTGAGCTTTTCCTCACACTCATCCAGGACAGAGACCCAGGCTTCTTGTGGGACCAAAGGGCTCTGCAGGGTGCACTGAGAAAACAGCACCTCAGCCTGCCAAGCAGCTGTATGCCCTTTGACGAATCTCTTGGAAAATAAAGGTCTATGATGAAGTAAGATCACAAACAGGATTCACTTTTACTTTCTGCCATGACAAACAATGCCAGCTGGCTAGAGAAAAGCTGTTTCCTTCTGACTCCAAAACATGCAGCACAATTGACAGGTGAGCCTGAATTCAGATATGTGTGGTGTTTTGTTACCCATTGCTACACTGACCGTGACAGAGGTTCTGCAGGGTACATAAGGCCTTCAGTTGGAGATGCACAGCTGTTCTGGCTTCCTGACAGCTTGAAAACACATAGATAATTTATGAACAACTTCAGAATGTCTGCACTGGGTAAAAAGAGAGCAAGTGTTTTCAGGATAAAATATCGTAAGAATAGTGAAATCTTTGCATGAGAGATTGGTCACTGTCATGTTTTTCTGATGTATCTTCACGAAAAGAACAGAGTGAATGTCTTTCAAAGCAGATGTGGGATAATTAGTCTCTCTCTTAAGTGACTGAAGGAATGGAAAGCAGTCAGTGATCAGCAGCAAATAGCTGTGGTCTGTACAGATTGAGACACTGAAAAGAAATGCTTCCTGCTACAATGAATAAGGAATACAAACAGACAGGGCAGCTACACTGAATTCAAATAGACAACCAGACTCAGTCTTACACACTGTGTGTGTGGGTTGTGTGTTTGTCTGTCTATCTTTGTTTTCATGAAAGCAATGACCCAGACCTCAGCATTACCCAGACATCATGCAATACAAGCAATGTTGTAATATGCATGGACAGGGTCTCTTGGCTTTTTATTTCTTTGACTGCAAAGCATCTGAGTAGCAGCGTGAGCAACTTGGCTGATATGCTCACAGGGAAGTTCATGCACTTGATGAAGAAGTTCGTGAGATATCAATTCCTCTGTCCCCTTGCCAGGTATCATGTTTCTCTTTAGTATTCAGTCTAATCTTGCACAGATTCCTGTATTTCCTTTCCAGAACACATCCACACACCTTTCTGTCAAAGATCAAACACGTGGAGCTTTAAAACCTGGATTTAAAGGACTTTATTTTCTTGAACTGAATAGGTTTAAGGATTTTCATAAGAACTAGAGAACTAAAACTGCCTCTGTAATGGAGATCACAGAGTCCAAAGACCTGTCAGTGCCTGACCTGGAAGTATGATCTGTTCTTGATTAACAGCAGGGTGGAGGGATGAGATTTCCAGTTTTTCTCCTTTATAATGCATCTTACTGCTGTATTTTAAGGTGTGAGGCACATTGCCAAATATATGGGGTTCAAAAGGGAGGAGTCTGAGGTTTCCTTTTATTTGCTAAAGTCTGTCTACTCCTAATCTAAAAGAAAACAGATATGGGATTTATTCAGCTCCAATTTGTATGATTTGCTGACAAAGCAGGAGACAGTTGGGATGAAAATGAGCTACAGGGAATTGTGAATTGCTCAGGGAAGATGGCTGGAGAAGAGTTTATCTTCAGGTTATCAGAAAGAGACTTTTTCCCCAAAGATGGGGCAGGAAAGTGTTCCTCTCTTACCCCAGGGCTTGGGGTTAGCTTCTACATCAGAAACCATTCAGTGGGTTAAGGAAGGCTGACAGTGCTTGTTGGACCATTTCACAAACCCTCAGAAAATGGCACCATTACCATCAGTGCAACCCATAGGCAACCCTGCTCAGACGACCTTTCCCACACAGTTTTTCCTGCTGAAAGGCCAATTCCCAGCAATTGCTGAATCATCAGCTCCAGTTTACTAGAAAAGCTGTTTGCTTAGCAGAAAGGACCCCGTGGCAATTTAAGGTCATGTCCTGAAAGGAGTTTTTATTCCCCCTTTTTCTCAGTTTTTTAAATAGACAATATTATGCCGCACATTTAAATTCTGGTAAACTGAGAGGTGGAATGGGTTTAAATGTGGGTTTATGCACAAATCTGGATGAGGCAGAACAACCCTCTCCATTATGCCAAGCATATGTGTGACCAAACTCTGTCTTACCCAAAGACCTTTCCTAGATGCAGGAAATTCCAGAGGCTGACTCACAACAGCCCTTCACAAGAAAGATTTCTCCCCAAACCATGCCTCCATTCAACCCATGGCTGCATAAATGCACATCCTATTCTGAGTGCAGCCTCTATTTCCTCATAACACAAAGGAATTTATCCTCTTTATAGTCAGGCAAATAAAGGGGAAAATAAAACTTAATTGTTCCAGAGTGAATATCTGCCTCTGGTATTCAGTTGAAAGATCAGAGATAATATAATTAATGTAGGTAATGGATGGACATGGAAAGCAGACGGCTCTACAGACTCATTGTGTTGGTGGTCACTAATAAGTATTGTAGATTATTTGTTTCCAAAGTGTCTCTTCCTCAATGAATGGCTCACTGAGGACCACTCTTCACTGCAAAGTCAGGTTAGTGTATTTACAGTGGCAAAGTTCTGGTAGTGGAGATAGAACTTGTGCGGCCAAAATAATTCTTTTTCTGGTAGTAAAACTGCTTCCCAAATTGACATAAGATCTACTGACTAAAGGGCTCTTTTGTGATAATGAGTTGCATCTGCACAGGGAGTTCTGACATTCAGACTGTACAAAGTTGAGTCATCCTGTTTTGACTATGAATGAATGGGGCATCTCAATGTCAGTGCAGGGGAATCCCAGTGGTACTTGTAATGCAGGAAATTTCAACTGTGAAGTTAAAGTGTCATTTTGAAAATCTCCTTTATCTGAGTAGAAATGTAATGATTCCTCCTTTCACGATTTTCCTTTACCCTTTAGTCTGTTTAGGGACCAGTATGAAATGAGTTTCATTAAATCAACACACCATTTCACTAGTGGCAGTGTCCTTTAGCCCATGGTTGACATCACCTGCTGATTGCCTCTGGTCTACTCTGTGCTGCCTGTGCAAGTTCCCTCATGAATGTAAAAAGGAAATCCTGCTCCTGAATTGGAGGGTATTAATTAAACAATACAATTTTTTTGATCCCTCCAATATGGTTCACTATTTCCAATGAGATGCTTGATTCCATTTTCACAGAATCATGGAAGATTCTGAGAATTCAGGTCTCGGAATTTTTCTGGCCATACATAAGTTTGAAGAAATTCTCCCTTATTTATGTCTCTGTCTATGAATCCTACCAGTGTAGAGTTCATAGGTGTGTTGTGTCAGAATGGACTTCTAGGTCTTATACAGAGTTCATGCCTTGAATTAAACTTGAACCAAACCCCACTCTAGTTTCTAGGTTCTAAGAAGGGCATGTTCTTTTGGCTGGTGAGACTGAAGGTGGCCAGCTGGGATACTCCTGTCACTGATTAAAGATGTGGCTGTTTCTTATCACTGTGGAAGAACAAAAGTCATGTAAACTTGGCTCTGAGGCAGCCACAGAGACAGCACTTACTGACCTGGTGGGACTGCCAAGATGCTGGAGTGGCTGGGAACAGATCCAAGCTCTGCTGAGCCAGAGCCCAAAACATGCTCCTTTCCACCAGTCTTAACACTTGTAAATATCACAACAGCTGCTGGATGAGGCACCTTGTACAGAAAACAAGTTAATTGTATGTAACCAATGAAGAGGTCTTACTGGCAAAGTTGGTCCTTCATGTTTTATAATATTCACACCACAGGTAATTTGGGTTATTATTTCTGTATTAAAACCTTTCTTAGTGTTGTAGCTGTGTTACACTAGCTCTGTGCTTTCTGCAGGTGTAGCATAAGGACTCCAGGATATTTATACCTACAGTATTTTGAGGCAGTGGAGTATATTAAATTCCAACTCAGCGGAGATTTATTGTGTTTGAATGAACATTGCCTACAGTACAATAACTCACAGAGATATGAGGAAACATGCTACAGGTACAAGGATTTGCATTTCATAGTTTAGGATTGTAACCGATATGGAAGGTGGAAGAAACCAGAGGCTTAGCTGTGGGACTCTGCTGAAGGTCATTTCTGCTTAGGATGGATATTGCCTGGATTGTGAAATAACAGATACAAGCTGGTGATGTCTGACTGAAAAGAAATGCAAACAGTTCCACTGTTTCCACAGCAAATATTTGCTAGAATACAAAACTTGAAAATTTGTCTTGTTCATGCTTATTTTAATTTGCTTTCTAGTAAATGACTGTGAGATGAGAACATGTATTAAATTAACGAATTTTAAACAGAGACCAAATAATACATGTCCCTTAACACCTTACTTTAAAATACAAGGAATGGAAGCCTAGGAAAGATATTTGTAGACCCAGAGAATAGTGTCAACTCCATGAAATTTGTCATAAAGCATACAAAGCAAGTCTCTATGTGTCCAATGGTGCAGCCTATTTAGATAGCAAAGCTAATATTTTTTCCTCTTCAGTCAAAGGTTACATAAAGGCAACCTCCCTCTTTTTGTTAAGACATTACTCTCTTTTTGAGTATTTAAATTAGTAAAACACAAAGTAAGGAAAGATAGGTCTCTGAGAGTCAAGAAAGTCCATGACTTCTAGATAAAGATTAAGTGAGTTTTCTTTTTCTGTTGAGAAGCAAGAGTCAACCATTTCTGTTCCTTGGTCATCTCTGTCTGGGTCCCCAACATCAGGCCAAAGCTTTCCATCTTTCTAGTGCTAATGTCAGTGGAGAAGCTCCCATGGAACTGAATCAGGATTTGGGCCTTTGCAAATGATCAATGTATATAAGGAACTAGGCTGCATTCTGACTAGTTAGACTCATTTGTATTTATACATATTTGCTAGAAGGGAAGATTTCATTCAAAACAGCTCATTGGAAGTGGCAGGTGCTCATCTCGCTGCAAGCCCTCCTATGACTCCTACCCATACAGAAACACTCATCAAAAAGCACCACTTTATTGGGAAAACCTCATCCCACCTTCTTACCAGCCTCTGCTGCTAAGAAGAGTAAAATAAAGAGTAGCAGAATTTGAGTGAGATGGAAAAAGAGGAAAAAATATGCTCCAAGCAGGCAAAATATGGATGACATTCTTAATAATAATGAAACATAAGATCACAGTAAAGCAAAACTGAAATTCATTTTACATGTCAAAAAATTGGTTGTGTTTAATTTGTTTGAGATATTTTATTAGGCTTCTATTTCTCACAGAATAAGTTCAAGGTTATGAAGAATTTTGCTAGGTCTAAAAGCTCATAAGGCTTTGAGACAAAAAAGAATAAAGCAAAGGAAGGTCTTCCAATTCAGTTTTGATTGATGAAGTCTTTTGTGAAAAATCCTCTTTTTTCTTCTCAGTTTTGCTTTGAATTCATATTTCAGAAATTAAGAAGGGACAGTATGAAAAACGAAACTGTGACCGCTGTATTTTCTTTTTCGAGTCCTCACTCACCTTTATTCCAAACTTTTAAAATTTGTCTAAATGGGTCCCAAATGCCTTGGCAGGACTTAAATATTTGTTCTCTTGAGCTAAACTTGACTGCTTCTTGCTTAATTATTGCCGTGTAAGCTTACAACCACTTGATTTTTGTCAAATCTGTAAAAGAGCAGCTTCATTTGGACTCCTGATATGAAAAATCAGTAACAGGGTAACTTCAAGAACATCTGAAAGGGCATGATAAACCTCTGAATGATGAGAGGTTTATTAGGGATTTCATGCAGGTTCTCATGATGTATCCATAATTTGGAAGAAGAGGAATGAATGAGCCTTGGGAAAGGAGGCACAGAACTGTCTCCAGGCATGGGACCTGCTTTCCCTGTGTAGTCAGACGGGTCTTGATGTGCCTTGGGCTGGCTCCCAGCCCCACAGCAGTGAGGGTGTGCAGTGGCTGGGGGGCACCACTAGGGCTCTGTGCACGCTGTGTCCCAGTTTTGGCCCTCTGGATCTCCTGGATCTGCAGTTTCTCCACTAGATGTCTGTGTGTCCTCTCCACAGCCTGCAGCTGTCGCTGAGAAAGTCTTGCCAAGCAACCCTTTCCCCTCAGTTTTGAAGGAAAACAAGGTTAAAACACTGCTCCCTTTTTTGGTGCAATTCTGGACTGATATGCAAGACTGGTGTGGTTAAAATCAGCTTCCCACTTTCCAGAAGTTCAAAGACAAGAAACAAAAGATATTATCCCCCCACTCCAAACCTTCAGGATGAATGGCTGACAACTGCCTTAGCTTTTGCTCAGAAAAAACCCAAACCCAAATAATTTCAGTTTTCCAAAGTATGAAAAGAATGTTTCATGATGGGAACTTTCAAACTAAATGGTTTATATGACCCGGTGTTCCTCCATTTTCTTTACCTCAGTGCAATTTAAAAATAAAACAAAGCAATCAACCTCCTGCTTTTCTGAAGATACAAAAGCAGCGAAATAGACAAGAACCAAATTTATGACAGTTTGTGAGGAAATAACCATGTTGAAATGCCTGTGTTTACCCTCACACGAGCTCCACAGGACCCTCTGCCAGCCTGGGGAAAACAGGGTGGTGTGTCCTGGAGGTTGCCATCAGGGCACTTTGCTTCTCTTTGGCTGTTGCTCATTGTCCCCTGGAAAACCAGAGGTTAATCACAGTTCATAGAAGTGGGATCATCCTCAGGCTGCCCCAGGGCTGTTTGCCTGGGTCTTTACAGCACCATCATAGACTAAAGAAATTCAAACAACAAGTTTAGACTATTTTAGGGTTTTTGTCGAATGCTTAGTCAGTGTATTCAGCAGAAGTTTATGAAGTTTTTATTTTCAAATTCGATAGGAGTGCAAAATTTACACTGGTATAACTCCAGGAACATTAATCAAGGAAGAAATTCATCTTCTGATTCTTTTTTGTATTTCTAATCTAGAAAGAAAACAAATGCAGGTAGATTTGATGATTTGTAAACATCTAACTTTTCATTTAAATTGCATTCACACAACAGATACTGAAATGTTTGGTTGTTGTTTTTGTTTAATTTAAGAAACCTTACTTCATTGTGGTGATTTTTTAAAAAGCAGAAATAACCAATTTCATGAAAACTGTAAGTGTGAAAACCCAATGAACTGCAAAGTGCAATAAATCATTTCTCCAAAGGAGTTCACCTATCTCAATTTTACTCCCTCTTATGCTGGCTGCAATGCTGAGTGTAACTACTGAAGAACAAAGTTATTTCACAGGTTCTTTTATTAACAAGAATAGAATATGACCTACTTGCTAAACAGAAAAATATTGACATTTCTTTTATGATCCAAGGGAAATAATTTGAAAAATATAGTACATGACAGAGGTAATTTTTATATAAAGGTCAGAAATGCAGTTAATGAAATTCTCAGCTACTAAAACTTTTGAAGTAATACAACTATAATATTGTCTTTTTGAAAATAGAAACTGTGATTAAAAAGGAAGTATTCTGGAAAATGAATTCTTAAAGTGTGAGGGACGGTGGAAGAGATTTTCTTGTTTTGCCAAAGAGCTGAGTGATTAATGAAACAAAATTAATCTTTTGTTAATCAGTGTGAGAACTGAAAAGGGATTGCCCAGATTAACTCACAACTCATTTTAAGTGTTGAAAATCTGTAGAGATGCTAGTCTGAGAGTAGGTATTTAGAGGAGAGAATTAATCTCTGCTCAAATCAATGGAAGTTTTGTCTTAACAAAGACAGGAGGGACGTTTTAATGTTTAGTGAGTAAAGAAGACACCCCCCCCCCCCCAAGTTCCAGAGCTGGAATTATATGCAGAAAATAACTAACAAGTGGCTTTGAATAATGAATGCATTCAAGAAACTAATGATCCTTAATAGAACTAAGATTTCAGTCATGGCCTTCATGGGCATATTGGTGACATCAACATGGAGATCAATTGATGTTATTTGAATTTATTAGCCACTGTGTTCATCACATCTTTTCTTTTAGGAATTATGTTAAAAAAACAATGAGGATTTTAGTAAAAGAAAAAAACCAACAAATCCAAAAGCCTGTGTAATTCTCACTTAAGCATTTTGATTTTATTGAAATTTGATCAAAGTCCATCAAAATTAAAGCAGTCATAGAAAACTATTTAAATTAAGAAAACTGAGCAGATAATAAGGTGCAGCTTAGTTTTAGCTTTGTCTATTAGAAATAGCAGTGAAAGATTAATATCAAACAGTGCTATATGTCTCTAAGCAGAGTGGAACCAGCTTGTATCTTCTAATGTTCACACATTATTCGTTGACAAATAATTTTCTTTATTGAATCTTTAATAATCATCTTTTGCTACAACCTGAAGACATAAGCACTTCCCAGATGCTTTCTGCCCCCATATCTAAAATCTGATATGAGGAGAGCACAGGTTAGTCCCAGAGTAAGTCAAATCCATGGGATCCACTCAGCAGACAGAGACAATTCTGTGCTTGGGTGGAGAGAAACACTGTTTGTTCACCTGGGAGATGCACAGGGCAGTCCTCTCACCATGCCAGGACATCACTTGACAAAGACTCAGAACCATTTTCCAATATCATAAATGTTTCAAGGACCCAAACGATTTTATTCTGGGTTTAACAGCACTGGGAGGAGGTGACTCATTGGACTGGAAGCTGGTTGTTGGGCAGAGAGCAGAACTCTTGGTCCCTTACACTCACAGGAGCAAACAGAAGGTAGTAGCAACAATTACATTTGCAAAGAGACACACAGAGAGTGCTGCAAAGAGAGCCCAGCTTCACCAGGTAAAAGGAAAATCATTAGCTGAACTATCTGAAGAGGAAGGAACAGAAAGAAAAATGAGAAGGAAAATTCAGAGCTTTTTAAATTTTAGGAACTGACAAATCAGGCAAAACAATGGCTCATTCTAGTTTAATGTGCAAGGGAGGCAGTTAATTCTTTTTTTTCAAAGCAATTTATAGTTAACATTGAAAAAGGGAAACAGATGGCAATCAATAACCCTGGGAAATTGTAATGTGCAAAAAAAAGTAACAGGAGGCTGCAAATATTAGAGAAAAATCCATGTTTGTAAGTCATACAGAATATTTCCTTGTCAGTTATATTAGGTTTGAAAATCCCTGCAAAAGATATTACTCTTGTTGGTAGAAAGAGATAATGAAATGTTTTTGGTGCAGAGAAAGCCAAATTTTTTCAAAGACAACTTTTGTCTGGTAGCTGGGAAAATGCAAGTGATGAGCTTATCACACAAAGATGAAGAACTTTCCAATCCATGAATAAAATGAGGATGTTAGGCAATTTCTTTTAGAGAATATTTTCTATCTGATAACAGAGTCTAGGAGTTGAAAAAAGAAAGAAAAATATTATAACAGAAGAGCATCTGTCTACCTGATCTTAGTGTGCAATTAACTTTAGCTGGCTTGGGAAACTGCAGAAGGGAAAGACACTGCTAATGTTGGACTGATATTAAAAACAAAACAAAACAACCCGAATATGAAGAGCTGGTAGCTGAAATGAAATAGCAGCTAAAGTTATTTGTCTGCTTAGCTAAACCCATATGGCTCACAGGTACAGTGGTAGAAGGGCTATACTTCATTTTCAGGCAATAAATACTGAAAAAATGGGAATATAATTGCCCAAAATTAAAACAGATTTTTGCAAAACTTTGGGGAGCTCATGATGGCCTAAGAAATCATTTTGAAGTGAAAGAATCAGGGAATAAAATCTAGCATTCTCTTTTTGAGTGTCATGAATAGAAACCCTTGCAAGTGGATGAGAAGCCTGATAGCAAAGATGCCCCTTCTTTACCTCAGACAAAGGTTAAGAACCAACACTGGAAAGTTTGAAGAAAACTTTAGAGAATACAAAGCATATTTTATTTTCACAAGAATATTGATGGTTCCAAATACAGAAAGTTGTGATTAGTGCATTAGCATCTTTACTTCGAAATGTGCAGTGAATTGTTTTGCAAAAAAAGAGCAGAAAAGTTTGTGTTCTGCAAGAATTTTGGCAAGATGGATACAAGTTACAGCTGATTAAAAGCCTTATCTGCTCACTTCCCTGTGTTTCTGAGTAGGTGGAAATTTGTTTGTGCTTTTTATAAACTGCATTCACATAGAGAAAAAATTAGGAGATATTAAGATACTCTTTTGCCTGAAGGAGAGATGCAGCACAAGAAGCAAAGGCTGAAGTTGAATTAAGACTCAAAAGAAGCTTTTCAGAATACATGGTATTGGTGATTAACTGCTGGAACAAAGTACGAGGAAAGGGATAGAAACAAAGTCTCTTCAGATTTTACAGCAAAGTCTGAGAGCTTTTATAGCAGACAAGCTTTAATCTGAGACAAAGAATGCTTTAGTTAAATACAAGTTATTGGACTCAGGGTTGGATAATTGGGTGGCCTGAGATATTTCAATAAGAAAACAGAGATCTCTTTTGATCTTATTCTTGGGAATCTGTAAGTTGGATTCTATGTGATTCCTATTGCAGAATGTCACCAATTTATTGCTATACTGACCCCCTTAAGACATTTTTTTAAAAAAGACTAATTTTCAGTCAAGGGCTGTTTATATTTAGAAAAACTTCATAAAATACAAACTAGTTAGGAACTTGTTTTTTTTCAAGAATTTATCAGCTTATTGTAAACTTCTTGTCATCAGTCCTTGTCAGACTCTTCTCTGGCTGGTAAAAAATATCTTTATTATCCAGAAATACTCTTTGTACTTCTCTGGAAGTATTTTGTCACTTTTACACTTCCCTTTTTCACAGTTTTGGTGCATAATAATGGACATTCAAGTTATAAAATAGAACTTCTCAATGGGAGCAGGCATTTTATCAGAGTATAGGTAATAAATACAATTTCAGGGGATGCAGACTGGGACTGAAGACAAGTTGAAGGATGTAGGTTTATTCCTGCATCAAAAGCTTTGCATCATGGGAAAATTTCCTATTGTTTAGCAAAAAAAAACAAGATGAAGGATTTGAAATGTGTTAATTCCATTCCCGCTGAGAGATGCAGCAGGGCTTCCATGTAAATGAAAGGAGCAGTGCTGCAGCAGGACACATCACAGCTTTATATTCCAAACTAAAATATTATCCTCTTTTTTTCACTTGCTTAGTGTCTTGTCTTCTCATTTACAGCAGTGCAGAGTGCAGTGTAGGTACAAAACAACATTAGGTCAGATTTTTCCACTCTTTTATATCAACTTTTATCTGGCAACCTATTTATAGTAGCTTTACATAGCACAAATGAGTGTGTTTATGAAACAGAAACTGCAGAGGTGCTCCCAATAAGTTTATATTTCTTAAAAAAAATCATATAATTCTCCTTAATATTATCCAGATATGTTGAATTACTCCCTTAATGTGTTTTTCTGTAGAAAATACACCATGTAGCGGCTTCTAGTATCTGTTAATGTAAAGCCAAGTGATTGACTTTGCATCCTACACTCAATACTGTGAATATTCAGGTAGAGTTCATCTTCATCTCTGTAACTTCACATGTAGCTTCACCTCCATGGACTTCAGTGTATCCACAAGTAGCATGATCTTGTCCTTCTCTTTGAACTAGGTTCTGTATGGCCTCAGATATCTGGAATATTTACAGTTGTAAATATTTCTATATTCCAGAGATTTAGTATATATTTAAAAGATAATGAGGCAAAACAATTGTGCAATGTGCCATCGTGAAGTACTCCCTTCACTCTCATAGCCCACCCATCAGCTTGCTATAAGCTTGATCAGTTCCTTAAGAATGATGAATAGTGTTAAAATTTGCTTTATTCCTTTCTGCCAGATGCTCTGAAAAGCCTGTTAGAAGTCTATAAAACAAGCAAAATAAGTTCAGTTATGCTCTGCACTTTTTGAGCACTGCTGCTAGCACAAAAATTGATTGATTGTGCTTTGTGCTGGTCTAAATCTACCCTGTTCACCTGCAAAACACTGCTCCCTTGTACTTTTTTTGTTACCCTCAGCAACATTCACACAAAAAGCAGGGAATGCTTTTCTTGGTACAAGGATTTCTCTGTAAGTCTGGTACTTTCTTGCCTGTTTTCTGCTCTGTGTGGTAATCCCATTAAAAGATTCCCTCCTTGCCTTAGCAGCGTGTCTCCCAGCTGCCGGCCAGAGTCCTGCTGCTCCTCTGCCACTTTCCTGCACAAAGCTGGGATTTGTCAGATCCCTCCTGGCACAGGGATGTGCATGTACAGAGACAGAGATTTGATGGCTCCCTCGGAATTTACCAGGAACTCTTGCTGTCTGCATCAATGCACGGTACTCAGGGCAGTGATATCAGGGAATACAAGGGAAAAGCTTAGAGCAGAGGTACAGTCTAATCGTGGGAAATCAATTGCTGTGGTGGTTGGTGGAAAAATGGAGCAGCTGTGATCTTTTTTTTTTTTGGCAGGAAGGAATGTAAAGAATGCATTTGTCTCAGCTATAATTGCTACAAGGAGTATAAGGCTTGTAAGTGTGTTGAAAATTTTGAGGATAAACGATTTTCAGGAAACATGCGAAATAGAGTCGTTAAACCCAAAAGTGGTTGGGGCTAATGGGAAACCAAAGGTGGATCCTGCCACGGATGTGTAGACAAGGAGGCAACATTTCTGCAGCACTTTCTGCTGAAAGATGAGTGAATAATCGAGATATCTGTAGAAAAAGTGAAAGAGAGATTATGGTACAGTTGGAGTGCTGGCCACCAGCCACAATGAGAAAACCAAGGTGAAGGACAACAGTCTGACTTCTAGTGAATGAGAGGAATGGAAGCTGGGGGATAAGGAAAGGAGGAATCCAGCAGTCTAACAATGGGTAATTGAACAAAGTAAAGTGAAAGGAGAGGATTGAATTAGGGTAAGAAATGTAAGGCATTAGAAGAACACAAAAAAAAAAAAATTAAATTAATCTGCATGACAGTTGGTGGGGGTGTTCAAATGTAAGATGTTGATAGTGAAAAAATGCATGCAAACAGCTCAGTCCCAGTAAGCAAAGCTGCAGGTTTGATGACAGATTTGTAGTTCTGAAGAGCTTGTGGGGGCCTGAGAGGGGCCTGAGTAGTCCTGGGGAAACAGAGGAGAGAAGTGTACCAGGTGCAAGAGAGTAAACTTTAAAATTTAAAAGGTAATAAACAGCCTTTGGAAAAGAGGAAGGGTAATAGAGATTACAAAGAGTTTCTGCAAGCAGACTGTGAGCATATGGTGAAGACATAAACAAGGTACTGAGCAAGATTAACCAACGTGAGCAAGTATTGCTTCCAAGAGACATGTCACATTCCTTGGAGTAGAAAACCCTCGAGGTGTTTTGCATGTCTGGGAAATATGTGTCTGGCTGTACAAATAGTAATTCAGCAAAATCATAAAATACTTTGGATTAGAAGGGACCTTTAAAGGCCATGTAGTCCAATCCCCTTGCAATGAGCAGGGACATCTTCAGTTACATCAGGCAGCTCAGAGCCCTGTCCAACTTGACCTTGACTGTTCCCTGGTGCTTTCCCAGAGAACTATTCCAGTGAGGTGAAGGACAGTTTGGCACTGCCCTGCTCTCTGTTGGCCTGTGTACTGCAGCATATAGCTGCTAGTGGATGTTTTGGTGTCTCCACCTGTTACCACAGCCAAACTATATCTCTTGGCACTCCTGCCCCTGCAGGCTGCTGGTTACAGTTCTTCTTTCATAGCCTAATCCCAAGAGTTTATGGTGGTGTCTGGGATGAGAGCCTTGAGGAGAAGAGCTAATGACTGCAAGACAGAAGAACACTTACTGTGAAGAGGTGACTGGTTTGGGGATGAGATTGAGGATTGGCCTCAGGCAGAGAGCGGGCACAGGTGCTCTTAAAGGCTGTGAATAAACGTAACAGACACCTTTCAAACAGTGAAAGTGAAAGGTATTGTCCAGCAATCAAAATGCCAGACAGACACTCCTGACAACCATCACAGTCACTCCCAGACCTCACAAAATGCCTGTGCACACCTGTAACAGTGCCAGGGTTGCCCGCACTATCAAAGAGTCCTCGGAGAGTTACTCTTTCCAGCAAGGGAGTGTTACAGCACAGTTTCATTTCCCTTCTCTAGCCTGAGTGAGGTGGAAAGGTGGTGAAATGCTTCCCAAGGGGGTCAACAGCTTTCTGAAGATAGGAGGAAAAAATCTGCAACTTCAGCACATGTTCTAATAAACAATGGAAGACCATTATAGCAGTTTGGATGGTATAGGAACCTCATTGGCTGCTTGAATATATTTGGTTATCGGCAGAATTCAGCCAACCTTCCCTTTTTCTTCATCTGTCTCTGTCACTTGCACAAAAATGCAAAACCCACAAGATAGAAAATTATTTTGGCTATAAAAATGTGTTTATATTTCTGTACCCTCACTTTCATTAATTTTCCCAAGAATTCAAAAATTTTCAAGTTACATGCAGCAGTCACTGGGGACATTTTCAAGCTGTTAGTTAAGCACAGGCTTGAGTTCTGTCAAGAGCAATCTATACGTTAAGCCTCTGGCATAATTTCTGCTCCAAATGAGAAATGCCCTTGAAGACCAAGGTTTAAGGTCAAAACTACTGCTGCCTATAACCAAGCTCACTCCTCCAGTGGTTTTATCCTTTTGAAAAGCAGGGTATGAGAGAAGCCATGTGAGTTCTTCAGAGCTGCTGTGTCTTTCACAGTGTCACCCCCAAGGTACCCCCTTGGTAGGTGGTGCCTCTGGGGGCTTTGCCAGGTGGTTGTTCCCAGCAGTCCCAGGTCACTCAGTTAAGAACAGTTTTATGTGATAGCCTTGTCCCTAATACCCAGTGAGACTCAGTTATTTTTAGCTAAGCAGACCTTTTGTTAGGAAGTTTCTGTCTGTATCTGAAGTTGAGCTTAACATGTACTTTATGAATAAATTATAACAATCATACTGATTATGGAAAGATAGCAATAAATACATAATTATAGTATATGGTACATATATACTATGAAGACATAATTAAAAATTACAATAATAAATAGTGATAGTATTCCCTATTCCCCCTCAGACATGCCATTCACCACAGAGCTACATTCTACTCCCAAGAAATAGAGCTAGCTCTTCATCTTTCAACAATGGATACTTGCTGACAGGTAAAAGAGATTTTGGTTTTATCTAGATAGTGCGAGGTGTACAGCACAGAAAAGGAATCAGAGATTGATATCTGTACAAAGGCATTATAAAGGAAAAGAAAGCAGGGCAATTATCCAGGATAAATATGTCACACACCCATGCCAAAGAAAGGGGATGTAAGCACACCATGAAAGATCCATCTAATCAGAACTTCAAACTCTCCGTTCTGGTGCAAAAATTACCTTGAATAAGAATCAAATGGATAAAGGAGAGGATCACTGATGCTTGTGATGAGAGACTGTTGTTGCAGAAAGCCTCCATCTAGATCAGAATAACATTATGATTTGTGTTGTCTTTCTGATGGTGTTCTCAGTAAATTTTAACTAAATGCAGGAAAACAAACCCTTCCATCTGTCCCAGGCCATGAATTGTCCCTATGGCTGTGAGGATGGCAGGATTATTTTCAGTGCAACTTTTCTGGGGCCATGGTTTGGGCAGCTTCTTTATATATTTTTGTGGTTAAGGAGTTCTAAACAGGGAAGGATTGCTTTGCTTTTCTCAGGGAATTGGATATGGAGTTAATGCTTAATCACACTTAGCAATTTGATACTCCTCAGTAATCAGTCCCTGCTAATTGATAAAGACCTAATCCATCAGTCATTTTAAATCACTTTACATTCACATTAAAAGATAAAATTAAAAAAAAAAAATGTAAATGGCTTTTACCTAATAAAAGACATTTCTCACTGACACAAGCAGATATCTATCAAATAAAATGCTAGACAATTATCATTTCTAGATTTTTATTTTTTTGCTATACATAACCAACAACAAACTCTGGGCATGTTCTTATCTTATATATTTGTTTTTTTCTAAGCCTGGATGATCAGACAGACCATGCTGCAAAGTTGGAGGTCGACTCTGAAACATTCCTCTTTGGAGGAATGTTAGAACTGATATTCTGCTTCCAGCCTTAATGAACATCCTCAAAGATTCAGCAGATAGTACCAAACTAGGGTTTGGATCTGCATCTTTCAGGAGTCTGTCCCAGTTCTGGCCTCTATACTTTGAGCATCCTTAAAAGATACATCAAACAGCACAACATGAGTTCAAAGAATTTTGCTTGTAACTGCAATGAATCTGAAATGTACTGATGAAAGATTTATTAATGTCATGCAAGGTAGAATGTCCTCCTGTTATCAGAGACCTTCTGAATCACTGAGTGAACAGGTCAACAAAGAGAAATCAGCACGGTAATTGGAACAGCATTCTGGAGCCTAATTGCAGCAGAGGTTAAGTCAGCGTCTGAGCAGAGGGCTGGATAATGACAAGGACACAAATAAGGCAGCAGTAGTTGAGGCCACACATCCCTTTCTGCTGCTGTGGGGGACAGGGATGTGCTGCTCAGGCTGAGATGTTTGTGCCTCCCTGGGATTTTCATCTGCAGTGACTCCAGTGGACTCCAGCCAAGATATACGGACAAAACAATTTTCCCCGGGGAGAGACAAACCTTGTATTTTTGTGCTTGTGGAGGTGCTGGGACAGAAACAGTGAAAATTATAACTCAGAAAATGTATTGGGATACTTTCATAGTGTGCAGAAACACACAGCTGAACCTAAAGAGTTCTGTAGCCTTGACCATGCTGTCCTTTCTGACATTAGAAGATATTTGGGGGTTAAAAGGGTGGGGATACTCACTAAAAATAAAGAAAGCCACATACAGAACAGTCCATTACTTCTGGGACCCTCAGAAATATTATCCTGGGCTTTGACTCACCCTACAGAATTTCTACAACCTCGACTACTCAAAGGTGATTTTAGCACTGCTATAATACATGGACATAATCTCATTTAGCAGTTTGAAATTAATTTCTGCTCTTATTTCTAAGTCTGAAAAGCAAGTAAATGGTATTGCATAGCATCCAGCAGGGAGAAATACTTTGAACTGTCTAACAATACTTTCTTCTGGCTAAAAGTGTTCTGACCTTGCACCTCAGGTTTTGAAGCTTTTTTTTCTAAGGCTTTTGAAAGATGCAATTTTATTCCACGCATTTTGTTTAGAGTGGCTAGCTCATGTACTGTAACTGTACCATCTTTCCCAGGCATCATTTGTTTTCTGCCTTTTATCCCAGAGGCATGAGTCATGTCCATGGCCCAGCATCTGACCCTTGTCTGCCTGATACTGCCTCCACTCTTATTCATTGTCACATTTTCAAGAACATATTTTCTCATTGTCTCCCAAGTTCTCACTTTCTCCTGAGTACTTCTGGGTTTTTCATCCCATTTTGGAGGATCATAATGGTTACCCATGGGGCTTATTGAGGAGCTTTTGGAAAAGTCATTTTGTCAGACTTCAAATTTTTTATCCAATCTCATCTGTCACAATGGCCAAAACACATAATATTAGGACATTGATGGATTAATTTTACCATCTTTGGAGCTGACCTTGCATGTGTTTTCTTTGTCTTTACTACACCCAACTCTGACAGGCCAATATTGAGACATTTCTGCCTGCTACTATTAGCCATTGAAAATGCTTCATTGATTTGTACAGCACAGATTCTTGGTTCTGCATGTAAGCTTCAGCTGATAAAGGGTCTGGAAGTAGAGTGCTATTAGGCTGTAAATGAAAGCTCATCACATGCTGGCATTCATCCCTCTCTGTAAGTCAGATCGGCATGGTAACACAGCAGGTGTTCTTGTTTTGGAAAGAAATTTTAAAAACACAAAAGTAAAAATTAAAAGCTCGTGTATGAGAAATTAACAGCAAAACCAAAAAGAAGCAGCAATCAGGTATGATTTTTTCAGAGCACTGTTTGGTTAACACTAACTTTAAAAAACCATCAGTTATTTTTACATGATAGAAAAATTCCCTGTGATGAATATTTACCAAAGGAAGTTGCACACTCTCACTACCCAAAGTCTCCCACCCTGTTGCTCAAATAAATTTTGTTAAGGGTAAAATAAATACACAACTAATAGATATTTTTTACATTAGACAGGAATAAGTAAATTCCTCCTTCTTCCTTGATGGCATGGAGAGTTGCATGGCTCAAAGAGCCTTACCCAGACACTATGGCTTGGGATGATCTCCACAAGTGTGCATCAGCCTTACTCCAGAAAGGCTATTATATGTATTATAATTATTGTTGCCATCAAAGCATAAAGAATTTGCAAGGTCCTTGTTTAATTCCTGTTTAACACTTTTGTTTTTCCAGTTTTGCACCTGTAGTACCTTGCAGCTCATCCAGCTCACCATGCAGACACTTGTATGTGTAGATGTGCCAGTCCATGGATGAAACAAGGAAGGGATGAGATAGCTGGAGAGTGTCTGTGCAGAAAGGTGTAACCTGAGGGGCTATGAGTGCACCTGTACCTGACTCCAGTGGGGGGACAATGGGCCTAACAGCCACTCCCATCATCTGGAAAAACACTAATTAAGTTCAGCAATACTGTCTGTGAGCTTGGCATACTGCTCAGACTGCCCCCAAATGGGAAATTGCAACTACCAAGAGCTCTCTCTAATCCATGTGAGTTTAGATACAGCCATAGCTGCTGTAAATACCACACAATGCTTCTTGCTCTTAGGGGCTGCTTTGTTCTCCTTTTCACTTAATTGAATAAGCCAGTTTATTTGCCTGCTGCAACATGGCTGAGTCTGGGCTCCTAAACTTCTCTGCCATGGCTGCATTACTTGTTTCTTTAGAAATGTTTTCCAAGAGCCCCAGGAATTCTGACTTAACAGTTAAGTTTCAAGTTAGTTAAACATTTGTCTGTCTGCTTGCTGATGTCTTTTTTCATCACCAACAGTGATGTATTTAGAAAATCCTGCATTTCACAGGCTCTAAACAAAATCATATCTAGACGTGATATGATTGAAACCAACGGGATGTTGGTGAAAAAAATCTGGACTGTCATAACTGATACAATAGACAGTGACACTCTATTTAGAGAATTTGAACTGTGCTTATAACACAACACAACAATAATGTTGTTAAAATATAAAGATTCTATTCAATGCAGAAAGAAAAACTCCTGTTAATCATCAGTGGTGATTTTGTTTAATTTTTACATCTGGAAGAAAAAAACCCTGTTGATTTTCACCATTGAAGAAATATCCTCACTCCTTGTAGCACCTGACATTTCTACCTCTGGGTTTTGGTTTTTTTTTTGTCCTTTTGGATGTGTGTGAAAGATTTGTAGATAATAATTTAATTATGGAGAGAAGTTGTTTCACAATCATCATGTGGATGCTGCCCTGATGGTCTCCTGCACATTTTTCTCTTCATTGTGAAGCTGTGTGAGATCAGCCACAAACAGGGCTGGTGACAGGGAGAACATCTAGCCCATTCTGCCACACCTCATGGAGCAGGGCTTCACTAGTAGAACAGACTTTTCCCAGTGGCACTCGGATGGTATCCAAAATGTGGTGATTTATACAACTGGTGAAACTCCTCGTGTCTCAGTCAATGTCTCTGAGTAAGAATACATCATTCAGAACATGCATGAAATATTAAGTCCTGAATTCTTGAAGATATTAAAGACTTCAAAATATCTACACACAGAAGTTAATGCTTTAGATTAAGCTTTGCTGTATGAGCAGGATTCAGAATATGATGGGGTGTTTTCTCAGGTTCTTCCTTCACAGCTAAATATATACTGCAAAATTCTTCTTCCTGTCCCAAAATGTTACTGTGTCTGCTCAGAACAATTAAAACAGCTTAATTTCCCTGCCCTAGATACAGATGCATTTCATGAGTGGAAGAATAATATTGCATGTGCCCATTATTTCATATTTTTTTTGATAACAAGATTGATCAGTATTGATCATACAGACAGCAACATGGAGATTTATTATGCTGCAGAAATGTTGTGGGAAAACCCACTTTTCCTTTAAGTGAGAACCAAGGAGGTGATGGATGCCTCAGCATCACCACAATTAAAGTAAATCATGGTGACAGTGTTTCAAAGATTTCAAAAGCAAAGCTATCAGTCATCATCCAATATTCATTCCTGACCTACGTGAAAGTGAAAAAAAACCTACCCCGTATTACAGCATGAACTTTTATTGAACTTATGGAAAGATGTCAATGAGGAATAAAACTGGAAACCATGAGAATCAAGATGCATCTGCAGCCAAAACAAGGAGGATGAGAAAAATTTTCCTAGTGATGGTGTTAAGTAGTTACAGGTAGGTACTGTCAGATTGTTCCAGAGAACTGTGCTAAGCTTGCAGAGCTTTTCTGAAGCAAAACACCCTGACTTGAGAAAGAGGTACTTACTGGTCTAACGCAGTTAATGGACTAATTGCACCGGGTTATAAATGCAGTTTTCACCTTACAGCAGATTGGAAAACAGACTTGAATCACCCCAGTCGGTAAAAAACAAGTAAAGTGCAGGGAGGAGACAGCTTTTCTTTAACCTGCAACATGTTTTGTCTTGCTAGGATCTGATGTGCTATTAATAAAAGGTGCTTTTCTGTGCTAGTTTCTACCCGAGAAATCCTCCAAGAAAAACAGATAGAAAAAAATCTACAAATGAAGGATCCATCAGATTCCCTCCTGAGACAATTCTGTAGCTGTCCATGCAATTGCACTGGACGTGAATTTGTTTAGAAAAGTCTTGCAACTTGCTAACCCCAAAGTACAACACTTCAAGAATTACGTGTTCTTACTGCAGCTGATGAAATAATGAATTCAGGACAGAAACTGAAATATCCCCCTCCATTATTTTTGATGAAAAAGTTGCTACCAGTACCCACATTCCTTTTTCTTTTTCAGAAAATAGTATATCTATTATTCAGATTTCCTGTCTCATCCTGAATGCTGTTTTGTTATTGAGCCTTTTGGAATAATAATAGGAAATGGACTAAATGGAAAACAGAGAAAATGAAATCCATAATAGCACTAACTAACAGTAACCTCTATAACTGGCCACCACAGGCACTGAAACCTTTCTAATTCCTAACAAGAAAAAGTAGCTTTGCCCTTGTGAATCAATGACATACTCATGCAGGGTGCCTGCAGTAGGGTACTTCATGCACTCTGGGAGAGAAGGATGAGAGGAGAATGAAAATTGAAAGTGGATGGAAAATCTGTTGACTGGTTTTGAAATATAGCTGCCCAACCATCTTCTTTTATTTAAGCAAAACAGCTTGTAAGCAGAATTCCCACCACTGAGGTGTTATTGTTGCCAGCTAAAGCACTGCTCACTGCAGATGCACCTTCTGCGTGTTGCACTTCAAATCCTTTCGGCAAAGGCTGAACATTCTGCTGTCTTCTTTGTCTGAGAGATTTTCTGAAAGGTTTTCTGCCAAAAAAAGCATCCAAACAGCCTATCAAGGATAAAAGCCCCAACTTCAAAATACTCCATTCTTTCCACTATTTACCTTTCAGCTGTTTAGAAGGATAGAGTCTGTCAGAAGGCACAAAGATGTTACAGAAAACAGGGGAAACACATTTGAAAAGAGACCATTGAATGCAACAGGCAATGTTAATTTTTTTGCCTGTAGAAGGTGTGAGATGGAGGTACTTGGAAGTTGGAGGAAGAAATGTGCATGGTTCAAAAACAGCTTATTTTAGTTAGTAGATATCTGTGCAATTTTAGTAGATATCCTTACTAACATTTTGGACAATTTTAAACTTAACTTCAGAGTTAATATTGAGAGAGGTAGAGTTGACCATATGCCAAATAAATGATACAAAAATAAATTTGTGTAAAAAAGTTATTTGAGTCAATTTTACCAGCAAATATATTAATGCAATAATTCTTTTAATTATGCAGTTTAAATGATTTTTTACATTATTATATTGTGTTATTATGCTCACAGTAAATGTTTACATAATTTGGATGTTTTCAATAATGGCAGGAGGCATAAAGTATTAATGAAGTTTTCAATGTTGTTAGATTGAAATACCTAAAAAAGTTGGATATACAAGAAAGTTTGGACCTAATTCAGTGTCCAGACATCCTAGGATAATTTATGATTAAGCTAGTGGAAAAAACCCCACTATCCTGTTAAATATTCTATGCTATTTAGTCTTTTGTACTCAACAGCTACTACAGAAACATTTAAGGCTGGATTTTCTAAAACATAGAATCCCAAAGCTTCAAGATTGTTTAATCTTCTTCACCAGATATGACTTCTTTACACTTAGGTGAAAAATAGAAAGGAATTTCCAAAGCAACTTTTTTAAATGGTTAAGTCATCAAAGCTGACTTTTTCTTAGTCAGCTCCTAAACTAATATTGCAGTAATTCCAGATTTAATGTACAGTCTAATGAATGAAGAGACTTGATGGCAATTACTTAACTTGTCACTGATCAATTTGGGTTCCTCAAAGCAATGGCACTGTTCCCCGATGAGTCTAACATTGGACAAGGACATGAGAGAAATTCAGGTTCTCTTTGCATCCAAGTCTGTATCAGTTTCTGCCTCCTATCTTGTTTATAATTTTTATATTTATACTTTATTTGCCTCTATAAATTTGCAAACATTTGAGAAAGGAAATATTTCATGTATAAGGTCTGTTGCCCCAAACAATTCACCTTTGTTGGGATTCTCAGCTGATATTATTCCAATTTTAGGACTATGTCAGAGTTCTGTATTCTGGAGCTGCTGCTCTTGGAAAGGAGATGAAGCTTGCTTTCCCAGCTTAATGGATTGAACTGTCTCTCAACCTTTTATATGATGTATCATTGCTAGCACTGTCTCCAAGACACTAATAAAAAGAAGACTCAATAGTATTGGCATGATAAAGTGAAAACTATTAATAAAGAAAAGCAAGTCCATCATACTCATTAAATTTAAGTGTAAGGGAAAGACTATAGTGTGTGTGTGTGTGTATGCGTGTGATGTGGCTGGGGAATTATATTACAAGGCCAATCAATTTCCTTGCAGAGTTCTTGTTGTTGCTGCTGTTAGTGAGTAATTAATATAAATAATGCTGACTGTTTTTAAATATTGAGGATACTAGGGAAAAAAGTGTAAAAGGTGGCAAACAGATGGATCATTTAATTTATTCTCCAATTACAGCTGACATGTTGGGTATAGAAATCTGTGAGTCATCTATTATTTTTATGGTCCATTTTACAGCTGTGTTTATTGTAATAATAAATAAATACATTATCTCATTAGACTGGTATTGTAAAAAGCTTGCAATATAACAAACATCCTTCTCTTTCAGCATTTCCCCCCTGTATCAGGGTCTTACACTCAAAGAGGAAGAATGTATTTATACCTTATTAAGAACAAGGTAGATCTCACACAGCTTGTAAAAGTACAGAGACATCCTGTGAAAACAACTCTCTCAAGTCAAGGTAAATAAATCTGATTCTTTTTAGTGGAGGTAATGGTGAGAGTCCTGCTGTATCTTTTCCTTGTTTGACAGAGCAGAAAACACAGCACTCACCCTCGCTCTCCAGGCAGTAAATATACATTGCAGATAAATGTCAGCTTGGCAATAAAGTTCATTGTATTTAAGTTTCAGACTATCCCATAAAATGGCAATTTGATGGGGAAAACCAGCTGAGTCTTACGGTATTTAAAATTCAGAAGCGGTCTTTCTGACACTGGCAGTGGGAAGGACTTGTGCCATTTAGTTGGATCCAGTGGAGGGCAGGCACAGCCCCCTGGGCAGGGCAGCTCTTTGGGGTGGCAGAACAGCAGAGACCTGCTCTCTTTTTCCTCTCTGACAGACTTGGGTATTTGGGAATTGCTGGGGGGAAGGGAGGGCAGTGGAAGCGAATGGTTGCTGTCACTATGCCCCAGCCTACCTACAGAAACAGCTAGTCTGCTTCCCCAGGACGAGTGACATGTGCCTGCCTCAGTGCAAACCATTCCCAAATCTGCCATCCTGTGGCAGATGAAAGGCTGTTGGCAGCACTTGTGTTTTCAGGGGCCAGGATTATTCAGTTTTGTGCATCCTGCTGAGAGGAGATGTACAGATCAGGATTTGGAGTGACCTGGGGCTCACATGTATCTTCTCCCTGTGCATGACAGAAATCACAGCATCCAAGCTGGAAAGTCATCAGTACAGCTGTCAGAGCTCATGCAAGCTACTGCTGTTGCTTCGTGGCTGTCCCCTCGCACTTTTAAAATCTATGGACATGTTGTACCCAGGCAGGATGGAATCTTCTACAGATGAGGTTCTCAATGCTTAGCCAGGGAGGTGGCATAGCAAACCTGCCAGCTGCTGCCCAGAACCCAGAATCAATAGTTCTAAGGGAGATGTCAAGTGTCCTCAATTCAGTGCAACAGCTCTAGCAACTTTATTAACTATTTCACTGATTTCAAGCTATGAATATGAGTAAACACATTAGCTCAAGCAATATTGGCATCTTGCTTTCTGTGTGGAGTAAGATTACATTTACTGGTGGTAAAAATGATCCACCAACATAATTTCTCTCTGTTTATATCAATGTATTTTATCACTTTGCATTGTCTACAGCCTTCCTTAGAACAATCAGCAAAAAAAGAGTCATTCCTTCCACGGTTTTAAAAGAGGATGACTAGGTCCCAGCTCTTCCCTCCAGAATAAAGCATTCAGATATCCAGTCAATTGTTATTTTCATTCTTTTGAGTCAGGTTAGGAAGCGTCTCTCTTAAATAATTCAGTGTTCCTTCTTCTGTAGAACCATAACTATACCAAATGGTCTATGCAGCACATTTGAAAGAGTGGGTATCTTCTGCATGAGAAGCAGTTGTTCCAGAACACAAAGTTTTTGTTTAACAAGCTCATGAAAGTTCAGTGCTACAAGTTTTAAAAGCAGCTGTGCTCACTGGTTACACAGCAGAGCAGATAAGGCTGAGCTCTATCTCTTGTAACCGTGGTGAAAATCCAGCTTTCAGTTGAACGATTTTATGTGGGTGACCGAATCAAAAGCTGTATTATCAGCTGATATCCTGGGAATGTTCATCTGAGGACAGCAGTTTAGTCATCTGAAGAAAATCAATGAGAGCACTGTTCTCCAAGAGCTGTGTTTGCTTAACTGAGGCCTGTGGGAAGATGGCTCTGAGCAGTCCTGGCAGAAACCACAGGAGAAATGACCTACCCAAGGCCACCAAAGAAGAAGAGCTCTGGGTCTGAGACCCACAGTGCTCCTGCTGTGCTGAGCCAGGATGCCAGTCTCCAAGGGTAATGGAAACAGTCAGGCAGTAAGAGATTTGTCAGCTGTTGTATTTCAGCCTGGAAACAAGCAGCTTCCCCTTCATCACTTCTCCCATTCCCTACAGACACAACTCTTCCCAATGAAGCTGATACATGTGCTATTTGTGTTTTCACATTCTATTTAAAGAGACAACAAAAGCTTGAACTTTGGATGAGAGGTCACCAGTCTGGGGAAAAATAAAAGATGGAAAAAAAAGTTTCAGAAATGTTCTTTTAAGTACTATTAGTACCTGGTTGCATAGCACACTCATCAGCTTAATCCCCTGAAGTGTCACAAGAACAGAGCTTTTCCAGCAAGCAGAAGAAGAACAGCATGTACAAGTGATTTCACATTATGTTCCTTCCTGATGGCTCCACAATCTCAGCCTCTTAGGTCTGCTGTGATATACATCGAGCTTCTCATCTGATGTATTATGTCTACCACTGAACTCCTGTCCAAAGGAGATTTTTTGTGGAAGGAGGACTTTATCTTTAGGAAATAAAAAGAAGGGTTATATTTTAATATATGCTTTCTAAAATTCAGTCAGTAGAATACCGAGACAGAGAACACAGGACAAATTTTCAGCCCCTGATCTTTGACATGAACATGTTTGTAATGTGTATATAATCTCATCAGTTGAGGTAAGACCCTTCTCTAAAGAAGAGTAGGAAGGAAGAATATTTATCCTCCAAAAATATGTTCTGCTAGTTATATTCACACCATGCAATTCAAAAGCAAGGTGCAGGTATACTGAATTATACTTACCTAGTGTGATCTGGGTAAAGAAAACAGACCTGTAGTTCACAAAGTATATCAAATCTGAATTTCTGTTAGTGTAGGAGAAAATATCTCAGCTTTACTATGTTCCCTACAGTCTGCTGAAGGGCCATTACCTATTCAGTTATCTATGGCTTCCTCCTGCTTGGTCATACTGCTACTCACAGCTTAATAATTCTCCACATAGCCATTTGCCCTTAGTTGTTTCCAGCTATAATTAGACTACAGATTTAGAAATGCTGTTTTCCCCTATTTACTTGTAAGATATGGATGAGGACTGGTGTCTCTCTTAATCAATGCTTCTATCTACATGTGCTTCCTCAGGCTTTAAAAGAACTGCCAGCTCAGGACAATGCTGATGTCTCCAGTGATGTGCAAACGGAGAGGTGTAAACAGAGAGCTGTTGCAGCAGTGCAGTGTTTCTCTGCTCTGCAGCAAGAACCTGGAGTAAACAGCCTTGCTTTAAGTGGATACTAGCACACTATGGTAACCTTTTAGTCTGTGCAAGAATTTTTGAGGCAGCAGGAACATGCACCCAGGTGCCTCCCTGTTGTTCATGCTGTGCTGAGCGTCAGCATGCCAGGACCAGATTTCTACCAGGAAAGGCCATCAAAGTTTGCTTTTGTTTGAAATAGTCTTAAATGCTCTGGGTCAGAGTAAAAAAATGAAATCTGTTTTCCCTGTGCAGTCACATATTTTCAACAAACTTTGGAGAAGTAGGTGTGTAATATACTTATAGAGATGTAGAGTTTTAGTGTGGAATTATATATTGCTCATTATTCTGTCTTCCTTGTGGGAGCATTTGGCCTTTTTACTTAAATACAGTGCTTTATTAAATGAATTCACATATTTTTGGGTGTGGAAAATGAGATTAAGGAACATGCAAAAGTGAAATGTTGTCATAATATTAACAAGGATTCAAGAGGCTGTTCTAACAAAGACTCCCTTACATTTGTTCAGCTCCTCAATGTCAAACCCCAGGACAAAGCTTGTGAACAGGAAGGATTTGAGTTTGCAGGGCTGGAACCAAACTTTGGTTTATTATCAATGGCAATTCATTCCCACAACTCCATTTCATTTGGGGAGTGGCAGATGGCTGGACCCTGTTTTGTCTGAGAATGCTGAGGAGCTGGGGAAAAACTGGGTTTGCATTTCATTATGGTTCCTGCAGTAAAATTACCTGGATAAAAAGGGGAAAAAGCATTGGTCCCTACTTTACTCTTCTCTCCCCTGAGATGGAATAGATTCAGAAGTTTAGCTTTTCTACTGCTACACCTTCATTTAAAAAGAGCAGACCTTTGTCCCTTCCACCCTGGGAACTGCCACTTGGTGTGTCCTATCTGGTACCTCTCTTTACACAAGACATCTCTGCATTCAGCCAAATTGTTCTGCTCCTCTCCCAGAATCCAAAGGCAAAGGCCATGTGGGGCAGGGGGTGCTGATCTCTGTTACTGGTGTCAGGAGGGAGCAGATCTGTTCTGCTCAGCCATGTTGTGCAATGTTTTATTGCCAGGCTCAAACTCCATGAATCTTTCAGGGATTAAAATTGATGAGATTCTCTGCTGCCACCAGGCTCTTCAGAATACATGATTTTCCTGAACTGCAGTCACTCAGAGTGGGAATTGCAGTCAGAAGGTCAGAAAGCTGTTAAGAAAAGAAAGTCTATATTGCTGTTTTCTATTATTTGAGGTGTAGAACTGATACTAATATTTATTGGTTTGATAAAGACTTCCTGTACCCAGCAGCTATACAGACCATAGAATTAATTCAACAAACTTTTCTTATTGATATTTAGGAGAAGACAAGGGTCTTCCAGTGCTTTTTGACTTTTTTTTTTTTTTTTTTTAATTATCAGGAACTGTACATTTAAGAAGCTTACATTAAGATCCAGTGTATGATGTTATTCACAGGCTTAAGCTGCACTGTGCTGATCAGTCAAGACAGACACACAGGATGTGACTCTTGTCTCGATAAACTTGTCTGATTAATTTCCCCTACTGGCATTAATATATCACCTGCATTATTTCTGTTTGAGAGGCATTTGCATCACAAAGGAATTATTTTATCTCAGCCCATAAAATTTGAAGTGTTGGTGGCTCACAGACACTTCTGTCCAAGTTGTTGTCCTGGACTGAAAAATCACAGAGGAACAAGCTCTTGTCTCATCCTATCTCTATTATTTGCATTATTATTTCTATTTTCCTTTCTTTTTGTTCATGCAGTCTAGACTTGTTTCAAACCTGTGGTGAATATGATACTGATCTTTATCCTGCTGAGTTTACATCCAAGGAAAGAATTCCCTTGATGCTGTTTAGAAAGGGGAGGGAAACCAGGGCTTGCCTGCAGAGCCATCTTAACCCCTGCTTGTGATGAGATTCTACTTGTTTTCAAAAGAGGCCTAAAAACCCAACCATGAGGCAACAGAGAATTATGCAGAAAAATCAACAACCCACAAGAACTTTAATCAGTGACTATATCAGCAACTGCTGCTCTTTACCTGGAAGCCCCAGACATTCAAATCTTTCCTTGTTTTTGCTACATCCAATATGTATGGTTTTTTTGTCTTGTGATCTGGGGCCTCAGGGGTATTTTGTACAAGTGATTTGTGCTGTAAGTGAAGGAATTGGTGTTTCCTTGTAGTTTACTCTGTTCCCCATGTGCTGAGACAGGGAGAGAAGAAAGGGAAAGATGTGGAGAGAAGATGCTCAGATATTGACAGCTCTGGGCAAAGTGTGAGAAAGAAAAAGAGAGGCAGCTCAGATGGGAAGGAAATTTAGAGTTGAAAAACAGGTGGGGAAAAGGAAAAAGACAGCGTGGTCTGGATTATCTGAGTGTTCCTATCTCCTGACTTTTTATACGCTTTGAACATTGAGCAAATTGGAGCATTTTTCCAGTCTGAACTCAGTCTGGTTGCCCTCCCTTTGGTGCTTTCAATATCATTTCTCCCTTGATGTGAGGTTACCCAAAGTGGACTGTGGATTTCCAAAAAGGCATTTTCAACATTTTCTCCCTTCATGCATAAAACATCCATTGCATTTTTAATTTCCACTGAAATAAGGGTTGCATGAGCAAGAGCTCATATAATGCCTTGCTTCCACTTCCCCTAATTTATTTCAGAGAAGCAGATAAAGCTGCATTCTTTCATCTCACCCTCTTTCTGGCCTCCAGGCCTATTGAGGCAGCAACTGTTTTCTTTGTTAGCAGTCACCAGACGCTGACTCTAGGCAATTTTTGTAAATATTTTTCCGATACAACTGCACTAATTTTATATGCTTCACAGCCCGTTTTCAAGTAATTTGGCCACATACCTATTTTTAATAAACAGAGATTATTATGTACTCTCCTTGGTTAAACAATGCCCAGAATGTTGCACAACATGGCTGAGCAGAACATTTTGATATGTTTGTTTCTACTAGTTAGTAATTTCTGAGAAATATTTGTTTCTACTAGTTAGTAATTTCTGTCCATCTGAGAGCAAGTCTTTCATTTAAGAGCATCAGCAGAGGGAGACAGAATATGAAGGAGAAAGCATTTTTCCCGTAACATGGACAGTAAGCTCTTTGGAAAGAATGAGATATCATTCTCTATTCAGCCACTGAATAGAGCTGTCCTAAGATGCCCGAGTGTCAGCTGAGCTGAGGTGGATGAGAACAAACTAATTTCACACAGGTAGAGCATGAAAATAACCATTACACTATAGCCAGGTCAATAGGAACTGATGACCAACATCCCTGAGGAGAATTTCTTTGGACAGAGGAAACTTAGCCATGGCGAAGAGCGGGTTTGTCTGAGCTTTGCAGAAATGTATTTCCTATTTCTGCTTGCAATTTCTCAGTCATCTCTGCTCTAAATGAACACTATTGTTTTAGTGTTCTAGTACAAGTCTCACTAAATAGAAGTGCCCTTTGGTTCATTGTTATGTGTGTTATAAAAGTTACAATGTTATTTTTATTCATTAATGGGGTTTGTGTGTGTGTATGTGTGTGTGTGTGTTTGTGAAATGTCAGCATTTTACACCAGTATTCAGTTTTTCACTCTGACAACAACACAACATTTATTCCCTCTCCCCTCCCTGTATAAAACACAAAACCTGCCATTTTTTATTGTTCACAGGAGAAAATCCAGGGAAGGGGCAGTGTTTGTGGGGCTCTTTTGTTTTGCTTTTTTACTGCTAAATAGCTTTCTGTTTGTACAAGTCCATTTTCTGTGTGTTAACAGAAAGGGTTTTCTTTCTCTGATATCTAAATACCACATAACTCGGCACTTGAAGATCAGCATTGCATAGTCCTCATTGTCAGAAAAGTTATTAAAATGAGAGGTGCAGTACAATGGCCATGGGGACATCAGGGCATAACTACCCAGCATTACAGCAAGCATTCTGATTAACTTCAGACATTTGGTCCAATTTGATACTTACATACCACAAGCTACTGAGATTCCAGGGGAATTTCTGATCATGTTTTCTTCCCTTCTGCTTTAAAGTGTGTAGTGAGAAGCTGCTTTTTATTATTTGCATTTTCATCTAGACTGGAAGAGCGCCTGTTGGATAGCATAGAAACTGCAGTGATTAAAAAGACCCAGCAACTGAACCAAAATCTAAGCTCTGACAGGCACAAGTTTCCCTTCAAAGACTGCCAACAACCCAGAACTAAAGTATTGTCTGAATAACTTGTGCTCAGAACATTTGAGAACCTAATCTCAGCATTTTTTTCACATTTTGTGGAAAGAACCAAGCACTAAAGAAAGAAAAATACTTTCAAATTTGAAGCTCACACAAATAGAGCAACAAAGGGAATTTCTGTAAATAAAATTTTCTCTGTGAAGTCACAGGAATTTCTCACAGTCTAGACAGCCCCTAACAGAAATCCCCTTCCCAGCCAGTCTTTCTGGGTACTCTGAAATGTGCCTTCATACTTAGCTCAACCTACCAAAGAAAACAAACTGATTGCACTTTTCTCCTATTTATAGGCTTTCTGGCAATATTAACACCTTTCACTGAGTAAGGTATTTCTTTTCCTCCTCTGGCTACTATAGTAAAAAGAATAGCTGCTTGGTCTTTTGTGCCTGGTAACAATGTTCTCACTACACTGTGGCACGCACAGTACCTCAGAAGCAATGTATGTGGCTTGGGGTGGCTTTCTGTGTTTGTGCTGTTATTTCTATTCCCCTGATTTTGGCACAGAAAGCTTGGGCAAGTTGGAATAAGAGCTCCCTAGGGGCTGTTCCTGTCCAGGGAACTCACTGCAGAATTAGGAGTAAGTGATGCTTCTGGGGTTGTGTAAGGAGATGGGGCAGTGTTGAGAGGGGACCCCTGGGTTTTGGTTATGCCTGAGTGCTGTGAGAAGAGAGTCTGAAAACACCTTGCTTGTGAGTATGGCAGTAGCAACACTAACCTAGAGTGGACTTCATCATCTGATAACATAACACTCCTTCACAGGCAAAGCAAACCTCATCGTGCTGCTGGGGAGGATTATTGAGCATCTTGGCAACGCCTTGCTCTCACTGGTCTCATTTTCACTGTGGCTCCTGCCCCAGCAGCCACCTTTGCTATGCAAATAGCAGCAGGCACCCGTGACACACATGATTAGAAGGAGCATTTTGGTGCGTGCAGCTCTGCCAGCCCCTGCCTCAGCCTGAGCTCGAAGCATAGCACGCCAAGCTCGGGGCTGCTGCTAACTGAATATGCAAAAGTTTAGCTGCAAGCCACCATAAGGTTTGTAATTGCTTATTGCATTAAGTCAGACTCTACCACAGAGCACGCTGTGTGTTACTCTGATTTTATTAAAATAGAAAAGATGAAATGACAAATTAAAGAAAAATGAAGGGGATTATCATGACTCCAGGTTAAACATAAACAGCAGGATTCAGAGAGCTCCTGGAGAACAGAGCTCCTCTTTCAATAAAACCTCTCCATTTGAAAAACATTTAAAAAGAAAAGGGGAAAATATCTATATGCCATATCAGCAAAATTGCCTTTAAATGGTATGTTTCTCAAGAGTTTCTAGAAGGCATTAGTAGCTCCCCAAGAAATAGAGCCATTATTTTCATGCTAATGGTAAATGAAATAAAAATGGATGGAGGGAAAATATAAAATTTGGCTCTGCCATACAATCTGGGTTGGTTTGGAATAAGCATGTATTCTTTATTGAAAGTTCTCAGTTAACTAGTGGCAAATCTTAAAAGGAAATATCTGGTTTTCTTTGTTACTTAATGATAATTATTGCCAAATGCAGGGGCACTGTGAAAGATGAAAAATTTGGTTTATGTAATTTTCCTCCTTTTGTTTTTGTTGCTTTATTCTCTCTCTAGGAACTTAAATAATGATAATAAACACAGGAACACCCCTCAGGTATCACAAATGAAATGTAGGAGATGTGTTTTGATAAATGAGAGTGCAAATGGCACAGTGGTAAAACTAGAAATATATGTCCTTAGCTGGGAGTCCTTAGCTCCCCTGAGTTGGAGGGGAAGGCTCAGGGAATTTGATTTCTGAGTACTGCCCAGAAAAAAAGCTACAGTGGAAACGTCTGTTTTCCTTAAGAACAAAAACCAACCCCTCACCCCCTCAGAAACTTTTCTCAAAACCTGGTTAGAAGGCCTTAACTCTGACCCCTATTTTAGTCCTAATGGTCTTAGGAAAAGAATAAATAAAATGTATTTCAACTCAAAATCTCTGACATGGCCATGGCAGGGTACAATCTGCAAGCAAACACTGTGTGAAATTGTTTGGTGGGAACCAGCACACCAGAATGAGAGAGCAAGAGAAAGGGAATAAAATTATTCCTAAAGGTGCATAACAGTCTGGGGAAATTTGTTCCCACTGAAGCATTTTCTCTAAAGGTAGCCAAACTAGAAGGCCGATGTGGTCCTCTTCCCTTTTATAATAATGCCACATTGCATGCAAGTTCATTTGGGGTCTGAGTCCGTATCTTAAAATGTTTTATCACAGGAATGCCCCCCATCCCATTTTTTTTCCTTTTTTTTTTTTTTTTTTTTTTTTGTGGTTTTTTTTTTTTTTTTTGTTGGTTTTTTTTTTGTTTGGTTGGGTTTTTTTGGGGTTTTTTTATTGTAAAGGACATCACAGTACTCACTGGGATGCATTTCAAATGTTCCAATAACTTGTGTGTTCTCCATGCTGTACCAGCACTGGCTGTGGGTTAATAGACAGCTGCAAATGAGCCAGGCTCATATGCTGGAAAAGAATATAATAGCACTGGTCAAATGTGTTTGTGCTTGAAGGGAAAAAAAGGATGTATTTTGTTTGGTCCTATGATCAAAACTTTGGGGAGCTTGGCCATGAGCATTCTGGGCAAAGTGTGATGTTGTTAGACTGAGGAATATGGGTGAGAGCTGTACTCACTGGTTTTTTTAACCACTACATTGCCCAAAAATTCACTTTGGTATCTTTTGCTGTGAGTTAATGAAGCATTTCTATGAGTTCTCCAAGATTTGTCATAGGATCATTGCCAGGAGTGGTTACAGCTGCAAATTTAATAGTCTGCTCCTGTATCCTAATGCAAATGTTGAAAGCCTGTGGAGAAGGTGAGCTCATCATTTATCTGCAGAAAAGTTCACTTGCAGTCAATGTGCTTATAAATCTTCACCTCCTGAGCAGTTTTACAAGTGTTTCTGAAATATTCAAAACATTTTTTATCCAGTACGCTTTACTGCTGTGCTATTTAGATACCAGATTCATACCAGTGGCCCTGTCTCAGGTGACTATTTGTATTTTGCTTTCTAGGCCTGGTATAAAACATTCACAGAGTTCATTAGAAGAAAATGCTAGATAATTTTCTTAAGATGGATATGCCAGGGTCAGGTAATAATTTCTCGGGATATGATCTGGGTATTTGGAATATGGGATTGACTTGGATAGGTAAACAGCATTTTGAACACTTTTCTGAACTATTTGAATTTTTAAGGCTCATTTTTTAACTCGAATGAGGTTCTTAAAATCTCTCTTAAAACATCAGACCAACCACTGGATTTGAGAAACAGAGGAGCACACAACAACATCACAAAGGAATACCCCCATATCCTTGCAAGCAGCTTGGCTCTCTCCCCATTTCTGTCAGAAAAGCTCTAAATAAAAATGTTTGTCCAAAAAGCAATGAACAATGTGCAGAGAAGGGAAGGTTCTTTTCTGAAGCGTGCTGTAACTAGAAAGGACACTTGGGTAGGTTTTTGGAGAGAAAGGGGCTGTGTTGACTAACTCAGAGTCAACAGCTCTGTTGCTCGCTTCGCAGTTCCCACACCTAAGCTCTGAAGATGTAAATTCTTTGTGTCTGTCATCAGCAGCTTTTTTTTAAACCCAGACAAAATATTGTAAAGTTTTCAAAACAAGTTTTGTATTTTATCTTGATAAAAGACATTCTCCCATCCTCACAAGTTCAGAAATAACTTTCCTTTTCCTGCTCAAAGCCATATGTTGCTGACAGCCCTATCTGATTACGTGCTTCTCTTTCTAGATTCTCTTCTTTTTAGAAATAAAAAGAAATTCCCTTGACTGAAGTAAAAAATAGGTTATTTTCCCCATTAACAAAGAGAACACTTTGTCTGTAAACCCCAAACAAACAGAAACCAATGTCAGATTTACACTCAGCATGCATTTCTACTCTTGACACTCTTAAGATGGCTTTGCATTGAATTCTGATGAAGTTGACAGTAGAATAATTTCAACATTTGTAATTTTTCCAGGGCTTTTCAATGTGTTAGCAGTAATACTTCTCTGACTGTACTTCCTGGGAGTAATGATTCCTTATAAATGAGCTCATTGAAGTATCTGCCCTGTCCTTTTAGCAAAGAGAAGATAAAATCCTGATGTCTGGATATGAATCAAAGCCCTTATGTAGATGGTGCGGGCTGCACATACATTTATGGAGAGGTTTACTTCCCCTCTGTCTTTCTATCACCTGAAGATGTGATCTGTGCATGTCTGTTCAGAATGGCAGTAGATTTCTTCTGTCCTTTTTCTCTATTTCTTTGCACTTCTGTGGACTTAAAAGATAAAATACCCTAAAACAATGGAGAAGTCTTTTGCCAGTTTTTCTGATTTGGGTGGAATCAGAAACTACCTGCAGTTATTGCAGTAAAACCTGGACTCCTTCATTTTCCATATTGCCAGGAATTTGCCTTGTCAGGTTCCCAGATTAAATTTTATTACATTACAGCCAAACAAATTAAGAGAGTCCACTTAGTAGGGCAGCCAGAGAGCTAAAAGTGTGGTTCCTTTCTGCACTGAAGAGAAGCAGAAAGTTTTGTTGGGTTTTTTGGCGCTTTTTTTTTTTTTTTTTTTTTTTTTTTTTTTTTTTTTTTATGTGAAATGGAAGCATTCCTCCAAGTGTTGGGATTTTTTTTTATCTGATGGAAAGTGTAGTTTGACTATTGCATTTGAAAGAAAGCAATTTGTCTTACTGATACAAAATATTTTGACTGCCTCAGAATCAAATGCTTCAATAACATTTTGATTTTTTGTTTTCACCAAAAGTTTCAATGAAATGAACTTGTTCCTGACAGCCCCTCATGCTGAGTATGCATTTTGTCCAGGGAAACTCTTCTGTCAGGGCGATTCTGCTCAGCACTAAATTCCTAGTCAGATTTCTTCCTAGTTGCTCCCAAAACAACTATAGCCAGTCCAGGTCAGACTGCTTCCTCTTGATGCTTAAAATGCCTTTGGATACAGGATAACTCCTGACCTGCAGCTCCAGGGTGAGAGGAAGAAATGACAGTGAAAGAATAAAAAATTATTTTGTCAATACTTCATCTGGAATTTTAGACTATGAGTAATCTCACTGGAAAATCAGTGACCTGAAAATCAATATCCATGATTTTGGAGGTGCTCCCACCAAGTCATTAACTACTGCGACTGCAATGTCTTAATCTCTGTGAGTACATCTCTTTCCTGTAATGTTTTTTACCCATGGTTATAATACACTCTTGGCATGTGCCAGAGAAATAATTATGTGTCTTCAGATATACACAGTACCAGCTGTGTTTTGATGGAACAATTCAAACCAGTTCTACCTTCTCCCTGTTTTGGAGCTACTCTTACATTATCATAGCTTAGGGATAGTATTCAAATGATGGCTATTTGAATGAAAAGTATTTTTCTGTCATATAAACATGCTCCAGACAATGTTGTGTTCAGTGGAGCAGCAATAAACTCGGGAATAAAACCTGGAAACTAAAATAATAAAAAAACTGAAATTGCAAATGTGAAAATCCATGCAACTTTAAATTCAGACGGTCATCAATAAGTGAAAAGTATTGTCCTAGTTTTGTAGTCATCCATAAGTGAATTGAGAAAATATGGTGAACATCAAAAAAATTTTTAAAATCTTCAAACCAAACAAAATCCTAACCTTCTGCCCCTGTTCAGTTTCATGGTGGATGCTATCACAGGTAAATAAAAAATCACATTCTCTGTACCAGTAACAGTTTGCTTTTGCCTTTAACAAGGCCTTTGCAAGATACCTTTAACATAAAATGAGAAAAATCTTTAACATTCTCCAACAGAAAAAAAGGATCTGCAAGAAGTAGAGAAATTCCTCATGATATCTTGTTCATTGTGAATTAAGTATATGCATGAATAAAACAGAAGGGAATTTGCTCAAGAATATCCATTAGTGTCTATTTTGCTGAGATGATTTTTGCCAGAAGTATGATGCTTTTCTTTCTTTAGGTCCTTCACAGAATATTTGTTTTACAAAACTGTTGCATAAAAGATCTACTTTCTAACTGTTTTGAGTGAGAAATAACTCCATTGTGAAAAGAGGAGGGGAAAAGTGGTGTCTAAACCTCTCTAGGTGGAAAATAATATTAAATTGATGGCTTTATTAATATAGACTAACATAAAATAAAATAAAATAAAATAAAATAAAATAAAATAAAATAAAATGTGAGGGAGGGAAAGAGAGAAAGAAAAGAAATTCAAAATCCTATTTTTGTGAAGACTGTTAGGTGGCTTTCACAAAACAAAATTAATCTTGTTTGGGAATGACAGGAAGTACATAATAGAAAAAAGAGTAAGATTGATCCTGAAGTTATCTTTGTTGCCAAGCTGCTTATACACAAAGAAAGGGAAAAATATTCAGCTCATCTGTGATAAATTATTAATCTTTTCTTCTTTCCTTTTTTTTCCCCAATATTGTTAATGTTTGTGGCTCAAAAGAAAAAGATCAAAGCAAGTGTATGTTCAGCAGCACATGGTTGATACAAAAATCTACTATTGGGATAAACATGCTTTTTTTTTTTCTTATTAGTAGTATATAATAGTATTCTATTATGTATGTTGTAAAAAGTTAGATTTATTCCTGATTTCCAGCGGAATATTTCAGCACAAAATGTGTCAAAATATATCCTTAGCACAATCAAAAAGTCATCAGTCTGTTTTCAAGCTGATTGGAAAGAAGCTCTGTATAATCAAGAGGAATTACAGCCTGGAACACAAAAGTAATCGTTCTGGCACCAAGTGAAGATACAACTCTGGAGTCAGACATGCAGCCTGCAGATACCTTGTGTCCCTCAAAAGAGCAGCTATATAATTATTCACTTCAATGCAAGCACTAATGGTATTTTTCATGTTTGATACAACTGAATCCCGTGTCAGCTGCAAGGCCCAGTTTTCTGTTTGACATGGGCAGTTGTTCCATTAAGCTGTTTTGCTCCCCAGAAGCTTTGTTGACAGCTACTCCTCTTCTCCCATACTGACTCTGATGAAGAGTTAATCTTCCTCCTTCTCTCCTGTTCAATATTTTCCCTGTTTGATGGGCAGATTGGCTCTCAAGGTTTGTAATGAACAGTGGCACCCTTCAGCTGTAGGTGACTGGTATTGAACCTGCCTTGGGCTGCGAATAACTTGAGAGACTCCAGGAAGTCTTTACCCTCTGAGAGCTCTGGGGTGGTGTCTCAGGTATGATTCCTGTTCTTAATCAGCACATCTTGAAACCTGACCTTACAGCTGATTGTAATCTCTATTGATATGCTCAACCAAAGGCTGGGAATTGGATGTGGAGACTGAATTACCCTTTGCCTTGGGAAGAGGTGTCTCCAAAGCCTGCAGAACTGCAGTGACACGGGGTGTGCAGTACTGCAGCTTTGCAGCCTGCCTGGTCTTGCCTGGTGTACTGGGAGCAGCTACATCAGTGTGGTGTGTTCAGTCATTTTCATCAGAACAAACTGCAAAGAAATGTTAACTTTTTCTTCTTTGTAGTTTCCTTCATTCAACAATTGCAGTTATTCACTGGTTTTGGTGGGGTAAAGAAAGTTTTCTGTACGGTAGCTTGCATGGAGCAATGTTTTGGATTGTGCACAAATGAGTGTTGATAACAAAGGGGTGTTTTTGTTATTGCTGAGCAGGGCTTGCACAGGCATCCCAGCCTTTTCTGCTTTCTCACATTCCCCACCAGCAAGGAGGCTCACATAGTTGGGAGGGATAGCTGGGACAACTCCAAGTCACCAAAGGGATCTCCCACACGATGTGACATCATGCTCAGAATACAAAAGAGAGGGAGGAAAAGGAGAACAGAGAGGAGGGAAGTTTAGAATTATGGCATTTGTCTTCCAAGCAAACACTGTGTGCCATGTAGCCCTGCTGTCCTAAGGATGATTGAACACTGGCCTGCTGGTGGGAAGTAGGGATTGAATTCCTTATTTTGCTTTGCTTTGCCTATTAAACCATCTTCATCTCAACCTATGAGTTTTATCACTTTTGCCCTTCGGATTCTCTCCTCAATCCGTTCTGGGGATGTTGTATTTAACACAGTTGGTGGATAGCCTTTGAAATGCCAGAAATGACACAGAGACACACAGGCTCATAAGGCATGATCCATAGTAGGTCATCTATGTCTCTTCAGGTTTTTTTGGAATGCAAGAATGGAGGAAATTTGGATAATTCCAGAAAGGCAATGAGTGGAATTTACAGAAAAAAAAGACTATTATTACAGACCACCAGAATCCCAGATATCCCTCGTCCTGACTATTGTACAGGTTTTGTGTCTTTGGAACCGATTCTGGCTCAAAGAGAAATCAGTCTTTCAGATGCACATGGCTTTTGAGTGTTCTTTTGTTTAACTGTCATAAAGAGACTGTGTAGCTGTTTGAAATGCTGTTAGAAATCATATTGCCTAAGTGACAATGACATCACTTTCTGTCTCTTTTATCTTGCAGTTCTATGAAAGGTCACAGTGTAATTTATGAAAATCATGATTTTGTCCTTTTTTCTAATTGATTTTTCTACTGTAGATTTTTTTCTATATTGAATTATGCTACTTCTTTTGTCTTTTGATTAATTTTCCTCCTTTTCACACCAAGTCTACTGTGGGGATTTAATTACAGCAGACTTGTAATTGCTGATTTGTTTTTAACTGGAAGTGTGTAATTGCTATATTATCAAGTAATTCAGTCACACTATGTAAAACTCAACATATCAGATGCTAATCTGGCTTTATGGGAGATACCATTTTCCTTGTTTTGAAAATGATTATTCCCTACCTCTTCAATGGTTTTCTTTTAATTCTTTCTTGATACAAGATGTTTTATCCATTTCTTTCTTTAGACTCAGATGATATAAAGCTCTTTCTCTTTCCATGACCAGGCCATTTGGGAATCATCTTTTTGTTTTTCCATTGCTTTCATAAAATGAAGTTGAGTTCTTGCCCACCAGATTGTGCTGATATATACTGTTAACATTTCAGAGGATGCCAAAAATTCTTTAAGGTCTTCACTAAGATTTCCAAAGCAGCGATGATTATTCAGCTTATTTTATTATAAAAATCAAACAACCTTAAAACCAATGTCATGTGTTTAACTTCTTGAAATCAGTTTTATGTAGTTTTTCTTTTTTATCATATGAAAACTCTGTCCTTACAACCACCAGATGCTTTAAAGTCTTCAGGAATGTTTTTTAGTTCTCCGGTGATGTTCTAACTATCCTAGTCTTCCATAAGGTCTACCGCTATTGTTAACACTAGTCAATATTTTCTGTGCCTGTGGACAGACCATAAATACAACTGTGGCTAATATCAAATCCAGAATTATATATTTTGTGCAGTCTTTCAACAATTGCAATTGGGTTGTACACCCCTGTCATTTAAGAGAAGATACATTGGAGCAGAAGTGATGCATGAGCAAAAACTGCTTAAAAAGACAACACAGAAGCAAATGTCATCTGATGAGGTTATGATTGAATGAAAAACCCTTTTAAATCAATCTCTGCTTCACTTTTGCCAGTTTCTAATCTCAACACTACTACTGGATTGCAATTTTAACATGTTAAAAGGACATACCTTGATGCTATAAACTATGTCTAAATATGCATTAAGTGGTTGCAAGTTTCCAAGTGCCTGAGCCAAATGAGAGTTACTATAGATCCTGTTTTCCATTCTAAATAGATTTGAACCTTCATTAGTTTCAAATGTAAGATTGGGGTGAAACCTATCGCAATTACTAAGTGAAAAGCAGTTGTCAAGACTTGCTTTTGTGTGGAGATGGACACAGCTGGCATAGAAGAGAGAGAGGAATGTGGGAATAAAGGGAGTGTGGGTGACCCTAAGGAGTACCCCTGCTGGAAGGAACAGACATGGGGGGAGTGCTCAGTGGTGCCTCAGTGCTGGCAGGGTGAGCTCTCACAGCTAGAGGTGATAAACCAAGTGGTGGGTGGCACAGGGAAGTAGGTGAGGCACTGAGAGAGGGCAGGGTGGAATGCAGGTACCTGCTGAGCCTCAGCTCTTCCTCCTTGACAAATTATTTACTCTCTCTGGGTGGGATTCATCTCATCTAACTTTAGTGATAAAAAGTAGCTGCTTGGTTACCCATGGATTTCCTGTTCTGCTTGTGCTGATGGGAAATGTGCACCAAAAGAGGACAAGGGTAGGTAGGAGAAAGTTTTTCTGTCAGGTTACACTGCTGGAGATAGAAGCAATAGCTGAATTGAAGATCTTTGGCAACAGTCGGAGTGCTTTTCATGTATTTTCATATTTTTTCTGGGCAAAGACTGAAGGTCTTCAGCTCTGGGCACTCTCCCGTGCTTGGGAAATAGATGTTTATCTATGGGGCAAATCTGTCCAGGCAGTTCTGTCCTGTAGTGACCTAAAATAGATTCTTTGTTAGTCAGCAAAAAATTTTCCCAGCCATCATTTTGGGAAATTTGTCTGCTTTTATTCCTGCCCAGCCCAGCAGGAGAGATAGGGTGAACCACTGCCCAAGAACCTGTTAGATGTGGGCCAAGCCAGACCTGAGAACTGGCCTGAAGCATCTCTCTAGACAAAGATGTCCCTGGCTTGGTGACAGGTAGGGAAGAAAGCTGCCAAGTTCAGCCACACTTTGGAGTGTGATAATTAGTGCTGTGATACGTTTGTCAAATCCTATAGAAACCAATATTGATGTCAAAGATTAATCACACATGAAAGCCAGTGGCCAGGTATTGCTCTGTGTTACTGACGATGTAGATGTGTGTTCATATATGCCTCTGTGGTTATTTTATATATATATTTTTAGACACACATCAGGAAAGTGACCTTTTACTCATGTACTTTGGCCCTGAGAATTAAGAGAAATTTTCTGAATAAGAGCATGAATTGCTAAACCTTTTTTTTTTTTTTTCCTACTAAATAATTTGTTGTAATTCTAAAGGTGCATGAAATGTTCTGTTCAATGTCTGATTTTATGGGAAAAAACCCCCACCCAACTGCTGTATTTATCAAGGTTGAAAAATTGCTTGGAAACCTTTTATTCAGGAGGGGATCTGCTTGTTGGGGAAGTGTGGAAACAGTAAGAGAGAGCAAAATAAAACAGGTGGAATTGCAATCTAAAGGGAAAGGTTTTGAAAAAGACCTTTGAAAGGTTTTAACTTCACTCTGGTGCAGAATTAGAAATGCTCTTAAAGAGTAAAAAAAATACTTTAAAATGGGCTAGTCATCTTGTAAGGATGGTGAAGACTTCTGGTAAATTTTCAGGTAAAACATTTTTTTTGCCAAATGCTCTGATAATATTGCTAGTCAGCAGTTCAAGTTGGTAGCAGATTAAATTAGCATGACTCAAGATGGTGCTGGAAGATATGCATGCTTTACATCAAGTGGAAAAATCATTGCCATGCTCAGCAATAATGTAGAAGCAGTTTGAGTTTTGCATGATTAGTTTGGTCTCAGTGTTGGTCCTCACTTTCACATCTCAGGTATCAGTTCACTAAATGGTGTTTTGAGATCCTGACATACCTTCAAACCTGAAACAAGCACATTATGAATTCCTCTGTGGTTTGTGACTTGGGTTTTTTGTTTTGGTTGGGGTTTTTTTTGTTTGGTTTTCTTTTTTTTTTTAGTTTTTGTGAACCAATGTAAATCAGAGTATGTGGAATGATGCAGTACCAGGAGGTCCTGTTCTGAATTTGTGAGAACACGGGGAGGCTGCATGGAGGGATCTGAGGGTTAAAAGCCCATCAGTGGTTAGCAGGATCATGTGGAGTGGGGCCACTGGATGTGGGGTGGGACATCTGGAAGACCTGGGACAGCGCTGGGAGTGTGAGGAACCATTTGGAAAGCAAACAATATGCAAGTACTAAACTGGCAACTCGCCTCCCAGAATGGATGTGGCCTTATCTTCCTCTTCCCTGCAGCATTTCAGCAAAAGCTAAATTGGAAAAATTTACCTCCTGTGTTTATGACTTTCACCAAGGTATCCTAAATATTAGTGAGGGAGGTAGAAAAGCTAATTTTTCACCAACATTTTGTAATGATAGTTATTCCCTCCAGTACTTCTAAGGAAAGAAACAATTTTTCATCTCTGTGTTCTTCTCCAAATTATCATACCAGGGATGAATATTAAAAAAACCACCTCTCTTATTCATGAAAAACAAATAAGACATTTTCTAGTTCAATATTAAAAAAAGAAAGTGTTGTAGTGAACTGAAGTAACAAATGAGAAATTTATCAGAAGAAGAATAATGTTGGGCAAAAATATTGTATTTATGACCTATGTGGATGGATTTTTCTTAGTAATAATGCAGCTGACATACTGAGTAGACCTTTTGGAACAGTCAGTAATACTGACTGCCACTGACAAATGCTTTGAACTTACTTGGAAGAGAAATAGAGAAATATTCCAAATGCACATTAGAAGTATGTGGCCCCTTCTTCTTTTGCTTGCAATTCCATCAAAACTCTGGAAGTTAGGCAGAATGGAGCTAGTTCTCCACTTAGCTGGAGATCCTCTCTCACATCAGGTACTCACAAACTAATATAATGGAAGACCCAAATAAGTGAACTTCTAAATGTGGCACATAAAATGGTTATTGGTTACAGTTAATGAGGGGCAAGAGCACATGCTGGCTGCCTTCCCAAGGATCTCTGGGGTGGTTGGTGGTTTCAAAAGATGCTTGTTCTTTAACATATATGGCTCATGAGCATTTATCACAAATTCTATGTACTCCCAATTAGACTCTGGTTTGGGTTTGGATTTTTTTTCTCAATGTTTTTGGGAACAGGCTGCCATCTCTACATCTTAATTCTTTGAAAACAGTGGCAGAAAAGCAGAGGGTACAGGAGGACAATACCCACCTAAAGTACTAAATGCATTTAAATAGAGTTTATTTTACCTTGTGAAATGGAAAATTTATTGTACTTAAAAGGATAATACATAGAAATGTGCATCCCCTGGGAACTTTCAGGCTGAGTAGGAAGATCAGCTCTTGGGCACCTAAGTTCAGAGAAGTCCTCTAGGAAGCCTGACCTCCAATTCAGTGTGTGTGTGTGTGATGATATAGCTTGGGTTTGTCAGAGGCCTGAAGGGAAATAGCCCTGTCCCTCATCCCCCTTTTTCTCATTCCCACTGAGACACTGCCAAAACACAATAGAGCCAGTCTGCAGGTGAAGAATGCAGTGAGCTGCCTGTGCCACTTCCCCCATGCTCATATGCCAAAATTAATAGTATTGACTGTTATGCCTCATTTTAGGAAAAACATCCCACAACTATGGGCCTGATTTTGCTTTGATACCAATCACCATAGAGTCAGCTAAAGTCGGGTCTTAATTTAGACCAAGACTGTATTATATTCATCTGCAATGTGTGGCAAAAGAAAGTCTGATTGTCCTGAGGCAGAGGCTGATGTGTGGGGTAAGATCTGCTGTTAGGGAGGGGGACATTCCCTGCAGGTTTTGTGCTTTCTTTTATCCTGTGGTGTCAACAGGTGCATGCAAGCCCAACTCTGAGTTTCTCCTTTATACTTTTATGGGAGCTCTGCCCTTCTCATGGCAGCTACAGCTCATCCATTGGGTGGTAAATTGAATTTTCATGTTTCAGAGAAATGTTGAGCCAGCTTTTGGGTGCATTAAGAGAGCTGGCCAAAATCCTATTGACATTACTGGGGATATTTGATAACTTGTGCTGTGGTAAGTGCTTAAGCCCTGATGCTCTATAGATCTAGGCTTAAACTGATACCATTGTAAAACATTAATAACAAGGTTCTGTCTATTAAATCATTGATCAGCTCTTGGGCTGTCAAAGCCCACAGTATGGGAAAATTGCTGTCTGACAAATGAAAAAAAGTAGAGGAAGTAGAAGTTGAGCAACTTAATAGCTCTTGAAATCATCCGATTCATGGCTCAGTTGATAACTGGTGAAGATATGGTTTGGTTTTTTTAATGACAAGAAAAGGCTTTGTCAAAAATCTGTCTTTTAGGTGGAGTTTCATGGAATGACTGGACGGAAAATAAAACCCTCATCCTAATAAAAGGAAGTGTTAGTTGGCAACTTGATTATTATCTATACCACCAATTACAGCTGGGACTGAATTGCTTGAAGCTCACACCAACTCTCTTTTCAGGCAGCTCTATCTCGATTGTTTGTCCTCAGACACCCCACAGTTCTGTCAATGAGTTTTTGAAATGATTTGTCATGTTTTGCTTGTGAGGACACTGCATCTAGAGCCAAGTGCACAGGTGTGGGTAAGAGGGTGCCTGATTCCTGTGGATAACAAGACCATTGCTACTCTAACCAGTGTCTGATGTGGCTTCTATCAAAGGTGACAGGACACTGCTTCCTTACTGGCAGGTCAGCAGTCCTGACAGCTATCAAAGGCCAACAATCTGTCTGTGGAAGACAGAGCAGGGATGGCACCTGTTCTGTCTGCCTTTAAATCACTACCTTCAAAACTAGCCTGGATTGTGGAGATAGTGGCCTTAAGTTTAACTTCAGAATCAGCAAAAACCAGCCCTTTTCTGTTTGCTGGGAGGCACAATGAGTGATTGGAATACACATAAAAATCACTTGCTGCTTTATGATGTGTGGATTAATGAAAGTATTAAACCATTCTAAATGATAGATAAGGAAATTATTTCCACTGTAGCTTGAAAGAAATAAAACTGCTCTGTCTAAAATTTAGGAGGTTTAAAACTTTGAAAGCTCATCAAAAGTACATGGGCAACAAAGAGGGGCAAGTTTACAACCATCTAGGTATCACCCTAAAGTTTTAACATTGATCATTTTTCTGCTTCATTACTGTTAGTGTTTCCCATAAGCTTTGAGAAACAAGCTAATTCTTCCAGAAAAGAAGAGTAAATACAAGTCAGGCTAATATGCTTTTATGGGCAGTCCTGGGATTTTCCCATTTTATTTCCATTTTGCACTATTAATTTTATATCATTGACATTGTTGTCTTCATTGCTCATGTCTCACAGCCTTGAAAAGGATTTACTGTGCTGAGAAATTCAAGCGTGAACCGGAATGGGATGAAATTCAGGTGTGTGGTTCAGTTGGACAATACAAGCTCTATGATGTGGCTATTTCTGGCTTTATAAAAGGAGCAGAGTGTAGCTTTTTTGGTGCTTTCATGTGCAGCTGTGATTGCCTTTGACTGTAGCTTGTGTGTGAATATGTTTGCATCAGAATATGTGCAGCCAGGTGTGTACCTGCAGATGAGTGTGAGTCTCTTGTGCAGTTGTCTGTATTCACAGGCAAATGTTGTTTTGTGAAGGTATGATCCTGACTGTTCCTTTATGCCTGTACCGGTGTTTCCATGGAGGTAGGGTTTTATGTATTTTGACACAAAGAGGTGTGGATTCAAAAGCAGGAATGATGCTCTGTGCAGAGTGCCTGCAGAACTATTCATGCACACCCCGTGCTATAAAGGGTTTGCTTGAGCACAGTAATTGCCAATAGAGGATCACACAATATTGAGGAGAACCAGATCATTAATCATTTGATTCAATCTTGAAGAACACCTGGAAAATGAAGGACATGGGTCTGCTTATTGGTACCTGGAGTTTCTTCTTGTGCTCTTGAAAATCAGTCACAAATAGGTAATAGGCTGCCCTTAACCTAATGTGCTGGATAATGACTGGTAGATTATGATCATTTTTTGGCATTTATGTAGAAAATAGAGAGCAGCTGATTTAAAGGAGGCTGTCAGGTCACATATGAGGAAAGAAGTCATGGCTTCAGTGGACAGGTAGAAGAATAGAACTGCAGGGCAAGGGAAGAGGAGCAAGAAGTCAAGGTTCTTTGTGTGAGAATGATGAATAACTACCTCTGGTTTCCCAAGAAACAGTTTGTTCCCTCCTCAGCTACTTCCTGCCTTTCACAAAACCCTTGTGTAGTTTTCTGATGCTCTAATGAATTACTCTATCCTTTTCAACAACCAGAAGTCTCTTGACCTCATAAATCCAAACTCAGGATTATAACTTTCTACTCTTCAAAGTACTAGTTATGTAAAGCTGAAGAGTTCTCTTCTGGACTGTGCAACGTCCTTGTGCTGCCTGCTCTTGTGAATTTTTGTAATTCAAGACACGACTAAAATCAAAGCAGAAAAAAAAAATAACTTCAGCTTTCAATTCTCATGCCCTTCAGAACACACACCACAGAATTCCACTCAGCAAACCTGCAGTCATGCCAGAATAATTGGCAATTATGAGTGGAACTGCAGTGGTATCTTTAATACAACTAGAATGACAGAAGGATTTCAATTTGTGGCAAATCATAGACTGTCCTGTCTCAGAAAGGACCTTATAGATCCTGTTCCAACCCCCCTGCCAAGGGCAGGGACACCTTCCACTAGATGAGGTTTCTCAGAGCCCTGTTCAACCTGGCCTTGGACACTTCTACACTGGACATATTCTACTTCAGGGTTTCACCATCCTCACAGTAAAGAATTTCTTCCTAATATACCTAATTTCTTCCTAATACATACCCTCTTTCAGCTTAAAGCCTTCCCTCTGTGTCCTGTCCCTATATGCTCCTGCAGAGAGTCTCTCTCCAGCCTTCCTTTAGGCCCCTTTTAGGTACTGAAGGTGCTATAAAAATCATTGCAAAGCCTTCTCTCCTGGCTGAGCAGTTCCAACTCTCTGCTGTATCTCTGAGCATCACGGATAGAGAAGATAATTCTTAAAAAAAAAAGAGGAATTAGACCTTTTTTAACTGTGATCAAGAAAACTCTCCAGCTGTCTTCTCCTTCCTGTAATGTAAGGATTTATTACTGTTACAATGGTAGAATTTCACTATCCAGCAGCAGTAGCATGTCCAGGCCTTGACATTCGAGTGCATCAGAACTACATAAGCTATATTTAAGTTAATGCACTCAGTATAATACACGATTTTAAGTGATTGATAATATTCTATTTCTAATCAATAGTTCAGCTATCTTTATAGAATTTAATGTTGTTCTTTGCTGCATCTATCTTAACCATACCCCTAACACTACCTAGCAAACCATTAGAATATTACATAATATGGATGTCTGAAAAATGCTACAGTTATCACAATGGTAGTGTCCCAAATGCTCTCTTGCCCCTCATTAACCATAACTCACCAGCTGATCTGACCTCCCTGTACTCTGGGTCATGTCCTTCACCTTCTGCATCTCGTTGTGGAGACTTCAGTTGATGCTCTTTTTAATTACTTTTATCTAATGTTTTTCAGAGTCTTATCAGTAATTAATTAATAGGGGTGCTCTGCTCAGCTTGTCCGTCACAAGGCAAGCAGGTTCTTAGTCTGGCCCTTCTCACACAGTTATATCAACCTTCATTATCTTAGTCATCAGAGATCTCTTGAAGAAACCGCATAGAGCTCACTAAACAGATTGTAGCATCCAGTCTGCAGTGCCTGTTGAATACCAGGGAAATAACTGAAGGTGGTGTTGTCTTGATCAAATGATTATACATGAGATACTACTTGAACATTGTAAAAAAAATTATTTTCTTTTTAATACTTTAGTATTAAAAAATAATATTTTTATATTATTTATGTATTATTAAGTACGTATGGCTCTATTCTGGAAACCTGGTATGTTTGAAATTTGCACAGGAAAAGCTGATATTAATTTAGAGAATTCACTAATAAGGAACATGAACTGAAGTGGGAAATGGGTGTGGTGTGAATTTCTGCAGGGTGATCTGTGTGGGTCATGGCATATCTGAGAGGGGCACAGCAGTGAGACAGCAGCAAAACAGAGGTAGAAGCAACAACTGTCATATTAAGCTGTGCAGAATAGTCATTGAGGAATCATGATGAAGCTGCAGCTGCTTTTGTGTTAGGAGAAAATACCTGCACAAAACCTCCTGCAAGAAAGGAAATATCAGTGAGTTTATGGTAAAGTGCCTGTTGCAAAAAGATCTGAATACAGAACACCTTCTGTTCCATGCCAAATTCAAAATTAAGTAAAGATTATTGATTTTTTTTTTTTTTTTGATAAAACAAACTTCAATGAATGTGGTAAAGTGGTGAATATAAACGCCACTTATAACAAAAAAACCCTTCAGTTTTAAGAGAACTAAAATTCTATCTGTTCAGCTTTCAGCAATAAAAAGAAAGGATATTTTAAAAAATTCTACCCTGAAAAAGAGAAAAAAAAGTGGTGTCTAAAAAAATCAAACCACAAAAAATTCCTTTCAGAGCAGTTCAGCAGGTACTTACGGTGTTAACAAGATCATAACACACTTGCAACATGGTTTAGTTCTATCAAACCTGACATTGTGACCAAAAATAGTTTCAGTGTGATAATAACTTTGTCATCTCCAGGTTTCAGCAAAGCAAATATTTTTAGAAATGTAAGTTCAGTTGACTTTGAGGCAGAAGACATCCTGTTGTCCTTCACCTCAATCTAATTTGTAAGCAGTGCTGAGAAAGCTGCAGCCACGGACACAAGGTAAATTCTTTTACTACTAACCTGGGCTCACATGGGCAGTTTGTTTCCTGCTCACATCACACCAAAGAGTGGTGGGGAACTTTTTAAGTGCTGCAACAATCCCTGGTCTCTCTACTTAATGCAGAAAGCAATTTTATGTCCCTTTATGTGATATCATGTGCTCATAATCAGCCCAACCTAGCTATATTTTATGAAGATGCTCTTTCCTGCACACCGGTCAGTAATTTTTTCTCCTTGGCTTGCCATTTCTGACTGGTCATTTGTTATGGGTCTTCAGCAAAATTTCTTCTCTGCCTGGAAAAGGGGGTGAGGTATATATCTGCAATCTGCCTGGAAAATGATGTAGTGTGAAAATGAACCTTTATAACGGGTTTGCTGAGCCCAGGCTAAAATTATTTATGTGACTATGCTTGGTTCTTCCAAGTGCATTTGTTCCCTGACAGGGGTGTTCATACTTTCCCAGCTATGGGTCACAGTGGCAGTTTTCCAGGCATCTTCAGGTTACATGGATTATTGAGAAATAAGATCTGAAAGCAGCCAGCTTGTTTACTGAGCCTGTGAGGTGTCCCACAGGCAATGTCAGTTCTTGGTCTTTTTAAAAGTCCAAAGGAGGGCATGGGAGGACCTCTAGGTTATACAAACTACACTCACAGTGCCTCAATGGGCCTGATTTAAAAAATAGATATCTTCAATGGATTTTTGGATACCAGTGACTTATCATGGAGATCAAGGAAAACCAGAAAGAAGCAAATAACTTGTGTCTCAAATTAACCATGTTAATTGTTAAGTCCCCAAGAGTGGTGCTTCCTAAGAGTATAAGAACACCCCTAAGACTTACAGTTTGGATCAGGACTAACCTCTGAAAAACAGCAATTCGTCTCTCTTAGATCAAGCTTTCAATCATATTATCCTCTAAAATGTGGTGCTGCTGTCTGCTCCTCGCATTCTTTCTCCTCCATTGTCTATCCAGTAGTAGAACTCACATTTTGACAAAGGGAAAGAATCCCATTTGAGATTCATTGGTCAGTGCCACAGATCAGGGGCATTTACCCAGAGAGATGTCAAGTGGTGTCATGGAGGTGGAAGAAGTGATTCTTAATTCATTGAGGTTAACTTGGGAAATTAGCCTAATTTGCAATTTATGGCCCTTGACCATCATGTATTGGTCTGTGTAAAAAAATTCTTGCTGCCTGCATGATAATTATAACTCTTCAATAATATAAAAAGATTTTTTTTTTCTACTTATTCCAGCATGCTAGTACACGACTTTCTTCCCATACCAAAGGGAAATTTAAAGTGAAATTTAACCCTTTTTAGAACATTCTTTATTAACCTGGCTTTCCAGAAATCCTCCAAGGAGATTAACTCAGATTTAATGTTGTCATGCTAGGACTTACCTTACATACTTAGGATAGACACCTTTGCAACTCTGTCCCACAGACACGGCTTAACAGCAAGCCTGGACAATTTCCGTGCAGCTAAAATGAAATGAGGAGAAATGCAGGTGCTAACATGGGCTGTTGTTACAAGTGGGGAATTTCATTTCTTAACTAAATTCTTTGACACTTTGACAGGTCACTTAGTCACAGATGCAGATGAATGTAATTACACCCAGGAAGTGATTGCTGAAGTTCTTTTATTGCTATGCATGCAGGAGTGCCATTAAGATGGTTTCCTTTTTTTTTTCCCTTGAAAAATATTCCCTTAGGGATTTATATGCCTTGAGTCAACTTGTCAACCATTATAACAGGATGCCATGGAATAACTAATGTGGAGGAGGTTTAGTTGAATGCAGGGAGAAGTGGAGAATATTTTTGCTTATGAAAATAAGTCAGACAATGTTTCCCCTCTCTCTCTCCTTCATTCATACCCTGAATGCCACCTTCGTGCAGAGCGGAGGTCGCATGTGCTGTCCCATTGCTACAAGCAGGATGCCAAGGTCAGCTGAGGTGCTGATGAGATCTGGCAGAAAATGTGTGACAGTTCTTATCCACAGTTCCTCCTACACCAGACCCACAGGCAGTGTGACTCAGAACAGGCACAGCTAGAGATCTGTGTGTGACTAAGTATAGCAGCTCATCCCTTTGGCTCTGGGGGTCTTGGCTGTAGTACTGTGGCCAAAATAATTAAAGGGCACACAAGCCTTACAGGAATAGGGCACGGCTGCCTCTTTTACAAGCATCACTGAATGTGGAGGAAGAAGAATGTATTAGAAGCATGAGTCTGATGACCTGAAAGTCCAGAATGGGTGGGTGGCAGCTCAGAGAATCCGTAAAGAGGCTGGGAAAAGTACAGCTGAAATGGAAGACAGTAAGTTGGGCCTGGGGGAAACACATAGGTGTGAAAATGGGTTACTACAGTGTTGCTCATTGGTGACCTGCAGTTGAATTCAGCCTCCCATCATTAACACTAAAAGAGGTTCAGTGGAACAGCACCATCTGCCTATTCTCTATCCTTCAAAATCACTGCTGAGCTTAAAACTCAAGGTACTCTCAAGGAAGCAAATTCAAATAGTGCAGTTTCTTTATGGATGTCTGTAATTGAATTCAGCACTACCAAAGATAATATACTGGAGTAAATGGCCCACCAGCCAAAGGCAATGGAATAAAAATCGTTGTAATCCAACCTGAAGTAGTCTTCATATCTTAATTGGCTGATATGAAGGTGGCTGGTACACCTGCAATGCTATAAGATGTTAATAATAGGGTTTTTTTTAAATCAATGGGAAATTAATTCACATAATTTGGGCTTGAGTCTTATAATCACGTGATTCCAGGTAAAAATAATAAATAAAAAGAAGATGTCTTCCCTTGTTCTTACAAGGACTCTTTTAGAGTTCTGTAAGAGCAAATCAAGCAGGGTACTTGGTAGCTCTCATTAATGGTGCTTACCACTTCTTACTAAATCAGAAATTCAATTGGGCTTTTCCAGCAGTTGAGGTTGTTCTGTGCATCTCTGCTTGTAATTGCTTTTATAAAGAAGAATCAGCATATTGAAATGTGTTCAAGCCCACTTGTCAGCCTGTGAAGCAAAATGCCAAGGCAGTAAATCCTAATTGAAACTCTGACTTGATGCTCAGCCCTGAACTCTTCACTGCTGATGAAAAGATTGATTGGTGTGGCAGGACATGGTGCTCACTCTGCAGAATGAGCACTGCAGGGTGACCCAGTTACACTGAACCCAAGCCCCACTCTGATGTGACATGGTCAGATAATCTCAGCTATGGTCAAGTTTAATTCTTTGCAAGTTTAGAATTAAAAACAACAACAACAACAACAACAAAAAAGACCAAACCAAGATTTAAATAACCCCCAAACCAACAAATAAAAATAAATTAAAATACTTTGTATGAGGATGAGACCATAGTCAGTAATAGCTCACAGAGGATGCTGACAACAGAAAGAGAAGCTTGATTGCATGGTCTGAGGAAAGATGTGGAAGTTAAATGTGCAGTTTTTCACTGAAATTATTTTTGAGCTTTTCTTCAACCTCTCTGTAGTGAAGCTAAAGGTAATTCCCTGCTCCCTGGGATGAAGGGCACATTTTTACTCACCTCTGTGGCTTCAGTTCATTCTGTTTCTCTTACCCTCTGCCTTCATTCTTCTCCATTCTGGAAACCAGGGACACGAAGGGAGGCAGTCACATGCATCCTTTCTCCTAAAGATCAGTCCAAGTAAAGATGTCAGAGGGGAATTAGGGCTAAGCCAAGGCCATGATATAAAATGTGTTGGCCTCTGGCAGTGCTGTCAATTAATTTGGACTGGAAAACCCCAATATAACACCTCAGGTAAATGGCACCACTTTTTCATGTGCCTCCACTTTGTGCTTACAGCTTATGTACTTGCTCTATAAAAATCATAAGCTTTGTGGGCATTTTTATGTGAATATTCATGGGTGAACACAATGGTTATGTACAGTCTTTGCCTGACATATGAAGTTTTCTGAAAATGAGATACAGCAAAATTATTAATAAAAACGAAAGACAGTATATCAAAGACTGTTGTGATTCATAATAATGGTGTGATTAAAAGTGATAGCAATATCAATGACAGTAGTAGTGGAAAAAGATGAGGAATAAAGAGAAACCTCTCCCAGGATTCAAGTCCTCTCTGCTGTAATGCATAAATAACAGGAAAAGTCACACTGAATGAGGTCAGTGACTGCTTAAACATTTGTGTTGCTTTTCGCAGTAGTTACTAGCATATATATCTCCACATATATATATAAAATAAGATCTTAAGAGCAGAAAAATTATGCTGTGCTTTTCTTGTAGATGTTCCCAGACCCACAGACTTGTGGTTTGGGAATTTCCTGAGATAGAGATAGCATCTTTGTTTAATAATTCTTTAAAGATTTTTTTTTTCCCTCCAAATGTGAAGCATTTTGGTGTGATCAATAGCCTGCAGAAAGGAGTTCCAAAGTTTAACTCAGAGTTATGTGATGAAGTTCTGGCTGCTCTGAACTCATTGCCTGGAAATTTCATGATACCCTCTAATTCTTGCACTAGGGGAGGCAGAAACTAATCATTCCTTACTTTGCTGTCTGGGTGTTTTGAAAGAATTTCCTTCACTCTGGCAATTCTAGAGCATCCATTTTTGAGCACTAACTGATGCTGACAAGTAATCACTAGGGGAATTATATTTAGAATAATATGTATTTGCCTTATCAACCAAGTAAGGTTCCTTCCTTCATATGTTCAGCCTTAGAATCAGTGAATTATAACTAGGTCATGATAACAAAAGGAAATATAAATAAATAGATAAATAGATCAATAGCAATAATTCTTCCTACTCCATCATCCTCCCTTCCTGTGCAGAACATCTTGTTTTCCACAACTGCTATTATCTTTTGCTCTCTGAAATTAAATTGATGCATTCTGCTGTAATGTTGAATGTTTCTAGTTCTGGGTATTTTTGTCTATGAGGTTATTGGTGACTTGGTAAAATAAAAATTAAAAGGCAATAAAAAGTGCTTCTAAGACCAGCTTCTAATAAAGAATAGGGCCATTAAGTAAATCTGCACTGCAGTCTTGGTGTTGCATAAAATACTGCTCATTCATTTTTTGAAAGCATATAGATGACTTAAGAGGGGATTCAGAAAAGTGTGAGTAAAATATCGAGCATGGGAAAAGACTCCTCCATGCAGAACTGTGAGAAGAATGTGATATCTTAGAAAAGAAATGAGTAAAAGTAGCCAAAATAAAAGATCTAATAAAAATGAAACACCGTGGTGGGCTGACCCTGGCTAGACAGCAGGTGCCCATCAAAGCTGGTGTCTGACTCCCCTCCTCATCTGGATGGGGAACAGAAGATATAATGAAAGTCTCATGGGTTGGGACAAAGACACGGAGGGATCCCCCACCAATGACTGTCATAGGGAAAACAGATTCAATTCATGGCTGTCACATGGAAGACATAGAATATGAGATCTGATGTGGCCATCCAATCTACCATTTCAGGCTTGTTTCTATTGCAATGCCTTGGGTTTCAGTACAGAAAAGCTCTCAAACATGTTTAATAATGAGCCCGAGTGAAGTCTATGCAAATGAAGAAAATATTAAAGATTTAGCTTCATTTTTAGTGTATCTAAATCTAGTCCACTTCAGAATTGAAAAATTTGTATTAAGCAAGTACTGATACAGGCCTCCAACTTTAAGTACATGTTTATAATCCACTGAAGTGGATTGAGATCAATAGGTTTGAGGAATATGCTTAAAATGAAGAGTGTGCTTGAGAGTTGTAGAGTCAAGGCCCCAGTAAAGAGCTCATCAAAGGTTTTCCTAGATGCAAAGTTGCACTGATATTAATTTGAAAGTGATTTGGAATTGATTGGATTAAACTCGTCTGAAAGTTTGTTGAATGCATTTGGGAAAAGGGAAGCTGTGAGGGTTGAGAGTCAAATATTTTTAAAGCTAAAGACACTGCCACTCTCCCATCTCTCTTTGCCCCTATCCTGAAGATGACTGCCCCCAGGACAGTACAGCGAAACATGTAAGTCCCTGCCCCTTCACTGCTGATTTTTAGAGGCTCTCAAATTACAATATCTAATAGTGATTTTATTCTGAAGTTCCAAATGAGGAACAGAAGCAATTGAGATATGTCAGTATTCTTTTTGGTCTTCCTGAATTAATGGCTGCTAAACTGTGGCAATGGGACAGGCAAACAGCCAGGGAGTCAGAGCATCTTCGTCTGTTTCCACTGTTTGTATCAGTGTGTGTTTGTGTGTGTTAAGGATGGTAAATAAATGGAAAGTAATCACTTAGCCTTGACTGTCTTCATGCAAAAGTTTTGACACTTTTGTATCTAATAAATTTACAGTATTAGAAGCCTGTAATGACTCGCACCTCCCAAATTCTCACCTGAAAGGCTGTTCTGGGGATGGGAAGTCACTACTTTAGTACTCTTTATTGAATGAATGTTTGTTAGCCAAACAAAAATTGTGTGCATGCTCACAGCTCATGGCAGTCACCATGTAAAACATGTTAAATTCACAGTTCATTGGAGAGCCATGTCTTTGAAGCATGCTCCCAGAGTTTAATAAAAAACTCATAAAGCCTTTAACTCCCTGCCTTGCCTGCTCACAGAGTATAAGCATACTTTATCATAGTTCTGAATAGGCAGCATGCTTGTAAGACATGGTGGATGTCAAAAGAGACCTCAGAAATGAGGATGTGGTTCTACAAATCCACGCCTGGGGTATTTGTGACTTCAGTTGCTTTCTATTCTTTTTCATGTGTTAGTGTTTGTCATTCACTGAATTAAAGTTCTTATTCGCAAACTCATGCATTTTCTTCTCCTTTTGAAACTTTTTTGTAAATGAAAATACTACCTGAGAAATCTCACGGTATTCATTTCCCTGCTCTGTAGCTCCTGGCAATACAGTCTAGTTCAAATTGAGTTATTTTTATTAAGCCTTTGATTCTGGGGGAAAATAAGAACTTTTTTTTCCCAATATTGCCAGTATGAGATCCTCACATGTGTGAGTTCAATCCATTTCCCAGGAAACTCTTACACAGATGGTCAATAGTTCATGCAAGGAGTCAGCAGACCATGTAAATGAGCCTCTGAATTCAGGCATTATTATTACCAGAGTAGCTTAGTATAAGGCCAAACCCTCTGAGAAATTGCTCATTGCTATTGCTAGCATTCAAGCTCAGTCTAATTTAGGATTTTCACAGAATCTAGAATAAACTGGATTGCTGAAAATATTATTTCTGTTGAAGTTTATATATGTATGTGTTTCCATATATATATTTATTGTTGTAAAAGACAATCAGAATTAGTCTGATCTGAGTATATTTCAGTAATTTTCTAAATATTTTTTGCCCTCAGCTATTTTCTGTAAGTTTTGAAGTAGGTGGGTTTTATTGCTCCTAAAATATATGCATGCTATAAAGTGCAAGCAATAGGAGATAAATATGTAGTATGTATACTCTAGGAGAAGGACCAGACACAAGTAATAGACCCCCAGTTAATCATAAGGAAACTGCCCTTTCAGAAGAGGGATTATTTTATTTTTATTTTTGGCTCTGCCCACTTTTGATCCAGGATTTGAGCACAAGTTTCACTGCTGAATTTTAAATTTCTCTGGATGTTGTGTGCTGCTCTTTAGTCCAGCAGTGACAGCTTCACAGCTCTGCAGTCTCATTTCTCTAAAAACTTTCCTCTAGCGAGATCTCCCTGGAGTCCTAAGGAACAACAGCACTGTTCTTACCTTATACCAGCATCTGGCAGTCAAAGATTCTTATTTGTCATGATTTAGTTTGTTGTCTCTACAGAGAAATGCAGCCACACTGCCTGCACAAGCCACTGAGATTCAGAGCGGGAAGAAGACCATCAAACTTTGTCAAGAGAGAAGTCAGAAAAATGCAATGGTGCTGGAAACCAACTTCACTCACTCTGAGTGAGTTTTGATAATGGCCTTGGACAAAGAAAGGAGTCAGCTGGGTCCTGGTGAATGACTGGAAATCACCTCAATGCACATGGGTGCAGGGGTGAAGGATTGCTCCTGGCCCCTGGGCCAGACTCACTCTGTGAGGCTGAAAGTAGAAAGAAAAGTGTGTCTCCAGTGCAGATAGACTTCTGCTCCCTTTTCCACTCTCCAACTTGAGTTAGCAAGGGAACAAAATAAGCTACACTAATAGCACTCTGCAGAGAGCAATGGGGTTTTCTGTTCCACTGTCTATGTAAAATTCTCTGTGTCACTGACAAACTTGAGATGCCTGCTGTTTAGCTCTTTTATTTAGTTGTGATGTGGAGTAATCAGAAAAATGCACAACTGCAAACATTCTTGGGCTCTCTAATGGTCTAGAAGACATACTAGAAACTGCAGAGTTCCCCAAAAATCGTGTTTGTACACTGTCTGAGGAGAGACCAACCAACCACCAGACTGCACAAATACATCTCTTAACAAACCTCAGCTTATGCACTGCCCGTTGCAAGACCACTGGCAGCAAGCTGTGAGCAGGTGGAATTCACTGACACGTTCCCAGCAAACCAGAAGTGGTCCATCTGTATATGCTGTGATATCAAACCCATTTCAGGAGTTTACAAATATAATCTCTCTTCCAAGAGATTCAGAAGTGTAAGGGGATATTTATAAAACAAGAATCCATTATAAGAGATTAATCCCAAAGACTTCAATTCTTGAGCTGGAAAGTTCTGATCCACAGATTTCTGGATCTGGAGAGCCATTTATTGGGGATATAAATTCTGCTTGCCTTCTCACTTAAGCATCTGCTGTGGGCTGGAGCTAGGCACAGAACACCAAACTAAAAAGTCTTTTGTTTGATCCTTCATGGTTTTCCTAGAACTAGCACTGAATAAAAACAGGCGGGCTGTGGCTCTGCCTCTGGTGATCCACAGCTAGCATTGAGTAAATACTAAGCAGCCCCATGTGAGAGCAAGTGCTGGTATGGATTAAATGACCTACAGCTCAAGAATAAGTTGGAAGGTTTGTGTTTCTTGTGCAAACGAAGGACAGCCTCTGTCCTAAATCACTCTTTGTGTCTGCTGTGACATTTTGGCTCTGCATTACTTGTGTACTTCATGGTTCTGAAAGGTGATGGGTTATAGAGATTGGATAGGAAGGGGAGAGTTGCACCTTTACCTTTCCAGTGATGATCAAATCAATAGTTATTTCTGTGCCTGAAATCACACTTGTCTCATTAAAATCTGAGTTATAGCTTGCATGTTTTGCTTCTTCCATTCCTTCACTGGTTTTAGGACAACGTTCCCAAACTGTGTGCAGTAGGATACTCCTTTTGTTCAGGCAACATATGTGATTTTTTTCCCTCATTTTCACCCTGCAATGTCTTCTTAAACACATAAGGATTTATATCTGTTAAAAATCCGTGTTTTCCAAGAAAAGAGTTAGTACTAACATTTAGAAAAGTGGGAGGATGAATCTTCACTGGAGATACACAGTCGATAAAGAGACTTGCAGTGACCTGAACATAGGTCAATTTGACCTATGTGAGAATCGAGAGACAAGAATAAAAGTAAAATAAATTAGAGGAAAAGGCAGCAATAAAAATACAAGCTGCAACCATTACTTGTGTTGCTCAGTTCCTAAAGTGCCTGGGCAATACTTTGCCTTTCTTTGTGTCCTGTGCCAGGATGTGAAAGCACAGGACAGAATCATCCTGTGCACTTGTCTTGAAGCAAACAGAATAGGTCTGCTTTCCTGAGCAGGGAAACAGTTGTGAATCAAGAAAATGTGCTCCACTGGGACATGAGCTAGAGCACGTCTGGGGATGGAAGAAAGATCTCATGAGCCTGGGGCTCTGTTCAGTTGCTGACCATTATGATGCCATTTCTCTCTCTGACTGTAACACTGTGGATGGAGACCCTGATTCATTGTTTTATGTCATTAGAGAAGCTCTGCATACAGATTGGTAAGGTAAGAGGCAGGGTTATAAAATAATCCAACTATTTATGTCCTTCATTACCCATCAGCCTTTGTAACTCTTGGCTTTATGTATTCCAGGCTGACACATTTCTTATTGGGGACCATAAAAGAGAATTTGGATGAACTGCAAAGTATATTATACTTCCTTAATTTTCACATTTGTTGTGTCCAAGATGTCAGGAGGTGGTGGAAGGAATTTCTTACCATGTGATTTTGGGATTTTTCTTGCTCTGCAGAGAGGTGGCAAGGTATCAACAGTTAGGGGTATGTAGGAAAGTCACATTCAATTAATTTTGTAAAATTACACTCTGAGGTTGTGTTTAGAAAATGAATTAATATTGTTGAAAAGCACTGATATCCTTGGATAAAGGGCAACAGAGAAGAACATTTTGTTATTATTAAATTGTTGCAGAAATCCTCTTTTTCGCTTGGACTGAATTATTGCAGTGAGTTTCCTTGGTGATGTGACGTAGAATTTACTGGAGTGTTTGTGTTGTATAATTGAAAATGACACTACATATATTAAACCGTCTGTGGGACCCTTAACTCATTTCTTTGCTGCAGAGCAGCTTTGCCAATGATTTTTATCAAGGGTCTTGAGCCAGTAAAGTGGAGGCTGATCAGACAACCACAACAGAACACCTAAATTAAGAGAAGGCTGAGGCAAAAGACACATGCCTTACCTGAGGCAAGTGAAATAATAGTAGATAGATAATGAATAAGGTAGAAGTCTCACTTGCTCATTAAATTGTTGCCCACTGATAACAGAAAAGAGTGCAATTGTTTGTCATCTTATCCTTTTCTCCCTCAAGCTAAGGATGTTCAGGATGTAGAGACACTTTCCTAAGTCACTGGTTTGGAGCCAGGTTTGTTGGCACTACCAATACTGGGTGTCACAAATGGCTGTTCATTTATCTGAATAAAATGAGTTAATGCTTCTAGTTCAGTGTTTTTTTTTTGGTTTTTTTTTTTTTTTAGATAGATGTCTGCATAACAAATTTCATCTCAATCAACCCTAATTGCTGCTTCTAGCAGCAGCCTCCCAAGAGAGTGTTTAGGGAGCGAGCAGGCTGTGGAGGTTAGATCTGGTCGGATCACGCACCTTGGGATCAGTAACAGCTTTCAAAAGCTCACAGTCTGGCATTAAACATGAGTACTGGAGACTAATACTGTGCTTTGAATTTTCCTCATGCCTGAGATGTTAGTGTGCTCAGAATAAAGGTGTCCAGCTTGTTAACTGTTAGTGCAAATCATTAAACTATCTTTTCAGCAGTGCTCTCTGTTCCTGTGCAGCAGGGTGGCAATGTGCTTCACGGCTGAACTCCATCCTGCAGCAGCACTGATTTTATCACCCAGGGTGTAGTAGGACCCTTACATTTGAAGTGACTGCAATGCAGCAATTTTTCTCTTTGGTAGTGGGGTTTACTGGTGTCACACCAGTGGTACCCTATGGGGTTTGTCAAAGAACTGAAAGCTTAACTGTGTTCTCCAAGTATGCACCGATCTCAACAAGAAATTACATCTTCATAAGAATATAATCACTCCCTTGTCAAATTTAATTGAGTAAATTTTCTCCTCTTAAATTAAGTTTGATTTTTGTAATGACTGCTTAGTCCTACTAATGTTGGTGTAAAGGCAATGTAGATATACTTTGATAGAATGTGGATCATCTCCTGAATACACCAACTTGATTATATTTCTCAGTGAATCCTAACTAGGAAGCTCTGGTTTCTTTGAATGAAAATGGTTGCTTCATTGCCACATCTTTAAAAAAATCCAGGAGCCTGATTAATAGCTGAGCTCCAGGCTTCTTTTACAAAGACAAGAAAAACTCTGCAAAGAAATCAACAGGAGCATTAAATATTGATATCTGTATGGCTCTGATGATTTGTAGCTTCTCATTCTGGGATGGGATAGAATAACAGATAATGGAAAGAAAGAAAAATTATTGTACAGTATAAATATATATTTAATTAAAGAAATTTAAATTATTCCCCCATAAGAATCAGGAAATTCAGTTATTATCAATCAGACAGTATCTGATCTTGGATATTGGAAATCTTAAGTGTTTGATTAAACAAGCAGCAAATTTGTTCTGGATGTTCTTCCTGTGAGGTCTTAAAATGTGGCAGTTTTTTTTATTTTTCATTTCTCCATAAACTTCCCTTTGACACCCTGAAAATTAACAGCTTACTAGAATGCTTGAATTTACACAGGTACTGAGCAGGCTAGATGAAGCAATTAATTGAACCCCACATCTATAAACCCAACTGCATTTATTTGCCAGTCTATCTGCCATGGGTGAGTCCCTCTACCTTTGAGCTTGCTTCAGTTTGTGAAGTTATTGAGGTGTCAGATTAAAACTGGCACAATCCACACCAGTACTGATGAGGGCAGAGTGTGAGCCAAAACACAATATTTTGTTAGTGGTTTGTTTATTATTTGCATCTTCCCTGCCTCTCAGGGAATGCAGCAAACCTTGTAAAATAGAAAGAAGTGCCACTGGATGAGCTGGGGTTAAGGGAGAAACCAAGACAATTGGATCAAGTTCTACAAAAATTTTTTTCACCAGAATATGGTGTATCTGCAAAATTGGCCCATTATTGATTTGTGGCTCAATCCAAGGAATTAAATTGTTTTATCTGCATAGCTGGTAGAGTCAGAATGGGACAAATCTGAATGAAATTACTCACCACTGGGCCTGTTCCCTTTGTGTCAACCAACAGAGAAATAATGTGAAAGGAAAATAATAGGAATATAGACTAGGAATATAGGAAATAATAAAATAACCGGGGGAATGTGTGTTCTGTTAAATTCTTGCCTTAGATTATTTGAATTTTTACCCTGTAATGAGTGCTTGGGAAGAATACAGATGCCAAGGACTGCACACACCCTGAGTATCTACTCCATCTAATTGCAAACCATGCGCAGTTTGAGAGTGGAACTATAGCTGCTAACCCCATCTGACTTCCAGATGAATTAAAATATTTGGTTGCTGCATAACAGGTCACAGGTTCATCTCATTCATGGGGAAAACAGTGTTTTCTGCAAACAAACCATGAGTTGCACAGTTGAGCCAGGCCAGATTTGTTATCCCTTTTCTTCCATTGAGTTGTGGTTAATTGTTTCAGAGTCCAGTGGACTCCATCCAAAGCCTGCCTTTAGTTTCCAAGGTGCAGGATCATTATGGGAATTATTCATGATTGCACCCAGGTTGCAGTTAAACACCTTCTAGGAGCTGGATGGAAAATAGGCCAAGACTCATTGAAAATCTTTTGGTTTCATTTGGGTTAACCCTCGGTGTTAATTACATTTTCAGGTCAGGCTCTGTCTCCTGTTAGCTCATGAAATTGGCTTTGTGACACCAATGTTGCCAGAGACATTACATCAGTTCAATGTGGCTGGATTGCATTGACTTGCTCTTTCACATCTGCTTACTTGGGCATAATCCTGGAGTGTTCATTAAACATTTTTTCCTCCTGGAGATGGCTCCAAAGCAATTCCCTATATTCTATCACTTACCATCTATGGATGTGCAGTCTGCTTACCATTACTTGGAACTGATGATTTCATATCCAAACATAGAGTGCATTTAAACTGTGAACATGTCTAAGAAGCTCTATTGCTTTTTGAAGCCTTATGCCCACAGGAAAGAATGAAAGGAAACATATGTGCATTTTTGAGAAGGAGCAAAAAAAAGGATTGCTCTCAGGAGACTTTCTCCTCAGATGCTGCGATGAGTAATGCTCCTGTCAATTATTGGGTTTTTCAGAAACAAGCTAAAAAAGATGCCTAATTTTAGCTTCATTTGCTTTCTTGGATTGATGTCATTCCTACTCCTGTGAAAATAGGTATTCCCTGTGGAAATGAACAGCTCTCAGACGGACGAAAAATCAATGCCAATCAAGATCACAGACATGATTAAGGACTTCCCATCCTATGCCTTCACTTGAGATTTTATTAAGAATTGTGGAGAGACATATTGAAGCAGTTGTGAAGTTTCCCCCACAATATTAGCCTTGGAACATTTTGTATAAGTCATAAAGTGCTAAAATAATTAATTTTCTTCCTTTTAGCTATGGTTTCTTAGCATAGTACTAGGGACTATAATGACTTGATGGATTGATATCCATGGATAAACTCTTGGTCTTGGGAAAGGTAGAGTGTAGCATGCTTGTCAAGTGTTTGTTCCTTTTAAAATTTGTGTTAATTACTTGATAGTCATATGACTCTTCTTTTATTAAAATCCCTCTCACGGGATGAGAAGTCAGTGTGAGACATAAAAAGAATTTCAACAATGCAGATTTATGTCTGTAGTTTAAACAAACAAAAAATATGTCTCTAAAGCATGTTCGTTAGCTAGGATCCTTTTCTGCTCTGTGAAAATCACATGCCTGCTCCAGCCACCTATTTTATGTACCTGTTTTAGAAGGAAAGTTGGATGCCAGGCTAAGATGTTGGATGCATAATTTTTATATGGTTTTATAAAGTTTTTTTTTTTATAAAGCTATGGTTTTATAGAGCTTCAGGGATGTGTGAATTCTACCTTTGTTGTGTTTAAGAGCAGCAGGGGCTAGGAGGTTGCTACTCTGCTTTGGAGAATTTTATGTCTTTTTTATCTTGAATCCCACTGCTTGCCCCAATACTGTTGGGTGGACTTTGCAGTGATTTACCTCAGAAGTAACTGCATTATAATTGTGGAACAACTTGTTTAGGTCAGGTATTTCACAGACACAGGTCACAGGACAAGATGCTATTCCATGTAACAGCATGGAATGCTACAAATCTGCAGAAATTCACACATGGTTATTATTTGCTCCTTTATTTGATTTCAAATTGCTTCACTCTGTTTTAGTGAAAAGGCTCCACTCCTGCTGGAGTACCTGGGTACAGCACAATGTCTTTCGGAGCAGGTGAAGCTGAAAGTTACAACAGACAGCTAATTTCCTTTCACAGTTGACGGGGCTTATGTCCTTAAATCACCATGGACTTAAAGCAGATTCTCTTCTGTCAGTAAGGAGCTCTAGAGTCAAACAAAAACATTTCATTAAAGGTGCTTACTGCTTGTAGTAGCTGAAAAGTATCTTGTGGGCAGATGTTATATGGATAGCTCAAAAAAAAACCCCAGAAACTGAAAAATAAGAAATTCTTCATAGTACTCTAAGATTTTTTTACCAACATGTCTTTATATCTGTCTTCTGGACCCTTGATAAAACTCAGTCACAGTGGAAACAGGATAAGGTTGGAAAAAAAGAAAATGAAAACCAAATTTGTTACCTAGAGGGAATGTTAGAGAAAATGGAAAATAGGGAGGGGAAAAGACAACCAACCAACTCACTAAGCTAATTTCACCTTCTGATGTGTTTGGTATTCACATTATCCAGTGCAATCTGGTATGCAGGCTAAGGACAGAATTCTACATTGTAAACTTACTTAAAATGAATGAGACTGATAGTTTACATTCCTCTGATAATATTTTGTATGCTTAATTTTCTGGGTTGATCCTGTGCACTTTTTGAATTTTTTTAGTCCAGGTGTCCTTCTGATTGTAAAAGGAGGAAAAGAAACCTAAATGTCAAGGTTTGCAGCTGAACCCTTCTTGCCTTGTGTCCCCTGCACTTTCATTCTCCCTTCACATAATTTCCAAAGTCTTTTTTTCTTTCAGCTAATGCAGCAGGGTAATGGCTGGCCAAGAGATGTGAGAGCTGAGGCATGGATCTTCCTGAGGAGGATAAAAGTTTTTTTTAACCTGAGTGTAGTAAAGTTGTTTCAACAAGTTAAATGTTGAGGTAAATAAAATAGGGAAGGTGGTTTCAGCCCTCGCCTGTATTGCAGATCTCTGTGTTTGAGAACAGCCACCATTTCTGCACTTATTGCAGAATCCCCCAAGAGAGCCCTGCATTGTCAAAGAAAATAAATTGCTTCCTCACTTGTAGAAGTGGCCCCTGAAGTTCAGCACTAAGGAGTGAATGGGGAGGCATCACAGGAGAGATTTTGCTGCCTCTGTCTATAATAAGGTTAAAAGGTAACCTCATCACATTCTTTAACTATCTCCAGTGGGGATATCTAGTATAAAGGGCAGGGATGGGAAAGTGCTCATTTAAGTTTACACAAAATCATAACAAGAAACAGTACCTGGAAATTGAAACTACATGAATTAAAAATGAAACTAAGATACAGTTATTTTTCTTAAAATTCTGATTAACTTATTTTCTTAACAGCAGAGGTAATTAACAACGTTGGCTGACTGCTTGGAGGAAGAAGGGGGTTTTCTATTGCTTTCAGTGCTTAAATTGCAAGGAGATTTCTTTCTAAGAGGGGAACTTTTAACCACTCAACAAGTTATTGAGCTGAGTAAAGAAATTCCTAGGTGAAGTGTTACCATTAATAATATCAAGACTTTGAGGCTGCAGGTTCACCACTGGCATTTTGGCTCCCAGACTTTCCTTTCAATGTCCTCTCCCTGCAAATCTACTCTTTATTTCAATGGATTTTTCCCTTCTCCACAGGCTCCTATCTCTGGCCTCAGTGCAATGGAGATCTAAATTATCTCCTTCCACAAGAGCCAACTATCTTTACTCCACAGTAACTGCCAGTGGAGATTCTGCCCTGTTGCAGATGATGAGTAGAGCCTGGAGCTTTCTAGGGCAGGCAAAAGGAGATGAGAGAAAACAAGGGATCTATTCAGCATCCGTATCAGGAATAAGCACTCATTTTCATAACGAATTTGCCTGTGTTTGTCATCACTGCAGCCTTTCATTAGGAGGATGACAGTTGAGATTCCTGTATCTGCCATTTCCATGGTACCCCCTGCAGTAGGTTGCTCAAAGAAAGATTTCTCACTTTAATTACGGCTGTGAAGGATTGGGTTGTGGGTGGGATTGGGGCTGTTTATGGCAAGACAATGAAGGGGAGAGAATTAAAAGAAAGCTTTCTGTGCTAATGCTTGTCAGCTTAGCACTAATATACGTGTTCCTGAACTCTTGACTCACCTCTATATTGATTTTTTGTATATATGGAAGTTCGAGACGAAGGAATATCGTCCACTCTTCCTCCTGAAATATGGCTGCCTGTGTGGTGAGAGTGACTGGCATTTAGCACTAAACAGACAACATGACATTCCAGAAACAGAGGAAGGGAAAACTAACAGATTTATCTGAACTAGAGGGGAAACTAAGGAAGTAAAATAATTCCTACACCATTTGGGAGCCCATCTAAACTGCATACCGATGTGGTTCCTTCATATGGCCCAGCAGGTTTTATAACTCTCTAACTTGCAGAAGTAGCAATCTAGGCTGCTTAGCCACACACTTCAAGAATTTTATATTTTCAATTTACAAGGAAGAATTCCTTCAGAAAGGTGATGGGAGAACCCACTAGGCAAGGCTGTATTGACAACCAGCTTGCCTGCCAGTGCTGTCCCTTGGCAGCAGCTGGGGGACTGTAAGTAATCAATGTGAAGGGACACGGAAGTACAGTTGTTTTCCATTTTGGGTAAGAGATTTATCTGATGAATCTTCTATCACCTGCTTTGTAGCACAAGGTTTTAAGAGTTGAATAAAATGATGGTTAAATGTAGATAGAAGCCTCTAGCAGTGACTTGTACATAGTGTGACTTGACTCAAGACAAAGAAGCGCTGAGGCTGTGCTTTGTACATTTCAATTTTTCCTGCCTTTGCAGGCATAAGTACCGAGGGAGATCTCATGTACATTTGAGTCAGAGAAATGATTATCTGTTTATCTTGCTTTCCTTTCAGAGAAGTACAATGAAACCAGCAGAACTGTAGTCCCTCCCCCTCCTTCTCTCTTCCTACCAGATAAACCTTGTTTTAGAAAAATTAGAATGCGTTGTGCATAAAGGAAGGTGACCCTAGGTCTTGGATCTGTTTCCTTCATTAGCAGTGAATCGGCATGTAGTGATTGCTGCTTCTTGTGTCAATGCTGGAACATTTAACCAGTCACAAGAGTTTACAGATGCCAGAAGAGAAAGCCAGTGATGCGTATAATATATCCATGGAATCATAAATAGCTGAGACAAGGGCTGGTTATTGCTTAGTTCGATATTGTTGTTTAATAGCAACTCTAAATACACTCTGCTGGGTTAAATATTGTACTATTAACTCCAGAGGTAATGATCTTCCTAGACTGAATGAGAGAGAATCATATTATTATGTGATAGGTTTCTTTGAGCTCCCCATATGTGAGCAGGGTAATTGAGGGAACTGGCAATTCTGTAAGCCATCCTGAGGATCAGACTCTCTCATTGTACCTCCCTGCCCCTTCCTAGAGAGGGCAGAAGAACTTATTCTATGAATACAGAAGCATTAGATGAACCTGTTTTTTTGCATATTTGTAAAGCACACAGCAACCCATCATCTCAGCCTGTGGATATTATCAATCTCTAATTATAAGATATCCATTCCACAGTAGTAGCTTCAAAGGTAACAATTCATCCAGGCCTTTACCTCATCCTTATAAGTAACTGAAGGAAAAAATGAATTGTCTTCGTGTTGATCTTTTTCTCTCCTTGCTGTCTGTGCTAGAAGAAAAATAACATAGGACTAGGCAAAGAAAGGAACCGTGTTTCTGAAAGATCAGTAATGTCCCTGGAAAATGTCCTACCCTTAAACCCAGCTAAATAGTTCAATGAGAGCATAGATCACATAGACAGTTGGAGTGGAAGTTTTTATGATATTTTAGGAATACATCTTTAGCTTGCCAAACAAAAGCGAGATCTGGAGGATGAAAGAAATGCCTGTAGTTTACCTTAGCTTGCAATAGCCTATTCACTTATATTGTGCTTTTGATATCACTGTCCCTCCTTTTCTATTTCTCATGTTCTCAGCTACTGTTTTGTTCAGTGCTGTATTTAAATGTTTCATTTAAAGGATTCTAAGTTATTGAGGAGAAAACCCAACACATTTATATATGTAAATATATACATCTATATATGTGCACGTGTGAATGTATATACATATATGAAGTTCTCAGTATCAAAGCCAAATTTTAGGTAGACTTTTCTGTTCCCTTCTGAGACTACTCTTTAAATTCAAAACCTTTAGAGAACAGCCTGGTATTGTATAAATCCACAAAGTCTACCAAAGGCTAACATAAGCAATCAGAAGGCACTTGCACATCAGTTCTATTATCTCTCTTCAAATGACCATTTTAATTTGCATGACAGACACTTAAGCTGTACAGAAACTCCACTCCAAGAGTACTGTGCTCCAAGAGCACTGTGCTGGTAAGTTATGTGAACATTTTACAACATTTTGTTTTAAACCCCAGAGCTTTATGAATATTTCCACATTAAGATTAGATGTAGTTTACCTCAGCTGTTTGGTGCTTTCCTGGGTAAAAATGGTAAATTGGGAACTATCCAGCAAGGGCTATAAGCATTTATTTAAAGCTTAATTTATACTAATCTATCTGCAGAAAGACCTCTGCAATTCTTGCTTATTGGGGGCATTCAGCACTTGCACTTTTTCTCAGGTTTGGTTTTATTTCACCCTTCGAAGGTCATCTTCGAGACAGGTTATCTTTTAGGCCTCTTCCTTTGTGGAGATGAGGATTTATTTTTACTACTTTTAAAAACAGGTTAGATGCCTCTGATTTTCTTGCTGGTATCTTTTTAATTTCATCATGGGAGTCTTGCCACTGGATGCACTGTGGTTTTGAGTCCCAATTTTATTTTCTAGGTAAAATGAAGGACAAGTCTGCAATGTTTTCTGCTTGAAGTACCAGGATACTTTCTATTCCCAAGACTGTTGCTACCAGTGAAACTACTTGAAAAGTAATTTCTGCTAAGTTCTGTTGGACATATGTACATGTAGCTGTTTGGTATGTAAATCTTCACATGATCATAAGCTATGGAATAATTCATGATACAATATCAGATTCACATTGAAAGTATAGGCTTGTTTTATCTGAATGAGAAGAGATTCCCTGTCCAAGATAAGTTGTTTCTTTGCTACCTTTGGAATGACTTATGCATTTTTATTGAGCTCCCATTGTTCCTGTAATATAATTTTTCCATATTGTAGTTTTTTGATTTGTCTTGATTCACAGACTGAAGAATATCCATTGGTTTGGGATTTTTGTTTATTCTATTAGATAAATATTCCATTGAATATAAACTTTTTTTTTTTTCCTATGGAAACTCTAAAGTAGAATAATAGAAAATAAAATAAAAGAAATAAAGCATGAACAAAAATCAACACTACATTTTGATTACATTGTTTTTGCAAAAAAATTAAACTAGTCAGTTCATTGGAGATTATATTAATTTGCACTAATTCATGACTTTGCTATCTTTGTCTTAGTGTCAATTTTTTTTTTTTTTTCATTATCAAATCTATCCTATTCCTCCAAAAGTAGAAAGAGACCAAAATTCCACATGGCACTATATTCCATAGCAGAAACCAGGGAGATATATTCCAAGCCACTTCAATCCTCATTAAAAACCAAAAAAACCAGCAAACAACCAAACCCACCTTACTCTTTATTGAATAACTATAATGTAGTGTAATATACAAGATCATGACATGAAGAGGCAACAACCATCCTCATAATGGATAAAATAGAAGTTACGTTACTGAAGTGTTAGAGACTAGATATTCCTTTTTATGAATGGTACAGCCATTGACACTGAAAGAAATGTGTGGCTGCCTGAACTGATCCACACTGTGTATAGAGGCTTAGAATGTATTTGGAAGAAAAACCAAGCAAATAAAGGCCTGCATTTAAATATCAATCAGGACAACCAACAACCTAGATTTGCTAAAATTTGGTTCATACTAAGAAAAAGTAATTATTTTTTATATAAACATGCCTCTATACAAACAAAAAAGCAGATCTAGTTTTTCTTTTTCATTAAAGCATTTGGTGTAGGACTACATGAAGATTTGTGTGTTAAAAAAAAAAGATAGTGTTGAAAAATAAAAGAACTGGATAAGGAAGAATATTAAATGGAGAAGGTTTGGGTTGGAAGTAGGCTTCTAGACAAGTCACCTAACTACTGGTTTTATGCTCAGTTTTGTGTAATATTTACATTAGGGACTTTGGTGCTGTAGGAATTTGCTGATGGTACAAAATTTGGAAACAGCAGTACAGAGAAGCATTGGGATATTGTTCAAATGAACTCAGTGACATTCAGGGAGGTAATAGAAATGGAATGAAATACAAGATAACAAAAGACAAGTTTTTACATTGTGGGACTAATCATAAGATTTTTCTCATTTATGTGGGAACCCTGAAGAGGAGATGACAGAGGAGGAAAAGCAAATGGGTTAGTTGAGCACAGAATGAGTGTGAGCCCTCACCTTGCAGAATTTCAGGCAACACAAATAGGTTCAAGGATCCTATCAAGGTAAGCAATTTCCAATGAAGACAGAAAAAAATTAATTCTATGGCAGAAGACAGTGTCATAAAACAAACCACTGCAGAGTAAATAGTTGTGGTGAGGTGTTATTTAGAATCCCACACTGGTGGGTCCTTGAGGAGAAAGCAAAGGGTCTTAAACAGCTGCAGGTAAGGTCTATCAGGAGGATAATATAGGGTAAACTGACAAGAGACTGGTTTGGCAGCCACAGTGGAGGCTGAGGAGGAGGTCAGAGAAACTCATTCATGCAGAGAATTTGAGTATTCAGACCAATTTACAAAAATGGAAGACATGACCAATAAACTAATGAGACTGATGTATCTACTGAAAATTTTATATGGCCCTAGGAAACTGGAATGATTTCAGTGCTTTCAATTGCAATGGGGTTCCCAAAGCCTGGCAAGGAGTCTGATCATGAAGGATTTTGTATCTTTTCTTCTCTTGAAAAACTGTGTGTGTCCTTTCTATTGTTCATCAGGTAGGCAGCTTGGTGGTCTAATGCATGAAATAAATACGTGAACAGAGATCGTGTAAAAATCTTTTTCAAAAGCTGGGGAGTATCTTGTTCACTATCATGCACCATGTGATAGCTAAATTAGGATGAAATACAGCTGAAAATATTTCAGGAAGGATAATTCTCTGATGAAATGAACAGATGTCCCTCCTGTAGGTACGACTCTTTCTAATAACTTGATCTTTCAAAAAGTAATAAATCCTTGGTGAATGTTAAGGACATGAAAATGCTGTGCACAAGCAGTGTATGCCTTAGTAGTTCACTGAATTCAGTAGTTTACTGAATCAAAGTTACAACAAAAGACTCCATAACTTAGAGAAAGTACCACTTTTTGCTTTTTGCTTGCTTTTTTTTTTTTTGGAAGGCTTGTCTTCCCCAGAAATGTGCTATAATTTCATCATATCTGACTTCACATGGACAAAGATATAAACAGAGTTTTTTCTTCCACCAGGTGAAATTCCTTTTTAGCTTGGGAAAGACAAGTTAACAGGTATGACAACTAACTGTGGACAAGGAGTTCTGATGATGACTTCTTCCTTATTGCAGAGCTTTTTTCTAATGGACCTAGAAAATTTCTCATGATTACCTTGAGACAGTGACTAATTCCCACAGACTGCTTCCAGTACATCCATCTGTTTTACTAGGTGAGGGTGAAAAGAATTTTTTTTCTTCCTGTTGTCTTTCTTCTGTATGGACTTATATTTGATATGTACAGTGCTTAATTTACTTGAGAAGTTTGTACAGTAACTCAAATCACATCCCAGCTTACAAAGGGTAGCTTTGTTCTGGCACAGCCAGATACACGGTGCCTGCTCCTCTCTGTTCAGTGACACACAGAGCCAGAGGGTTTGACCACTTACAAATTTATTTTTTCGATTTTTCTGCAAGGTATTGATGCCTTAGGTTTTAGCTATTATATTTTTTTAGACTCTGTGCTGTTTTGGTGAGTAGTTTTAGGTTTCATGTCAAGTGCTACTAAGCTCTCTTTGTGGAGTAGATGGACAAAACAATTCCTTCTCTAGCTTGATACCAAGGACAACTTTCAGGCCCAAGAACAAAAACAACAAAGTGAGAAGAAAAACAAGGAGCATGGAGCTTCATAACCTGAAGCTATGGCTGAACAATTGATTCTAATATGATAATAGATCAGAACTTAAAAAAATGTGAGACCTCATGACCTGGGGGGCCATTTTTTTTTGTGAACACTTTAGGGTGCATCTTGGGTGTGGTCCAGCTGGATTCTTGTGCAGCTAAAGAGCACCCATTGAGACCTTTTAATAAATACCTCATTTATCCTTTGCCCTGTCTAGTCTCTGTTCCAGGTCAGCCTCAATAAGGCATCAGCATGAGGGAGATAGTGCATGTCAGTGTTTGCACAAATATTCAGAGATGGTGTCAGCCTGTCAGGACACATGGAGCAGGGCAGGAGGGCAAAGGTGGTGTCTTGTGGAATCACTCCCAAACAAAACAACTGGGCATCCAGACCAGCTGGCAAGTACTAACAAATCCTGAAGGCAACCTAATGATTTTGGTTCAGAAAAGGGGCTGGTGAATGATGGATTTGAATCTGGACCTTCCTTTGTTCCCAATTCATCTTCCACTGAAGCTAAAGAATGAGAATGAGCAACCAGGCAAAAGCTTCCTCCAGCTGTCTGGTGATTGTGTCACCAAGTCAAATGGCAGTAATTTAACTTTTCCCCTCTCTTAAGGCCAGTGTGTACTGGCACAAATTTATTGTTTCTTCATTACTAAGGATTTACTAGTTGCTTCGTTGTTCTTGGGGGGAAAGGCAATATTTCTTGCTTCCTAAATGTGACCTTTTATTTCTGGGTATCTTTTAGCCATCTGTATTTTGCTTGAATAAGATAAATGTGTGGAGCATTACAGGACAAAGTTCCAGTGGATGATTAAAAAGGATTGTCCTGCATGGTGAGGAATACTTAGCTATGTTATTACCTAAATCTTCATAAAGAATACATTCACAGAGCTGTGATAGAGCACCATATGGCTATAGGTTATCACCAAATTGAACTGGGGGGAGGGATGGTTAGAAAGCAATGAATTTTTAGGGAAAAAATATGCCAGATCCTTAATGATATAATTAGCAATGCTTGCTTAGAGATAATGACACTTATTTCCACAGAAATTCTCGCCACAGCTACTGTATTCAGGGAGCCAGGGCTGTGACAATATAGAACCCAGGATAACATGGAGCATGTACTAAGACCAGTTTGTTTGCAAGTGATGTGAGCACTTCTTGTTTTGCAAAAGGGAAAATCTGCTCCAGATTTGCTCTAATTAGTCTCCTGTCTCTATGGTTGCAACTGAATGTTGTGGGGTTTTTTGTGCTGTAAATCTCTTTTTAGTCTGTGAAAAGTCTGTAATTTATTTTCAGAGCAGCTGTGTTTCTCTGCTAGATAGAGAAACATCTGTTCTAGTTACTGTATCAGTACAACACATTCCTAATGGCTTTTCCACCACCTCACTATGCTCTGCTATCACATCTTTTCCCTGTGAGAGGAAGCAGGAAGGAAGGCACCTTTGATCTTTGGAACCTATTAAGGTTAAGGATGCTTCATGCATGGTACCTATCTGATTAGGTGAAAACACAAATCACTCTTTTATGAAACACTTTGAAATAATAACTGTGCTCCCTGAAAACAAACAGGCTCCCTATATCAATCAAAGAAGCAGGCTAGGAAAAAAATTCCAAATTAAACTTATGCAAAGTGAACAAGTTACTTACTGGAAAATTGCACTTATAGAGTACCTGGTACTCTGTTACTCTTCAAATTGGAAGAATGTGTTACACTGGGTGCACAGGGTGCTACCTTAGGACTGGTAGTGCTCAATACTTTATTAGTAATTTATTAATAAATTAAAATCAGTCTTTATTATTAAAATCAGTCAACCATCACTGTGATCTAGGCATTATAGCTCACTTATACGAAACACAGAAAGTCTGCAAATGCCCCAGACACTGAGAAGAATTCAAAATGAACCTCATGAATAAGACAAATTGTGTGCAAGAAAAAAAGTCTGTGATTCAGCAAGAGCAAATGCAAGTATGACATAGGAGTTGAGGGTTATGGTCCATGGTGTTACCAAACAACAGGAAGGAAACTCCAGAGATCTTTTACCTAAATGCAGAAAAACAAATGTTGTGTATTAAAAAGCACTCAGTTCCAATGCTCTGTTTGTAGGCTTCACATGTTGAGAAATATTAGGGAAGACTGAAAACAAAATTAATGGTGGTTAAAGAGTGATTCTAGCATCTAGAGAGAAAGATATATGAATTATGGAAACTTCACTGGATTTTGTAAAGACAGGGTTAGATTAAGTCCAGTAATTTTCCAATACAATCAGGGAATAACCAACTGATACCTCAAAGTCACGTCCAGTCACAATGCTTCTAAGTTAATGATTTGCTAGTTTTGTTTATTTTGTAAGCTGAATTTCCACCACCCTAAGTGAAAATCAGGATGAATTTTCTGTACCTGAATATACAGTAACATTGTGACTTCCTGTAAATGAATGCTAGCAAACAACCCTGAAAGCTATTTTGATCCAAAAACTGGAGGAGATCCTCGGAGTATTTTTGGAAGTATCTATAGAATTGATAGAATTACACAGAATGAGAGTGCATGACATCCAAACTTCAGGAATTAAAAAGTTAAAGTCTATTGCACAATGATATTTGTAGCCCAATAACACCAAGAAAATGAGTCATGTCACTAAAGCAGAAGGTACTGTATGAAGTTTTGAGTGAAACCTCTTAGTTGTAGGATGAGGGAAGTGCAGAGTGAAGGAGGATGAGCCATGATCCTTAGACCAGCAAGCTCAGCAGTGCTGGATGTTGTTAGGTAGGCTGTCCCTCAGCTCTCCTTGCGGGAGCACCCATTTTGATTTTGTATTTAGAGCAGCATCTGCTGGTGAAGCTGCTGTGGCACCCACTGCCAGTCATCCCCCAAAGTTGCTGCAAGTGTTCACCACAGTCTCAGCTTCTGGGCTTTCCTAATGTCTTACTGTGCTCTTGGAAAAAGATGATAGGAGAAATTTAATTCCAGCCAATTCCTTGAACATCCATAGTTTATTAAATAACATTTTTTCCTGTCTGTAGCTGCTCTGCCTGCATCTACCTTTGGAAGCTTGCTATGGCTGTGATGCTGAGGCAATCTTGTGCCAGTCATCCCCAGAATAACTTCACTCCTCTCATTACCAAGAAAGCAGCATCTGTTTTTCAGATGTGAAGCCAAAAGAGAAATGTACTCCTCTACTTTGGTATCCTACAGCACCAAGATCAATTATACAAAATCCATGCTCTTGGGCTTTAATGACTGTAGATAGTGGGGATTTTGGAAATTAGATTGAAGTAGTTAAGTGTTGCAAATTTCCCCTCTTGAGCAGCTGTGGTTTGATACGGCTGCTTAAAGGATTCTTTGGCAAATAGATTGCATCTCCTAGTGGGATTTGTGCTGTGAATAAATAAATTTCTATAATCAACTGCTGATACCTCTACAGTCTTCGTAGCCTGCCTTTTAACTAAATAGACACATGTATAAAAATTTCTGTTCATTTAAAATTAAGTAAGGCATCAAATCGGAATGAAAACGCCATATCTAGCAAAAAAAAATCATACGGCTTTTACTTTGCTTTGTAAATTCATGAATTTTGTTAGTGCCTTGGCCTATTTAATGCTAGCTAGGTGTCAATCAAATGAAAAGCTTGCTTGCCAGTGGGAGTGCTCTGGAAGTAAGAGGTAGCATCTTGGAACATCTTGCATTCAAAGAGTGATATGCCCTCAGCTTTCCAAAGATGTTGAATTTCCTTTTAAAGTGGTTCTGTCACAAACCCAACAGCTCTCTTGTTTTAAACAGAAGCAGAATCAGGGAATGCTAGTTGGGAGAAAAGTGAGCCTGAGGGAAGAAATTCCCCAGGCTAGACAATGAGAGATCTTTAGTCATTATATTTGTGTTTAAGTTGATAGCTGAGCTTCCAGAATACTGATAGGTTTGGCTGCAGATTTGGCAGGTCTTGAAGGGTTGGTTTTGGTTTGGTTTTGTTTCTTTTTGTGTATGTCTGTTTTATTTTCTCTGACCTTTGGAAGGCCTTGACTCTTTATATGCACCCAAATAAAAGGGTGCAAAAAATGTGGTCACTTATTTGGTCCTGAAATGGAAAGAAAACTCTTGTGAAAATACTGTTTTCTTAGTAGCAGCTGGTATCAGGCACAGGGCCGGGGAACCTCTGCAGTTACAATTTTGAGTCTTAATAGCTTCTGACATAAATAGGACTGGCTGTGAGAAATACTTCCATGGTTTGCATGTTGAACACTGTTGATGATGCACAGCATTATGACTGCACCACTGTTTTTCCTTAAATAACTTCCTCACTTCTCTTTGAGTCTTAGAGTAGTGATGCCAGTGCTTCTGTCAACTTGGGGAGCTCAGTGCCAGCCAGTGTGAGATTATCTGTGAACCCATTAGTACTAGCTCCTGGAACATCTTGTTTTTCATCTGCCAGCTGTTATAGATATTTTCTTGACATAGCTGGACTAAATAAACAAAAACCTCACCCCTGGCAAATACAATACAAGCTCACTTGATATCTGCCAGTTCCCACAGAAACTTTTGTTCTTTGATTGCTTGTTTTTCTTCTTCTCCATCCTCTCCCCAATCCCTCCAGGTATTAACTTAACCCTAGAAATGATCCATAACCTAGAAATGGAGCTTTCTAGAAATATTTTCCCAGGCATGTCTCCACCTTGGAGAAGCGAGTGGTATTGTCTTCTCCCTTCAGAAAACTAAGCATCTGCTTTCAGTTGTACCACTGTCCTTTTAGTGGTGCTGAAACATCCAGCCTTAAAAGAAAATAAAGTAAGAGAAACAGATGGGTCTGCCAGCTCAGAGCCCAAGAACAAGGCTGAAATTCAGGCCTAGTTCTAGCAAACAGACTGTTGCCATTTCCAATGGAAAAAAAAAAAGTGTTTTAATTTCATTGGAAAGCCATGTAATGGTGGAAAGAATAGAACCAACTTCTCCAACGTCTTATCTCCAGTAACTCTGAATTAGTAGTGTAATATTGTCTTGCTCTTCCCTCTGTTTTGGCAGCAAGAATCTCATTCTAAGTCCGTCCATGTAGTCACAATACTTCTGTTTCCCCAAACGATCTATTACATTAGCAGAAGATTACTCCTTTTTCATTAACTCTCTTAATACTATACTTGATTAAACATGAAGGGCCTGGAGCTTACACACACATAAATGTATATATAATCAGTCTGAGAAATCAGATCTTCACACATTTTCTACTTGTTTGACTTTCATTGACTAGGGCTGAGGCATTTTAAAAGGCAGGGAATTGTCAGTTGTCACTACTATGTCACAGTAATTTGGAAGCCAGGTAGCAGAACTCAGCATTCCACTTGTGGTGATATGAAAGCTGTGTTACCAATTCCCAAGGTGAAATTTCAGTAGGGAAATGATAAGACAAGAGCCTCCACTGCAGAGAGGTTGCAAGTAAGATAGAAGAGTTTGAGCAGGCAAAGGAATATCTCAGTTCACTGTCTGAATCTGCTGACAAGGAAAATTCCTGCCATTCTTTTGCATCCCTTCTATTAACACAACTCCTTAATATCTCTTCTCAATTTTTTCTCACAGTAAAGCTCAAAGCTTCTTCCTGCCTTTAATCTAGTCCTTGCTTATGTCTTTGTATGGTTGTCATCTTTAATGGATCCAGCTCTCATGATACTGTCACAAACCTATACAATTTGGAGTTTGTCTTGAATCCTCAGCTGGAGTCTAAGGCTGTGGAATCAATTTAAATTGCATTAAATGAGAGTTTCTAGCCCTGTTCACAGTTTGGAATTTGTGCAAAGTGAGCTGAGCAAAGACCCCATTGCTTTCCAGAGCTCCAACAACCTGAGAATGACATCCTTTGGAAGATGGGAATAAGGTAGCTTAGCAAAGACAAATTCAAGAATAGTTGTCTGTTTTCAAAAGATGACTGAGGGGTCTGAGTCCTGTGGAGTATGATGGAAGCTTTCTCTGTCCTGCATTTGCTTATAAGAATCTCCCATCGAGTCCCCCAGGCCGAGGAATGGTGCTCCCAATAAGTAGCAGTGATCTGAAAGGTGAGTTTCAAACACTTGAGACAATCTGTGACTTGCTGTATTCCCTGATGAGTCACCAACACACCTTTCCATTGCATAACAAGACAGTTTGGGGTGGGTGTTCAGCTAACGTTGTCTGCAGATGAATCCCTGGACTCCACTTTGCAAGTGAGGTGTGATTAACTCCAGCCTGTACTGTTTAGATCCAGTTTGCTTTGGCAGCAGTGCCCCAGCTGCTGTTGCCAAAGAGGTGGTGAAAGAAGCCTTGAGACTCAGAAGGTTAATGGTGGAGGAAGAGCAGCAGGTGCCAGGAAAAGTAAAAAAAGAAACAACAGCGTCCATGAATTTTTGATGGCAGTACCTTGTGTTCAGCAACTAATTCAGCAAGTACTGCCCAGCTGGAATGAACAGGAAGAAAGTCACAAATAACTCCCTTGACAAATTAAACTCAATTTTCTCTAGGTATCTTTCCCCATTTACTGCCTTAGGAATTGCTCCCATGTGCAAGTAACATTTGTTTTTTAACAGTGTGGATTTGATCAGCATGTCTGCTCTTGAAGGATTGTTATTAGGGTTGGCTTTCCCATCCCAGTCAACCTGTAATTTCACAAATAACACCTATTGTAGCTTCATCTTAGGAAAGAAAAGAGAAAGAAAAAGCTGCAAGAGAGCAGGGAAGTAATTTCTATCAAACAAAGGTTTTGGGCCAAATTCTTAGTTACTGAAGAACAGAGAAGCAGTCAAGGAATGCACAGTTCCTAGCTGTTTCTGCATCTTTATCCCTCACTGAGGTAACTGGTGCTGTGATTTATCTAAACTGTAGACAATGACTCCAAAGTGGTGCTCAAGTGTTGGTCAGGAGACCTTGAATTTGTCAGAAGAGATAATTCTTTGTCTTTGGCTCATTTTGAGTTATTTAGTTATTTCTTCAGTTAGCAAATTGAACTGCACTGTATATAATGAAGCATGTATTAATGTAAAGCTCTGTCTAGATGGTCTTGAGGTGGAAAAAATTAGTGTATAGCAACTGAATTCTCCCCAGCTTCATCTAACTGGAAGGTCTGCTCAAAATTGCTTTGGAGTGAAAGAATTTTCCTTTCTTTTGTTCTTTTAGCATATCTACTGCCCATCACAATGCTGTCAAAGCATCAACAGCATACAGCTGCCATAGGCACAGGAGGAGCTCTGAACCTGATCATGTCTGATGGGATAAAACAGTAAAGTCACTCTCTGCATTGATACATTTGCTCTTCCCATCTGTTTTTACAGTCTTTTTGGTGAAATTATCTTTATACCTTCAGGTAGTAGGATTAGCTAATGCATAGTTTGGGGTGGTTTTCTTTCCTTCCCTCCCCTTTACTGCCTCTGGGGTCTTACATACAGTATACACACCCTTTCTCAGTTATAATTTGAGCCGGTGTGTTGTAGCGACACTTCCCAGATGACTAACGCTCATTAGATTTGTAATATATATTTATAATCACCTTAACTGGCTAAGAAGGATCTCAATATATCAATATACGTAATATATCCAGCCTGTTCCTTTGATATCTCCCTCAGCCTTATGGGCATATCTTAACCTCTGAGACAAATCCTTCTGAATCCCACTAAGTTTATAGAGAACAAGGTATTTCCATAAGAAGGTGTAAAACTAGGACCAGAAGAGACTTTTGGGTTTCACAGTGATTCCACTCCCCTGGAATCACAAGCAGGCATAATGTTTAAATTCTTTCATAAACTTCTCAACATTTGTCATCTTGAAAGTGGCTTGGCCTTTCTGGGAAACCCGAAAGGGATTTAAAAGGGCAAAATATATCCAGAGCATTTGATGATAGTGACTGTGCGGCTTTAAAATAAAAAGCTACATTCTGTATAATGTTTGGATTTGCTCTTTGAATGCAGCTGGAAATCTTGTAATTGAAAATTATAAAATAAGGACTTCAAGGGAAAACCCTGTGTTTTCAAAAGCATGACATCACTCCTTTCTTGTCCCAATGAATAGGGTGAATTACCAGTGAATTACCATTCACTGATCTCTAGGAAAGAACCTCCAAAGTATGGCTTATTTCTCTTTTCCATTCCTCACGAAGTTAAAATTTTATTTATCAAAGAATAACAGTGAGCTCCAGAAAAAAAAAAAAGTCAGGGAGAAAAAATGTCAGTGGTAAAATACTCTCTGGAACATGAAGAAGAAACTGAGCTTTTGTTTGGAGAAAGTTTCTGTGTTGAGTAATAAAGTGGAACACTTTATGTATGTATGTTGATGAAACAGTCAAATAGTATTTAGTGTTGCTATCACTAATTCTTGTAATGAGCCAGGTGATTGTTATTTACAGGAAGTTCAGCAAAAGAAGCCCTGAAATTATTAATAATGTGCATTTTTAGAAACATCAGCAGATTCTTGCCTGGCCATTAGTTAAATACAGTATCATGACATGCAATTTACTTCATTGTGATGTTCTGTTTTTCTTTTTGAGTTGTTCCATCATATCTTAATATATACTCTGATTTCTTGCTGCTCCATATTTTATTATTTTTTTTGCTTGAAAGAAAGCAAGTGGGAAATTTTTACCAACTGACTTTAAATATCTTGTAAGCCTGGTTTTTGCCTATGATGGTGGGAAATTGTATGTGGTGTATAAGAGTTAAAGAGCACACAGCCATCACTCAACAATCAGTGCCCACCTCCCAGGCAGTCAGTCAAGCCATGGTTTTGTATGCACACAAATTTGTGCTGAACTCAGGCATGAACATTAAGAGAGGTCCCTCAGCTTGTTTTGTGAATGTGAGAGGTTAAGGTGGATTAAAGGGATGCTTTTAGCTATTCCCTCTCCTCTCTATGCCTGCAGGAAGCAGCATATGGAAGATGTCTGCTGCATCAGTGTTCAGCTGTTAGTGCACTTACAAATTTTTGGTACCTTTTGCCTTTTTAGTTCACCAGATGACTATAGTGCCTAATTCTTTAATTTTTGTAAGTAATCAAATCCCAGGAGTCTTAAAGATAGGATAACAGGGAAAAGGGACTCAGTCCCTTCATTTTCTGCCATACAGTTTTGAGAGAGCAGTCAGAGAAAATTCAATTCTGGCTCTATGAAGGGGGCCCTTGAACTAGTCTGCATGAGAATTTTCTGCTTTGCTCAAAAATGCTCCTAAGGAAATGTTAGAATAGTAGAAAAAAATGCAGGTATCTACAAGAATAATTGGTTACATTCTGGTCACATCTTCTCCCTTGGCAGACCTCATGAGATACCCTCTAGCTAGGAAACTTTGCAATTCAGATCTCCCTTGGACAATGTGTAGCCGTAGCAGTGAGAAATCTAACTCTGAAGAAGTTGAAGCTATTAAAGACACTACTGTGATTGGAAATATTTACAAGCAAGCTTTTGATATGGTGGTTCACAATGCAAGGAGTTATAAATATATCTCTCTCTTTTCCCTCTGTCCTCTTCTACCCAAAAGCTGGGGTCTGCTGCAAATTCCCAAACAGAATAGTTCCATAAGTATATTTTAGACTTTCTTTCTTTGGGAAAGGGAGTTTGCATTATTTCTTGTTAATATTTTTTTTTTCCAAGTGGAAAGACAACAAGCACTGGAACCTCTTCTGATAATGAGATCTTGGGAACCAGTCCATCTGTTTCTGTTAGTATGCTACCCCAAAAATGGTCAATTTTAGCAACACTAATCGCCAGAAATGTCCAGAAGCCCTTTTCAGTAATTACATACTTTTGGTCTTTAGAAAACACATTTGATAGCCTGCTGACCCTAGAGAAATACCATTTTGTAGAGGAGATCTTTACTAGCAGTAATTGGCCAGCTGGAAATTTCCCTTGGGCAAGTTTAAAACACATCTTCTTTATCTACAATGGAAAAGAAGTTTATCCTATTATCCTCCCAGACATAAAGATGTACTTTAGCCTCCCAGATAACTTTAAAAACATTCCTATTATAGAGAGCTCTGCTTATGGATGGGAGGACTCAATATGTTTAATAATTATCACACAGAGTGCATTTGCAGAAAAATGGGAATTTTGTGGCTTGGCAGTTCATGTATTTCTCAGCCGGATCTGCCATTTGCTGTCACATCTCTAGACTCTTTGCAGAATTTTAGTAAATAATTAAAATACCAGGTCTGACTCTCCACTCCATTACCAGCTTTTATAGCAGTGGAACTTCGAGCATCTCATTTATGGATATTATCTGTTGCCTCTTGGAGGAGGGGGTAAAGCACAGAAAGCCTCTAACTGGCAAATCAAACATTGCTAAAGACAGTTTCTGATGGGAATAATAATTTTGAAGAGAAGTACAGAGAAGAGGAAGAAAAAAATAATTTCCTCATCAGCTACAAGTCACCTCAAGGATAAAGGATAATATCAGAAGAGAAACCAAATTACTTTAATTTCAGCATGAGGTTTTAATGAAAAGTGTATTCTTTCCCCTGGTATTGTCACAATTAGTATCTAGGAGGATAATTGGAGTCAAACATGATTGATTTCAGGTAGGAAAGCAAGCAGCAGGGACAGATGAACTTCTGAGCCACAAAGCTTTTTCTTTTCTTTCTATTGTCATCAAGAATAGTAATTAAAAGGAGGCATACCTCACCTGCCTTCAAGATATGATATTTCAGCAGAAGTGTCCCTAAAATTAATGTTGTACAAGTTTTTTAACCAAGCCTCAGCACCTATTTAACTTTTGATGTCTCTTTTGTGCTGGCAACAAAATGCACATTCCCTCTATTAACAGTAAGAAAGGCTGTCCACTGCCCGTGGCTGACAGGTGTCTGCTAGGACAGGGAGCACTCCTGCTGACCTGCTGTCCCACTCCTGCTGCTCATCCTTGTGCAGGTTTGGGGTCTGCCCTGAGGCAGGGGTGGGATGGGGACTCAGGTTTGATGTGGAGAACCTGCCCCATATGATTTTCTCACGTTGTTTGGCAGATGTAACAAAACATTTTAAGTCACAAAACCATTGACCCTTGAAACACCCATGGGATGAATGCTCCTCTGGCGCTGTTTCAAGAAGCAGTTTTCATCAGCCAACATCATTCCAGCATTTTCACCCAGACTAACATCCGCAACAAACCCAACCTGATGTGTGCTTAGCTGATGGGTGTTTAGAACTCTTCTCTAGACAACTAAAACAAGGGTGGATCTGTAGAATGAATTGTTGCTGAAAAGGTATGTAGAATTTGCAGGTATTTCAGGGAGCTTTACTTTGGATCAATTTAATGGCATCCCATAAGCTGAAAGCCTATCAGCAGTTAGAGCAGCTTGGTTTCATGCTATAGGAGTTGAACTCACCTGCTCTAAGGCAATATTGTGATGTAAATTAAAACACTGGAAGTGGGGTTGATCAAGCAATTAGTTCTGTTTATCAAGAGGTTTTACTGCAGATGCAGTTGTAGATATTGTCTTCTAGGAACAGACTTCTGATGTGGACACTTAGTCCTCCCTTCTACTGTGTTAAAATATTCTCCATTGAAAATTTTGACCTTCCAGTTACGCAGAGCTTGGAAATAAAGGGTCTCACATCATTCTTTCATGATGGTCTTGATTTGCCACATGGAAGGAAAAAATCCCTCACCATTTATTGTTATTAACAGCAACTGTTGACAGTGCAGCGGCAATTGCTATGTGAATTACGATGAAAGAAGATATATTCATTATTGTAATTGTTTAGAAAAGTGCAACTTTTTTAAAAAAAGTCTGAAAGCAAGTTTGGAGAGTTTCATCTTGCTATTTTTAATCTAAATAAGTGTAATTTCAAGATCCAAGAGACCAAAACGTCAGTTATTAACTTCCAGAAACATAAATTTTTTTGTCAAGTTATTAGTGGAACTGACAATTTGACAGGTTTTTGTAAACGCTGACGTGATGTGTACATACTTAAGTGGTTTTGCTCTGCAGGAAGTAGATTAATTCAGACTCCTTATTGCCCCACAAACTGTCATCTTAGGGAGATGGTTTAATAAATTTACCTGAACATGAAATTAAAATGTGAGTAATGTCTTCTTATTTGATATGTATAATTTGTGATAGTAGTGAGAGGTGTGTATTTTGAACATTATGCACAATGAGAATTTAGCTGCAATTAAGTTACATAGAGGATGAGGAAGCAGTGGATATGGAAAGCATTTTCATGACGAGTTAGCTCTTGTCGTCTCAGAAATGGTAAATAACCTGGGAGGATCTAAGATTTCTCTCCTACTGAAATTGAACTGTGTTTAAGGAATGTAAGGGGGATATTGTCCTGTGAGAGCAGTTTCTGGACACATTGACATTCTGCCATTTCTTCAGAGTGAAATCTCTTCACATTTACAGTACTGACTTATGCTTTTATTGTCCTAAATGTCTGCTAGAAGAAAATTTCGATTGGAGACTACCAGATCCTTCTAATTTTATGGAGGCATTAGCAATACTAGCCTGGTAATGTCCAGAAGCAAGGCCAAAGATAGGGTAGTAAAATTCAGCTCTGATGAACTAAAACTGATGATGCAGACATACATTCATCTCAGAATGAATCCTTGTACCAGTGCTTAAACACATGTCCCTTTCATCTTCTATGGCTCAGAAGAGATTGTAAGTTACTACCCAGTTGTGTGGAAGACATTTACAAAGTAAAATCTTCTAGACAAGTCTTTAAGGAAAAGGATTTCAATTTTGATGTAAAGGAAAGAAATGAATGAATTAATGATTTGGAAAACTTCTCAAAAGAGTTAATGCAAAAAACTTCCTGTAATGCAATGTTCTGGCTGAAAATTAATATGCAGAAATCTGAGACAATTTAAAATTATAGTTCCCATAGCTACTGTAGCTCATCTAGGAACCTGGTTAGGCAGTCCTTGATAAAAGTGCATCTGTCTGTATCTATTTTGGAGTTCTGAAGATGGACATGTTAACTCCTTAGTGGGGAAAAAGGCAGATAAGAACTTGGGATTTTAGTTCTCCTCATACTCCTTCGATAAGCATGACATGACTCAGCTAAATTTTACTTTAAAGGTTAAACTCTGTCATCACCTGAACATATTACTGCAGGAAGAAAAGGCTTCTCCTTCAAATGAGGGAATAAAATTGCCTGCAGGGGTCTTGTGGGGGGAGAGGTGCCATGGGGATTTTCATGCTGCAAGTGGATGCATACTGTGAAGGTATTCTTGTCTGTCTTCTGCAAATCACAAACATCCTTTCTCGTGGGCAAGGTAATAACATGAGAATGAATAAACATCAGTTAACCTTTCCCAGCCTGTGATCAGAGAGCCATCACTCAAAACCTAACCAACTGCACCAGAAAAAAAAATAAAATTAACTGTTAGATGTGTGTTTTAAGCAAAAGCATCTTCTGTGCCTTTGGAGACAAAATAAATCATGGTGTCCTGATGATAGTCTCTGAAATTTGGTGGTCCAGATATTTCTGAGAAAATGGAATCTTCTATATTTGACAGCATAATTATTATGCTCTGTCAGATTTATACAGCTCTTTCATAAGGAACACTTAATACTTCATACGGATATTACTTTTCCCATCAAATATCACTTTAGAAAAAGTTAATAATTTAGGAACCTTTATATTAAAAATGGCTAATTCAACAGATGCATATGATATCATAATCAGACACTGCATGAAGCCTCTAAAACTTTTCCCTTTTGCCTTGAAGCAAATCTGGTGTTTATACCAGACTCTTCTAAGCTTGATGATCCTGAATTTCAGGAGTTTTTTAAAGCTATCATATAGAGGATAGATAATTGCTCCCTTCAGTATCATTTTGTTCCGAGATGGCCAGCTTACTTTCTTTATATTTTCTTTGCTCTGATGTATCTCTGTCCTCATTAGAATAAAATCCCAAATTATTCTTCTCTTTAAGCCTTGATTTTCAGGTTTATCCAAATTTCACTGGCACAAAAAAAATCTCCTGTAATATGTATCATACTATTAATATTACTTGGAGAAGTATTAAAGTAAACCTGTAATATAGTTCTTAAAATCAGTGTTGGCATCATGTGAACATGACAAAGCTTTTAACCAGTTTAAACAGTGGGTATTTTTCTGTTTTGGAAGCAATAAATAACTCAGGATACATAATAAATTTGTAGGTGGGGAAGAAATCAAAATCAATTAAGGTATAATTAGGGGGTTTTTTGTTTGTTTTTTTTGTTTGTTTTTTTAAATTTCATAAATGTATGCTGGATAGAAGCCTAGATGGGACTCCATCCTTAGAGGCAAATATAAATTAAGATGCTTCTTTTTTTACTCAGCATACATGCACACACATGTACTTATTTAATATTTATGTAGATGTAATAAGTGTGTGCATGAGCTTCTTCTCTCCTAATTTACCAGTCACCCTAAAGAAAACAAAGTGCTGTGAAGCCCTGTTTTTGGTGGAATTGGATTTGGAAGGAACAAATATCCAATGAGAAGTGTTTTAGGACATCACTTAAGCGCAAATCTCAATTTGTGAAGTGAGAGGGAAATCTGGATAAGATTGAGTAAACAGAAAATTGTTTCTGAAGTGCCTTCCATGGGAGCTTAAATATTTCATCTTTGACATTATAAATGTTCTTGCTCCATCAGGGACACCATTGCCAAGTATCCTCATTGATTCTCAAGGAAGAGAGCTGTAACACCATTTCATTTTTCACTAATCTAAGGAAGATTACAGCACATTAAGTGGAATTAAGAGATGCATGTCTCGTCTTCCCGCAGCAGCTCCTGAGACACCCATCAGTCTGTGCCTTCTGCTCTGCACAGCCCATGATAGATGCACGCAGTACAGAAGCTGTGCTGTTGTCTAGCTCAACCTGAATGTCACCAAGAGACAAATGGACACATTTGATTAGCCTGATGTGAGGGCTGTTGTTAATTGTTGTTGGTTTTGAAAACATTAGTTGCTTTGTATCTCAGGAGAAGGCGAAGTGACGCATCACAGAAAAGGTGGGTAGGTAAAGCAGTGGGAAGAGGTTTTGGTAGACAAGACTTCCTCCAAGAGACATTTCAAAATGTTTCTCTCCATTTACAAAGCAGGGAGCTTAGGCACTTATCTTCACAGTATTACCTTGCTCAGTACCTAAATTATGAATGACTTGAATTTTGCTGTGCTTTTTTAGGATCTATGAGTTGTATCAATAATGGAGTACAATACCTAAAGTTTGTAGAGTTATGAATCATCTCTCTGGAGATGGCTCACTTGATTTGATTCAGAACTAAGGACTAACTTAAAATAAGGATCATAACTGCCTGTGGTAAGTGAGGCGACTCCCATTTCTGTCCTGTTTGCTTCTAGGCCATAAACCAGCCTGCAAATCTGAATTATGGTAGATGCTGAAAGGCAAGCATAGGTCTATGTTCTTTGGGAAATCTGGTTCCAGGTGAAGGAAAACTCCAGGAAAGAGGCACGCAGTCAGTGCCGTTACTATGTACACACTTACTGCTCTTTGGACTGCACTAACCTCTCATCCCACCCCACAATCACCACTGCTGATTTGTGTCCTTCCAGCCATGTGCTGGGTCTTTCAGCATATGACACTACATTTTTCATTACATTGCTTCACTCCAATCAGAAAAATGACAGTAGCTGTGTACAATCAGAAGCAGCTGCAAACATGAAGTGCAAACTCCTATAGAAAATTGCTCGCTTGAGTTGCAGCTGAGGGAGATGACACTGACCTTGGTCTGTGTCCCTTTAAAGATATGGTGTCATCAGATCTACTGGTTTGCTTCAGATACCAGCAGCAAAAAAAGAGACATTCTTCCAGAGCTATGAAACACATTTACTAAGAGACTAAGCAGCATATCAAGCCTTGAAATATGTGGTGTAGTGAGTTTCTTAAGGATATTTGGCCTGCATAGAAAACATTCAGTCATCCTAATCTTCAAGGATTCAGGAAAATGACTATCAACAAGTGGAAGAAAACTGCAGGGTGAATTGAGCCCATCCTTCTACCTTGTGCCTTGGCTGGACAGAAAACTGCTATTGAGAAGAGTCAGAGAGGCAGCTGCTGACAACAATAAGGCACATTTGCCACTAAATCCAAGTCTGGGATACATCTTTGCTAGGTGTTGTTTTGCTTCATCAGGCCAAGGGTTAAATCCAAATCATTGATAATGAAAATGTTTCTATAAATATGCAGTGGTTATTGCTATGCTGACAACTTTTTTAATATCCTGCTATGATTAATTGACGTGCTTATCTCTCACTTGCTATATTCTCATCTAAACATTTCATGCCTTTACTTTATGTCTGTTTCTTGATACTGTGATGCATCTGAGACAAATATTAAGGAAATTCTGTTATTCTGGAACTCAAAAACTTTTCCCTCTTCCTTTCTCCCTCTCTACCAAACCACAGTCACATATGTAAAGGTTCTGAATGCAGATAAGGACTGAAATCTTTGCGTGTTACTCCATGGTTGAGGAGTCTAAGTATCTATCTTCCATAAGGAAAAAGCATATGTTGTGCCAAAAAAAGAGAGCTTCTCCAGAGTATGGCTGAATCATCAGTGAGTTTCAGTAGAGAAGCACCAGTTTCCAAAGCCAGCAGTACCACGAGTGTCACAGAGACGATGTGTCACTGGAGTGCTTCTGTTGCCCACCCTGACTGCCTGGGATTGCACTTTCCAGGAGAAAGAAAGGACAAAAGAAGTAACAGTACAAACAGAAAATTTGGGTTACAGGATTGACATTTTTGGAAATGAAGGTTATAGCATATCGTTTTGCTGTCAAGAAAGCAACTTTTTATTGGGTGGCAATTCACTAGAATTCAGCTACATCAGTTCAAATAAAAAAGAAATATTTATAACTTCTAGGAGGGGAAGAAAAAAGTGAGCTTTTGAAGTGTTGCAGTAAAATAATTTTTTTCTCCATCCTGACTGGTATAACAATTCTAATTTATGCTACAATTTTTTAATATTTTCATATTTTTATTATGATTTTCTATATTAGAACTATACAAGGAGACTCATAAGAGTTTGGCTATGCTTGAACAAGATTCATACTAATATAGAAAGGAAGCTGGTATTTTTGCTTGTCTGCTTCTAGCATCTGAACACACAAAATACACTGCTGAATTTCAATACATTGCAGTGTTATCCCAATGTAAGACAGGCTCTGGTTGTGTTGACCTGCTTATGCATTGCCTTCAAGCAATGGAGCAAACTCAGTGTGGCTATAGTTTCGTCAGAAAAAAAGAAATCATTGTTGCATTTAGACTAATACCATACAGTTACAGACAAGTTCCTTTCTGCTGTGTATTGGATCTGTATCCAAAAGCCTTCCCTGTTTTTTTGAATGTGGAGTACCACGTTGCACATATACTTTCAATTATATACTTGGATTAGATAGTTTTCCCCTGAAATACATTCTGGATCTGGTTCCTGCCATGGCATTGTTTGATAAGGCTTCTGTGGTATTGTTCATTGAGTGGGTTTGTGCATTTTAAGATTGTTTCTTTTAGGCTAAAGCAAATGTTTTAAAAAAAGATGCCAGCCCAGTGGTTCAGTCTCAGCTGGTTTTTCCCACAGCTGCAAGTTACCAATTTGCTGCATCTGTGGATGTGAGCAGAAACACAGTAACAACCCCAAGGATGCTCTCAGCACAGCCCAACTCAGCAAATCAGTTCAAGTTCAGTTACAGCAGACCTGTTTCCTCTCCTAACCAGGGTGAACCAGAATTCAGCATCCCAATTACTGGGTGCCAGTGGGAGGTGGGAACTCAAAGTGTAGTAGGTTGACTTACAAAAGTGTGAATAGGTTCTGTGGCTCCTTAAATCAGCTCACTGAGAACTGATGCTACGGCATAAAGGAAAGCAATGTAGGTCTGATACTGGTTTGACCTATTCCTGGTTGGAGAACCAGGGGGTGGTATGACTACATCAAGCAAATAACCATGCATACCTATTGATTTCCTCTTTTTGATTTTCACTTTTCTTTGCCCCCTCTGTTCAATAGCTTCTTTGAATCTTCTTAGGGACAGTATGACTTCATGGAGAAAGGGAATATGCCAAAACAAAATAAAACATGAAATGCTGAGGAGATCAATGCAGAACTCCCTGGGGTTTTATTGACTGAGTAAATGATGTGAATATCAGCAGCCAAAAGGTAAATTCCCAGGTTACACATGATGAAAAAAAGAAAAAAAAGAAACAAAAAATCCCACCTCACATAGGAATGAATAATTGAAATTTTGCAGTGCTCATATGAAAGACTGAATTCTAGATTAACTCCAATGGATGCAGTTTGGAAAGCAGCTTAATACAGATAATAGTAGAATAAGAAAATGTAGCAATATGAAGGGAAGAAACAGGTACATTTCAGAAGAAAGGATGTTGAAAGCTGCATACTGAAAAGGGAAGAGATTTGGGAGTTTAACTGAAGGAAAAAGTAAAGTAAAAAAATAAACAGGCACCCTGTATTCAGGTGCATTTCAGGATACTATAAGTATTCTAAGCAATCTTGTAAGAGAAATGTATAAATCAAAGAAGGTAGTGTTATTGCTAGAAGGCTTGGGGAACGAGGGCCTTGCTCACAGCAGTGTTCAGGTTTGAGGAATAAAATTGAGAAAACATGTAATCACTGTTGAACGGAAAGCAGTGCTGAGCAATCACAGATTAGTCCTGATTTCCAAGATTCAACTACACTGAAAAGAATAAGAAAAGTCTGACTTATTTCTCCCTGATAAAGATAAGAGCTCTATGGGGACCTACACATTTCTGATAGAATCACCCAAGAAGTCTGAGAAAATGTGATCCAATTATATTATTTAAATAACCAGCAAGTGGGAATGTTTGGCTGGATGTGTGTTGAAAGGGAATCTCAAGTGAAAGACTTGGATTTCAGAATTAAATTGGCAAAATCAGAATATTATTTTTGATGGGGAGGGTCAGAGAGAGAAAGAGAAATATGGACCTCAAGAGTAAGAATGAACATGTCTTTCTCAATCTAATAAAATTATCCTTATGATTCATAAAATTAAACAACAGTGACAAGAGGGTGACTTGCTGGACATAAAAGCTGGGTGTGGTTTATTGCACCTCTCCAGTCACATCTTACTTTGCAATGTTTTTTCTCAGTGTGTCCAAATTCACCACCTACCTAAATGCTTCCTAAGAATCACAGTGTGCTTTACGGTGGAAACTTGGAGAAATCAATATTTTATTTTGCACATAACTTCAGAGCTGTGTACAAAAAACATCATTGCTCTCTTTTGTTCTTCCCTTTTGTCTTCCCCCTTTGTGTGCGTGTGTGAGAGAACAACTGTAGCTTGGTACTGGTGCAGGGGGAAAAGAGGATGGAAATGTAATCTGGAAGAAGCTGTGAGGGCATGAAGGACCTCGTGAGAAGTGACTGGTATCATCTGTTGTTGTTGTTCTAAGCAGCCATAGCATAAGTGACATGTGTTTCTTTTGAAAAAGTTTCTCCTATCCCATCTGTTTGCCATATGGGTGAAAAACATGGTTTGTAGCATGCCCACACCTACTCACTGGCCAACAATCTGTCCTGGCCTAAACATGGCTGCTGACTGTGCCATAGCAAATTGTTCTTAGAAACAACCAGGAATCTCTGCCTGCGAGATGGGCTTTAGGAAAAATTTGAGAAAAATGAACATATGCAGCAATCTATTTTGAACCAGTGGGATTCTTTAGCTTGCCTCGCTGCTCTTTCAGGGATGGAGAGAGATTTTGCTGGATTTTTAGCCAACTGGATCAATAGAGATAGTTTTTTGAAAAAGGCCTATGCAGAGACTTGGTGTAAATTAGGCTGGCCCCATTCCCAATTAGAAGAAACCAAAATATCTTAAAGTCCAGCTCAGATTTTGTGCTGGATCTAGATGCACCAATTTGGTGCACTGGAAACACTGTTTTTAGTGGGAATTTGCCTTACATTTTTATGCCTTTGATATGCACTGGAGAACAGTGCTGATGTCCCCAGAGCAGTATTCTTCCTGATGGAGCTAGAGTTGAAGGACACACTTGAGCATTATCACAAGTCCCCACATTCCCAATGGATCTCTGCCCTCCACGAGGTAGTTCTCTCTGTATGCATGTCCTACATCTGGGAAAAAACAGCTGATAAGAAATTCCACTGCAACAAGTACAGTGCAAACATATGTCCCAGAATTGCAATGGATTTCGTCAAATCAAACGCTCCTCCTTCCCTCTTTCTATCCCACCAGGACCTGGCATTTCTGCTGAGATCACAGCAGGGCTTTCTGGGAGGATGTGCAGCCATTCACACAACACAGGGACAGCCACCAAAATCCCTAATTGTGTGCCCAGTGAATGAATCTGAAGACCTGATCCAACATGATTAATATACTGGAAAAAAGCATTTAAAAACTCCTTACTGACTTGGTTGGGTACTTGCTCTTGCGGTTTGGACCTTGACCTAATTTAGCAGTGATGTTTTTCTCCTAAGTATCAAATAGTGCTTTTCACATTTGATATTCTCTGTGTGTGATATTCTCCTTTCAGTCTGGAGAAAGTATATTCTCATTTACAGGGCATAAGTTTGAGTTCTTCTAATAATGACTTTTTGTAATTGTCATCTGTGGATGTAATATTTTTAGAAAAGTTGTTCTCCCAGTATGAAAATGTCATTGTGGTTTTCAAACACATTACAATTTTAAATTTTCAGCTCAATAAATCATTTCAGACTTTATGTGCAGCAAGTCACTGGGCAAGTGATCTCTAATGTCTTATGCATTCAAAAACAAAGAGAACTGATAATAGAGTCTAAAATCTACAACTTGGTTAGGTTTGGAATGTGAACAACGCAGCTTAAATACGAGGTTTAGGGCCCAGCAAACCTTGACAGTAATGCTGTTATCTTCCTTCAAAAGCTGTAGCAATCAGGAAAGACTTGCACAATGAAAAGAAAATAACAAGGAAGAAGCTTCTTCAGCTGATCTCCAATTTGAGAATCTGAATCTACTAATTCTCTTTCTGATTACCTTTAGCTGTTTCATGCTGTATTTCTGAGGGTGGTTTCTTGCTGCATTCATCAGGTGTGCTCCTGCTTTTTTTTTCAGGAGAATGAAAAATAAAGTATCAGTCCGACTTTGCAGAATGCTCCTTATGCTATAAAGTTGTATATCTCCATATACAAGATTTGGAAGTCCCTGGATAGTAGGTAGTCTGAATCACTCATTATTCTCTTAATCATAGATGCAAACTGCAGGTGCCTGAATTCAGCAAAAGATGCACTTGGGTATGCTCTAAATACAACTCTAAGTGGCTATAAAATGTCAGTATTCCCTATCAAGGAAGTATGGAATAATATATAAAATGGAATAACACTTTGGTGTTTCTACTTCTGGTCTTCAAGTGATAAATGTTTTTTTCAGGGTTACATGAAAATTTTTGTGTGGTTAGGAATATATTATTGCTGCTGGAAACAATAATTGCTGTTGGAAGCAAATTATCTCTGAGCCTGCATGCATGAAGTTGTTTTCCTCTCTGTTTTAAGGTGTGCAGAAGCCTGTTTTGTGAGAAGAAAGGGAATTATGCTTCTCTGTATTATTCCAAATAAATCCAGAGCCCTTGTTTGCCACCAGTCAGCCTCCTGCACTATAGAGGTGTTATGATATGGTTATGAAAATTATTAGAAATGCCTCTGTCCAATTTAAGGTGCAAATGAGACCATATGCCAAAGTTAATGGTATGTATTTTTGTATAATAGTAAATATGAGAGAGAAGGAGAAAGAAATAGAAAAAGAGGTGGGTGGAGAGAAAGAGAGTGACAGAGACAGATTCAATAGAAAATATCACCACTCTGCGGGTCCTAGTGGTGTCCCATTGATTCTCTCCATCTGGTCTTGGTGAAGCGTGCCCCTAAAAAACACAGAGTTCAATGGGTTTATATACATTTGGGCAGGTTGAAAGGCCCAGGTACCTCCCCTGGCAGGGGCAAGTTTGACACAATCTCTTGCAACAGGCTCTGCATCTGTTGCATCCCTTTGCATCATGAGCAGTGCTCTGCTGCAAGGTCTCAGCAATGAGTCTGGGGAGCACTTTGGAGGTGTTTGGTGGATTATGGCACCTCCTGAGCTGTCACTTGTGTGGATGTCCTATGGATGGGGCCTTCCCAGGGTGTGGATTTTACAGCTGAGCCAGTTTGTGTGAGGGAGGATGGGTGTTCATTGCCTCTGACTAGAGATTACACCATACAAACAAATTTCTCCTCCTCTGTTCTTGGTTGGTGAGGGGAAGACTGTGCAAAACTGGCCTCAGAAGAAAAGCCTTTCAGCTATGACCCCCCTGAACCCGGCCAGGGATGATTTTCAGGACAGCTTCTGAGTTTGGCATTCATGTGGATGCCTTATTGAACATTCTTCTTCCTCAGCCTTACTGAGCCTTATGCTTTTCCCCACACCTGAGGTGGTTGAACAGTAATGTCACCTTTATCTTCTCTCAAGTTACCTTAGGCAGCTGAACTCACAGTCCAAGATTCCACTCTGGCTATTCAGGGTGGGGTGGGTTTTGGTGTTGCAACTTCTTTATGTACTTTTGCCATAATTGGCAAAAGTCCCTTGTAAAAGTGTTTAAGCCATGAACCGTAACATTGACAAGAGGTAGGCTGGTGCTTTGGATATGCCTGATCCTTCCTTTTAGACAGCAAGATATCTTGAAAATCCCAGATATCTAGAGTGAGTGAAAGAGGAGTGTTCTCGGGTAGCAGAGTAAACCATAACATTTCCCTGCGAATGACTTTTGGGAGCTGTATCTTCAGAATGTTGCATTGACCTTTTGTTATCTCCCAACAGAACAGCAAATAAATTGCCCTTAAAGGTCAACTTAGAAGGAAGCAAGAGAAGGGGTAAAAAGGGGCAACACCACATCCTGGTGTTCCTTCTTGGTCTGGATTTTCATATTCCAAATCAGCAGGATACTTTTTCTAAGAGGGAAGTATCAATGTCAGAATCCTAATGTCTGAGAGGTCATAGTAAAATCTGGAATACAGATTTTGGTTTTGAAAAGAGATGAAACCAAAGAAAGGTTTGAAACAGATTAAACATGTCAGGAAGCACAGGAGCTATTGCCAAATCCTTTCTTCTTTTTTTTTTTTTTTTTTTTTTTTTTTTTCACTCCTCTGGTTACCCTGCAGACTGGTGCGCTCTTCACAACAAGGGAAACATTTTTCTAGGTTGTTAACTAACATTATGAACATATTTCCTTCTGGTGGAACATGATATTTTATTGCTGTTACTCCCTGATGCGCAAACAAGACTGTGAAGGAAAAAGAAATCCCATCATAATAAAACAGATTTATTAAACTGGGGCTATTTGCTTACAGACAGAAGCTGAAATTAGAAAAGGCCTCATTCCCTTGGATAATCTGGTTCTGAGACATACCTTTTATTAAAAACACCTACTCAGTCCCCTCGTGCAGTGGAGATAGTAAAAAATAAAAACAAACCAACCAACCAAAACACAAAAAATCCAAACCCAAAACCCGCAACCAATCAAAGAAACTGATCAGTGTGAAAGGAAGAAAGGAACCATGCCTAGCACACTAACTAATCATACTGAGAGAAGGACTTGCATGGTAGAAGAGTCACTAATTAATGATCATTTTGTTTACCTGGTTTGGTGTTTCTTGGCAGACCTGTTTCCTTGGGTGCTCTAATGTGGTTGTGATGTTCCATGTGGTCACACCGAGATAAATCCACTTAGCAAATATGTAATCCTCAATTAAGAAAATATTAAGAGTCTGTGAGTTCAGTTAAAACACCTGGAAACAGGAATTTTGGTATTGTTACCCCCTGCCAGTAATGGCTGTTAAATAATAGGAAGACTTCTGAATACTGTGAGACCTCCTCAGTTCTCTCCACAGTCCAACCACTTTTGCATGATCCTCAGCAAATGTGTCTCTTTTTAAAAAGGCTTTATAAAACACTTTTCTTACTTCATTCAGCTCTTCTTTTATGCAAAGTTCTTTTCCTGGTGATTACTTACTAAATTAAATATTTGTTTTGATTTAGAAAGTTTTTGCACAATGAAAGCTTTCTCCTTGTGTTGTGGGTGCTTCCCAGTGACAGACATGCCCTATGGATGTGTTTGGGGAATGATTTAGGATTTGTGAATCCACTTTCATTCTTTATAACTGAACAAGTTTGCATTTAGAATGGGCTGCACAGGTGACATCTGATGTAGCCTCAGTCTAAAGAAAATTTGTGTCTGTCTTATGCCTTTCTGCCCCCAAAATTCCATCAAAGCTGGAGGTAACTGTTGTAATACACTTTGGAGGCTTTTCAAATCTCTACTGAAACCACCTAATGGAAACACATTTCCCAAAATCCAGATGCTTTCTGCTTGGGTTGCATGTGATTAACTATTAGGGATATTTCTTAAGTGAATGAGTTATTGCAGGGCCCTACAGGACGGTAAAAGTGTCACCCAGAGGTGTTAAAAGTGGCATCCACAGAGTGAGAGGCTGAGGCTCAAAGCTGTTGTCCTATTTGGGGAATGTCAGGGACACACAGTGCCTTGGTCTAGGAGGTGATAAAGACCACAAGATTTGCAAAGGTTTGTGGTGCAGGTCAACAATGAGAGTCAGCCCAAATTTCTCCTCTGTAAGTGTGAAGAATACCCTCTATAGTGACACTGAATTGCCATTTCAGAGAGAGAGAAATTTAGTATGTAGTTTCCCTTTACCCTCCTGTTCCTCAAGAGCTCCATCCTCATCCTCCAATCTTAGCTACATTTCATTTCTTCAGTTAGCTAAATGCTTTGGGAAACATATGTCTGAGTCAAGGGAGGTTAACAGGATCAGATTCTCAGCTGGTGTCAAGCAGCACTGCTCCATTATCATTGAAGAAATGGCACCAATTTAGGTTTATTCTATTGTATTTCTCCTGAGGACTAGTATCAGTAATGGGTTTGTGCTCATTAAATGGTGTCTTCCTGACTCTGCTTTTCTCTGATCCTGTGGAAATACATTAGTTTAAAAGTTCAGTCCCTGTAAAATAGAATGTGCAAGGCAGCTCTTCTCTGAATGGAAAATTATCTGGTTTGTTACAGGAATGCATATGTAAATCACTGTTGGGAAACACTATGTTAAAACTTATTGTTACCAAATCCTCCACAATCTGAATGGGAAACTTTGTTAACTGAGAAACTATTTTTCCTTGGCATTTTGTAAGAGGGTCCTAAAGACGTCAAGAGGAGGGAGGGAAGTGGGTGTTGATGAATTTTATAACAATGAGTCATTTTAGCGCTGGGATAATTTTTGATAGGCATGGATGGTTCTTTGCCATTCCAGGAGGAATTCAGACTTCATCTGAATTGGTTTTACCAGTGGCCAGGACAGAAAGTTCCTTGCTGGGAGATATCAGGCTCTGGGTCCCAGTGGTGGGAGGTGATGGAAGTCAGGGTGGTACAGACTGAATGTGGGAGGTGAGAGCTCAGCAAAGAAAAATGAAGGAAGAGCCAGACTGGTTTGCTGCTGCCATCTCTGAGTAGCCAAGTGGCCTGGGTTTGGCTCAGCTAATACAGGAATGTTTTCTCTTAAAGTCTCTTACAAAGAATCCCCTCCTGTCGCAAATGGCTCAATGTTCCCCAGGCCATGAGCCACTTAGGAAGAGGTGTCCTCTCCTAGATATTTTCTGGTGCTCACATAACATTAATCTATGATAGTGCCATGGGGAAACACAACTTTCTCCTAAGGGCTCTGTTAAAATTCAAGAATCCTTGATTTAAGAGAAGTTAGTGGGAAAACTACCAATTCAGCCAATGCTGATACATGATCAAAGTAGAATTTAAATAGCAGTTTGGTGTGGCAAAACTAGGCCAAGATCAATGTATGGCATATATTAAACTCTGGGCAGAAAACGCATTTGCTTTTCCTGTCCTTATCTTAGCACTTCCGACCACACTTTTTCCAGACCTGGAAAAAGAAAGTGGTCTGACCAGAAGATGAGAGCTGTCTCCAGGAGTCAATCTGAATTGTGCTAAGTGTCCTGCAGTGCTCTTGCACAAATGTATCATCTCTGTGCCTCTCTTAGGCATAACAGCAAAACTCTGGGGTTTAAATTAGGTGAAGTATTTTTGCTTTGCCATTTTAAATGTTTGATGGCATAGTGTTGCTTATTATATTCATATCCTTTGCACTGCTGGTTTTCTGTGGCATTCAGATTTGTTTTTTAGTTTCTAGGTTAATTTTTGGTTTCTGTTTTTCTCATGTGACTTCATCTCTCTGCCTGTCATGATATTTCAATTATTCACAATCACTGTTATAACACAAGACATCTAATCAACCTGGATTCTTTTGACATTGTTTACACTATATATGCCTAAGTCTTTCTAGGTGTTAATGTGGAACAAGATCTGATATCACAGACTTTTCAGTGTCACAGAGCCTTCCTTGTTCCCATGATCTAATCTAAATTCAGATAATTTTAGGAAATTATCTTTCACCTATTTTTGCACTTAGTCACTGTGAACTCCTAAAATCTATTCTGGCTCACTTTCAGATTAAAAACTAAACACAATCATGAACTTCTAGGTGAAATCACCTACTTGCCTTAAAGCAAAACCATGACAAACTTTGTCTTTCTTTTAAGATGGGAACTGTCACATAGTGCTCTTGACAGGTATACACTCTCCACCTAAGAAAACAGACAGCAAGCTTTTTCATATATTCATGTGCTTCCCAATTCTAGTAGCACTTACCAGAAAGCAGTACACAGAAAAAAAATCTCCCTGCTGACTTAAATACCTCCCCACCATCTGGAAAGGCACAGCAATGGTATGTCAATATTGAGTATGTGTTTTTGTGTGTTGTGCCATGGACACAGACATCAGGTCTCTTCCAGGTGGAGATTCTCTGCAGAAGTTCCCTAACCTTGAAGGAATTGTGCTCAGATGAAAAAATTCCGAGTGAGCGCAGCACTGATGAAGGAATGTGACAGTAGCCAGGATATGTACTAAAAGTCTAACCCCAGCACTGCTCCTCCCACCTGGATGTCCCCTTTTAATGACACTGCCTGGCTCCTGTTGGTTTACATAGTAGGCAGCACCTATTTTATTTATTTGTCTTCCACTTACATATTGTACGCCTTAGAAATAACAGTGACTGAGTGGATGCAGCTTGGGGGAAGGAAACATTGCCCCATCCTGCAGGAGCAGTTGAAAGGTGATCACAGACTCCATGACATGTTAGGAAGAAGAGATGCCTCTCAAACATCTGCAGAGCCAGGAACACTACTCTGCAGTGGGGACAACTGGGCATGGACACCCAGAGAGGAGAAATGTCCCAGGAAACAGGCAAGACATCTATGAATTTATTGTGCCCCAGAGGGCCTCTGAGCTGACAGCAGCCATAGGCTTTGCCCCTGTCTTCCACATCTGAAATGCTGCAGACTCTAAAACTAACACTCCTTTCTCACCAAGTCACTTTAAGTTGCCGCTTCTTTACAAAATTATTTTATCTAGTAAAACCTGGCTTTTTGGTTTAAAAGCATGTAGGAGAACCCATGAAGGAAACAGTGAGGCTGATGGATGGGATATTCTATGGCTCTGCTTGGTACTCAGGGGGGTTTGGGTAAGGGCAGTGAACAGGAAGGAGAACTAAACATTTTACTGAGGGCTGCAGCTCTGCGTGGGCAAACCACGGGATGCTGCTGCAGTCACGCGGAACCACAAGAGTTATTCAGAAACTTTCTCACATGGATGATTCCTGGCTGCTTTTCTTAAAGTGTGACTCATAAAGCCCTTCTTGAGATAGGTACCAGTCATCATAAATATTGTCAAGAGAGTGCAGGGAAATATTGAGATCACTAGAAAGAGGAAAAGCTTACCTGTGTAAATCATACCCAGTCCTACCTGTTCTCAGATCCAGGTGATTTTTATGAAGTTAGAGACAGGGGAAGTGGGGGGAGAGAGCACTAAGAAGATTTTGACATGAATTTCGATCATCTGTCCCTAGTTTCCAGCAGTGTGTTTTCACAGATGTAACTTTATGACATTGTATATAAGATGACACAAGGACAGGACTCCTTTCCTTTCTCTGTTCCCTTAAATTTCAGTGACAGTTGCTGTACTTAAATCCTGCTCCCATTTCTTTAACAGTGAAACATCTATCCTCCTTCTGGCTAATTGGTTCTCTAGCAGCAGGAGATCGTGTGCCAAGGCAGCAGAATTCCCTGCCTGTTCAGCATCTGCAGGCTGCTCACACATGTAATGTCAATATGAATTTTAAACATAAAAGTGAATTTAGATAGTAATACCTTGAAATACATACAGTAATAACAAAGTTTTTATAGTTTCATGGGTTTACTGAAAGTTGTCGAAGAAACAATCACAAGATTATATTACAATGAAAGATTATATATTAAAATTTCAGAATTGGTAATTGTTGGTACATTTCTGAGACAAACACAATGTTCTCTGAGAGGCTATTTTTCCAAATGAAGTGTCCTATATTCCCACTTTGACAAATATGTGTGTGTATTCACACTGTTCAGAAACTTTCTCTGTTTTAGTGTAGGTTTAAGATCCAGTTTTTGTCATCTTTTCTGGGTGATGTGCTCTCTGAATGCTCTAGATGTTGAGCACTAACCAGGAAGGCCATCATAGCATCCAAGCAATCTCCCTACATTCTTCATGAAATGGCTTCTTCCTGAGCCCCAGACTGGGTGCTGGACCCATGAGAAATCAGGGAATCCAGGGGTTCAGGCTCAAATCAGAGTTCACCTCTGATCTGTGACCCCTTAGCTACATCCCCAGTGCACTGAAATCCATCAGGAACATCCTGCAATCCCCTGTCACCTTTTATCCTGTTAATGGGGAGGGAGCCGTGACAGGGGACAAAGTGAATTTGAAAGCTATGCTTGTGGGAACGGTTTATAGACAAGAAGATGGATGTCATCTAATCAACCCACAATAAGTTCCCGCCTGCTTCATGCTGTGTTGTTCTTTTCCTGTCCTCTCTCATTCATTCCCATTATCACCCAGGGCATCCCTTTTTTCTTCTGCACTCCCGGCTCCTGAAAACCCAATCTGCATTTAGTAAATAAGAGACCAAATGAGTTCTCATCCACATGACTGACACTTTGGGTTTGAAATGAGAAAGCCTCTGTTGTTGATGCAGTGCCCAATTTAAAGCAATATCACCTGTCAGTTTGATAAAAGGCATGGAGAAAATATCCCATCTCGGCCAAGGGGGGAAAAAGTGTCATCTAAAATAAATTCAAGCCTTAGAAAAAAAATATACACAAACAAATGGCTGGAGATTGTTTTCATGGTTCTATTCGCTGGGGCGAGTCGTCAAAACATAAATTACTGCTTATTTGTGACAAAGAGAATGGCCAGGAATGAAGGTGTGGGACAGAAAAGATACAAACTTGCTTGTGGAATTTTTTTCCCCATGTCCATTTAAATATGCTGTGTGAAAATCTGTTTTCGGAACTTTGGGCTTGGCTTTCTTGGTGTTCTGATCTTTATTTCTATTAAAAAATAATTCAATGTGTTTATTTTTTGCCTTTGTCCTCCTGAGCTTTTGATCATGTTTCAGCTTATAGAAATGCAAACAGTGTACTGCTTGTTTGTTTTTTTTAAATAAACATCTTGCTTAAGACTTTGTTGCACTGCATGTCAGTGCTGCAGGAGAGCTGCTCCACAGAGAAGGGATGTGACTCCGGAGCTGGTGCTGTTGGCTTTTGAACACCCTTTTCACCTTCAGGTGCAGAGTGTGACACAAAACACTTTGCTACTTCAAGACAGTCTACTACCCCATCTGAAACGGATCCAGTCACCACCCTCCAGCAGTGATTGCTGCCCTATGCCTAAGGTTTTTTGTTTTCCAGCCAGATAAAATACAGCACTTTCTCTGGGTAGGCAAGCTGCAAGAAGCTTGTCTACAGATGTCAAAATGGGGGTAAATGCTGGTGAAGGTGAGGTTGTGCAGCAGAATGCCCATCACAGAGGTGAATCCTCTAGTCTGGGCCCAACTGATCTGTCCATTTATCCAGAGTAACTGGCCAAGGCAAAAGAAGCACAAAACCCACAAAAAACTTCTGGGAGTTGGCAGATGCATCACAGTTTAGTCAGTTCTCCACTGACTGTTGGCCAGACTGTTGTAACGGAAAAGAAAATATCATATAAACAAGTATAAACAAGTATAAACAAGTATGTGATATTCTGCAGTATAGAAAATCATCATCCAGGAATTTGTCACCTGCCTTGAGCTGGACAGTAAGGAGGGGGAAAATTTTCCTCTTGAAAAGGTGTGGCAGCCTGAAGACCTAAGAATCTGTTGCAGGGAAAACACTGTAAAGACATCTGTGAAATGCTAGGCAGTATATCAAGCAGCAGTAAAGCCCATATTAAACTCAATAATACCTGTGAGGACAATCTGGGGGATTTTGCTTGATATTTCCCAAGCTTGTGGGAATAACTCACGCCAGGAGTTGCCAGATGTGGGGGGAACATGTGGAACCTGTAAATCAAAAGGAGGTGTTAAATATAATCATGGTTCTCTCAGCCTCAGAGTTTAAGTTTTGCTCCAAAGTCAGTTTGAATCTGATTTCTGAGGAAGGCTTTTACTCACTCTGTAATGCATTGCAATATCCAGCAGGTAGAACTCATTGAGGAAAATTGCTTCCCACAATGATATATAGGATCATTCAGTCACATCTCTGTGCTATTTAGGGGAAATTATCCATGGGATTGTGTCGTTAGTTTAAAAGCTGCCTCGATTGTTTTTCTGTCAGGGTAATTTTAAGCTATGCAAGAGTATTAGTTGGAAAAACAAAAGGAGTCTAACTCCTTCCATATTGCTTAAATCTTGTTTTAAGGTAATATTTTCCTCTTTTTTTTGTAACAACTCTATTGAGGAGTGGAGAGAAGAGTTTGAGTTGGCCAGTGACTTTCTGAATACAGATACCCTCTGTTAATCAGGTGCTCAGCTTTCATGGGCTTATACTTCAGCCACTGGCCTTGTCTGCCCTTGCTGCATCAAAAGGGACACAGCTTTGAAAATTTCCAACCACAACTCTAACTAACAGCAAAATCCATGAAATAACAAAGTGCTGGCAAAGGACCTTGTTCACATTAATCAGTAATGTGAGTTGTGTCCAGGGGAATTTGTTTAATCTAAAGTCTCTAGAGAGAGCCGGAAAGGAAATGTAGAACAAATGATGGAACTATTCAAAACTAGATATACTTAACTACAAATAGAATTGTTGGACCATTGATGAGTTGAGAGCTGGTGGAAATCAACTTTTTCTTAGGGAAAAATTCCATACATCAAAGAGAAAAACTGAATTGGTAATAATGGTAAATAGCAATGTAAGCTAAAGACTGAAAGAAAATGAAGGCAAGAAGGAATTCCCAGGTGACCTTTGGCAAGTGACTTTAGCTTCTAGTAACAGAATGAGGTATCACAGCCATGATGCTCAAATTTCGTGTAAGGGAAAAACTGTAATGAGCTTGAAGAGTATGAGTACACTGACAGTAAGTGCTCTCTGCTACACCTCAGAATGCTGCCTCCCTCTTTAGCTCAAACCTGTTTACTGAGCTTTTCATAACTGTCTTCTCCCTTGAAATTTGGATGCATGTTAAGATAACACAACCAAGCATTCTGCTCTGGGATGAGTGACCTGGACTGGCAGCTGTTTGTAATAGCAGGCAGGCTGGGATGACAAAATTTTTGTGCTTTATTAGTCACAGTGATCTTGAGGCACAAGGTAGGACCAGCAGCCTTAGAAAAAATGTATTGTACTAAGTGTTGTAAGGGCAGATATTGAAGAGGGATACCTCTATTTCATCCATAACAAAGCAGAATTGAACTTTACATGCAATAGACCATCTGCACTCGTTTGCAGTTTATGAGCAATGGTTCTTGACAAGCCTGAATGTCTCCAGATAAATAGAAATAATTCAAACATTTCTAGTCCCAAAATTGCTTTTCTGGTTCAATTGTAAATTAGATTTTTTTGTTTGAATCCATAAGAACTACCAAAAGTGGGGTGATGCCTGTTCAGTTAGTAAAAAGATGTTGCTAGACGTATCATAACCCACATGTATCACGAAGAAAGAAACAGAGCTTTTGAAGTTGCCTTGGGCTCACTTGCTTTCCACCAGAGGGAAAATACGACACTGTCATAATACTACCAGCATATGGATGCTTCTTGATTTAAGTCTGGGATAGAACAGCAGCACCAATGTATGGAGTTTGAGACACACACTAAGAGCAAGGAACTCTGATGGGAGGAACATTTTCTTGTGCCTTTTTAATTTTTCAGCAAAAGATACTCAGTAGTTAGTAGAAATGCTCCTTCTTTCTGTCCTCTAACATTATCCCTCAGAATTCAGGAGGATCAAAAAGGTCTTAAAGGAAATGTCTCTCTGAAATGGATGTCATAAATCAGAGAAATATCCAATGACAAAACATTTAAAAGCATTAAATTTATATGACCCAAAGGACACATTTATAGAACTATACACAGAGTCAAATTTTCAGAGCCAACTCCAAGGTGTGCCTCAAACCACTGCAAGATTCCAAATGTTTGGATGTAAAGGATAGTTGGAGTCTGTAAAAATTCTGACACCAGAGACTGTGGAATCTATTTCATTAAAGGCTTCTCCAAATCTTTGGAATTGTTTGGATTTGGGTTAAATATGAGTTTTGCAACGTAACATATTCGATTATTAGAAGAGATGGGTGTAAATTCTGTCTATTTAGAGTTTCGATTTTATGCAGCTGGAAAGTAAAGCTATCCATGATTTTGTCTTTCCTAGACTTCACTCTCCTGTTGCCAGTTACCATTACAGTAACATTAGAAGGGACTTAGTTGCCTAAACAAGTTTACTGTGCCTTTTGAGATGTGCTAGAAAATCCTCTATCCATAAGAACGTGTCTAACAGGTGAGAAGCTCATACCTGGCAGCCCTGTGCATGCTCAACTTGCTGGCATTTGTGCATTCTCAACTTGCCAGCATTTATGCACCTAACTTATAATGTAACTTTCTATGTAATGTTGGAATTAAATCCTGTTCCCCAATATTCTACACCTGCAGATCCTGATAAAAGCATGAATCCCTATCCCCACAGCTGGTGGTGGCAATCAGTAGATAGAAAGCTCTTACACAGAAAGAAGTTCTGCCCAAGGACAGAGATATTACTAATATCTGGATGTCCCCTAAACAGAAGCTAAGAGAGAAAACAGCAAAAAATGTCAAGACATACCCAATCCTGTGTAAGTTGGATGTTGCCAATTACATCAGAGTTCAGTTCAGCTCATCCAGGCTTTTTGGCAGACATGGGATAATTCCAACAGAATAGGAAAGCCTACAGAGAAGGCATCACAGCATAAACATATTTTAGTGGGGCACACTTCAAAAAGAAATAGATGAACTTTATGCCTAGATAGGGAAAAACCCGAAAGTCTTTGGAACAACAAGATCTCATCACCATAATCAGAAATCATGCCTTATATTCCTGGGTTTCATTGTATTCTCTGCAAATCAGTCCTAGCTGTTTGTGTATGTGCTCCATCTTAGTCACGGTTATTGTAAAACATTTCAATAGCAAATATCTATAGAAAGAACTGTCCACAAGATAGCCATTTTTCAAGTTCCTTATTGGACTGGGAAAGGCTGACTTTAATGAATATACTGTCTGTGAGCTCATCGAAGAATAGATACTGGAACCCTGAATAATATCTATTTTATACACTACTGATAGCCATCTACTATAGATTTTACCACAAAACCTAAAACCTCACAATATGCTATGTTAAACTAAAAAAGCTCTTTTTTTGTCTAAGCACCACTAAGTAGTGAATTGCTTAGTGATCTTGAATATAAGGACATTTGGCATCTGGTTTTGATGGAAAACAAACCCCATCATCTGTCCATGGCTTGTAATTATCCCTTTTCAATGATTTCCCTGCCTGCGTGACTGAGAAATTATCCACCTGCAGCTCAAAAAGGCAGTCTCCATTTCATCCTCCAGAGGTAAAACACGCCACAAAAGATCAGGACTGACCTCAGGCAGGGTGCCTCTGCATTAACAGAAGGTGTGTGTTTTACACATCTGCCTACTTTTCTGTGTCTCAAGAGACACCAGCGTCAACTTTAATTACATGTATTCAGAGAGAAACAATATCCAGCATGAGCATGTTTATGAGAAAAGAAGACTCTCTGATTCAGAATTCAATGTAATATGAGTCTAATTGAAGTCTATGTGTTTCTAATGATCATGCATTCCCACTTCATAAAATCAGCATAGGAGTCTCATTCTTATCGTAAATCTCATTTGGCTCTTGCAAATAATTAAAGAGATCATGTGACGCTTTTTAAGTGACACTCAATGATCAGTCGTGGGGGCTGCTTGGAATCAGAGCAGGGCTTCTATAAAATGGGCTCACATGGAAGGCATTACCATAGGAAAAGCACCTCTGACAGAGTGCAGGTGACTTATCTATTTGGAAGATGCAAGATGTATAGCAGCTGACTTGGCGGGACCCAAGGAAAAATGTGATAAGTGAACACCAAATACTCAGAGATGCTACAAGTGCTGAGTGATAGCAACATTTCAGCATAATCCTTCTCGGGAATGGTGTCATATCCTCTGATATATACTGAGCTGGTGCCTGGCTTTGCTCTATACCACAGAAAATATGCAGACAATAAGAGAAAATATTAGTGTGTGTGTGCATGCGTGTGTGAGTGGGGGAATACAAACCAGTGACCTTTAATGGATGGAGTCAGAGGCAATCAACTTCACATCATAAGATCAACTGAATGTCAGAAGCTTTTCAGAGTGGCAACACTGTCAGATATTCCTATTTTGCTTCAGTTTTTGAGCTTCATAAGTAGGTTGGTTCCACCAATATCTTTTCAAAGTTCCTGTGAAACAATGGGAAAGTTCATGGACAATGGTGTCTTTGTACCAGGATGTCTGCATCTGGTAAATTTACAGATATCAACCTCATTTTAACAAAATGTAGATAGATTTTTTTTTTTTTTGGGGGGGAGGGGGTGGACATCACCATAATTCAAAGACCTTTCCCTCACACCTCTGAGGTAACAGGTTGTCTATATGTCACATTTACTTATGCTGTATTACAACTAGTTTTGAGCTAGGTTTAATGAGGTGTTTAATCTTTTTTACACACAACAGAAGTCTGCAAAACAAAGTAAGATTTTTCTAGTCTTCTTTGTTTCAATTCAATTCCTCATGGGTTTTGAGGCTCTTGTGTTTCCAATGCTTTCAAGATATTTGCTCCACAATGCATTTGCTTTTAAAGTCTTACTTTGTTTTTATTAGTTTGCTTGTTTGTTTCTCCCCATAGAAGTTGTTGAGTAAACTATTTGAAATTCTGGAGCAGGCAATACCAAAGCAGAACAAAATGGCATCATCAGCTCTTCTTGCTGCAGGTTTTACAGGACTAAATATGCCTTTCTACCCTTTTCTTATCAAAATCATCTTCAGTTCTGGAAAAACTGCTGCTGTGGGACCAACCAGGTACTACTGAAATATTTTTCTAATGGAAAAGTTTTCTGTGAGGAAATGGGGATCTGACTAAGCTGCTGTATTTCACAGACAAGTCTTGATTACACAGGACTTTTCTATGCTTCATTTCTGAGAGGCTCAGGAGCAGCGCTTTGGTTTCACAATATAATAATGTGCAATTCAGTTATCTCAGTCTAATCCAATCCATTGCAAACACTTTTACAAAGGCATTTTGTAATTATCAAGAAGTTTGAAACTTCTGGTTTCTGGAAAACCTCAAATCTTCAACATTTTAATCAACTCAGTTTGAAATTCTGAGTTTTAGTCAGTTGTATCATGGGTGGATGAATAGTATGCTGAAGATAAGTGAAATTCTGAGTGCCTTTCCAGAAATTCTGAGTTTATTTACAATCTGTCACTGATATAACACTGAATTTTAGAATAATAGAAATTGCCACTTAAATTGAAGGGAGCTATGGTCAGGTTTATGAGACAAGTTTAAAAATTCATAAAGAATAAAGAAACATGATTAAACTATGATGCACCACAGGCCAGACAGACATCTCCTATTGTGGTTGTCAGTTTCTTCGGTAATTTGCAGTTGGAGCAACCTGGGAGCTATATCAGTGTCTGATAAATACTTAAGGAATCCCAGCAGCACTCTAAGCTACTTGCTACTCTCTTGCATTTGCCTCAATTGCTGCTAACAATTATTGCTTGCAATTGCTCCATGGAGGGAAGAGAAATCAGTGCAAAAAGAGGTCAGAGAGTGAGAACAGAGCTAATGTGCAAACAAGCTTCCACTGTTGTATGTGATGGTGTTGTGATCCTGTGCACTAGTTAATTTTCAGCAGTGCTGTGGTTTCTGTGCGTGGGGTTTGTGATGCTATTGAAGCTGGAGCTCAGATTTAGAGAGAAAAAAAAGGGCTTTTCCCTGTGTTAGTGTCTGCTCAGTGAATATCTTTTGGGGGACATAAAACCCTAGATGTCTGAAAGATTTTTTGCTCCTTGTTTGAGCTGCAGATTCAAGATAGATGAAGACATTCTGTGAGTTTTCCAAGAGCTCAGTCCTGAGGTTCCAAAATACTTTGTTTACCTGTTTTGTTTTTTTTTCCTCAAGAAGGGTCTTGATTTCAATCACTTCTATCCAAGCTGGGGTATTGTCTGAACATGCATTGTCTCTCTAGACATACTTGTGCATGACATGGCAGTTTCCACAGAAAGAAGCTGGCACGTGGGGATCAGAAAGGGGCCAGAATTATCTTCCATCAGGTCCCCACCCTGGAGCATCAGGGACCTACACTCCCAGTTGGTACCCAAGTTTACTTTTTACTTAGACACAGCTAGGATTTCTCAAAATTAATCCTTGGAAGTTTTTGTCATAAACCTGCTTTTTATAATTCTTCTGTTAATTTGAACAGAATCCAGTCATGATCACATGCATCTCTTTAATCATGAAATGGCTACATCTAAAGTCTATAAAGACCTCAGCCTTCAAGTCTAAGTCTTCTATAAAGGTATCAATGTTGAGCACTATTTACATTATACAACTTGCTCTTTCTCCACATTAGAGCTGGACTACTCCCTCCAGAAATGTGCTAAATGCTCTATGCAATACAAAGAAGCTTCTGGCCAGAACATGTTCCTTTTTAACACTCAGGTCATAAAGTACCTATTAAAAGGACATTAAAGCCAAAGAAAAATCTATCCAAAGCACTGGATAAGGCCCACACTGGAGAATATGCTATATAAGCATGCCCATAAATCATTAAAATTAAGATTGGATCTATCATTAATAAGTAAAGTTCAAGGACAGCCTTTTTCTTGTTAAATTATCCAAATTTTGCTATCTATTAGCATAGCATTTAGAATGTAAAAATGGCTGTAGGGTTCTTTTCACCCTTCTTGGTAATGACATATTATGCAGAATAAAAAGCCTTAGCAACTGTTCCAAGATGCAATAATAATTCTGGAATTATTCTTTGGGGGAGGTTGTTGTATTAGGCAGCAAGTAATTAATGGTAAATTGTGCTGGAAATTCTTGGAAAAAAGACAAATTACACACGCTTTTGTACTCATACCCAGCAAGTCCCATGTAATTAACAATATTAAGATAAATACGAGAAGAATTATTAATGATGAGATTAACTTCACATCATAGTGCAAACAAATGTATTTCATCTATGTATGTGGTAGGAATTGAGATTTAGTTGTAATTACTAAAAATATCTGACATTATTTCTTCGTGGAAATTCACCACAGGGCTATCGATTATTATTCAGTCCCTGACATTTGTGCTGTGACTTCTGTCCCCACAGATCAGCTTTGCTGAGTGGATTGAGGGGTATTTTGTTGGAGCTGAAACTGCTTGAGAATATGAAACACTCACTCTAGATGATGGGGGTCAGACCCTCAGTAAACACCAAGCTGCAGTCACCAGGCAATATATCATAAATTACTGTCAGAGAAGGGGGCTGGCCACTTTGCACTCTATTCATTTCAAGTTCATGAGTTAACTCACCATTAAAAAACAAGAACAAGCAGGGAATTGCCAGAAATGAAAAGGCTGCACATAACAACAGAAGGCAACTATTGCAGCCAGGAAGTGAAGATTGCTGTATCCAGACAAAATTTCAAAGGCAAGAGGTGTAATTAGCTGAACAATTTCCCCATTGGAATTATCTTCAATAGTGGAAGCAATTGTTCTGTTTGTCTTGGATCTTTTAGACATAGGAGGAAATCCAAAGACTGCTTTGGGATTCAGAAAAGAAGTTTTCAATTTCTTTAGTTCAGTGTATTTGTACCTCAGTTTCCCCATCTATACCAACTTGCTACGGGCTCTCAGGAATTTCAAAGCATGTTGACAGCATGGAGTAAGCAGGAGCAGTTTTGTTAGCAGACAGAATCATATCTGCTAGTACCAGCTGAAGGGCTGCTGCCTTGAGAGAAGGTCCACGCATCTCAAACCTTCTATGAAATCCCCAGCCATTGATTTTCCTGTCTCCCTAAGGAGCTCCTTGAATTCTGTTTAATTCTGACCAGCCATTATATTAGACTTTGCCATCCTTGTGGGCAGGCTTAGGCTGGGTGTGTGTAGGAGCACAGATCTGGGATGGAGTCCAGCCAGGTCACGCTGCCCCACGCTGTCCCACTGCAGTGTCACAAAGTGCTTGGTACCTGCTCTCATCCTTACACATTCTCTTTCTGAGGGAAAGGTGAATTAAGGAGTATCATTTTCCCTGTCAATCAAGTGGAGTGGTGGCTCTCATGACAACCCAACAGCACTCATTCAGCTTTTTGCTAGCCATAGGAATAATAAAATATTTTTCTTCTCTTGAATTATATTTCCCTTTGATTTTTTATATATATATATATATATATATATATATATATATATATATATAAAGAAACTTCTGTACCTTTTTCAAGGTAAAATAATTATCTCCTGAATGTAGAGGTGGCAGATTGTGTGTCTCTTCAGGGACTTTTAAAAGCTTTGCCATGGGGTCTGTATTTTCTGATGTATCTGTGCAGTGTCTGACACAAAAGGATTCTGCTTTTGGTTAGGGTCTGCAAATTGGTCCCCAAAGGGAATATGAGGGTACTGTATCATTATTAACACAATTTTATGCATTTTCATAAGAGTGCACCACAATTGTGACAAACTACATCCCTTTATCAGGATTTGAAAATTTTTTATGCAACCTGAGCCAAGGAAGACACAGAGATAGGCAACTATTAGAAGAAACAGTGAAGACCACTGGAGATAAGAGGAAGCAAAATTATTAGAGAGGACATTTGGGATACATTTTCTGTTATTCTTCTTTTACTGTACTGAATTAAGTTGTTTAAACATATAATTTGAAGGTTATGTTGAGGAAAACATGCTTCCTGATATTGTTTAATGCACTTTTTAACCTGTTTTATGTAGTAAAAAGATGATTTTTCAGCTGTCTCTGGTGGTTACATCTTACATTTCTTTGCTGCCAAGATGGTGCTTCATTTTTTGTTTAACTGTGGGATTTCCATAGCTCTTTTTGGTTTCTAATGTGCCTGACAACAAAAAAAACCAAAATTACTTGGGAACCTACACATAAATAATCAACCCTTTGCATTTTTGGGGGAACACAAAAGGTTTACACTTAAAAGCCCTCAGGAAATGAAACATTACTCATGTATGACCTCCAAGGTATGCTGCACTCTTGACTGTGCACATCCTTCAAGCCTGACTTCATGTCCTCAGTGGTAATAATGACTGAGAAGACACCAAGACTTATGATTTTTTACTATGTCCAAAAAAGTGCTGCTTTAGCAACTGTAAAGGAGGATGTCATCAATGCAAAGGGCAGCTCTGTGACTACAGCAGTATACCATTACTGTTCAGAAAAATGATAGAGGAATGGATTTACTGTTTTAAGGGCTCCTTAATCAGTCACTGGATTCAGTGGAGAAGTGTTTGCTTAATTTATTGAGGAAGCAATCAGTCACCAGAAAATACATCCCATCCATTAAAGTAAGTCTTTGGGCCTCTGCCCAGTTCAACCAACTGACCCAATAGGTCTCTGTGAGGGTAGCCCAGACTGCTAGTCCCTGACATTTGCTAGGTTGTTTTTTTTTGTTTTTTTTTTTTTTTGGTTAGTGGCTTCACAAGAAGCATGGAAATGGAAATGATGGCATGGGGAAGACACAAGTCTTGAGAGACATCTAGGAGATGCACAGAGAAAGGGTTCTGATCATTATGTGTGCTGTGGAGAGGATGAGGACTTGTGGACTTACATTCCTGAAACAGAGAGATCCAGGTGAGGCTTTAGAAAAGAAATGTCTAACAGGAAGGGTCACTACAGTTTTTGAAGGTATTATCTAAGCAATCTAAGTATTGTTCAGTCAATTTTCAGACCAGGCAGGATGTGGTATTCCTCTAGGCCATTATGGTAGTTTGAGATGGATATCACTAGGCCAAGATTTTTATGCACCTTTAAAGAAACGTTCAGAAAAAAGGAGGAAGTTGAGGTTTAGAAGATTCATGAGGTTCATAATCAGCTCATACTGAAGCCATCCCAGCCTTTGTGGCTTCAGGCCACTGGCCCAACTGGGGTTTAGAAGAGAAGGCAGCCCACAGCGAGAGCCCCATGTCCCTGGTCTCTACCAGGTGTCATCCTTCATCGTAGTGAACCCAGAGTTAAGGCCACACAGAGCATCCTATGATCCCTGCAGAACTTGTTACTGAGGTTTGTCTTAACTGCCTCTCACAACCGCTTTGCAGATCCCTCTCCTGAGTCAGCATCTCTTCATCCTCCATTTGCCATTAGGGGTCAGTTCCAGGAACCAGAAATGGTCTGTGCCTTTTCCAATCTTTCCTGGAGGCCAGGAGTTGGCTATAGTTACTAGACAGAAAATTTAACAACAGGAAATTAAGAAAGTTAATGCACACTGACCAGATCCTCCTCTGTTGTTCTTGCCCAGCAACACATCAGACCATCATAGAAATGTCCTCCTTGCTCGTGGCTTGAGGGGAATAAACCAAACAGCTCTTAGCAGTGACTGGTGCAAAACACTGGCCTCCAATCCCACAGCATCCTCAAGAATAAATATATTTTACTGCAAACTGATCTGCTCTACAGTGATCATTTTGTAGGTGACTGCTGTGCATAGGAGAGCCATTTACTTCTCCTTCAAAAAAGGGCTAACTGCAGCAGAATAAATAATAGGTTAAATAGCCACATAAGCTATAATAATAGTCTAATGAAAACAATTTCCAAGGTAGAATACTACAGTTTCATATGTGCCTTTTTGATTGAATGTACTCTGAATTTGTACTCTAATAGACAATAGTAAAAGAAGAAAGAATGAAGTAATAGGTATTTGGAATTGCAAACTTAATGATTTCACTTCACTGATTTGGTTGTTTTTCTTAACAGTCACCCCTGAAATATTGTTATGACTAACATCAACTTTCATTAAAAAGAGAAGTTAGCTTTGACCCCTCATAGTCACATAAAAAGGTGAACTTGTGAGCTGTGAGCAAAAAGCTACAAGGCACATTCTTTTTTTAAAAAAACCAAAATGAAACAAAGCCCACTAATACCCAAAAAAACGCCCGAAATGCCAAAGTGCAAAACATATTTTTCTCTAACTTTTCTCCTTTTAAACTCGTGTCATGATTTTGAGACACATGACTCCCAGTAGCTGAAATCATTCGATTAGAAATACCGTGTATGTCAGCAGGCAAAGAGATATCACTTCTAACAGGCAGGTCCGTTCTGCAGCGGTGTTGTCATACTATTGATTTCTTTTGAAGTCTGCATCTTTACTATTGACTTTCCCAGCACTGGAGATATTTTCTGTATTTTTTTGTATCAGTCCTGCTGGGATCTGGAGCTGAAGCTGAAGTCCTTGCCCTTTTTGTTTGTATTTCAAGTGCTCTGTAGCACCCATATAGCTGATCAAACGATTCCTGTGAAAACTGAAGAGAAAGGTCATTTTAAACTAAATCCTTAGTTTTCAGTTAAATTCCACATTTGTGTCAGAAAATTTGTCTGTAAAGTTGAGAAAATAAATTTTTTCTTCAAAACATTTGAAGTTCAAAATCTTACCTAGTTAAACCAGGAAACCTTTGCCTTGAGTGAAGACTTTCCAGCTTTTTTCCTCTGGGATATATCTCCAACACTAACTGCATCTCCAGGAATTGTTTCTACTCTCATAAGCCCCAAATATATAATTTCCTTTTCCCAGAGGCACTGGAAGTGCACCCTATAATGTGTTATTCTCAAGATGCTGCTTTTACAAAGGGATTTGAGGCATTTCAGCTGCAGGTCCCATGAGGTACAGTGAAAGAGCTCAATATCCTCCCCAGTACTTTCTGCTATGGTTCCACTGTGTACACTAATCCTTCCAAGTAGGTGACTTCAGTCCTGGGATTTTCTTTCTCATTCTATTGATCTGACAAAGTTATTTTTTAAGCTCCTTGACATATTGTAAACCTTATCTACTCATTCAGGCTTTTGCTGAAGGCCAGGAGTTGGAGAGGGTTGAATTTGATTTTGCAGGTGTGAGGGAATTCATTCGAGTTGGTTCTTAGTCAATTTTGTGTCTTTTTAATTGGTGATTTATCAGTCTTGTACATGCATCCAGAAGGGATCTGCACTGGGTCACTTTCTTATAGTATGAAAAATAAATAAAATTACATAGTATCCTTTCATCCCATTCATACCTTTCACCTGTGGAGCCTCATATAAAAAATAGTGTGGATTCTTCTGGGGTCACTAGTTGTCCCAGAGGTCTGGTGGGACCCCAGAAAGAGTTGACCTCTTTGGCTACATCATGTGTTAGTCTGCCCCTGGGCATATACCCTTTGTATAGGGATCATCTTGCCATATTTGACATTTCCTGGTGCCATCTTTGGTGTGCAGAAGCAGAATTGTGAGGGAGAGTCCAAGAACATTTTCCTTGAAAATGGAACGATGTCATTTCACAGCTTCTCATGATGGATTCTGTGGGACTTCTTTAGAGATGTTTGTTGTTTTCCTTTAAAAAGAAAAAAAAGTGAAAGAGAGCTTAAAGTTGGTTAAAGAGCACGTGATTTGCCATATTTGAAATTTCTTTCCATGAATGGTGGCAGTAGTGCTGTAAAGCTATAGGTTTGCTATAGCCAGATAGTTTAATTTTTTAATTAAATAACAGGATTTTATTATGAGCTGAATCTAGCAATCATACAAGAGACAGGGTTCCATATAGATGCTTTAAAAAACTAACCAACTTCCTGATAGAAACAAGTATCTGCCAGACACAATCTCCATTCTCCATTCAGCTCATATCATGTATGTAACTGTTAAGACACCTCTTGAGGATTTTAAGGGCAAAGAGATCATTAAAATCAATGATTTATTGTGTCAGCAAGCATATGTATTTCAGTAGGCTCACCACATCCTTTCAGAACATTTTAGATAATTGCTCCTTATTATGGGTTATTTTTGCTGTTTCTGAACAATTTATAATGTGGGGGTGAGTAGGAACTTTGTACAGACCTTTACCTTGAAAGCTTTTCTTAAGGCATCATTTACAGTGTGTGCACACAAAGTCATTTGGTAAAGGATCGGTTTAAGATGATAAATTCCAGGACTTTTTTTAACTAGCTGGCTGAGAAAGGAGTTTTATGTGAATTTTGCAGGTGTCTTGGGGTTTTATTTCTTTTAGAATGTTTTCTCCATTTTCAACTTTTTTTCTGCTTTATTTCCCAAAATATATTGTTCTCGACAAATCCTAGACTGGGTATGGGAGACTCTTGCTGAATTTCTAAAGAGCTGATTGGTGTGAAGATGATGTTGTTTGAATAAGCACTATATGTAAAATAAAAACTTTTGTTCCTTATTTTTCCTTTGTGATTCCAGTTCATATGACCAGTGCAGAATTATATTGTGCACATTGTAACTATTTTTGAGAATTTTTACAAAAATACCCTTCATTTGAATATATCCAGGACTCTTCATTTTTTGATCTATTTCTCATTTTCTTCTAACTTATTTCTGTCTTCTTATTTCACTCCTCAAGTTCTGTGCTTTCTCTCCCATGTTGATAAAGGCTCTTTATAAATTTCTATTTCTTTTACATTCCTTCCTTTCCCCCTGAGTTCCTTTTTTCCTCTTTAGTTCTTCGATTTCTGCTGGGGGCTAAGGTTATAATTTAGTCAGCCTGTTCTGCTCTGTTTCATAAAAAAATCCTCTCTTTTTCTGGACAGTAAACAATCCTTGAGCCTGCCTGCCGTTCTTTTAGCTTACTCTTTTTAAAAATTATTATTATTCTTGTTCTGCTGCCACAGTGTCCTCTCATCATTCAGTGGAAATGCCTTCCTTGCTCTGACCTCCCTGCCTTCCTTGCTTCATGCCTTACACTGGTGGGCTGCATGTGACACAATAGAGTGGAAAGTCTGTTGTTAGGGATTGTGAAGAGGTGATCAGTCTTGGGGCCATCTCTTCAACAGCCATACAGGCAGGGATACCTTCTCCTCTTTCCCTGTGCCTCTAGCTGTAATTTGAAAGTCCAAATTCTCATTTGAAAACTCAAGTCCTTGCAGAAGGAAAGCTGCAGCAGAGTGGATGTTGATTTGTTTTAGTGAAATGTGAATGAGAGCCAGCAAACAACACAGGAGATAGAATGAATATCAGCAGTGAAGGACCATCTGAGCCACCTAAACCACTTCTGCAGTTACAGACTGATTAAGCCTTCAGTCTCGTGAATGAACAATTTTATGTTCACCACTCAATACATTTTTTCCAGGATGGCCATCAAAGAGTCTTTTTTGCACTTTTGAAACTAGTGGTAACAGATCAGTGATCGGATCCTGACATGGATGATTTGTTGATGCTCAGCAACTAATTTAAAATCTTTAGAACCTTAATTCTCTAGAGTGGCAATGGCAATAACCTTTTAGTTGACCTTGCTCATTTAAGATTATGAAGTTCAGGAGCTGTCTGACTGAACTGCACCTAGGCAGACACTAGACCTCATGATGCAGAAACTACACAAAAACTTGAACCCACAGTCCAGTGACTCTCTAGGTTTGTGACTTCATAGTGTGATGTATCAAAGCCTCTAGTTCTACACTAGAGGTCTTCAAACTGTAGTTCAGCAGGAACTCAGATTAGGATTTTAATCTTGCAAATGAAACTCATCTGAAGTCCTCATGGCACAAGTAACTTTCCTGAAATGCACAAGAAAAAAGTTGTGGTACAAGTACTTTAGAGCAAATGTGAAAAATCAGTCCAGGATATGAAAACCAGGAAGCAATTTTGTACACTTAGAATTCAAAGACACACCTTCTATCCCCATTTTTCATACAGAAACAATCCATATGTGCCTCTATACCTCTGCTTACTGCCCTAAGCAGAGATGCTGCTCCTACATTAATAAAAGTACCTTAGCCTGGAAGAAATAAGGAAACTAAAATAGAAAGAAGAGATCATTGCACATCACAGAGATCATATTAAGATCTCATCATATGAGATCATTGATTCAGCAAATCACAGAAGTTACACAATTTTCAGAAAGAGCAGATATGAACTAGGAGGGATCAGTGTTTCCCTCTCAAAAACAAGTTTGGGGGTCTCAGGAGCACTTTTAATATCAAGAGACTCATGTTTGCAGAATGGTGCCTGGCACTAGATGGCTGGCTGGTTGCCACAACTGTAAGAGCAAACTCCAAAAGTGTGAAGCACAAATACAGGCATAGCCTGGGGAAACAGATTGACTTGAACAATGTAGACAGTCTGGTCTTCTCTCACATTTTACTTTATCTGACCTAATTGCAGCCACATTTCATTCAACAATGTGCAACAGAAGTGCAAAGGATATTTTTTTCAACCAAGCTCACAGCAAAAAAAATCTGTATCCCCTCCAACTTCAGAGAATAAAACACATTGTATAATTCCCAGTTTTTAGTGAGGGTAAGTACTATCTCTAGCCATCACTCCTCATTCTTTATGCAGCTAAAACTATTAATTCACTGTAGTCATCCCAACCTTAATAGGACATCAGACTGACTCCTTGTTTACTGTTATTTAGAAAAAACAGTCTTATTCCTGCAAATCTCTAGGACAAAATTCTAGTATTTCCTAACTAATCTTCAAGCCTTTGTATCAGGAAATCTGAACTCAAATAGCAATAAAATACCATTCACACATTTATGTAACCCACTGACAATGGGTATGAGATTTATTCTGGTATTACCTGTTCTTATAATACTGAGTTCAGTGTCTGGCTTTTGCTATTGAGTACTGTGCTTCTAGATCTTGAGGGTGTTAATTTGATTTCTCTTTTTCATCTGCATCAGATGATGCCATCACAAATTTGTGTACACACATTTCTGTTTGCATGAATGTACGTAACTTTCTCTTGTGTAAGGTACACCAGTGAATAAAGAATATAATACATTGAGTTGTATGCCCTCCTTTTGCATACATCCTTCATCAGCCTCACCTGTGTACATTCTCCTATTGTTGATGTGTGTAAGAGAGAAACTTTCCATTCATTATTATTTACTATCTCTTGATAGTTTTTAGTCTTTAGAAAAATCTCAGATCCTCAAATACAAAAAAGGTCTCACATGAAAAAGTGTCGAGGTAAAGTTTTTCTTTTGAGATGATAATAAAAAGTGGAAGGGACTGGAACAATATACCATTAGTATTTCTTATTTCTTTCTCTCTCATTTTATTTGCAAGATTCATTCAAAGCTGAACAGTTGATGGGTAAGTTAACATGGGTAGAAATGGATTTTAAAATTGATTAAATAGCAATTTGAAGTTAACAACCTAAGAATATGCCAAATCCACAGAGAATACTGAAACAAACATCAAAAGACACATTTCAGGGCAGATAGTGCTAGGAATTAAAAAGGAAATTTGCTATTGATTCTGGGCTGCCTTCTGTGGCAGTCCCATTATTGCTTAAGTCTGAGCAACTTGAAATTTTCCTCACAACACTTTTCTTGTGTATTGTATCTTCATGGTCCCCTTACTGCTCCTGCATACCTTTTATAAAATAAAACTATTGCTGTTTTCCAGTGGGTAGACTTGAGTGGAGAATTGCTATGAACCCTTCAGAGAAGGCCTAATCAACATAAACAGCCTAAGCTTACTGGCAAAAAATATGAATCCAAGTCGATAGTGTTTAGGAATTTTCACTAGATGGGATAGAAAAGACTTCCACTTGATAGAGTATGGAAACCAAGGTGGGCATGATCTTGTCTTCAATGCAAACAGAATAAATTCAAATAATATGTATTTATACCTCATGCTTTAAAAAAGGTCAGATTCTCAGAGGCAGAAAAAAGTATGAGCTAAATTTGCAAAAGACAAAACATTATAAATGGGAAAATGTAAAAAATAATTGGGACTTGTTTAGCAACATTTCACTAATTGTGCCAAAATGTCCCAATCACATCCTTTGAGGAAAACACTACCTTGCTTATAAACCCCCCCAACTCTACTCTGAATGAAAAAGAAAGTAACCAAATTTGAGTTTATATGCATACATATGCATATGCAAGTTAAATGGAAAAAAAAGACACATGTAGAAATTTGTAGCTGAAAAATGTGACGTTAATACCAAAATTATTTCTTTTAAATTATGTCAAAACCATGAGGAACATAATATCATATTAAATTGCTGGGAATTCCTCAAAATGACTGAAATAAAGTTTTCTCCATATTACTAAAGCAAAGTTTTCTGTCCCAGATTTAAGAATCAATGAATATTAATATCAGATGTGTGCTGGTTTTGGTCAAGGTTGAATTAATTTTGTTCACAGCGGCTGGTATGGGGTTGTGTTTTGCCTGGGGTTAAACCATGACAGATGATGATCATGATGAAGAAATCATTGCAACTGCAATCTGTAGTTATAGTGTCAAAGAGAACCTTTAAAATCAGCAGATACAGAGAGCTTACAGGTAAGAAAAAGAAAAATAGCCATCAACGACAATCAATACTGATTGATTCTAGGAAGGCAGAGAATATCCCAGAGAACTTGAATAAAATCACATCAGAACCAATACTTTAAAAAAGACAACAGTCTGATTTAGGTAATTACAAGTTTGTCAGCCCACCATCCGTTTTTGGCAAAGTAACAGCATGTCTGACATATAACTATAGTAATAAGAGTTAATGAGGGGGGAATAACAAATGACAATCAACACGTTTTTATGAAAAGGGTATTGTTTAACTGAATTTATACTATTATTTAAAATGTTTTATCAGTGTAATATTGTTGCTATAATAGACTTTCAGACATTTGGAATGATACATGGCGTATTTGTAAGTTAGAGTGATATAAAATCAATGGGGCACACATTGAATGCATTGCGACCTAATTCTCAAAATCTAATTACAAAAAGGGAATTATTTTCAATGTCTGTGTTTCCCACAAGAACCTGCTCAGAGAAACACTATTCAACAAATATATCCACAACTTGGAAATAAAACCCAGAATGTAATTATGGATTAAGTCTATAAATAACATGAGCTTGGGAGAGCATGGAAGGGAACAGATTGCTGAGTGATCTGGCTGTTTGAAGATATCAAGCAAATAACGTGTGCTTCTGCTGAGCCAAATCGAAGTTTATATGTCTGAAAAATAAAAATATAGGCTATGCAAATAGCATGAATGACTTTTGAAGGCAATGTCAGAAAAGAAGCCATGGGGACCATAGTCTTCATGCTTACTGAACATGGTTCAAAAAGCTAGTACAACCTTTGAGCATTTAAATATGAGAGAACTCAGCAGGGGGAGTGAGGTCAAATTAACTCTACATTTGGCATGGGTGAGATTGCTACTGGAATACTATTTGGTTCTGGTGTCTACACTTCAGATGGATATTGATGAATTGGACGGGATTCAGAAAGGAAGCACATGAATGCTTACAGGCTTGGGAAACGTGCCTTGTTGTGATATACTCAAGCAACTCTATTTAGTTATCAAAAAGGCTTAGAGAATGACCTGATTGCAGTCTAAATATATCCATAGGGGGAAAGGAGGGGACGGAAGGAATAAATTTGATAAGGCTCTGCAGTGTAACAAACTAAGGTGAAACAATGACTGGTAGTTCAAAAAAAAATAAATTCCAACTAAAAATGAAGTGTAAATTTGAATAGTCAGAAAACTAACCTCTGGAACAACTTGCTAAAGGCCGCAGTGGATTTCCCATCATTGGAAGTTTTAAATTCAACACTGAAACTCTTCTGAAAATAAAAATAAAAATAAAAAAAGAAAAAGAAAAAGAAAAAGAAAAAACCATTATGGTGCTTGGCTGTGGAATCAAAATGAGTAGTGTGAATACCTATGCCTTGTGTTAGACATGTCATGCTGGACAATCACTGGGGTCCTTCCTTCCCTTAAAAAAATCCATGAATCTTTTTCTCCACACAGACTTCAGGGGATGAAATTGAGCCAAGAGAAATAGAACCAGAATATAAAGTAAAACCCTCTAGCAGTGACTTCCATTTATTTCTGCAATGATGTCCCAAGATGAGAAGGGGGGGAGGCCTTGCTAGCTTATTTAAAAGAAAGGCAGTAAATATAAAGGGAGAAATATCTCAACACTGAGACAGAAATCAAGAAAAACATCTCGGACACCTTTTCTTATCCTGTTTTTTCATACTGAGCATTTAATGGAGCCACAGCTGGAAATAAAACAGCACATCTTCAAAATCTGGTTTATTCCCCAAAGCTTTCAGTCCCAGATATTTACCTCCCAGGAAAAAGGTAATCCACCTTGCCAGTGGTGACCACTGTTCCCATCACTACTTTATAGATTAAACTGAGAACTGAAAGTTGGCCAAATACCTCCCCACCAGATACATAGAAGAGACACGAAGGCACTGAGAGTGTTTCTCTGCCCTGTGTTGATAGGAGGTTTGTTTGAAACCTGTCCCTCTCATTATCCTCACGGTAATTATTCATCCACACCCTGTCCCAACCTGTTTCTTTTAGTATCCTTTTTCCATAAGCTGACATCTGCTTTCTGAGGGCAGTCTGTCTTTTAGTGGGACATGAAAGCAATGTATCAAAAATCAAGGCTTACCCTTGATGAATGCCTGGCGTGCATTGCTGTCAGTTTACATCTCAGTGGGTAAACATGGAGGAAGACAGGCTATTTCAGTTAAAAGTAAATATTCCCACAAAAAGAAATGGATATAACTTTCTACAGCCAGCTTTCTGCAGTGTTCTAGGGAAAAGCTTAAATAGCTTAAAGATAAATTCTGATATTCTTACTGTGATTACCTGCAGCCCCAAAAAACTGATGTGGATTGTGATGAGGTTGTTTCAGGTTGTGCTTCTGTGAGACAGACTTCCATTTCTAACTTTACATTACATATTTCTCTACTTTGGGAGGTCTCTGGTGGCTGTGTAGCTCTTATGCAGTATAAATCCATATGCCTAATGCAGTCTGTCGTATTTAGAAACTCACTGCTCTTGTATTCATGACATGCAAGCATCTGTCACTCAAACCTGCTCATAAATCTAAGTTCACTAATAGGACTTCTACATGTCCCTATTTATCAAGGAGTAGAGTGGTGACCCTGGAATAAATGGCAGCAATGATGTAGTTGCAGCTTATAAAGTGGCAAAAATTCTGTTGCACCAGAAAGCTGAAACTCCCCAAACCCTGCATGTTAGCAGTCATTTTCAGTGAGAGGAAAATTAAATGAAAATGGAAAAAAATTAGGCAAACATATAACTTTTTCCAAACCCAGATTATAACCACCAAGCCTGAAAACATGTTCAGTTTTTTGATTACCACAATATAAATTGCCAGACCTTTCCATTTCTGTCTGCTTGATTTTCTCCTGGAGGAGAAAGAAAATACAGAACAAAATTATGTGCTAGACTAAAATGTTATTTTTCTCTGGGAAAAAAAAAAAGTAAAAAATAATGTTGTTATAATCCATATTAAGGCTGTGACAGTTGTTGTCTGAATTTAAGGGATTCTGAGTGTTGATGGCTCCCTCCAAAAACAATGGGACACTGGTGAGAAGGGACTTGGGATTTTACCTGGAACTGACATTTCCTAAATGAAAGTCTATAAGGAAGTGCTGAGAATTATTCACAGATACTGGTATCCTTTAACTCTGCTCTCTTGAGCTTGCTGAGCTCTGCTGGCTTGTGCTGCAGGCAAAGTTACAGTGGTTTTAGATGTGCAGCTAATTGACTGAGGCTACAGCATTAACTTTTTGATGAGGTTTAATTGCAAGTGCCGAGTTTACTGCATTAACATCATTTTCTAAGCATAAGCTGAGTACATGTCACAGCTGACTGCATCGTGCCAGCTCTTCTTCTATCCCAAGTTAAAATAACATGAAACTGCAAGAAAACCCTTTTTGTTATTGTGTGTGTGAATAATTTTTGTTCTCCCTTTCAGAGAATGTTGAAGACACTTCAGTGTGGCAGTTTGGCAGGTCACCTTGTTCAGTAGATCCCAGCCTTAGGACTGGATTTGACTCCAGCTGAGAATCAGTGGAACTCAATACCCATACTTGTGACACTTAGGTGTGGCCTTGAATATTTTCTCATACCCTTTCTTTCTCATACCTTTTTTTCTTCTGGAGAAGAGTGGGGATTTAGATACCAACAAGTCGGTAACCACCAGCTCAGGTAGATGGCAGGTGTCAGGCTCCCTGTCCAGGAGTTCTGTGGGCATGGCCTGGTTTTGCTGCATGGTAGCTCAGGAGCTTTTCCCCATGCACTTAAAATGTATGTGGTTTACATCATCTCACCATGGTTTGAGACTCCTTAGGGAGTAGGATGTAGCAATGTGAAGTGTAGCAATGCCAAAATATTTTTAAAAATTTGAGCTTTAGCCAATTATTTTTCAAGGACAGGGTATTCTCAACTTGATCCCAGTGTCTCTGCAGCAAGCACATCTCTGACTCATCAAAATCTTCCCAAAGCCTAATTGATTTCTTTTTTCTTGCTTTTTTTCCTTTCACTTTGGTCACCAAAGTCAACAGAACAACCATGATTTCCCCTCTCAGCAGGGAGCTTATGATGGCTCTGTAGCAGCATTATTGTTTGGGAGGGGAACTTTCCTGTAAGGTGGATTTCTCCAAATGCTAGGGAACTGCTTTGCAGAGCTTCCCCAGGGCTCCAGGACAGCTAGAGCAGAACCAGGAAGGATTCCCTTTAAACACTCACCTCAGGTGTCTTGTAACTAAATGTTTTGTGCAATGCATAATCCTTCTGAGCCTTGCCCCTTGTGTCCTGGTATCACTGGAGATGTTTTGGGTGTAGATCTAAATGTAGCCCTCTCAGCCTTAATCATCATGTTTTCTGGAGTGATACAGTGAAAAACTGACAGCTGCTGGTAAGCTGGACTGCATTTTTCCACCCTTCTTTACTGCAAAGAACAGGAAATTAAGGAGTTGTCACATCAGAATTCCCCAAAGCTGTGTACCCTTCTCTTGGTCCTTTTTTTTTTCATAGGGTATCCCACCAATTTCCTCAGAAGTGGAAAGCCATCCCTGAAGATAAGTGGTGCTTGCAAAAATTATAGAAAACTGTGTCTTTTTGGTATCAGAATTGACTTTTTGGAAGTTATTCTATGGTTCTGACTGAACATTGAGCATGATTAGAGCAGGATCATATCCCAAAACCTAGAAGCAAAGTTGGAGTCTAGAGCTTGTACATAAGAAATGTGTCTCTGTATGAGCCCAGTTCCAAGGATGCAGGATATTTTCAAAGCCCACATTACACTTTGATTCATATTTAAAATACCCCAAAATGTAAGTTTACTAAATATTTTCTTTACACTTAGTCTCTATGCACTATAAATAGCAAAAAGACTGATTAATATTTTACAATTCTATTTTTAGCTCAGGAAGTCTTATGCTTCTATTTTCCTGATTATGCCAGCAGTGATCACAAATATGCTTAAAATGATACTGTGCTCCAGTTTCTGGACAGTAAGAAAATGCTTACAACTTTAATGCCTCAGAGAGCAAAATACAGGAAGGATCATGGAGGCAAAGATGAGAAAATAAGGAAAAGGATAGGTAGAGCATAAAGCAAAACACTTTTCTGGACCTAAAGAACAGGTCCTTCCAAACAAGAGGGAATGTACTGGTAAACCTATTCTCCATTTTTCCATCTGTTTCCCAAACAGAGGATTGATAGAGGTTTGCATTCTCCAGATCCAAATCTGGAGTCATGTCCTAATGCACACTCAGACAAAAATCACTTAAAAAGAAAATAATAATCCTATTTGCTGGATGATTAACAGTGAGCAATATCAGTCTGTGCTTTATATTTTCATTGAAATTCTTTATCTCATAGACTATGGACAAAATATATTTCAATTATACAGCTATGCATGCCTTTATATTAGGTGGAAATGTTTTAATAGATGTTTCAGTTATCCATTTATTGATCTTAATGTATTTTTAATATGCAGACACTGATCTCTGCTAACTGAGCTATATCTGCTTCTCCCTAGTTGAGTTCCACAAATTAAAAATAATTCTTTCTGTCTTTCAATAAATAGTATATGGTGGGCTTCTATCTTGTGGGCAATATGTGCTGTGAGCTGCCTTTCAATTTATTGAAAGAGATTAATCTCTGCTCACAAAAGGAGATCTGAATGTGAGCAGCAAAAGTTGGCTGTAGACTGCAGGAGAAACAAGATCAGAGTGCTGTGTTGACCTAGGGTGTTTTTTCTCTTTCACATATTATTCGAGCCCTTCTTTTGGCAGAAAGAATTCCAAAGCAGAAAACCATCTGTTTAAATAACTGTTTAAATAACAGTGCTGTTCCTTACTTCTGCCCCAAAAAAAGAGATTTCCCAGAAATTTTTAAAAAAGAAAAAAAAAAATATTTAATTCAGCTTTTAGGATCTGGGCTGGACCTCTTCTCTTGTGACCTCTATAGGAGGTCACAGTTTTCTATAGGATCTCTAAGGCTCTGCCTCAAGATCATCACTTGGGAATTGTGACATCCTATGTTTGGGCTACTGTGAATAAGAGGACATTTTTCAGTGTTTGCAATTACGCATACTTAGTTTAGACAGATGAATGTGGAATTTTTTTCATCTGTTCCAGCTGTGTTTTTGCCAGTCACGGACTCACTGCTTCCTGATTACAAGTGTTTTGCCTCCCAGTAATTCCACAGGGGTGACCCCATACCAAATTACACCTCCCATGAAGCAGTGCATGCTACAAGCATTTCTTGTTCCTTGTTTGATACAAAAGTTGAGTGAATTTCTAGTCACTTTCTCTTGGCCTTTTGGTGTGGATGAAGGGTGATAAACACTACATTCTGAGCTATTTTTCAATGCAGGCATTTTGGTCACTTGAGCACTGGCATGACTGTGAACCTTTATCCTGTGATGATCTGGCTTACTCCAGCAGTTACCTTTGCACTTTGTGTCTTGCTCTTTGTTGGTCAAAGCGAACAATAATTCCTATTTTGTAGAAAGGGCTATGGATTGATTGTGGTTATTTCCAATGCAGGGTTCTCAAAGGAAATATCCCTTATCCTGGGGAAGCTGGGATCTGATTGTGTTGAAATATCTTTAAAAATGTAATCTTTTATAGTAAGGGTAAGGACATTGCCAAGAGTCCCAACACAGGACATTAACAATGAAAACAAAAATGTTATGAGATTTGATGTACAAAGGCAAAACACAATATGAAAACCATCAAGGAAAGGTATTAACTTACTGACACATGGGGCAGGAATCCAAGGAAAAGTAGCAGTAGAGAAAAGTGAAAGGAAGATGGCTGTGTCTTCCACTTCCAACGTGGCAGACAGTGAGCAACGAGGAGAACACAGGAAAAAATCAGTGCAAATGACTAACTCAGTATCAGAAAAAATATTGGATATGTTAGAATTGCTGAGCTTGAAGCTGGGGGATGATAAAACCTGACCCTGAGATTAGCTCAGCTGGCTAAAGCATGGTGCTAATAACACCAGTACTGTGGGTTCAATCCCTGGATGGGCCATTTACTTAAGAATTGGACTCAATGATCCTTGTGGGACTCTTCCAACTCAGAATGATCTGTGACTCTGTGAAAAGACATGAAAAGTCCTCTGAATTGCCCAGCAGCCAACTCAATAGTAAATGTGACAGATTTTTTAGTGTAGTGAATTTGATTAGGTAGATGAAGATACCATTTCTTATTATTACTTTTTGACCCCTTCTCTTCACTTTCCAGAACAATGAGGAGAAAAAAATTGGGAAGAAAAAAACTTTTTGTCATAGAGATAAGAATGTCCCTTGTGCAACATCTTTTACCTGCTCAGCTGTAGCCTGGAGGTTATGTCAAGTATTTTTGGTCTCTAGTCATGCATCTTTAACCAGGTGATTCATCAGGGAAGCAGGATGGCTGTACAGCCTCTATCAGTCCAGTGGATAGCCACCATGCCCCTGGGACCTGTGAGTCCATCATTAGGGGCAGCTGCATCCCCAGAAGGGGCTCCAAGGAAGTAAGAGACATCTTCCACTTGCAACCCAAAGCAGAACTGCATGTTCTTCACTCCCTCCAACTCAGTTCTGTTGAGTTGATACACCTGTCATCTATCCTAGCAGGAATATGCTGCAGCCAGCTTTTTTCCTAAGCCTGTCCTGGTTTGCATCAGTTGCAGTTGTATGCTGAGTATTATTGTAGGGCAGTGTTTATTCTTGCCCCTGCTGAGGTAGCTCACAGAGCATGTTGCCCACAAGGCAGAAGCCCACCCTCTACTATTTATTGTAAAGAGAGTATTTTATCATATATTAGGGAGCATTGACATGCCTTGCCACCACAGTTCACTGAGTGACTCAGTGACTGGCTCATGAGGTTTCATTCATATTTGCATGAAGCTGGGGATACATTCCTCCTCACAGAAATATGCCAGCAGGGTGTCAAAAGGGCAGCTTTCCTACACAATATAAAAATTATCTTTCATTGTTCTGTGAACTTGGGGTTTTCTGTGAAGAATGCATGATTGTGTTCCTGAAAATTGAAAAAAAACCACCCATCCCAAACTAGGGAGAATTAAGAGCCTGTGCCCCTTGTATAATTAGTTGATCCAAGCATGGAAGACAAAAGGTGGGAGTCTCTATAAAATAGACTGTTTTATCAGTGAACTTTCATAGGAGTGGTCATAAAGATGCATAAAGAGGGGAAACAAGATGTTGCACTTGGTAATACACTAAATGAAAAACTGAGAAACATAAAATCCATTCCCAGTTTTTCAATTTGTGTGTCTTTGGCAAATTTGCTTCTCTTTTTTTTAACCCATGTCCTTCTGCCTCAGCAAGTTCCTTTGTAATCTCCAGGTTCACTAAACACATCACAAAAAATATGCAATTCCATGGATGATCTCTACTTTATGCTATACTATATGTAAAAATGCAATTGAAAAGATAATTGTGCCTTTGTGTTAATCCGCTTGTAAGAAAAACCTGCAATCTGCCAGAACACAATGTATAGGCTATTAACTTGTTTCTACACCAGTCTTTTGACAGCAGGCCATGAAGCATTAATAAATATATTTCTCATGGGTTTGTGATTCATTTTTCCAAACTTTAAAAAAGTGTATCTGCAGGAGCAGAGGTGAAAGTTTGAAAACGATAAAACTTTCAGATCTATAAAAATGACATACTTCTAATTGAATATTTCTAGGGCACTTCTTTATTAAGTAGGTATTATAAAATCACATGACATAATGTCTGTAGATTGGGGGAAGCATTTGTGTATGTGTCTGTGTGAGGGTGGCAACACTGTGCCATTAGCTCTCCAGCAATCAGCAAGAGAAGGAGCCCCTAGATTATGGCAGTGATTCACACTGAGAAACAAAATCAGGAGAATTTAGCATTTTTGTCATCTTTTATGAGCTCTCCAGGGGAAAAAGAAATAAATACAAGTGAGAATCCTTTACCTTCTGCAAAGTTATGGACTTTGTATTTTGACAATGCTATTAATGACATTCTCTGTGTTTTGACTATCAGTCACTCACTGTGAGTTCATTTTAACATCAGTTCCACTTCTGCTAGCACTTCCTTACCACTGGGAAAGTTTTGGAAACCTAACTGCTGCTGCTAGCACTTCTTCCAGAAGACTAGATTCTTTCCCTTGAATAGGAAATTAGTGTCTGAATGTTCCTTTCCAAGACAAATGTATGTCACGCTGCAACCTAAGAAAGAAGTCCATCCGATTCTTTCTTAAACCCATGCCTTTGCAACTCATGTTTGGGGGAATGTCACCTTGCTAGAATTAGTGCTATGTTGACTTTTTCCTTTCTTTCGTTCTAATTTAACAATCTCTATAATTTCCCAAACTGTCTCCTCAAATGGTCTCTTTTAAATGCTACAATCAATGCAACCCTCCTATTTTCATTAAAGGACGTTCTGCACTCAGGTGTGCTGACTAGAATGGATGAGGAGAAAATCATAAAGCACTGAAAAAACCCCAAACAAGTACACAAAGCAAAAAGCAAAGGTAAAGCCCATGTCATTATACAGCAAGAGTAATCCATGGCATGTGTGGTCTCTTCTAATTACTAACTGAGAAGCTTGTTTATGGATGAACTGAAGACAGCAATTGCTTGCTGTCAATGCCTTAACAATTGTAAAACTAATTATACCCCGCCTTAAATGCAAATAATTAACAAGTGTCTTTTCAGCCTTTTATTCCTCTGTTTATCATTTTGGAAATGCTTTATCTGGGAATCGGCACATCTGAGCAGGAAAACCAGGCAATAATTACAGAAATCGCAGATGTTCCAAACAGTCTGCACCAGTAGAATTTCTCTCCAGAAGTCTGCAGAGGTTTTGCCCCTATTTTTCCCAGCATCTGTTAGAACAGTTGGATTAATGATGCCTATTTACAGGCATAATGCCCGCTGTAACATCTCTGAAAGTATTATGCTCCTGGAAAAGGATTCAGTTCCATGTTAAGAGAAATTAATTTAGTTGTTCGCATTCAGCGTTCACTGGGTGCCTCTGCAGCTGGGGAGATGTGGTGACAGCAGTGGGTGGAGTCGAGAGAGTCGTTCAGCTGACTGAATAGAGGGAGCTGAGCACCTTTTCATGCTCACAGGAATCCACAGCTGCATATTCGGAGGGCAGGGGGAGGTTTGGTGGTTGTAGATGAGCAGTTTGCCATAGTGGGCAAAGTCCTTCAGTGATCTTAGCAGTGTTTGAGCCACTAACCATTAACACCTCAGTCTCTCAGAGTACCAAATTCTAACACTAGTCTGGAACTCAACATCTCATCTAGTGTTTTACCATCCTGGCCTTGGTGATGATCCTTAGCTCAAAACACTTGAAATTGTCATCCTGAATATGCAGACTGTAGGTATATAGACAGCCTCCTAAAATGGATATCCTCTTGTCCCTCTGGAGTCCAGGGACACAAGGGGTATTTTGCAGACATGTTTTATACACCCTATGGTGAAGAAATATTTTAAAATTAAATAAATCATAATCTGTAAGCACCTGCTTCTCTCTAGGGTTTATCAACAGCATCAGTTTGAAACCCATGATGATTTTCATTTCACTAGCTTAATGAACCATTAATGACTGCACCCAGAGTCTAGGTTGCCATTAAATCAGAGTCACTCCTCTAAGTGCAGTCATTTATGTGTGATCCATCAATTCATCCACAAATTAAGAGAGGTATCCACTCAGGATGCAGTAAACAATTTCCCAAATTCCAGGGGTGATACTGAGTAGGTTTCATTGGTTACAAAAAGAGGAGAAAATTTCTCACTTTGTACAAATTGTGCTGAGTCTTATGAATTTTGTTATACAACATCCTCTTGAGCAATTAATTTAGTCTCATGTAATAGGAAGCTGTAATGCTCTGAAGCAGGTGTGTGGGGCCTAAAATACTCTGTACTGTGGAGAGCTGAAGGTTGTTTCTCCACTCTCTGTCCTTAATCAACAGAATGCTACAGCTTAGAGAATGAACCCCCTAACTTAAATGAGCACTGGGGCTTATATTCAGTATGAGGGAAATGTCCAGGTCCCTGTCTATCCAGTTATATATATCTATATATCTATATAGATATAAATAGATATATCTATATATATCTATATAGATATATAGATATAGATATATAGATAGATATAGATAGATATAGATATATATGTTTTCTTTTGTTTTTGCTTAGATTTTTTTGCTTTCAGGTTTTCTGTTTGTTTGTGGGTTTTTCTTGTTTGTTTTCTTTGTGGAATTTTTTGTGAGATTATTTGTTTGGTTTTTGAAGCAGTTTTGGATTTTTCAGATCAAATACTCTTTGGAATCACAGGCTTCAGACAGGCATCAAATTGAAAAACCACAGTTCTTTAACCTTCTACTCAAGTCACCTAGATTGCAAGAGATTTTCACTGTACATTTTCTTGTGAAGGAACAAACAAACATATATTTTTGGAAGCATTTTTTGCGCTTCGTCGGGCTGAGCTCTGTTAGTTGATTATGTTTGCATTTCAAGGAGTAATGCATGCCTGGGTGGGTCATTACAAGCAATTCATACAAGAACATAGGGAGGATTTTTTAAAGAGGGAGGGCTTTCTGTGATGCTTATGAAGAAAAAGGGAAGGGTTAGATGAGAAGGTACTGGAGGATCTCTCCTGTAGCTTTTGGATTGCATGGAGGATTTTCCAGTTTGTTGAGAGGCAGCCCACACCTGACTGGGATCACCAAGAACAGAATACTGCAGTGAGAAACTGAATAGGATGTCCCTGGAGTGGCTCTAGGTGCTTGCAGCTTCAGGAACTCTTGGAGAATCTTCTGAAGTCAGAGAGTTTCTGAAGCAGTGGTCTGTCCCCATGCTGCTTTTGCCTACTGGGAACAAACAAGCCCAGGTGTATGGGCCAGAGAGCAGCAGAAATGTCACCATCTGCCATGTAGAACCTCTGGGAAGGGAGCAAGAACGGCTTGGAAAGCTGTTCTAACAGGACACAGGGGACAGAGACAGCACATTAAAAACCACTGGGAGTTTTGGGAGGGGAATGGCAAAATAACTGCTTTTTTTTTCAAAAGCTGACTACTTGCCCCATGAAAAGATCTGATGCTTTCAGATGACATCCTCATCTTCTAAAAACATGTTCCAATTGATGATATGTACTTGGACAATTTGTTCTGAAAAGCAGGAAGTATCATGTGCAATAGTAAATTGCAATCATGATCCTTGCAAATTAACAGTGAGTCAGAATTCATTAGGTGGCCTTCAGTGATAGGTACCAATTCCACCCAGTCCTGGAGACAGTGTTGTGTCATTCTTTCCTTGTGCTGCTAATTTAGATTAATGGCTTTTATTGTTGGTTGTCAGCTTTGACTGATTGAACAGTAAAGTTACATTTCATTTCCCCTCTTTCATTATGACACTTGAAGAGGAAAAGTACAAATGAATTCATATTTAATTGTAGCAAAGAAATATTTTTTTCCTCTGGTTTCAAGAACAAGCACAAGGAGCTGTGTAAAAGCAATGTCTAGTTTGGTGATGGCAATAGTGTAAATGCTCTAAATGTTTGTTCTTTCTGTTTGTGGTGAGTAGTTGAGACAGAAGTTATTTTTCATTGCCAGTTAATCACTTTCTGCAATTCTGAAAATATCTACAGAAAGAACTGTCATATTCTTGCAGAGATTTTTTTTCACAGTTCAGTTCTTTCTCTGGATTAATTTCCCTCTTCTGTATAATCTTAATCTCACTTCCTCTGACCTACCCACTGAGAAGGGAAGAAAGCCTGGCAAAGAGGGCAGGTATTAGAAGTCAGTGCATGTGCAAATTTAATTGGATACACAGAAAAATGTCAGTCCTAGAAGCTGATCTATCAATCAGTGCCAGTAAATACCCTCATGGACTTTTACAAAAGATGAAAAATGGAAAGAACAGAAATGTCCTTACTGGGCTTTTTTCTGAGCAGCAAAATGGTTTTAGTCTTCTCTCCTGCATCTCAAAATATCATGTTGGCCAATGTTGTAGTGCTGGAGGACACCAGTGGTGTGACTTTGAGCTGGTCAGTCACAGGCTCCTGGATATTACAGTGAGCTGAGTACAGCGAAAAATCCAGTTAAACTGCTTGAAGTAGTGACGGAGCTTCAAACCCTGAAACCACCATCCATTGGGCTGTAGGTAAAGCAGAATAAATTTATTGAAGTGTATGTTCTGCAGAGAGAGTGAGGAAGATATTTCAGATCTGCAGGCTGTAGGGCTCGGGAAAACTGGAAAGCTAAGAAGAGGACTAGCAAGGGGATAGCAAGAAGAAACTTGTGGGGTGGAACAAAAACCATGAAGGGACAGAATTTCTGCTTTCTGTCAGTGACTTTTGACAGAGGACACTACTTATTTTGGTATATTGCTGTGCTGCCCAGGAAAAACAGGGCCTGGGTATGTGTGTTTTAAACATAGAAGATATACACTAAAGGGATTACCAGCCTCATATCACAGGTGATTTTATTTTTCTCACAGTGTAAATGAACTTCCAGGACACTAGATAATGGATCACAGTCTAAACCACAAGGAAAATACTTCTAAGTCGATTCTTTCAAAATAAAACTATTTTTTCAACATGTCAAATGCTTTCAAAAGGAGCCAGTTCCCCGACCTTCCTGCACTACTCATATGTCTGCTGAACTAACCCAAGTGATCCTAAATCACGTTTTTAAAAGTCTTTTGATTAAAGAATTTTGTTTACTTTATTTTGTTTAAATACACTGTATATATATAATTTTCAAAAAAACTCATTGGACATTGTGCCTGACAATAGTGCCTGACCAGATTTGGGGACACTGCTGATCACTGTGTAGTCTTTGAAAGCCCTCAAGTTATCAGATGCTACATCTACCTGAAATGCTAAGCGATCAGACTCCCTGATTTCATGGTAACCTACTTTCTCTTAAGTCTTTACATTTGTTTCATTTTTCTCTGATATAAATTCAGTCCTGGTAAACATCACCGTCACAGACCAAATGACAAAATGCAGATGTCTTGTTGTGCCTATGCACATGAGAGGTTCTGCTGTGCAGTGATTGTACAAACAGTTGTAAGGGAAGGCTTAAAGATTGTTAAGAAAACACCAAACAACCCAACAACCCAAAGCTGTTGGGTGTGGAAGAAAGAAGAGAAGTGATGAACCTCTGAGTGCTGTCCAACAGGACAGGTAACAGGACATCGTGGTGTGGGATATACTCCTTTCTCTTACAGGGTCTGAAGAGCTAAGGGTGATTTTAAAGAGTTGAAATTTCTTCTTTCCTTGCTCTAAAAATGTAAACAAATCTATGACAGCCCTTAAAGGAAAAGCAACATATTTTCATCTACTTCAACCAATGGATGAGGCGTGTGCAGGACAGAGAGGGATATGCCCAGGAGGCGTTAATAGTCTCAACTACTTTCTCCACTGCTTTTTTAAAATGTCTTCAGAAGAAAGTTTCTTAGTTGCTCTGGGATGTTTTTTCTGTGCAATCAGGCCATTTTTGTCCCTGGTAAATAAGTTTTGTTACTGGACTGTAAGCCATCAGGCCTGTCTGGTCTCTTTTTCTCCATAATAAGTGAGCCTGTGGTTTTCAGAGTGCAAACCATCAGCCTTAAATCAGTACTTTGCTAAAAAACTACTGGCAAGAGCATTCTGGAAAGTTTAAGGGTGAAAATGGCACTTACCTGTAAAGTTATTTCGTGAACTCAAGTTGATATAAGGCAAATAATTCAGGAAAGAATTAGGCACTTACATGAATATGAATAACATCAGCAGCAGCACAGGGAACAAGAAAATTTACAGGGGTTATCAATCCTTACACTTCAGAGCATGGGACCATTTCTGGGAAGAAATATTTTTCTGCCTATACAGCCCTTAATCCTCAGAGGCCTCAATGTTTGACACCAGCCTCTAAAGCATCTCTGAGTGCCTTGGAATGAGTCTCAACAAAACTCAGGGTAAGGTGTGTATGAGTTTCTGTAGGGGGTTAGAAAGGCAGAAGGGCTGGTAAATTCCGTGGATCCCCACTAGTCCTGAAGTAGGGGCTTAACAATTTGGATGTTTCTTCTAGGAAGCTCTGAAATGTGAATTTCTGTTTCCAAGTAGAGGGCAATAATTCAAGTGTGTTGAGGGTCACTGACAGGTTTCCCTCCGAGTTAAATAAAGTGAAACCTTTTCCACCTTTGGCTTGGTGAGAATTTTACTGAGTCACCACTAAATTATAAAGACCTCCCTTGATCCCACAGTACACACTGCCACCTGAATTGTGAGTTCTACATCCAGATGCGGAGAGCTCATGCTGTCCTCACTTTCCCCTCAGATTTACACTCTTTGTGGGGACACAAAGAGTCATTAACATTTTGTACAGCTGTGGTGTTAAATTGGTACAGCAAAATTTATGGAAAGACCAAGAGAAGCAAGTTTGTACTGTAATGACACTCTAAATAGTAATTTTCTGTTGCCTTTCTCAGAAGGTAGAGGAGAGAGATTTATCATGAGTGTAACCCTGCCAAACTATGTAGAACTGCACGGGGGTGGGGTGGGTTGTGTGTCCCTTGTGATGTCGTCTTGACTGAGGGGAGAGGGTCTTATCTTGCATTTTTGAAAGTGCTTGTTCCCCAGCCCAGATGATAAAATGGAGCTTAAAGCTCTGGATGTCCTCCAGGGTTTCCAGTAGGAGTATTTCATTGCCAAAAATACAACACGACCTCATGCTTGCCAGCCTTCATTTGACTTGATGTCTTGAATGCAATATCCTGGATTTCATCACGAGATACCAATATGATATAGGGAGACAGTGAAGCCAAGGGAATTATTTTGAATTCAAACCCTCTTAAGCACAGCATCATGTCATGGTGAAACCACCAGCTGAAATGAAGACTGACAGTTTAATTTCTTGAAGTACTGGAAAAGAAAAGACATCTGCCATGATGGCTACTGGTTTCCACAAGCTGATGGTAATAGACTGTGAGGTCCTTTACAGCTGAAGAAATTAATCCTTTTTTTCCCCCTAATATACCTGTCATTTTCTATATGAGTAAGTATGTTTTTTAGAATCTACAGCATGGCTATTTTGTCTTCCTATTCCTGCTCTATCTGCCTGTAACCTCTGCTCTGCATGCATTTTACAAATTTACCAGTGGACTAACTTGTGATGAGATGGGAGTGAGTCTGGCCAACAACGAAAACAAAGATTTGAAAATATTTGCTCAAAAACTGTGGGGTTTTTGTGTTTTTTTTTTTTTTTTTGTTTGTTTTGTTTTTGTTTCAAATAACCATGTCTTAGTTGAAAATGAGTTGGAGACTTCTAAATAATAAAATATTACTACTAATAATAATATTAGTAAAACCCAAACAGGAATATTCCTTCTCCACATGGCACAGCATTTAGTAGATTGCTGTGTTCTTGCTTGTCTCAAAAAAAAAAAAAAAAAGTAAGACATTTGGGATTACAAAAATCAGCTGTGAATTTCACAAGCAGCAGAGCCGGAGCAGGCAGGGTGTGTATGCACTTGGAGCTGTTGGCTCTCCCAGCAGAACAGCAGCAGCTCCCTTTACTCACCCCAGTCCTCTGTGTGCCTGTGGCTCCCTGGATCCCTGCCCGTGCTCAGCTCTCCTTCCCAGGCAGGGTGAGCAGCAGCTGAGGGCTCTGTGCCCCTCCCGGGATGGATCCAGTCCTTCATGGCTCACTCCTCTATCCTGGCAGTTCAGTGAAACTTGCAAGACGTCACCGTTCCTGGGACTTATCTCCCTTTCAAATGTGTTTGAAATTGGCAAGTGTGTTCAAAAGTAATTAAGGGAGGAATGACAGACGGCTTGACAAAGTATCCTATTTCCTTAGGAAATCAGGCTAAATAAAGGGGATTGTCATGTAAAAATCATAAATTTCCCCCAAACAAAAACTTCTTTTGTTCCCCTGGCATCAAAGATTAGTAAAACCTGGAGGAATTTTAAACTCCAATTTAAATTTCAGAGCTGCACTAGCAGTTTACTATTGAATTGCCAATTATCTTGGTCTTTTTAATTAACTCTGCTTTTAGACCCCAGTACGATGTTTATTTATTCTGTTTTTAAACCAAAAAAATGGAACATCAAACTTAATGGAAATAAAACTGGCTATCCATGGAGGGAAAAACCCCATAAACATAATTTCATCCGACATTTGAAGTTATTTTTTTTCAGGTTTTCCATTAGTGGTCTAGGAAATGGTAATAAAGTGATTATTTCCTAATATATACTTTAAGCTTGTTCCTTCCTGATCAATGCTTTATTTGTAGGCTTTTCCAATGAGCCCATTTATATGGTGTTTTTACTCTGGCTTGATGGAGAACTGAAGGTGCTGTGAGGCAGTCCATGATGTGTGTGTGTGTAATTCCTCAGAGAGATGTAGCATTTTAAAGTAAAGTCACAACTGACCTCAAACAAAGGAAAGAAAAAAAAAAAAGACTTTGCTGCCTAAAGTTGTGAGCACAAGACAGAAGATCTCAGGATCACAGCACATAAAGTGTAACAAACATAGATGAATTCCCACATACCCTGTCCAAGTAAATGCAGAAGTTGGAGGCTGCAATTTGGTGATGGAGATCAATTGAGAGCAGGAGAAATGGGATAAGGGAGTTCTCTCCTTTGGCTTGAGCCTCAGTTTTCAGGATCATCTTTCCCGCAGTAGCTTTGTAACTCAGTGTGTGTTGGCACTTGACTTCCACGCTGGGAATTGGCTGGAGAGCTACACATCCACAGGCTGAGCAGCTGTATATTGAGGCTATAACCTCTCGTGTTCTTTATGGTTTGAGAGATGAGAATTTTGCTGTTTACTGCAGAATGCTTAAGCAGAGGCAGAGTGAGACCAGTACTGCCTGGAATTTGCACAGATAAAATTGGACTTTATGTTGGAACCTATGTGCCTGAGATTTTCTTCCCCTATGCCACAACAGGCAAAGGTTTGCCTGGAGCACTGGAGAAACATGATCTCTCTCAGGAATTCCTCAGGATCTTTCTGACATACTAAGATGAAATTTCCTCTCTCTGTATGTATTTCAAAACTTTTGACCACTTCTTCATTTTATGCCTAATTTTTGAATATTATTCTTTTTCTAGGGATGAAAAAATAGCAAACAATAAGCTTGAACTATTTTAATAACGTCTGACTGATCACTCGACACATAGATCATTTTGTAGTGTTTTAATAGAATTTTTTTTTTTAATTAGAGCATGTCTTAGAACAAGATCCCAAATTACAGTTTTAATCTTTACCAAGAGACAATTTCCTCTCCTTGCACTGTGTTGGTGCCTTGCTGTTACTAGCAATAAAGAAATAAATAGCAGCAACCTGATTTTTTATTATGTTGCAGTGGTACTCTAAAATCAGAATATCTTAGAATCATGAAGATAACTGAGTTAATCAATGGATATTTGCAGAGGGCAGTCAGGTTCCAGCACTTTCTTCTGTGTTTCTTTCCTTCCATATGGAAATTTACTTGTAATCAAGCTGGCTCCAACACAGTTTTGTGAGGAAACAGGTAAGTCAAATCCATGCCTGCAGGATAGAAAATACAATGTGCCTTCTGGGACTCCTGTTACAAAGAAAGAGGAAGGAGAAAGTCTTATTTTTTTTTCTTTCATAATGAATCCTTATTGGATTGGAAGCAAAATTGAATTCAAGATCTTCAACTACAGAATTAGAGGAAGAATTATTAAAGTACAAACAACTGTACATTCACAGATAGCTCTTATTTAGAGTAATGTTTGGAAAGGTGAAATGCCATATATTCAAAAAAAACCCATTTTCACAGCTTCTGAGTGCTGTTATTAGAAAAAAAGAGAGATAACATTGAAAAATCACAGAAGCAGGGGAGCCAATATCATATACTTTATATATCAGTATGCACAGTGTACGTCTACTTCCATCTATACATATCATATGTGTGTGGGGTTTATATGTGTATATATATCCCTATATATATGCACACACAATGCTCAAAAAAGTAATGTAGATGTTCTGCTATGGAAATGTAGGATGCTGGGTGTGATTTATAACTTCACATGAACCAAAAGTATTTTCCTCTTCGTCTATGTCTGTAGAACTGGGCTCCTGCTGGATTGAGTCAAAGTGTGTGTTCTTATGGGCTGGTGAAAAAATTGTGACCTCTGGAAATTCTAACAGCACATATGTGATGTACAGCACTGGAAATAAAACCAGGGCACAGAGAACACCTTAAAAGCCAGGGTGGAATAGGGTGAGGACGAAGAAATACAATAGATTTCAGAGTTGAAATATATTTGAAAGGTGAAACGGAGAGAGAACAGGTTCACCAAATTGAATCATGAAAGGATCTGTGCTTTTCATTGCATCCATGAATGCTCTTTCAGTTTATATCTGAAATCTTTACCCACTCTGAACTTAGTGGTAAAACAAAACTAATTGCTCAAGCCTTCTTGTAGAGCAGTAAAAAGGTTGAGAGTGCTTCTGTCCTCAGGAAGTGAAGAGTAGAAATATCTTAAAGTAAGAATTGCTTGCAGTCAGTAGAGTTTGATGTTGAGCTGCAATAATTGCAAAAGCTTTCATGGAAACAGCTGGGTGTTAAGCATTTGTCTGTGCTGCTTTACAGACTCTTTTCACCATCTTTGGAGCTAAATGCCTACATATTATGTTCAAGTGCTTTGGTAGCTGTTTGGGACTGGATCCAGCCACCCTGCTTCAGGATGACCAAACTCATCTTTTAGATAGAAAGGACATCTATTACATTAGTGAATCTCAACATTTTCCTTGAGAAAACTATTTTCTTGTGCATACTCAGAACTGCTGAACTTCCAAGTCTCCCCATGTTCTTCCCATCAAGCTGGGAGCAATGAGATTGATGCAGCTGTTTCGGGCCACTGTCAATGAACCAAAGACCAAGCAAACTTCATCTTCCTTACAGCTGCTTTTACTGTCTCCATTTTCAGATAAATAGCAGTGATGGAAGGGACTGCAGTGGCAGGAGAAGGATGGTTTTGAGAAGCAGTTGGCTAAGGGTTTAAATATTTGCCTGCTCCATGTCCCAGGATATGATCTGTACACTTTCTCCCTGCCCTTACTCAGATTTGCAATGTTCTTGCAGCAGGTGAAGTGCTGCTTTGTGGGCTGCCAGTCCCTGAAACGGCTAAATCAAAGTGCTCTGGTGCATTGAATTCTGGCATTATTATTCAGTAAATTGTGGCTCTTCCCCTCATCTGCTCTCTCTTGATACTTCTTGTTATTTCCCATCTGTTGCCTCTGACTCCAGACGAATGCAGCCCCGATATCCAAGTGGAGAGAAGCACGCTGAGGGACAGAGGTGACTCCTGAGGCATCCCTCACCCAGCACGTCTCCAAACACATTAACAGTGCTGCATCCAGAGCTGTTTATCAAGTGCCACAAGCAGCTCCTCAAGTGCTGTTGGATGTACTTCTAACTCTGTTAGACTGTAAAGTAGAGAAGGAGCCAAATCCCAGCAGCTGTAGGAGGTGGGCTGGGAGAGCAGAAGCAGCACAGGCTAGAGATTAAATCCAGTAGCTATATACCCAGCCAAAATCCCCTTAGCTTTCCAGTGGATAATCCTCTGGTCTGAGATATTAATTCACCGGTTTGGAGATATTTCCCCAACCAACAAAGTTCATTCAATCTACTTAAGTGTTTCTCCAAAGCTTGGATCTGATTTGGGGTTGGGACATTGCTAGCTTCCTATAAAAAAATCCATGTAATTTATAGAATTTCAACTGGGTCAACCTGGGCTATGTCCTGAGAGGTCCTCTTACCTGGCAGAAGAAATACTTTATTCATATGCCCAAATATATTTTTTAGAAAGAAAAGCCTACTCTGAACCCAAAGACTGGTCAGTCAGTTTGGGCTGTTTTACTCAATTTCTTTTCATGGTTAACTCAACTCTGCAATGTCTTTTTGCTCTGCAACCCAAAGGATGATTAGCTCTTAAGTTGTGGCTGTATTACCCTTTCAGGGCAAGCTATGATCATTGTAAAAGCTTTTCAATCACGCTCCAAAGTCCTCTAGGACAGGTAACGTGTGTTTATTTAACACTTTTCTGAGAATTACTTGATTTTTATACATTTGTGACTAGTAACACATTTTGATGAGCCTAATATTGGAATTACTGGGGAAAGGCCTGTACTCAGTTACTGCATTCAGTGATTATCTGACAACACTGCTCTTTGAGATCTATTAATCCTCTGTCAATTTCTTTGACATTGCAACCTTCTGGCTGCCCTCCCTTTTTGCCTGGTCAGTCATCACCCACCTAGCTGAGGCTAACATATTTGGAAAACCCTTCCCCCAGACAGAAAAAAAACTTAAAAAAGGAAGGGGGAGGACAAGAATATAGGCAAAAAATGGACAAATATTTTACCTGAACTCAGGATTTAAAAATCATCTCCTTACTTTCCATCTTGGGCTGCTGAGCTCCAAGCAGACATATCCCTGTGAAGGACTATGGGTTAATTGTCTGTATGGTCTGTTCCAGAGCTCAGAGAAAAGCCTTTCCAGAGACTCCCACTGACTTTACTAAGAATCATGTCTCTGCTGGGATAGCTATATTACAGCAATTTTCCTGTTGGAACTTGGGGAACGTGAAGCCAGGACAATTTTGCCAATTTTAAAAATAAAAAGCCAGTTTGTTGTTTTGCAATTGCTTCTGGCAAACATGGAATAGTTGATGGGATTAGTGGGATGGTTTTGGCAAGGTAGCTTGTTTCTTCAGGTTCTCCCACCCCTCATCTGTCCATTTTAGCAAGTTTTGCTAAATTGGCAGTATCTAAAAAATAATTAAAAATGAGGGGAAATCACATGTTTAGAGGCAGTGAAGCAGAAAACTGGAATGTAATAGCTTTTACTTTTTCTGTCAAATTTAATATCTACTATTAAGAGTAAAAACTGCAAAAAATGACTGTAACAAAAAAGGGAAGAAAAATAAATAGAAAAAGCTTTCCTCATCTTAAGTGTACCTGTGTCAGTCTTCCAACCTCCAAAACCAAACATTAAACTGTGACTTGGGAATTGAAAAATAGGCCATTGAAAGAGAAATTATTTGAAAAAAGTTTTGCTAAGGCAAAGATTCACAAAGATACAGGGATATGGGAGATGCTGCTTTAAGGCATATAGGGAATTTCCTGGTGGGAGAGTGTCTCCAGGTGCTTTAAGTCTGAGTGGTCTGTTACCTCCCTTTGCCTCTCCAGTGTCTCTTGCAATAAAAGCAGGGAGGTTTTGCTCATGCTGTTTAACTGGTGTACAACCCTAAAAGGGATTGCTGTGCCAGAGTCCCTGAGCTTTGTGAGGTCTGCAGCCCACCCTCCCCGACCTGCAGATAAACCAACCAACCTACAGATAAACAGGTGAGGGACACCATTCAGCCTGGTGGTGCAGGTTCCCAGGAGGAGCCAGGTGCCACCAGCCTGGGCTTCTGTGTAAAACCCCAGCCTGATTTCACTGATTCATTTCTTGTTCCATCCTGATACCTGGCATATATTCAATTTTTTTACAATAATAGACAGTTTCTTCATCTGCTGCCCTTTAGGTGTGTGACAGCTATGAACCACTAGTTACAAAGCTTGAGCATTTCAGAATCTACTGACATTTAAGGAAAAAGATTACCAAGCCCTTGAAAGGAACACACCACTGAAATACACAAAGAAGCAAGTGCAACTTCCTTGCTGTTAAAGCGATAAAGAAATTAATGGCACACCAGGTTCCAAAATCCCATTGCTGTTTGGAGATATCACCTTTTTCCTCCTTTTTTTTTTTTTTTTAAATTCTTTTCTCCCTCCACAATGTATAAAGGAAGCTGCATTTAAAGGGATGGCAAGGCACAGAAAAGATATTGCTTCCCGTGAGTTTTATGAAGCTGATATCAATCTTTTTTTTTCATAAACTTCAGGCCTGTTATTACCCTAAAAGCATGTTCCACAGCATTTAATGTGACACTGATGAGAATACCAATAAGGGGAGGTGAGGGAGATGGAGGATAGAGAGAGAAGAATCCAATGATGTTAAATGCAAGGACCTGAACAGCACTTCCATACCCATTGCCATTGAGGAGAGTTTAAAGGGGCCAGGAAAGCGTAGAGCATCTGAATTGTGTTTGGGGGCAGTAAATCAATTTGGGATTCAACAATGAGGTAAGAAATATCATCTGAGGAAGGTGAGAAAAGGAATTTAGGTTATGGAAGCATGAATGCTTGCATGTGAGCTAATGAGGCATGCTTTAGCTAAGTGTTGTATAGAAAGACAGGGTATAAATGCCCTTGAAATTGGGATGATATAGAGTGGAAACAAATGCTGTGGATTTTCTAAACTTTCACCTGGAAGTGTATGCAATGCTGATTAATTTGATGTCATATTTAGGGAGTGCTTGGCTAGATTCTAGTAGATGTGGATAACTTTTCATAGAGAAATGTTCTTGTTCCTGAGTAGTAGGACAAGGTTGGACCACTTGTTCTGCCCCTTATCTGATACATGAATAATCAGAAACTGGCATGTCCAAGAGAAACCAAAAGAGGTAATTCTTCATACAGGGTGTGGCTATGAAACACCTTGCTTCAGGACATGGGGATTTGTAGTTTGCAGATTCAAGCAGAGACTGGACAAATTCATGGAGGGAAATCTACTCAGAATTATTGCACATACGTGTTCAGTTTGGGTAGTCCTTGAGCTGCAAAGTGCTGGAGATTAGAGAGTGTTCTGAAGAATTACTGTGTGGCTGCCCAAGGTTTATCTTCCTACCTTGGCACCTGCAGTGCCATGGGGTAACTAACAAAGAGGGCATTCATCTGGCTTGTGGAGCCACTTCTTTCCCCAGGCTACACCATCAAACTGCATTGCTTGAGACAGGACAGTAGAGAACAGAAGAAAGTAACAAATACCATCTCTGAAATGAACCTGGAGGAGAAGTGGTGGAGTGTGAGCTGAACATGAACTTGAGTGCAGTCAGAGAAATGACCTTTCTGTTCATCACTTTTCTCCAGTATGATGCACTATCAGCTCTTGAGACAGTAGTTGAGGAATCCAAAGAGGCAGAAAAGAGCCTTTTTGAGAATTCTGTTAGCACTTTCAAGGAGCATCACTGTGTGAACAGGATGTAGCTGAAATGGTGATAAATCACCTGATACGGTCATAGGAAACAACACTGCAGGCGTTCTCTCGACAGCTTTTTCAGACTTTCTAAATTCACATAAATATATTAATATTTTGAACGACTTCTACCATATGTGGTATATATTGTGAATTCATAATTTCAGTTCAGGTGCTCTGTGCCTAATTTGAATACATGAGCAAATGAGGGAAATTTATCTCATTTTCAGGTTATTATTCCAACTGAGGATTCAGAGCGTGCACATGAAGATTGTATGTAATTTTCCACAAGCATGAAACTTTTCCTATAACTCAATATGCATTCAGATAAGAAAAAAAAACTATTTGACTATTTGAACATCTCAATGTTTGTCAAAACCATTATAATACTGCTAAGAAATAATAAAATAGTGAGACAGATTGCAGCAGTCAGAGTATCTGTGTTTTGAGTTTTGATGAGATGTAAAATCAGCTGAAGTTATTTCAGATTTCTGCAAAAAAAGTCTGCTTTGAAATGTCACTATTTCATGAGAGTTTTCAATGGCTTTTCAAGTGATACAAAGTACTCTCATGTCAATGTTAGAAACCCTAAACCCATGCAGCTGTTCCTGCATAAGAAGTTTACTTTGCAAAGGTAATTCATAGCTGAGGACCAAAACAGCTCTTCAGGGCTCATAGAAAGAGAACCAAGTTTCAGGAGAGAGTGCAAATCTGCAAAGCAACACCTTTCTCAGGTGTTTTACTGTCTAGATGCTCAGTAGAGGAAGAGGGGATGTCTGTTGACATGTTTTGAAGGCAACCAACATTAACAATATAATCTGTAGGCTTAATCCTACAATTTTTTTGTGTGAAGTTTTGTTCCAGCCATGTAATTGACACTGATCTAGTGTTGGATGGCTTTCAGCTCCTCTGCGTACAGGGTAAATTCTCTTAACATTTGGATTGTAACTTTTTATAGGAAGGGATTGTGGTCTTTGTTCTGTGTTCTGTTTGGGGCTCCTTAAGAATTTCAAGAAGAACAATAACAAATTGAAAAAAAAGTTACTTCATGATGTTCAGTCACAGTGCTTGTTTTATGGAGACCTATCCTTGACAAGTATAGTAGTTGGTGCCAAAGTTCTATGTGGGCAGCAAAAGAGTTCCTTACAAATGTGTGATTGTTTGTGGCTTTGGTATATCACACACAGAAGAAAAATATTCCTATGTGTCTACGCACTCATATTTAATTCTGCTCTTACAGTGTCAGGTTTTTGACAGCAAAACCCATCAATTCTTGAATAAAAAGAACCACACCAGCACTATCAAATTATTTCCCAAATACCTCAGGCTTTCTGTTTTTTGGTGTTTTTCTTTTTCCCAGAAAAAGAACTCCAACAATGGAAAACCACCAAAGAATTCCTTCTTTTTTCTTCTTCAAAGTCAGGAAGAAACCATCCTGAAACCCTCTACAGAAGCATGGGTTTTTTCCATTTCAAATAAGGCAGGAAGAGCAGCAGAAGTGTCCTGGTTATATAAAGTAAAGCTCTAATGCTGGTGTCACCAGGTCACTGCCTGTCTTTCTATAATAGCCCCATGGGACCTTTGTGCCATGAAACCCCCAACCTTTTGTCATGAGTCTTTTTTCCCAGGCTGCTTGTGACTATTTTCAGTACTTTATGAACAGAGGGACTCTGTTCTCTGCTTTTCTCTGCTGTTGTGGATGATGCTTTTGTTTGCCTGATGAATTTCCCCCTTTACTTATTTAGTCTTTGTCCCCACATATAATAATGAGGAGTAAACCTATTTACCTTAGAGGTGATGATGAACTGCAAGCAGGATAGGGGGGGACAACAGGTCATGAGTGATTACACCTGACTCATAAGAGCAGGGGTTTTGATTATGCCTCACACTAATAAAAAAAAATAAAATCCCCTACTGACTTGTCGGATGAATCCTGCTGGAACCCAACAGGGGGAACAGCAATTTTCACCAATTGAAATTTTATTTTAGAAAAGGTTTCTCTCCTCAAACAGAAACTATTATTATTTGATTTTATTTATTTTATTTTATTTATTTTTATTTATTTTATTTTTATTTATTTTATTTTATTTTATTTTATTTTATTTTATTTTATTTTATTTCATTTCATTTCATTTCATTTCTTAAAACTTGATTCTGCTGCATATTGAGGCCTATCTAATAGCAATACATTTTTAAAGCAATGAAATATTTACAGCTGGTGCCTTCAACAGAGGAACAGTAGAGTGTGTTTATTTTGCAGCTCAGTAAATTATATATATACACCAATAATCAAATGGATGCTTTTGGTTGATCATGCTAATCCAAACAAGCTTTCTTTATGGTTTTTAATCTGGAGAATTTGTTTTCCATTCCCATGCAAATAATTATCAAAGCATCTATTAAACACTATAAATAAATCCAGGCCCTAAAATTTGTCTCCAGACTCTAAACACATAGTATGGCTGCAGGGCATATCATTCCTCAGCAAAAGCTGGTGTTTTTGTCGCTCTCCCTGGGCCCTTCCTAGACCCTTAAAGTAAAACTACAGTGATAGCTAAATAAACATTTGCTAAATAAGAACATATATATTGAAATTTATGCAAAACTGTTGAGTACTATCTGGCAAAATTTCTGTCTCAGTACAGTAGTAATGGGTGCTTGTAGTTTTTCCAAGTGCCTTGCCAAGTCCAAGATGTACAAAAGCTAAATTCTATTTCAACACTCGTTTCTACAGCTTGTTTACCAGGTAAAGTCCCAATATGGACTTTCTGCAACCAGATTCCCTTGAGCATTTGGGAAAAAAGGGACAAATTATATGGAAACACAGCATATGCTGTTGGCCAGACCACCTCTGCTGTTGTGTAAACTCAGTAGAATTCACCCCTCCACAAGTTAATTTGAAAAGGGCAGCTTGCAAGAGAGCAAAATAAAAATTCAGGAAGCACAGAAAACTTGAAAACTCAGACAGGACCTCAGAAACCTGTTTAAAAAGTAAGGATCTCAATTTATGCCAATGTATGTCGAGCTGTGTGTGCACGTGTTCACTCCAAAAGTGGTAATTTCCCTGCTTCCAATCTGCTTCCCTGTTATCAGTGCTCATTTCTTTGGGTGCATAGCATGAGTTGCAGCAGCCAGAGGAGAGCCAGTGGTGGAGGCTGCTCCTGGTCACAGCATTCAGCTGTAAACAGGCACTCAGTGGCCACTAAAGGGAACTTGAAGGGGCTAGATGTGATGATATAAGTTTTATTCGTTGTTTTATTAGTTAGTGAGCCTTGAGTATGCTGAGCCATAGGAAGGAAGAGTTGTGCACACTATACCAGACAGAACAAAACAGAGAAGTGGAAATAAGAGGGTGGCTCAGCCAAAATCAGACTAGAGCTCATCACCAGTCTCAACAGAAACCCAGACCTGCCCTGAGTTCTATAGGGAAGCTTCCTTATCATGGATACTGCATTCAGACGGTTTGCCTCACACTTTTCTCCAGTACTGAAGCAGGGTCAACCTTTATTAGATGAACATGCCTTCTGATTCAGCAGGAACAGTTTGATTCATACCCTAGTTATTCCATAGCCACGCCATTGGAGTCCACAACAAGTTAATCCCCATTAGCCAAAGAAACGGTCTAAATTGTTATTAGGGTCTTTTTTTTTCAAGAAGTTAAATGAGAAAAATATCACTAGAAAAAGTGCAGAAAGTGAAAAGCTTGGAATTGCTTAGATGGTTCTTTCCAGCTGGATTGTTCTCTAATGCTGAACGTTAATTGGAAAATAACAGCATTCCTGCCTGCATTTAGAAAATCAATATGCGTGGGTTTTTGTCCCACTCCCCCTCTTCAGGTTAATTCATTACCAGGATATTTTTAGATTACTGAATAAATAAAAAACAGACCTTTTCCAGTCAGAAGCTAATAACTATAACCAGCCAGAAAGATCTCCTGAGTGCAGTCCTCTCCCTGCCTTCAGTGTTGCTCACTGATGTCTGTGCCAAGTGCCTGCCCCAAATCACTTGTCAGCCCTTCCACAAAGCTGGATATGCATTCTATGCTCCTTTGAACTGGCACAAGCTGGAGGATCAATGGCTCTGTTTGGCAGGGTTTGAGCTGCTGGACATTTTCTAGCAGCAACAGCTTGGCAGGGTTGGCTCAGTGTACGGATGTTAACGCCAGTTCACCACTCCCTGTGAACCAAGGGAAAGAGCAAGGCAGGAGAAGAGAGGGCAGAACTGGAAATGTAAAGAGGCAACATCTTATTTTACAGAGGATACCTCACAACATGAAAAAACAATAATTCTAGCAACGTTGCTTTTCACTTTTTTAATACATAGTCCTACTCAAATCCCCCTGGATCTAATTAAAACTTTGTTGGCCACCCACCAATCAAGATAATTACATTGTCTGGCAAAAACAACAACAAAGATGAAGTAAGATTTTGCAAAATGATGCACCTACATGACAAAACAAAACAAAACATGACAAAACAAAAAAAATCCAGGCCCTGTGTCTTGTTTTTAAGTTTTTTACTTCTTTTGGAAAGTGAAAAAAGAACCAAACTATAAAAAATGTAGAGTTTGAACCTCAAAGAGTCAACAGATACTGAAAACACCAAAATGTCCAGTGTGCCAATGAGTATTTGAAATAATGAGAAAGAAATCTTGCAGAAGACAGAGGCTCCATAAAAAAAATTAAAAAGATCTGACTGCTGGGAGAGACTGAGTAAGAAAAGAAGCTTTTACTGCAGTGGAAGGGCAGACACTCAAGATGTGTTATTTGGGGCAGTCACCACTAATAAACCATGACTTACTTAAGTTCCTCCCAAGCAAGATCAGAGACCCTGAACTTATTCCTTGTTCTCTCAAGTTCCCTGGATGCTGCTGCCCTGCAAGCTGGCTTGTCCCATGACAGCAAACATATCTAAGGTATGCTGCAAATGAACTCAATCCAAATTCCATTGAAGTCAATGAAAAGACTCCCACTGATTGCAATCAGGCACAAAGGAACAAAAATGCACATGGAGACTTGGTCAGACTGGAAAATTGAAGCCATTTTAAAACAGAATATCAAGGAGTTTGGATAAAAATGTTAAAAATTACTCTGGATGGAACAAAGACAAGAGAGAAGCACACAATATCTTTAGAACAAACATTGTTTCAAACAGGAGAAAATCAGAGTGATTCAGATTTGGACTAATATATGTATTTGGAGGGCTGCAAACACTGGCAAGCATGGTTTTGGCATAAGGAAAACATAAACCCTGAATTATTATTAATTACATGAAAATATATGCAAGTGGAGTTTTCCCCCTAAGCTTTCTTGATGTGAGAATAGATATTAAACACACAGAGCTTTCCAAGCAACAATTCTCACAAAAATAAATGTAATCTCAGGAAATGCTTGCAATGAAATCAGAAATAAGCAGAAGCATCGCTTATGAGTTCCTTCCATTACTTGGGCTATTTATTGACCTTTGTGTATGCATACATGTATTCAACTGACAGAATTATTGTTTTTTCATCACCCTTATTTAATAAATGTCATTCTTCTAGATGAAAGGGTTCTTTATTGATGATGAGGGGATTTTTTTCTCTTTTTTGTTCAAGGTTTTGATCAAAATCTAACATAGTTTTTAACTTTTTGAAATTATTTTATATAGTGCTTTTACACCTAATATCAAGTTTAACCCTAAAATTACATTATAACTGTCCTGTGTACCAGAAGCAAATATTTGTATACGAGCTTTAATCTTTCAGGTGCTTCACCCACATGTGTTCCAGATAAATTGCTAAGAGCTGTGGGCAAGAAAAATATCTACAGAAAGAAATTATTTTTATATTTCAAGGTGTTCTGGAAAACATCTCAATTAATTTAAATTATACAAATAACAGATTTTTTTTGTAATTCCATGCCAAATGGTGTTTAAAAAAAGGACCAAAAAGATTCAGAAATCTAATATTAATTTCAAGGTGATTGTAACAGATTGTCCAGCTAGAAAAATATTTTTTATTTCCCTTTTATGTATCTACAGATAAACTTATTTGCTTAAAATATACATATTTTAAAAAAACCCAAAACTTTGTGGCTGGCAAAAAATAGCTCCAGAGACAATTTTTAAAGGAAAAAAAAAATAGAAAAAAGAAAGAGAAACCCTTCCTTTCTGAAGTGTTCAAGTGGAATATTTTAATTTTACTGCTTTTGCTTTGTTTTTTGTGTTGGAACACTTCAGATTGAATTCAGAGCAAATAGGAACCAGAAACCAGCAGATCTTTGTCTCTGTCTTCATATTGTTCTCCACAGTTAAGAGGGTTAGTTCTTTTTTCTTATTTTTTTAGAGAAAGAAAACAAAACAAAGGAAGAATGTTTATAACCTTATATAAACCCATGCCACCAGGAGCCTGAAGTTCACTTTACAATTCATGATGAAAAATTGACAACAAAGAAATACAGATTTCATTTGCATTTTCTCCTGATTTTCCACTACCCATTCCAAATCCTTCCCTCTGGAATATTAGGGTTTCTCACCAAAGGTGGGACTGATAAGCTGTCTCTCATGACTATTTCTTTTCCCCTCATTAGAGGGTGCATCTCTCCCTGTCCCACCAAGATACAAAATCATAGCTGGATGCCACAGATCTGAGAAGCTGCTGAAGGAGCTGCCAGGCTGGAGGGAGAAAAGGTGAGAGGCCCTCTCTTCATCTACCTTGGATTCTGGCCAGATAGATCCTATGAAAACATGAACTTTCCAAACAGCTGCCCCAATAGGGAAGGTGTCTCTGACTATGCACTGTGCTGTTCAGAGGTGGGTGTCTGCACTGCTGATCATCTGGCAGCAAAATTCATGTGAGTGTCCTCTACCGTGTTTTGGGCAGAAATGGCTGAATGAATGAGAACAGTTTAACTGATAACCAGGTCCTTCTCTCCTGATTGTGTACCATGGGAGTGTGTGTAAGGAAAGCTCTGCTGGTTGACCTGTGAGTGATGTAACTGTCACCAGAAAAGGATTTCTGACCATGACTTAAGAAATGATGCATCAGTGAAGCAGGACAGGGTTGCCTTAAAGAAATATTTTTACGGTCATTTTTCCGATTCCAAAATAAAATACTGTCAATGAGCAAGCTCACATCTTCCATCAGCCTCAAGGGTTCCCATTTTTTTTCATGTATTTTTTTACTTTTCTTTGCAATAAAAACGTAGTTTAAAGTAAAAAGGTTTCTTTCTTCTGTTAGGAATTTTATCTTTAGTTGTACCTGGAACTTCAACTTCATCAACACTTCTGGCTAAGAGAAATCAAGCAAGGCACACAAGCAAGAAAACACCATCTGTAACGATGACAAATGATAAACACCATTCACAGGCCATTAAGTTTGTAATCTTTTTCTCTTCATCATTATTCTCTTACCTCCATTAAATTCTTCCACAAACAAGTGCAAAAGCCAAAGGTGATGGCATTAGAGTTGATAGACAAGAATTTTTATTGTCCTATCAATGCAGATAAACCCAGAGCTGAGATAATGTCAGGCGAACTTCCCCAGTGATGACTGAAGTTCAGTATTCTCTGCAAAAGGAAGAAAATTCAAATTATTTTTATGCCTTTTAGGCTTTTAAGATTTATGTTACAGAAGTATCCTGACTCTGTGGTTAGTCAGGCTCTGACTGATATTTATTGTTCACAGGAAACTATTATCTGCACTTGATCAGTTTGCTTCAAATTGCAGATTTTCAGGGTTGCAAGACAATCAGAGGAATCCAGCAGCCAAGACTCTCCTGAGGAGCTGGAAAGGACTAGAAGATGATGGAATGAAAATGACTCAGTGGACACAGATAAGCCACTTGCAAATGATTGTGAATAGCTTCAAAGACCCTCTGTTGGTCAGGGAAAGGAAAGTTTGCAGTTTGCATCTCCACACAACAAAAAGAAGAGAAAGGAACTTGCTGAGAGTCAGATATAGAATAGATACATGCCCACAGGAACAACAGAGTCAGGTAATGGCCAGTTTTTCTAGTATGGCCAAATTTAAGATGTTATAGCACAACAGTCCACAGTTTTTGTTTGGCAGCGAGTGCCACCACTGGTAGTAGCATTGCATTAGAATATGCAGTTTTGCAAAGAGAAACCCCAAGGCAAACCCCAGATATTTTCTAGTCAGTTGATTCTCAGTTGCTGACAGTTGCAATGCAACCAACTTCCACAGCTCTATCAATTGCTCCAACCAAAAAGTCCTCAGTATACCATGAGACTGTGTTGGAGCCAGTATTAAAATAGTCAGCTGTTCAGTAGCTGAAGACCATCAGGTTGATCAAGCATGACTTGCTAAATTCATTCTCATTTTTCCTGGTTGCATTCTTGCCTTTCATGTGGTTGGAAGTGTTCACAGCATACATTTTAGTTATTGATGGCAAAAACCTTCTGGGTATTATGGGGTTGCTTTAAAACAGTCAGGATGAAATGTGACAATTGCTGGGTCATCCCTGTGGTTATCATTCATATTGGCAGTGGTGAATGAGTTGACTGCAAGATACACCTCAGGCTTCCTCCTTTTGCCAATGTTTACTAGTTTCAAAGTTGTTATAATACAGCTCATTCTGTATGTGAGCTCCAGCTCGGTTTTCTCCTCAGCTGCAAGCTCAGAGCACCAGCTGAGTACATGCAGTCCTGATGTAAGTGCAGTTCTTGGAATTCTCCTTTACACTCAACCAACTATGAAACACAGCAGAATCTAAGACCAGATTTTCAGGGCAGCTTTCCAGGTTTCTTAGGCTGCAAAAGCTGATCAAGAGAGAATGTCAGCTGGGAATTTCAAGCAGCAGATTTTCTCATCCATTGTCTTCTGTGGCCTTTTTTTTCGTTCCTAAATCCCATGGTAATCCCTGACAGAAGAGCAACACTCAGGAGCATAGGGTGGCAATGGATTGATGTGTCCAGATCACAAGGGGAGAAGATCATTGCAACAGTGAAATTCAAGGCCAGCACAGAGGAGCAGATGTCACAAGAGAAGAAACATTCAGGATTCAGTCCCAGGATGGTTGCAAAGAGTGCTGGATTCAGCACCAGCATGGATATGGTAGTACTTCAGCCATGAGTTCAGCCACATGAAACTACATGCTTCAGCACCTGGCTGGGAGTACGAGCTTGTTTGGAGAGGGTAACATGTCCCTTCCTCCCATGGCAAATCCACCCTTGGTTTATCATCCACACAGCTGGCCCGGGAAATATCTGCAGCTGTAAGGGCAGGAAAGAAATCTAAACCCAGAGAGTAAAATGCAGACCCTGTACCATGAGTATGGGGTTTGCTGTCCCATTTGTGGTTGGCTGGATGGTATGAAAACACTCTGGATCCAAAAATAGAAGTGAAACAGAGAAATTACTTAAGAGAATTTCCAGAGGAGAAAATCCAGACAGAGAACTGCTGGCTGTAAGCATGACTAGATATTTCAGTATGAACAGGATTTGAGGAAAACTGCTACCAGGTATTGGTGCTGAGCACCTTCCTGTACTTGGAGGCAATCACACTGACTGAATCTGCTCACCACCCAGCCTCCTTGCCAGATAAATGAACGTATGAACTCCCTGACTGAGGATTTAGCAAAGCAAAATGGCTAAGTTATAAAGTGTCAAAGTCTTGCACTTTTCTTGAGATTACTTGAAACCTCAGTCTTTGCAACAGGCTGCAGCAAGAGGGAGTAAAAGAACAAAAAGCCCTTGCTGTTAATATTTATGGCAACTAAAGCAAAATCGCAACACATTTGCAGATGAATAGGAGCCCCTGGTAAAAGCTGCAGCAGCCTAATTTTAGGACAGCATTGGTTTGGGGTTTGATTGTGTGGAATAACAAAGGAGATATTTCATGTTAATTAATTTAGAGGAATTGTTACTGTCAAAAATAAATAGTTCAATCACCTTTACAAGAATAATCTGAGGAAGGGAAATGAAATTTAAAGAAAAGAAGATAGAGATTTTCTTTCAGTTACAATTTTTTCAAGTATTTTGGTAATTTTTTGTCAAATGCATTGCCCCACTATAAGTTACAAAATTTATTTATAATAACACTTATGTAACAATTATCTACTTATTGCTAAAAAATAAGCCATATGACAAAATAATTTCTATTTGTTCAGTGAAACAAGAAGTCCTTGGAAATAGTTGGTTTGATATATATAATTAGTCCCTATTTTATTTAAAGAATAAAACATCCAAAACCTATTTAGAAAAAAAATCTTTTTGTGATATTTACAACTGAAAGTATTTTTTCCCCTTAAGGGAAACCGCAACAAGACTTGTATCCTGATTTGTATATTTCTTTTTTTTTTTTTTTTTTTAACAGAAATTCCGTTAGGAGGAATTACGTGTAATGTCAAACTACAGTATTCATCACTCACCATGGCTTGATAGGAATCAATGGAGCAGTGCTCTTCTTGGTTTCCCTTCATTACACAGTCTTCTCTGAGAAAACTCATGATTTAAAATGAGTGTAGATTCACAAAATCCTGATTATACAAATATTTACTAGGAAAAGATTATATTACTTTGTCTAAAAGACATTCAGATCCACAAAAGGCCAGGCTATATTATGCCCCTGCCTGATATTAAAAACTCAGCTGGTTAAGTCCACCCAATTCCGTTTCCTTCTCTGTATCCTCTTTCATTCCTTTTTCTCCTTTCCTACTCCATCACTGTGCAGGCAGTGTTGGCATAGTCCCTGAGGTGCTTCCATCACTCAGGGTATATATCGTCTAGCATGTTGCAGGAGACAGGAATACTGTGGAGCCAGGAAGTCTCTCAGGACCACATTTTTCACAAATAGTCTCTGATTGCAAGTGTGAAACACTCCAGGGGAAAGGATTCCTGCAGATGGCAGATTATTGCAATCACTGTCATAAGGATTTATGTCCTCGGCCAAGCCCATATTTCCACCTGTCTCAGAACCTGCCCAGTCCCAAGTGAAGATTTGTGTACGTATCCATGTTTCAAGCTGTTCCTGCTTCTCTTCTCAAGGCTGTATAAATCCTGAGGAAGATGCTTCCTCCACTGCAACATATACCTAGAACTGGTATCTTCTCCCTTCACTAGATTCCAGCTTGTTCTTCTTAGTGCTTCTGCATGAACCCAGAAGCAATAAACTCACCCAATTCTTGTGTATGCGCATTTGTGCAAAGATGTTTGCCTTTGAGGTAGTTCCTCCTGGTGCAGAGGAAAACACCCTACCACTGCTCATCTTGGCAAAGGCAGAGGCTGAAGAGGCCAGCTAAAACCTGAAATTTTCATTTGCTCTCATGGTATCATGTTTTATGTTGCTGACAATTGCCTCCTGTTCCATGGTTCCCACGGCTTGCTCATATCCCCTCTCCCCAGGCAATACGTGTGAAACAGAAGAGTTTCCTGACAGTTCTCATGGAATACACCTTCTCACCAGATCTTGGAGCTGGACTTGTGGTATTGAAATATCAGATCAGGTGGTGCCTCTGGTCTGGGTATCCATGAGTGCAGCCTTTCCTTTCTCATGGGCACAGTCATGGAGTTCAGTCACATCACACCAGCTTCTTTTTGTCTGAGTATACGAACTCGGTCCCTGCTCCCTACTGAGAAAGCTATCCCTTACATCAAAGGACAGTGGATTATTCTCTTGTGCCAAAGACTCCGGTGTCTTATCTCTGATGGCTCAGTCATCACATCATCTGTGGCAAAAAGATGGCTGGCAGCAAGATTAGATTACAGCGATTTTAAAATGTCTCTCTCAGATAAGTGCAGACCATGAGTATTCAAAAGTACACACAATCAGATTGTAATCTTGACTATCAAAGCTTGCTTCAGAAGCCAAGAGTATAAATACAGATTAGACAAATTTTGAGAAGAGAGATCCATTAAAAGTCTTACTACATTATTGCTTATTAAAACTAAGGGATCAGGTGCAGTTTCTGCTGTTGTTGGAATCTCTTAAACTGATAATTCCTGAAAACAGGGCTCAGGGGAAAGCTCATACTATATGTGTCTGTCCTGTATCCACCCACAACAAGGTTTATGCTGGAAAATGTGTCTGTAGTCCTCAGTTTGGATCCAGTATTTTCTCTCCATGACTGATTATTGTGCATTTGCTGAAGAGCTCTGCAGGCATAGCGCGTTCACAGTGTATAAGGTGTGCTCCGCCAGGTACATTTGTATCACTCACTAGCCACTCATCACAATCCAGAGATAATCATCTGCCTAAATGAGACAGCTAGATTGTTTCTCTCGTTAGCCTTAGCCACTCATTGGCATGCAAATCTCTATTACAATCCCAAGAGAAATTTCCTCTGACCTCTTACTAATTTCTTTCATCCAAGTTCTTTTTCTGTCTCACCTACTCATCCTTGAATATCATTCCTTTAGATTAAACCCTCCTTAAGAGACTTGTGCTGGGAAGGTGATGCTTTTTAGGTGATACTCTGGGATAGATCCATCTGGTCAATCTGTTTTATAGAAGATAAAGGATTGGACTGATAATAAGGTATCTCCACTTCCAATCATTACTATTCCGCTGCTCATATTGTGACTCAGTTTTCTCAATTTATACAACAAAACTAGCCTTAGTGAGGAGCTTTGGGCTTAGTAAAGAAAAGGAGCTGTTTGAGTGTTAATTATTGTTATTACCCGACAGGCTGTAACAAATAGAAACCATTTAGCTGGGAGATGTGGAAACAGGTAAGCAGTTAATTGGTAGATTTAGCTGAGGTCAGGTGGTTACATTGCAGACAATCCATCATTCTTGTAAGCAGCATGAAGTTATGCCCAGCCAGAATTACTGTGAGTCTCCCTTCACCTCTGGTCTTGTGCTAATATCCCAAGACATGTCACCAGTGAGCATTTGAGTGAAATCTCTAGAAGAATGTGGAACAAATCTGTAAATCGTTTTCTGAAATGCCCTGCCAAAACTGAAAAAAATCAATAAGGTCTTCCATGTCAGGAAGGAAATGTTAAAAATATTAATTAAAAAATAAACTCTCCCGTAAATCAAATGGCAATGAGTGAGAGCAGGCAGACGGGGATGGAATAAAATTCCAGTGGAACAGCTTTTAATTCTCTCAGCTTTTAGTACTCGTGGGCATCTGGAAGTGCCTGTCAAAGCTCAGGGCCCTGTCCTGCTGTATAGGCAGTACCCAACAGTGCTGTCTGTGGTTGTGGACCAGCAGCCGCCCTGGCCAGCAGACGCCAGCCCCTGCAGGCAGCGTTTGGTGATCTTCGGCCACCACAATTACTGCTCCCCCTACGGGGATGACATATACCGAGAGAGGAGCACAGCTCCTGGGAGAGAATTTGCTGGTCCTAAAAGCATAAGAGACCTTTAAAGCAACAAGGGATTTTTCTGCTGATAAACCACTGGAGGGGAATCTCCCTCTCCACCAAGTGCTGTCATTTCATTTCCAAAAGCTTGTCTCTGTCTCCATCAGCATTTATGTGCTACATCTCTGCTGTGCATGAGTGATTTTATTTAAGCATCGGCAGCGACTGTAAACGACAGTAGGGTGAAGCACAAGCGGAAGAGGGAACAGAGGGGTAGAAATGCAACTTTCGCTCTGTGAAAGCAAGCACAGGTGCCTATTCTGAGCAACTCCAGTGCACTTACATCAGTCACGGGATAAAGGAGAAAGAAAGGCTTAATTCAGAGCCAGCTCAGAATTAAGGCCACTTAATTAATCGAATTAAAACATTTCCTCTTGGAAGACTATACACACACGCACATATTGTTCCTTCACTTTGCACATCTGCTTCTAGTCCTTGTGTGGGGATTTCAGTATGCAGGGGAGCAGGCTTTAGGGGTTTGAACTTCTGGGAAGCATAGGGGAGGAAGGGATCGGATGATAGGAGTTTAAAAGTTGGGGTAAGTCTGTCTTTGCAGTGTGTGCGAGAGAGGGGGAGTGAGTAACCAGCCACTCACGACACAGGCACGGGGCGTCCTGGCAGGGCGGCTGCGGGAGGAGTGTGATGCAGAAGCGGCGAAGTGAGAGGGAGCAGAGAGAGAGCGAGCGGGAGAGGAGCGAGCTGCGACTTCCACAGAGGCAGCCGGGAGAAACCAGCCAGGATTTGCTCCTCTCTCTCTCCCTCTCTCTCCAATTTCAAATCAGCTCCTCCCCCGTGTGGTTGTGGCTTCGCCTTCCATCACAAGCCTGATCAGCAACCAGTCTTGGTGAAAAAAAAAAAAAAAAAAAAAAAAAAAAAAAAAAAAAAAAAAAAAAAGAGAGACAAAAGGAAAAAGTGCAAAAGAAGAAAAAGGAAACAAGAGGGGGAAAAAAAGAGGTGGGAAGAAAGTAATCTCTACCCGTCGGCTGCATCTAGCACAGAAGAGTCTGAAACTTTACGTGGAGTTCTCGCCGTGTTTACCCCGCGGCGGCTGAATCGGCAGTGCCCGCTCCCTCGCTCCTGCGCTCTCCTTCTTGCTCTTTCTCCCTCGCACTCATCAGCCGTCGGCAGCGATGGAAAAAGTTGCTGGCTGGTACCCAGCCTGGCACGCTGCTCTCCTGTACTGGACATGGCTTTTCCTCTTCACTTATGGCTTTACCGGTGCAGAAATAACTTGCAGATCCTGCCGTTCCCAGGTGCAGCCGCAGCAGCAGCCGCAGCAGGGATTACTGATGCACTTGAGGACCGACAGAGGAGAAAAGGAGCAAAGGAGGTTCCTCAGAGAGAAGGGAGGTGAGGGAGCGCAAGAGGCCGGGACGGAGGATGCCGGGCTGCAAGCGACCCTCGTCCGTGCTCCGGCGGGGATGAAATTCAGCGGCTGGGAGACACGGCGAGTGACGCGGGAGCCAGAGAAAGTGGCCGGGGAGCGCCGTCCCCGAGCGGCTCCGGCCGAGGACCGACCCCTGCAGGGCCCGATCCCGGTGGGCGGCCGGCCGGGGCCGGGGCCGGGGCCAGTTTGAGACACGCGTTGATTTCTAGCCCTGACAGATCCATTTCCTGTAGCGGTCTGTTGGTAGATCCTTCCTGCGCGCTTCTCTTCCCCTCTTGTTTTCCTTTTTTTTTGATTTTTTATTTTTTTTTGATTTGGGCACTGGAGTTTATTTGCCTGGGTGCTTCTTCCTCTATCTCCCTCTCACTCCGCAAACAAGCGACCCTAGTCCGTGCTCATAGGCGGGGATGAATTCAGCGGTGGGAGAAAACGGCGAGTGACGCGGGAACCAGAGAAAGTGGCGGGCGAGCGCACCGTCCTTCCACACGAGCGGCTCCGGCCGAGGACGACACCCGTGCAGGGCCCGATCCCGGTGGGCGGCCGGGCCGGAGGCCGGGGGCCAAGGGGCCGGGGACGGTGCGGCGCGCTGGGGCCGCAGCCCCCGGGGCTCCGCGGGGCCGGGCGGTGCCGCGGGGCGGGAGCCGGGGGACGGCGGCGCCGCCCGCTTCGGGCTGGAGGAGCTGCGGCTGGCCAGCACCACCTTCGCCCTGGCCGGAGACTCGGCACACAACCAGGCCATGGTGCACTGGTCCGGCCACAACAGCAGCGTGAGTACCGCGGGATCCTCCGTGCTTTCCTTATTTCCCTCCTTTCCCCTTTTTTTTCTTCCTCCCCCCCTCGGTGTGTGTGTGTAATCGAGGGTGGGGGGATGCTGGGTTTTTCTTCTTCGAAGGGGATTTTGCGCCTCCGGGCGCCGGGGATTGGCTTTGCTTAGCAGTGTGCAGTGGGGCAGAAGGGTTTCAAAAGGGCCATTCTTCTGGAGCAGAAAAACTTTTCCGCTACCCGCCCGCCCGCTGAGCGCATCCCCCTCCCGGCCCCCATGTCCCTCTCCCCGGAGCAGAGCGGGATGCAGCGCTGCCACCGCCCGCGGCGCGATGGGAAGGGTCTCTTTAGGGAGATGCGCCTTCGCATCCAGCCTTCTCCCCAGGATAACCCTCACGGGCAGCCCGGGAGGATCAGCTGGAAGGATGCCCAGGGAAAGCTCCTCTGCTGTTGCTTCTTCTCCTGCCAGCTGTGGGGGCCCACGTCAGCCCAAGGGCTCATCCCCACGCCCTGCTGATATGGAGATGCTGGAGGGCTTCAGGACTTTGCCTCCGAGGTGTCTCTGTGTGGGGGATAAAGCTGCTTTTTGCCTCTTGTCACCAAGGTGTTAAACAGGAAAGTTCTTGTTTCCTCCACATAACCTGCGTGTGTCTCAGGAACCAGAGCAACTCTGACTTGAGCCAAGCAGAACAAAAAAACCAGCCAGGCTGGAGCCACAGTCAAAACATAAAAGTTACCAGGTTAACTTGGGCACTCTATACCTCCAGCTTTTGCTGCTGTGGTACCTGGAAATGAGGGCTGAGGCTCAGGGAAGGCAAGGGTGAATTGCTTGGAATGCTTTCTGCCTGCCCTTAGCTCTCCTTGTGGCCCAGCAGAAGTGGAGGGATCTGTCTGTCCGGATTCTCCAACTTTGCCTTTTAGGGACACCAAGCAGAATGCTAATGAGAGAGAAAGGGATTGCACCACTACGTGACTGTTGCCCATACAACTTCCCAGGAGAAACAGGGACTCAGGCTCTTCTCTAAGGTGTCTGCAACTGTAGTGCCAGAAGGTTTCTGGCTGCTTGGCAGAAATCTTTGGCCTCCCTTTCAGCTTTTAGTACTAGAAGACTGCTAGCATTTTGAAATGATAGTCTAGTCATTATGAATTCCTTTTGGTATAGATTGTACTGAGCTACTCAATTTAGAATTGCAGCGGATGTCATAAGGACCTCACTGTGGGGTTCAGGCCTAGTTAATTGGGACATGGTTTTATGGTCTCATCAGGAAGTTTTTAATCAATTAACTGACAGGGGAATAGTTGTCATTTCCATTTTGAAGGACTTTCCTATTTCTTTGCAACTCAGCTAGACTATTCTTAAATAGTTGTGTGAACAGAAGCTGCCTTGTAGGAGCTCAGGTCTGTTCACACAAATTGAATTGAGGCTGACACTGGTTTCAAGTGACCCATTTGCTAAGAAAAAGATTCTGATATAAAAATTCATCCAGCAGGCAGCAGTTTCTCTGGTCTATCACTGCAATTATGTTTCACCTGTACATTTTTCAAGACATATCTATTGTTATACATGTGTTTAGGTACACATGTATTTATGTATGTGTTTCTGCCCACTGTGGTAGTGTGGGCTGCTGTTGTCAGGGACTGATTTACTTTCTTGAGTGTGTTGGTGTACAAATGTTTTCAGGGAGCTGTGGGGAAATATTTTGCGACTGTCCTTCCCGAAGAGCTGCAGGTTGCATTGTGCACAGGGATATTATGTTCCCCCTTCACTGCAGGGGCTCTGGCAGTGCTGCTCTGTTTCGTGCTGTGCTTGGAACCCCCTCACAACATTGAAGCTGGGCCCCAGCAGGACTTAGATGTACAACAGGCTTGTCCAGGCTCAGCTGAAGCAATGGTGTGTGTTCAGGAGGAAGCCCAAAGTGGCACTGACCCATTGTCTCTCTGTGGAGGTTTTGGGTACCCTTCAGTGATGGAGTTGGGATGGGGACAACACACCTCTTCTCATTTGTGTTCTTATGCTCTGGAAGTATTGCTGTCAAACAACTTTTGCCTTTTTCCTAGGTAGAGGGGCAGAGGGAAAAAGATCATAGTTTGCAGTATCTGTGTGAGTATGGGAAAAAACAAAAATAAAGCTCAGAATATTTGAAATCCTGTTAGGTGGAAAAACTGGAAAATTCAAGCATTGTTACCATCAAGGTTTTGTATTGCAGAGTCTTGTCAGCTTTACTGTGGTTCCTTGTATCCTTATTTTAGTAGTGGTGTAGATATAATTGCAATGCTGCTGAAGAGGAGAAATAACTTATTTTGGTATGGGAGTTTTCTGGGTGTTTGCAGCTTCTCTCAGGCTTGACTGTGATTTTATATTGAGTGTGTGCACAACTAAGCTGATGGCATTTTGCTCTGAATTCGCTGTATGCTAAGTGAATAATAATAATGAGCTGTATGCTAAGCAAATAATAATGCTAAGTAAGAATAATAAATAATAGTACAAATTGTCCAAGTTTAACTCCATCAACATAAATTGTTTTAGATCAGTGCTTATTTTGGCTCATCAATGATTTTAGGTACTCCCTGGACAACTTGCTCTCCAGATCCACATTTATACCCAGACACATGCTCTGCTCCTCTGTAGTGACACAGTTCACATATTCTCTAATCTCTCCTGTGTACCTTGTTTCAGTGATGGAGTCAGCAGGCGTTCCCCTGAGGACAGCATAGGTGTAGCAAGCCTGGCTTGTCCAATGACTGATGAAGATGAAGTCAGGAGTGTATCCAGCATTATATTAAAATACAGGCGGGCCTCAGGCTTTCCCTGACTCCAGTGGAGGCGAGTGAGGCCACACAAAGCTGTCTGGCATCTCCACAATCCTGAGCTCTTTCAGTCTGCAAGACAGAGAATAGCGGCTGCAGCAAAAGTGGGTGTTGAAAAGGGTCTTTGGTTGCACTTCTAGTTGGTGCTGGACTGTCTGGGATGACCCAGGAAGGTGTTAACTGGCCCAAGCCAGCACCCTGCCTGAAATCATTTTGACAGTGTAATAAGAGCCTAGACTATTGAGCCTGTAAATGGGTCCTGGCAGTACTTACCTGCATTAATACATCCTGAGCATCTTTTCACTGCCCCCTATAAAACTGGAGTAAAAGTTCAAATGACCTGAAATCTTTCTCGAATCTCTGCTTCAAGATAAAAAAGTGAGATCTCCTGCCTTTTTGCACCACTGAGAAATGTCATCAACATTGTGGAAGTTGGCAGGTTTCCTAGCTCATGGAGATATCAAACGTGATGCTGATGCAGTGTATCCTGACACTGTAGGTTTGGAGTCTATAGCTCCCTTAATGCCATGCTATAGACTAGGGGAAAAGAGCTAGCAGAGATTTATGTGTGGAGCTAAAAGAGAGACCTGGTTTTAATGGAGAGAAGCAAGTCTCTAGGTGATGTCCATAATGAGATTTTGGGATAGAGATGCTTTCCAGAGCTTACAAAAAATGAAGGCTGATTCGATCCTAAGCTGGCTTGGAGCAAGATGTGCAGTGCCTTATTTGTTAATTTGAAAGTATTCTAGAGAAAGAGGAAAAATAATTGGAGGAGGTTGAAAGGTAAGGGAGATTGAGCGAGTGCCTTAGTGCTACAGCTGGTGTTACCATGTGGTGCTGTGAAGGAAAGCAGCATGGGTTTCATAGTCATTTATTATAATAACAGTTTACTGTTGCCTTGCACTGGACAAAGTGCTCTTCTGGGCTGGACATTGGGGTAGATCTCAAACTGTGTAGCAGAGAATTTGAGCATGTACTTGGCTTTATACCTGGGGCTTGGTGTTTATGTGAGCATGATATCTTTAAAGCTGGTTTAGGCTTCTGTGGTTTACATGGTTGTAAGGACAAAGCTGAGCTTCTCATAGGTCCTCTACAGCAGCAGATCCTCAGCAGACTGATGGAGACACAGAGGTGGACCTGGGAGTAGATGCAAAAGAAGCATGGCCAGGCAGGTTTTATATTCCATCCACAGCAGAAGATCAATACAGCTGAAGGGTCCAGTGCAGGATGGAGCCTGCAAGGTCATCTTTGCTCTTGTCAGGTGATTACAACAGACAGCAGGGGAAGAGCAAGGTCTCTTATGGGAGAGCTTTTAGGCAAGATGAGACTCTGCATTAGGTATTGCTTGCAAGGTGTTACATAATGTTTCTGACAGGACAAACTGGGCACAGGTAAGGCAGAGTAACGATGCACCTCTGTATTTCCAATGCACTGTATTTCGTCCTGGACAAAGTAATAGTGAATAAACTGTTGTTGGATTTTCAGCTAAGTGCTCAGACCTACTTTGTAAATGAGGAGTTTCAAGAATTGAACATAGTACTGCAAACTACAAACATGTACAAGCAGCTGGGGTCTATCATCCTTCTATTTTTCACCCTTCTATTGCCTTCTTCTTTTTTGGGTAGCTGTTCCAAGCTTTTTTCTCCTGACTGCTGGAAACCTCTCTGATTTCTGTTCTAATTTTGCCATTGGACAATTTAGATTATGTTTTTTTCCATTTGTGTCTGTTCCTTTTAATTGAAGTTATTTTCCATCCCTGGCACTTACATCCCATGGAATTATTTTATAGGCAGTGATAATATTCCCTTTCAGCATCTGGTTCACTAAATCAAGCAAGCACTCTTCTTTGTGTATCTGCTTGTACAACAGGTTGTGGGGAATGAACTCTGAATTTCTACGAGTCAGGTTCCCAAGAACTCGAATTTGAATCTTATTTTTGCTTTTGGTGAATGAAGATGATAACAAATATGTTCTTTATCAAGTGAGGCAGTAAAGGCATGGCCAAAGCACCTTTAATTGCCAGTGTTCTGTTCAGTCCAGAATGGGGGGACCATAATCAAAGTGGGGTTTTTTCACTTCTCAGTTGGAGACTTTGCCCAAATGTCATGTTCATGCAAGAGGATATAGCTGATAGCCTCTGTCTTTCTCTTGCTGGCAGAGCTGTGTCTCTGAAGTAAAACTATCAGGGGTGCCAGCATCATCCTGTGAGTGACCAGCATTTTGTTGTATCATGCTGTGATGCCTTATCGTTCCTTTCTTCCTGTGGCAATTGAATCTTTATTAAAGGAGGAATTTTAAGGTAGTGATATGGATGTGGAGCCCAGAGCCAGATGCTCAGTGAGACCCATGGTGAGGAATGACCCCAGTGTCTTCATATTGAGATTTATTCCTAGGGTGCTGAAAACAGCTCCCAAAAGAGATTCTTGCAAGGAGGACATTGGCATTAATATAATTCAGTGAGATGGAGTCTGTATTATGTACACATTACAAGGATGTATTAAGAGTATAATGTACTCTTAGAATTAAGAGTGTAATGCACTGGATGCTGCAACTGTTTCAGGCTAATCTCTTGCTAGAGCTACCCAGAATATGTTTTGGAATGGCTGAATAAAAAGTGAGGAAACAAAAATGGGAATTGAAATCAGAAAAAAAAAAAAAAATCAAATTACAATATTGCCAGAAGTTCCTTGTTTCAAATTTTTGTCTTCTTGATTATATTTAGTACTATTGGATAATAAAATACTTTACATCCATTCTAGATATGAAACCTCCTCTCAGTTTCCTGTGACTGAGTAGGACTTTATTCCTTTAATCAGAGGTCTTGAGGTTTTGTTGGTATTTATTGTGTGTGTGTTTGATTTTTTTTAAAAAATGACTCAACAGCTATAGTATTTCTTTTTTCTGTGTTGCAGTCCATCTCTAGATATATTTCTTGTCTAGATAAAACAGGGGCTTTTCATATACAGAATATGAAATAGGATACATGGCTATAGGATACATGGATACAATTGTTAATAAGAAGAGCTGTGCTCTGAGAGAAAGCAGTAAGTGAAAGAGAATCTGTGAGGACTAGAAGAAAGGCTTGCCATTGTGTGATGCTGGTCTCTGTGAAAGAGTCTGGGAGACGGTGAGGAGCTTCTGCCACTGACAGGTGGGATATGCAAATCCCATCACAAGGGGAGATTAAGGAGAATAATGGAAGAGCTCTGACAGTTGCAACTGGCATTCATGCAATATAGAAAGGCTATAAACTGTGTAAAGCAATCGGGTTATAGCTTTCAATCTTCTTAATACAGTACTTTATAACAGAAAATGGGTTTCTCCCTTTCTTCCTGGCTTCAAATAAGACGTTTGTATTTCTCTAACCTGGCGACCATGGCGAAGTCAATCCAGAGAGGAAGCAAGGAGGTCAGAAGTTCTTAATTAATTCTGGAGGGCTTAGAGACCCATTTAGTTGTGACACAGCTTTACATATGAAGGGCTGCAAGGTCAGCATTGGCCTTGGACAATCTCACATCCTTTGAGCCTTTCATACTACGTCAGAGTACAGCCCTTGTGCTGTGCAGAGCTCCAGCAAAGCAAATGAAACTGCCCCATTAACGACTTCTTTCTCTGGAAAATGCTATTGGAGCTTGGCCAGAGCATTTTGTAGGTTCACATTGATTTCCCTTTGATTCCAAGGCTCCTGAGAAAGCCCAAATCATGAAAGTTTAAATGCAACATTTTTTTGTTTTGAACCAGGCAGCAATTTTGGAACGAATTTCTGATTCTTATATTCTATATTTAAAAATGATTCAGTGATACAAAAACCTTGATTCAGTGTGCTGGACAGAGGCATCTACTGACACCTGAGATGGCATTACCTCTGGCTGCTGCTTCACAGGGTAAGGCCATCCTGTGGGAACTGTGTCCTACCTGATGTCCAGGTATGGGAGTTGAAGAGCATCTCAAACTGGTTTTGCCTATATTTAGGTAAGTGTGGTTGTCATAAAAGCTGTGTGTAGTAGATTCTGCCTATCCAGAAAAGCTGCGTTCAGGTTTACATTTCCAAGGAGGAAAAAAAATTAAGACTGACACAAGGTGCTTTTTTTTTTTCCTCAATTATTTTTTTATACCTGGCCAGCAAACCAAAAAATCAATGACTCCCGCAGCTCTAATTGACATTTCTGTGTTAAATGAAAATGAACCTTGATTCCAATTCAAATGGCAGCACAGGGTGATAAAGTAATTATTTTGAAATTTTAAATGCATATAAAAGTTGCAGTAAAATGATTTTTTTGCCACTTGAAATTTTTTTTGGCTGTATCTTAAATCAAACTAACAGTTAATGTAAGAGCCCTTAATCCCTTATTCTCAGTGCTGGTAACACAATAACACTTTTACTTAGTACTGTACTTTCTCTCCTTGGGGAACATAAAAGAAAAGTACTTTCAGAAGGAACAGGATATTTTAGGATATGTCCTAAAATGTAATTCCTTCCTTTTACAGGGGTCTGTAAGAACTTAATTTAACCTCCCATCGTGTCCCTCCATGGGGGAGTGATGTTTTCCTGTGCCTGCACACTGGCTGTTGGAGCAGCCTCTGGCCTCCCCTGTGCTGCCGTGCTGGGGACGTGCTCAGGGCAGCTGTGCTGAGGTGCCCCTGATGTGGGATGAGTGGAGAGCAGGAGCTTAAGGAAGCACATTGAGATTTCGATGGAAGAAGGAGGGAGGTTGCTCCTCTTTCAGCAGTTGAGGGGTATGTCAATGCCAAGCATCCCCAACAGGAGCAGCCCAAACCAGGGCAGGGTCTCCAGTGTGCTCTCCCCATGCCGTGTTTGAACTGCTTCTGCAGGGGCAGGAAGGTCAAGGGAGCCATGGACCTTGTGATTTCTCTTTTCCTGTTGGGAAAACTCTAGAGATAGCCCCTTCATCTCATCTGGGCTTTTGGGATGGAAACTGTTAACCTGCTAATGGGAAGCTCTTGATAACTTACACCACCACGTCCCAACCCAGTGTCAGTGTTCACATCCTAATTGAGGTCTGAGATTACCTTTACTGGTGATCATGTAAGGACAGCAGTGCCATGAGCTCTTGCAGATAATTTTCATGAATTTCATTAGGAGGAAGTAAAAAGCTCCTTAGAGAATCTCAGGCTATATAATCCAACAAAATATCCCATGTCTTTTCCCCCCTGCTCTCACCTCCCCCACTAAATTTAAGGTGGAGAAAATAATGCAAGGAAAATATTTTATGTAACAAATATAGGCATGTTTTTATCTCCAAAATTTGTCCCTGCTCAATATGTGGTTTTCTAGGTGCACCTTTTTAATGGGGGGGGTGAAGTAATCATAAAGTTCCTGATTCAGAAAGCAGTGAGAAATTCCTCACTAATGTGGAAATGGATGCTGTTTAATCATTTGCCTGGAAATTTTTTCTTTTAACTACAAAGTATAATTTCAGTAGATGAAAGAGGTCGTATGCTCCCTTTCTGTGTGTGTCACTGGGTCAGTTTAAATCTTTAGAAACAGCTTAATGTGCCCTGTCTTGGCCAAAAATGCTGCCAGTGCCTTTCACTGAATATTCTCTGAAAACAATCATAGGAAAATTGAATTCCATTGAATATTCAAATGAATGTTTGAGGACCTTATTAAGGATTTACTTATAGGTAAGTGCAAATATATTTTTCTGGTGTATAAATAATATTTATGCTGAAAATCAAGCTCTATATACCAGAGAACATGATATGGAAAATTAGTTTGCTTTCCATTGCTTTCAATTTTTCCAAGAAAAAAATGCATTCCTGTAGATGAAAGATAAAGTCTTTAAATTAATCATTATTGGAATAATAATGAAATTTTGGCAATGGTTATCTGCAAATAAAAGTGATATCTTACTTTGATTGAATCTTCAGAACAATTGATGTTTTTATAGGACAGGCTAAACAGTTTATTAAGAGACACACCAGCAAAACAGGAGATACATTAAACTTAATTTCAAAATGCACAGGTCCATGGTGAAATGCCACCATGCTGGAGAAATCTGGAGAGTGATTATTCCCTGAGATGTTACCCTGGCTGAGGGTTGAACCATGGGGAGGGATTGCACTACACCTTCTCCACTTCATTTGTATTCATGTTTCCACACACCCCTCGCTATATTAAGAGTGACAGAACCTGGGCTAGAGATGGGAAGAGAATAGATCTGGACTTAGCCTGGATCCAGTGAGCTCATATCACTACAGATGAGCTGGTGAAGTTTAATAGTAAATGTTTAGGCTATAGTAACTGAAGGATGCTTTGATGCAGAACTGTGTGTTTGTTTCAATAACAAAGGACTGTTTAACTGTGTATCCTTGAAAATAATAAAATGAAACAAAAAATAAAGAAAATATTCTCCAGCTCATCTTTTGGACAAAGAGCTTCCAGTTTGGTGTTGCCTTCAGTTTTATTTTTGACTTTTGTAAGATGACATGTGATCTTTGTTTTTTCTCCAGAAACTTGTCATCCACTCCAAAATAACTCATTTTGAAGTAGTCAAGGAGTGAATGTGGTTGATTCCAGCTGTCAATACCCCAGTCTCTGTGGCTGTGGCCAGGGCATGATGGCAGGGCCCTGCCATCCTGCCTGTGGTGGAGGGAGTTGGACCATGGAACCCTAGGAGAACTGAGGAAAGGAGACCCAGCTCTGCACTCCTGTGTCATGCACCAGGCTCCTGGCATCTTTTTTTCCCTTCTAAACATTGGGTTGAGCAATGGCTGAAATCCCTGTTACTTTCATGATGCTGCAGGCTGGTATCCCATCAGATAGAGCTCCCGTACCTCCCTCTCCCATGGGAACGTGAGTTCTTCCTCTCTGCAAATGTGTGCTGCATCCTCCTCCTCCTCCTCATCAGCCACCCACAGCCCTGTCTGTTGATGCTGTTGCCTGGTGACTACCCTGTGATGGACAGCTTGGAGGGAAGCGATGATTAAACAACCTGAACTGGCTTCTGAAAGCAGCGATCGTCATTGTAATGTGACAGGCAGTGACAGCTCAGACAGCAACACATTCTGAGTGTGATTCCTGAACAAAAAAGGGTAAACAGTAAACACAGGAGGAGAGAGCTGCACACACCTGTGCGTAGGTGTGCGAGTCCTGATGCTATCCCTTGATGCAGAAGGGCTGGGGCAGGCAAATGTTTCTGTGTTAATGAAGGGTGAGCATAACCCTAGTAATTGTCATGATGAACAGGCCAGCCCATGAGCCAGGGCAGCCTGCACTGATGCTGTCAAACATGAGCTCCTTGGGCAGCAATTTAAGGGGATCATGCAGGTGTTGGCAGCAGGAGGTTGCACGGCCAGCAGGAATGACACTCCTTACGGGGGGGAACACCTGGAGGCCTCAGCAGGAAGGTGGTGGTGCTGCTATGTCCACCTGCCAAAGCCCTTCCTGCCTGCCAGCTGGAAAAGGATGCAGGCTGTCATTAGACTAAAAGTTTGTCTGTACATAAGGCATAGATACACACAGGATGTAGTGAAGCAGATAACCTTCCTACTGTCTGATCTGTGCAAGGATTCTGAAAGAGAAAATGAATGTTTCTGATGCTTCTCACTTGCTTCTCATGCTCTGCTTTTAGATATGTCCCAAGAATTGCTTTGTGCTGCTGTCCTGTCCTGTTTGGGTGTTGGTCCCTCCCAGCCCTCCTCAGAAGCAGCTCTGTCTTGGCAGTTTTATTACATCTGTGTTTTTACCATTGCAAACAGTGGAGGTGAAATACTGCTTCAGTGCAAGTGAACATTACATTTCTCTTAAAGCAGAGTTAGCCAAAGAGATTCTGATGTTTCCTAGAACTTCTGAGGTGGTGTTAAGTATAACAAGTATTTCCAGGAAATGTTTGTGCTCTGGGTTATCTGCCTGTGCTTTGGTGGCTGTACATGTCCTTTTTAAATTTCTGTCAGTTTCTGCCCTGGGTACAGCAGCACCAGTTTTATTCAGTGCTATTCAAGTTCTTAAGGCAGGCTTACCAGTGAGGCATCTGAGGGATGGCTTTAAAGTGAAATAAGAAAACAAATCCCAAATTACTTTCCAAAGGTCCTTCTAAAAAGAGTTAAGAGATCACCAGTGTTCCTGTCAGACTGAAAGAGAAATGCACACACAAAGAGAAGACAATTTCATTGTCTGCCTTGCTCTATCCTTCCCATATCTCCTATCTCCATTGCATCTGGCACCCTCTCAGGATGAAGTAGTTAAGGAGAAATGTGGAGTCTGTGCCTTTTCCACTCACATAAATCAGTATTCATCTAAGCCAAAAACTGCTTTGAGGCAAGCGGAAGAAGAATCCATCTCTATTCCTTTCTGACACTGAGGTATTGGAAGGCCAGGCAGAAAGAGTAATTTCTGAAATATCTTGCATTTGGCAAGGTGAATTTTGGTGTGAAACAAAACTTTATGAGCAAGTAGGGGAAAGAAATACTTTGAGAAATTTTATGAGGAGCAGAGAATACCATACAAAAGAATCAGCATCTCATTAAAAAATGTTACTCAGGAAACCTGCACTTAATCCTTTATATAGAGATCATTTTGTTTAAATAAGGACATATGTGAAGATTGTTGCTGGAGAGAGTTCAGAGAAGAGAAAAGATGTCTGTAATTTTGGGCTTCAGCTTAAATATATGGCATTGTGTGGTTGATGTCTGAACTGGGATGACACAAGACAAATTAAATTTTAACTCATTAGTAAATTTTCCTCCTAACAAGCTACTCATATGATCCAGAAATACATTATGCAGTAGCAGCTGCTAGGAGATGAAAATATTTCATTGTAGCAATACATGGTATAATGAAGGATGGGGAGTGAATGCTGTAGCGCAAGAAGGACAGAAGAAGATAGATGACACATAGTTTTAAATATTCACCCTCTCTGGTGGGTTTATGCAGCACAGGTGACGTCAGTAAATTGAAAACACCACTGAGACACATAAGTCATTAAATACTAATATTAGAGCCACTTGGGGAAACAAAAGTTGTCAGGGGGAACAAAGTAGTCAGAAGAATTTTCTGTTAGAAAATACAGTTAGTCAAAATCAGAAAATTCTTGGCGGCATGTTATTTTCAGTGATATTTTCTACACTAAAATATCAACCAAATTGTCTGCATTCTGATAGTGTCAAAGGCTGTAGTGGAAAACCTTGCCAATTGACTTGCTTTGCACCAAGGTAATGACAACATGGTGGACGCATATTCTGTACCAAATATTTAAGTGTAAAAGTTCCTTGTTCCCCTGTCCTCTTTGACCCTCACTTCTGGTAATGGGCCCTCTATATTTTTGGACCCTTTGTGTTCAAAACTGTATTTTTCTGTTGTGAAGAGATTTGATTTCCATCTCCCTCCTCTTTGAGGAGAATCTCCTCAGTTGCATGGAGGGGATCACCAAAGAATTTTTGCTGAAGTTCTTTGGGCACTGAAGGTGTTTCAGGGAGGCAAGTCAGAGGGTAATCTCAAAGGCTCAAATGTTCTCCTTTCTGAACCCATTGTGAGGGTTTTATCACTGATAATCAGGGAAGTGTCCAGTGCCACATCCCTCTATATGTTTGAAATAAATGTTTAATGTTCTGACATTATAGAAAGGACATGCTTTGATGTTATTGACTATCAGATGAAAAATATTTACTGATACTCTTGGGAAATTTAATGATCTTGCCTTTCCCTCTTGGGACTGAAACCAAGCATTAGCCTGTCTGAATTCCTCAGAACAGAAATGCTGGCTTCTGACACATTCAGATGGAGAATGTACCTAGAAAGGTGGTTTTAAAATTAATCTTGGCAATATTTTGCCAAAAGATGATCTTTATTGGCTGCTATAAAGTTACGGTGAAGGGAACCTGAATATCAGATACAGCTTTCTGTTCCTGAAACAGTCCTAGCTTTTACTGAGGATAGCTCTGTGGAAAATCAGAAACGCAGCAACTTCACCATTTGTTAACTAGAACAGAAACTCAAGGGGAGAATGAATTGCAAGAGAAACATTTTTGAAAGTCCAAATAGCTGTTTTTCACCATTCTGACCCCTTCCCCTGCTGAGCGGAATGATAGCCGAGATCCCAAGGTGTGCAATTTCCACTCAAGCAGGAGCCTCCTGAAGGTGTTCATCGCTGACAACATTTTAGCATGGAACAAGGAGATGTCTCCTCCCTGTTAATTGCAAATGCTGTACGATGTTTCTTTTTCAAGCACTGACATGCTTTAAAGACGAATATTTGGTTCCTGGTTTAAAGAACTGTCTCAGCCATGATCATCTGGGAGAGAGATGCAGCCACCTCAGTGCAGAAGGTGTTCCCAGGAATGCTCTGGAGTGCTTTGTGCAGGGGCCAGATAACACGATTGCAGTGGCCTCACTCAGGGAAGGGGTAGGGTAGATGTTTGCTGCTGCTTTAAAGGTGTGAACAGATGATCAGGAGCAGAAGAATCACAGGGTTTACAGTTCCATTGATTATGTGAGCACTCCATTCAGCCTAGTAAAGCTTTTTGTGATTTAGACAATTAAGTTTTGAAAGGGAAAAAAAATAAAAGAATGATGAAGAAGATACAGGTGGGAACAAACACATGAGATGAACATTGATTTTAGGGTATGGGGAGAAGCAGAAGGTGGTAATTTGAAGGAAGATGAGGGAAGCTCTCAGGGTGTAAAAAGGCCCTTGAAAGGGAAACATCTGTCTGCAATTTCCTGCTTTCTTAGGTGGAAGGAGTAAGTGATTAATGACCAGGAAGAGATATGAGGGATAGAAAGTTTGCAAAGCTTTAAGTAGTCTATTGGTGAAGAGTTTCTTCTAGCAGAGATGCTGAGCCATGTTTTCTGGTAAGCTTTGAAAAGCTGATGCTGAGTTATTTCAACTGAAAGAAAATCCACTGTGGTCTGAAATGTTTTCTACCACTGGGGAACCACTCCTGGGGGAGAAATGTTTCTACCCAGGTGGGAAAGTTTTTTGTTTATGGGGCAGTGTGGAGAATGAGAGAAGACAGTAAAACTAGGGAAGGATAAGGCTGGAAAATTGTGTGCTGGGATGTTGCTTGGAATATACAGGGATGGGGCAGTAAATGGAGGTTGCTGATGGAGCAGAATAATGTGATGGTATTAGAAAGCACAGTTTGTGGGTCATGACCTAGAGAAATGAAAGAGCAGACGGGAAAATTAGAAGGTGAGGTTTGTGTATTGGGGCAATACAATCAGAATAATAGGTTTTAACAGTGGTTTAAGATCTAGAACTGGCTAAAAAGAGGCTCTAGAGGGAAAAGAATATTTCGCTATTTTAGATGCAGATAGCTGGATTGATATCATGCAAAGAGAAAAGCATGAGCTTTTTGAGAAAGAGTGTGGGGTTTTTTTTCTGTTGGGGATTTTGGACTTAAGTTATGTAGAAGCACTGGCTGGTAACAAAAGAAGACATAGACAGAGGATAAGAGCCAGGATAAAAGTAAAAAGCCTGATTATATCTTGATAAAACAGCTTGGAGGAGGTGATAAGGAAACACACTAGTAGATATTAACTTTGAATATGAAATTTTGGCTAACAATGAGCAGAGGTGCTGCTGGAGGGTGAGGTATAGATGAAAGAATTTACTTTTAGTTTTCTATGCTGTGACTATCCCTGCATTTACTGTACTATTTGTTCTTAGCAGCTCTGAATTAGAGTCACCTTTCTTAGCCACCACCTGTGGAGGTTTGACATGAACTAGCCAGTCAGTTGTGTCTGATGCATCTGGTTTAACTGTATTTCAGTGCTTAGAGTCAGAGCTATAATACGTGAACAAGGCCCTCTTCAGGGATGTGGGCAATTACACAAATTGGTGTGGAGACATTTTGCCAGAAGAGATGTATTTTGTTTACCTTCTTGAATTTGGCAGGGAATTGCCTTGCTACTTGAAGAGGTACAAGTTCTTGCATCAGGAAAGATGCTGTCTCTGGGCTCAGAAAGAAGTGAAATACTTGGGGACAACAAAAGTCTATAGATGCAACTTTTGTTTTCAGAAGGATGATGTAAGGAAACCCAAAAGCCTTTAGGCTCTCCTGTATCTTTGTGATAAAAGTTCATATGGATAAGGGATCAATGTGTGCAGAGTGGGGAAATTTAGTGGTGCATCTTTCCCTTTTGAGCATGGAGACTTGGAAAGAGCTCTCCTGTGTGGCTGACAATGCAATCACAGCAGAATGTTTCCAGCCTGGCTTGGATTTGAGACTCAGAGGTCCAGTAGGCTGTTGAGCTAAGGAGCAGCAATGTGATACATACTCTTGGCTTGCAGAAGGTTAATTGAAGTACTTGTATTTACCTTACCTTATGCATTTAAAGTATATTTTCTACTTCAGGATGAAGAGCCCTCAAATGTACAGTTACCATAGGTGGGCTAATGTTTGCTACCTCTTTAAATTGGGTTAATGTGGGATGTTTCACTTAAAGTCTTCAGATTTTTTTCCAGCTGAAGCTTTTGCATGCCTGCCTGCAGAAGCTTGCACTATGGCATTGCTTTTTTGTTGGGTTTTTGGTTTTGCTTTTTTTTTTTTTTTTTTTAAGCTGGTGTTGGCAGCTGGGGGCAAAAGGCTGATTTTAAATGGGTTGAGGTGTTATAAAAGGCATAAAGAGGCAGCCTTTAGCACCTCGTATCTTGCAGTTATCTCAAGGGGGCTGGGATTCTCTGGAATTATCAAGAATTACAACAGCACTTATCAGTGGCTGGCTCTTGGCTTTTTTCAGAGGTGATTCCTCCCATTCCAATTGATTTTTTAATTTTTTTTTCATGTTCCTCCCCCTCCTTTCCCCCATTCATTCCAACTTCTTTAACTTGTGAAAGTGAAACACATCTTGGCTTGCTTCTTGTGAAGATCTGCCAACACCCACATTAACCCACAAGTACCTTCTTTCTAGCCAGTATTTTGGCAGGAGACCTTCTGTCTTCATAGTGCGTAGTTCCTTCTGGAGAGTAGAACTTGCACTGCTGTTCATAGTTCTACATGAAAGATTTTCAAGTAAGTGCCTTGAGGTCAAAAAGGTTTTTTTGAGTTTTCTGCGTGATTTGTCGTGAGAGGTGAAAGGAAATCTGCGCTTAGATCCTGCCACTCTTTTTGGCGATTTCACCAAGGATGTGTTTGCCTCGCTGTGGCTATGAGTGTGATCTAGTCCCTGGTGTGTGAGCAGTGCAGGCAGTGAGGATGGCCACTTGTGTTGGTGAATGATGGGAGGGCATCCCAGCTGCCCCTTGCCCACCTGTTTCAGCAGCTCTGCTCCTGTTGGTGCCACAGGACAAGTGATAGCACCAATCTGTGTGTAAGGAAATGCCAGACAGTGTCTTCCCAGAAGGTGAGGGTGGTGTAGCTGCCACTCTAGCAAGGTTAAGGCATAACACTTGCATGGGATGATATCTTCTGCTGCATTTCCACTGAGATACCAGGCTTTCCTTGTGATTCTCCTCAGATTAGGCACTGTTTTGTTCAAGGCGGGGCTTGGAACTTTTCCTGCCTTTTAATCCACTCCAGCATCCCCCTAAATTTCTAAATAAGTTAGAAGTGTTCACTTTGGAATAGAAAAACAATATTTTAAGGTATGTGGGAGAAGTGCTTATTCTCAGCTCAGCCTTATCAGAAACAAGATGTTCCAGCTTTCCCACCATTATGTAAAGGGGAAACGTGAGGGGAACAATGTCAAAATCTTAACAAGAATTTTCCAGTTGATGGTATCCATTGCCCCTGAGCAGTGTTTGGCCTGGTGTGTCCTTAAGCAGAATCTAGCCTCAGCAACCTGCTTCTGGCACCACTCCTGTTCCCTCACACAGAAGGCAAATTGTAGCTGGGATGAAATACTTTTGCTAATTATTAAACATTAAATGATCTTCATCTACCTTCTCCCCAATGAACAATGCAATTGAATTGTCATTAGCTCTTGTACAGAACCTTTGATAACAATGGAGCCATTTCTGTTAAATTCAGGCTTAGTTTTCTTATTCCATGAAGTCCCATCATTGTGTTGATTGTACTTTGAAGTCATAGCAGGCTTCCCTCTCCTGCTATTCACCTAATTTATTTCAGCCCCAACACACAGCTCCTAAATTCTTGTTAAATTTGTTTCTGAACAAAAGGACTAAAACTCAGCATGTCTTAAATGAAAGACATGAGGCAGTTACGGTTCCATTCATCTCCTCACATCTATTTGCTGTATCTAGAGAGCTATTGTCATGTGTGCACTACTGGGAAATAATAATACTAATAAAAAATAATAATTCTCCTAGGATTTGCTGTCAATAGAAACAATCTATAGATAACTCAAACCTAGAGAGTGAGTGAAAAATACTTTCTGAATGCAAAGAGAAGCTAAAGAAGACAGACAGGAGCTAGAGGAATCTACTTAGTCTCTGAAGCCAGTGTGAGTTAGAACTCTGCTCTGAAGGAGTAGGAGCTTATGTGGGAACTCTACCTCCTCATGGCTCTCCTATCTTTCTCCTCTTTCCCCAGGAAATGTTTCTGGCTTGGAGGCATGCAACAGTTGGCATTTTGTCTCTTCCTTAAGTGGGACTGGAGGAGGAATTTAAGAGCTTGGAGAGACATTGGGGTGAACTCAATGTGTGTGAAAGGATTTATAAAGCTGCTTGCTTATGGCACTGGGCACTGTGTGTGGATGATACTGAGTGTACAGTAGGTTTTTACTGCTGCCTTTGTTCTTTCCAGATATCACAGATTTGATTGGCTTCTGAGAACTGACTTTGCCCAAAGAAAAAAATTTAGAACTCTTGTAGGCACCCAATTTGAGACAGATCAGGATCAGCACTGTACTTGGCCTTGTAGGAATTGTGCTTTTCTGGGTGAAGTGGTTAGTCTTGCTTTCAGAGAAATGTTTTTTCAACCTGGATGAGTGAAAAACTACAGAATCCAGGCTTTGCCAAAGAAGCCTGGTTATTTAAATCATTCTGTCTGTTAGTCTCCTCACAGACTGCGAAAGAGCTGGTAAAGTGGGATTAGTTTCCTTTATCTGATAAAAGCAGATTAATTTTAACACTGGCTAAAATTGCACCCATTTTCTCCTGGTAAATGAACCATAAGACACAGTGTCAAAAGAAAGCCTTCCATAATGACTGTGGTTAATATTTCAGAGCTTAAACTCAAGCATGAGAGAATCAGCTATATATGCTGTACATTATCTTGATTTCTATTCATTTGCAGCTGAAGAGTATTCTTCTCTTCCCCCATGCTAATTTCAGAGTTCTGTAGAGCAAGGAATTTGCATCTGATTCCATACTCAGGTATGTATTATTTCTTTTTGGGAAGGCTGTATTGTAGGCAGAAGTGAGGCAGGATAGCTAAAATTCTTGTTGTTCTAAGCTGGGGCTCAGGAAACCTCAGTTACCTGCTCTCCTGCAGTTTCTATGCTTAGCAGAAAATCCCTGTGCCTTGTGGTGATTCAGTTCCTTGAATTGTAGTGTGAGCATGAAAATCCTTTCCTTGCTTCTCATGGAATCCATCAGTTCTTGGGTTCTGCAGAGGTTATGGTGCACTAAAATGCCTTTTTAAGACCCAAAGTTAGATGGGGAAGATCTCCTGGGGCTCAGGTTGAGCTGTGCAAATACAAATTCCTGTTATGAGGAGTACCACGTGTAGCAAGGCACATGCCCTGTCTCAGTCTGCTGGTCTCCCTTTTTTCCCTTTGCTATATTTGTGCTCAGCATGTTCCTATGGGGCAGTGAAGATCTGCTGCCTGTGAATCTCAAGACTGCTCCTTCCTGAAGTGCCAGATAAAGGGCAACTTTTGTCTCATCTTTTGCTCCTTTGCTATCTGTTTTGTGCAAAGAGACTCTTTGGCCAGATTGCTTGGGTGCTGTCCGTAAGCGCTGCTTCATCTGCAGAGAACATGCTTGGCCAAATGCAGTTTTCATTCACTTTGTGTTCCACAGGGATGTTTTCTGCCTGATTCCTGCTCTCACTTTCCTCGAAAAAACATTAAATTTCGGACCATGGCACCTCTGCTGTTAAAACCTCATCCGTGTCTGACTGCCTGAGTTTCCCATTACTTTCTAGTCCTAATGCATAAACCAGTGCAGCCAAGTAAACTATATGATGCTTAAAAATTACTTGACCCTGTCTTTCATTCTTATAATCTGCTTCAGCACTGCTTGGGATCTGGAACACCTGAATAGCCCTTACAGCTGACAAAGCCATAAGTGAGAAAATACAGCAGGAATATTAAGGTTTTAGGACAGGCACTTGGGAATGTAGGTTGAGACAAATTATGCAGAGGATGTAGGATAATGGTCCAGCCTAGGATGAGAAGTTGTAGGACAAATGCCACAGCTCTGGTGTGCTAAAACCAAAAATAAGATGGTTGTACACAGCCAAGGTGATACTTTTCCTAAGAGCTGAAACTGTTAACATTGCAGTTATTCTCAATGTAATTTTATTTTACCTGCAAATTCTGTTGTCTTGCTTTTTTTATTTTTGGTGCCAATTGCAGAAGTGAATTTCTTTTTTAATTACCCAGTTTTCAAGTCCTGATGTAGATTTCTAACACTTTGAGGCATATTTAAGCAGATCTTTGTTTATGCATTTGGGGAAAAAACAAACAAGGAAATTTGAAAAACGGTTTTAACATCAACAGTCCCGTGTGAAAACATGCTGTTGATTGATAACCTTAATGCTAAGCAACTGTTATTTCTAGAACTTTGGTGGTGTACTCACTCCAGAGGAGTGACAGAAGATGGAAACTATTATTCCCACTGTTTTGCCTTGATAAGCCAGTTCACTTTTCCTCAAAAACCTTTACAAATTTCACACTTTTCATCCTTACTCACATGAGGAAAAGGGTGGTGCAAAGAATCAGGGAAGGTTTCAGGAAACTTAACTTACTTACAGGAAAGAGATTAGAAAGCACAAGTAGCACTGCTGAGGCAAGCCAGAATTCTCATTTCACATCTTTATTATGGGAATCCCTAGGGGTCCTGCTGGGACTCTGCACTTTGCTTTCTCTGCCCCATTTCACAGCTCTCACTGCAGCATTGCCACAAAAGAAACTCACCTTTTTTATTTATGAATATCTGAGACAGAAATTATTAGCACCATCTATTGGAGAAACAGAGATACTGTTTTTTTCACAGGTCTGAATATATGTAAAATATCTTCCCATTTGGATTTTAAGCTATAGTTTGCAGTGAGAATGTGTCTAGACAACCTGCTTGTCTTTTAACTTACAGCAGCCTGGAGTCTGTGCTTGGGAGATTGGGCCTTGTTTCAAAATTTACCTTAAAGAAATTCAGTGAACCATTTCAAAGAGGGCAAGCAGGCAAAGGTTCAAATTTCAAAATGGTACCTTGCCTGTGGCAGGTTCTGTCACATCAATAGGACAAGGGCAATAGCTGAGAAACAACTTGCAGCTGAGGAGATAGCCTTGTCTAGTGCCTTGAGTCAATCTGGTCTAGTGCATCTGAGAAATTTGAGTGAAGAATGGGGTATTTGACCTTCTTGATCTTTGTAGGACAAGGAAAACTCTATCACTTCAAGAAAAAGCAGGGGAAGTACTATTGTTAGCAGAAGACTGACTTCAAGGTACGTCTCTAAGTTGGAGAGTATTCGCAATCTGGAGTAGTTTCAGGACAAGCATGGTTTGATGACTGTGACTCCTCACCAGAGTAGTGTCTTCTGTCAGATTTCAGGTCATTTGCACATGTACAGCCTACTGAGTTCCTAACTTTCACTTACTCTGCTGCATTATGGACCTCTCTCTGTTTCCCTAGTGCTCTTGCCTCTTGAATTTTTGTTGTGCTGTACCTGTAGCTTTGGTCTTCCCTGGCTCCTCCTTCAAGAACAACTGATGCTTGATGGGAACACCATGCTGGCAGGCGAAGGCTCAAATCCCATTATTGATAAGGAATGACACTGTGAGAACAAAGCAGGTAATGGTCTCTTAAGTCAAAAAGGGCTGATGTGTGCTGCTGTGGGAAACATGCAGCCTTGCACTGATAGACCAAGACCTGGCATACTGCTGGTTCTAAATTGTTTGCCCTACCATATTTGTTGGAGAGTACTTCAAGTCTCTCTTGTGTTTGTTGAAAAATGTTTTCTTAATACTCAGCGTAATTATATTAAGATCTTGTTTATCCATTTGCTGTTCTGACAGCACAGTCTTTTAATTGTCACTCTGTGGTATTTGCACATAGAAACAAAAGTCCTATTGTTTTGGATCCTCTGTTCTGCTAGGCAAACAAGCAGCAGTCTTTTATGTCACGTTCACATGATTGCAGCTAATCATATTGATGTTTGTAAGAAGCTGTGGTCTAACAGCTTCTTGTGGTCTAACTCAGTAAAAGTTTAGCTTTTAAAGAATTGGACAATAATTATTTCTGACTCTCTGAATAACTGTTGAAGTGACCTCAGTACTTTCTATCAAAAATTTCTATTTCACTAGCTCGCTCTATCAGTGCTAGCTAATAAGATGGCTAGATTTCAGATAATTAGGACCTAAAATTCAATGACTTAGCTAGATGAATGCCATTCTGAGAGTATGGGAGGATTAGATACGAGAGAAGGAGAAGGATAGCTGTGAAAGGGTTGTTACCACCTCGGGAAGTGGTGTGAGCTGGGCAGTTTCAATTGTGATCGCATTGGCTACACGGAATTGCAGTGCTCCTGAAATGCATACTGCAGAATTGCTTATGCAGTGACAACCTCTGTAGCTCCTTCGCTCCAGTTTTAAGTGATCTAGTGACAGGTTTCCCTGCATGCTTCCCTTGAGAGCTGTGTGCTTGCTCTAATTGATTGACCCATTAGCAAAGCAAATTTCTCTTGCTATTCAGCCAGAATTTTCCTTCTGCTTAATTTCAACCCATCACTCCTAGTTATGCCCCTGCAAAGCCTGCCTGAACTGCCTTTGCCACACTATAGCTTTATTGATCCTGGCTCTATGTAAGTAATTCTTGACTGACTGAACTTACTGGCAGTACCAGGGCAGTGAAGGCACTGGTGAGAGGCTGTTTCTTGATCTGTGAGGCTGGAAGAGAGGAATGCAGTGAATGAGTTTGGTGGTGTTCGCTGAACTTTCTGAATAGCTGCATGGAGTGGTAAAAAGTGGTTTCTGAGTTTTCCCCAAGTCTTCAAGTATTTGAATTTGCACCTCTGTATGTGTGATATGTGTGGATATCCAGGCCACTGGGTGTCACAGCAGGTAGTCTTGAAATGAGGAACTAACTCCATGAGTATTTGGCCTCTGGAAGGTTTTTCAAGGGTAATTTTGGATTCCTGTCAAGCAGTTTGTGAATGTGTGTTGTGGGGACAGGAGATGGATAAAGTCTGAGGGAAGTTCTTTCCTGGAAGTGTTTGGCTGAGGAAACCTGTTGTGTGATAGGCATCATGAGAGCTGACTCCCAAACTTCATATTCTATGATCCTTCCATGTCAATGTCTGTTCAAGGTTATATACTCGAGAAGCACCGAGTGTGCTAAAATACCCACAAATTGAGGGGGATACTCACCCCCTGACTTGCTTACACTCTGTTTAGAATTACCTAGATAGATCTGTCTCACCATGAGCTTTGTGCTGCTGAATTTATTCTATGTCTGGGGCATTGCTCATCTGAATGGCCAAGCAAGAGAAACATCAGTGATTCTCCTAGATTCTCAAAATTTCAATGCCCTTACCTCTTCTGTGCCTCAGTTTACTCCTGGATGCAACAAGTTCTCCTTTCCAAGGGTACTGGAGTGGCAAGGAGGAGAATGGTATTTCTTTTGTTTGGATTCAATTTGAAGACCATTTGCAAGATATTTTGGGCAGCCTGCTCATGCTGTTGTGAAGCTGTTGGTATGTGCTTCTCTGAGCTTACAGTTCAACAGGATCGTTAGAGGGGCACTATTAATTAGAATTTTAAAGTAGTTGATGAAATCAGTGAGAGAGGGTAGAAGATGGTGGGAACACAGCCACTGTGGGGATAAACCAGCTTGACTATACTCGTCCTGCTCCCATAATTTGTTCAAACACAAAATTGTAGTTATCAAGCCTTAGGCGCTACACAGTACTTAAAATCTGAGATATCAAACACCTTGTTTTAGGATACTAGGCCCCTATCAGTGCAAGAAGAGCTGAGCACAGAAAATTGCTGCAACCTGCTGCTGAGATGCCAGCAGACACTGAGCCTCCCACGTGCTGTTGTGTTCCTGGGGGCTGGCTCTGGTAAGTGATTAGTAAATGGGAAATGTGCACCTTTCCACTGAGGCTGCAGAAGCAAAGCCAAGCCAATTATTTGCCCATCAGAGCTGGGTTATAGTGTCCCTGCTCCCATCTTCTCTATCCACTCTTTTGTTTTTTGTATTGTTTTTCTGAGAGTGTAAAGGCAGAGATGATTAATTGCCTTGCTGACCTGATTCTGTCGCTACATGGGATCTGCTTATATCAAAATGCTCCAGCCCAAATGACTAGAGTATGTCAAAGTTAGGTGATTAAAGAATTATAAAATACTTTCTGAACGTCCTATTCTCAACTCATTGTGACTTTGGACAGAAGCCCAGACAACAGGGGGGAGAGAAGGGTGAAAAATAAATAATAAAAAAGAAAATAAAAATAGTAAATTCAGTGAGAAGGACTTCTGCCATATTTTGCTCTCATTTTATTGAAAAGATTGATATCAAACATTAGTGAGGCAAAATTACAGTGATTTGTATAGATTCCCAGGTGAACAAGTTTAACATTAATAAAATATTATAGCCTTCTCTATCACAGAACTATTGTACTGATCATAAAATGAAAGGGCTTTATATATATATAGGCAGGGGAGTGTGCGTGCTCTTACAGCATAGATGGAGGCATCTCATTTTCAACTAATAGACCAAAATCTGTGCTGGGCTGGAATAGTGAAGTGTTTAACTCTGCTAATGCTATGGATGATTACTGCTCTGGGAGAAGATGCACCTGGCAAACTCTTACTTCAGATGCCAAAGCAAACCCAGTGGATCTTGCTGAAATGCCCCATAAGCCATCAGTGCCTTAAACCCAGCTCAGGTGCCCTGTTAGTTTCTGTTGAGGTTGGCAGAAAGCTGAGCACCCCGTGGCTCTTGTAGGTGTGAGTGTGGTGCAGCACATCGGGGTTGACAGTTTAAGTGCTTTCTCCCTGCTGCTCTAGAATTTGTGGCAGGAGCTGAACAAAACTGAAAGACTTCTAAATAGAAATAAACACTTCAGGATGAGAATTTTTTATGTGGTGTTTTTGAGATAAGTGGTTTTGGAGTTTCTGTATTGCCTGGTTTATTTTATTACAGATGATGCTGAGCGATAGGCTGGGTAGCACCGTCCTGTGCTGGCTTCTCACCAACAGTCACTGATTTCTACTGGGGTGGAAGAAGCAGCTCATGTTCCTTCCCAGTCCTGGGGCATTTTTCTGGTGATAACTCTAGCTTACAACAAATACCTACTGGTTTTGTGGCCCTAAAATGGTAGGAAAATTAGAGATTAATTTCACCATAATGCAACACCATCACCTGCCATTCTGAGGCATCTCTGACTTGGGCCAAATTGCCAGTCAGGTGTAGTGAATCTACTTCCATGCTTAGCCCTCCTATGTGCTTCTTAAATGTACTAAGTTGAGGAGATTAATTTAATACCAAGATAAAAGAGGACACAAATTTGTGGTGATAATACTTATACAATAAATTCCTATTTGCTTCATGTTTCTTTTTTCCAATGTGATAAACTAATGTGCCATAGTGGGCATCTGCTTTTCTTTAAATCATGCAGAATGGATGAATTGCTGTTTTAATTATTTTTGGAGTTTTAAAGAAGTTGGAATTATTTTTTTCCTTAATGTAAAATATTTCATATGCTAATGTTCTTTGGAAGTGAAGATAACATCTACTGCAAAAACGTGTTTGCTTTGACAGCATTGTATGTTTCAACCAAATTAAATGAAGGAAATAGTGTCTAACTGTTTTTTTCATTTAACATGACTAAAACTCCTGGTTCCAATTAAAAGTCAGCATCATCCCAACTCTGTCATTCTTTCTTAATTTTGGCACCTACCCTTTTCTAGTTTTTTCAACTGTAAATATATGAGATGAAAAATGCGAAAGCAGTCATCCTTATTCGCTTTTCTTCTGCTCCCCACCTATGCTTTAAATGCTTTGAAATTAAATGTAAAGAAACAATCTTTTTAAAAACAAGGTCAGAGGAAAAAATCAGTCTAGAAATCAAATCAAAATTCAATCCAGAAATTTCAGTGATTGTTTTCAGAGAGGACTTTTTTCTCTGATGTGTTTTCTTGCAAAAGAAAGCTGTAGGTTTTCTGACCTTATTACTAATGACTTATTACTTGTAATATTACTTATTACATTATAATATTACTTATTCACTATGACTTATTACTAATAACAAAGGAGTTATCAGAAGGATAACCTGTCTCTTAAACTAGACTTTAGAGCTCACTATGTGTTCTCTTATGCTTGGAATTCACTTTACTATATGGGTATCTTTTGTAACAAAGAAAGTTAACTGAGAAAGGACATTGAAGGATTATGTGCAAGTGTACACTTGCAGCTTTTCCTGAGCATGATCTATGGGTGCTGTGTTCACAGAGGGGAAAGGAATGTTCTGTCCTGCCCATGCCCAGGGTTGCACAGGGTCTAAGAAACTGCTGAAGAAAACCTCAGTAGTAGGAGAAAATCTGTTTGAGCATTCTGATTGAAAGCAATCTGGATTACACACTTCAGATTTTTTATCTACCATGTAAATTATATTCTAGCAGATGAAGTGAATGTTTACCCCAGATGCTGGGGAGCTGATCCATCTTGAATGTAGTTGGGGCACCTGGTTGGGTTTCTAGTTTGCTAACCCTAATGGGAAGCCTTTATCAAATTTTTCCACTGGTGTCTATTTGCTATGCCTGTTCTTTGAGGCAGCAGCCGTCCATGGGATGAGTAGGTTTCTGTTGGAGTCTCTGAGTCAGTGTTCTGCATGCCCTGCTGATCAGTAGGTAAAAATGCAGAGCATATAATACTCTGATGAGATGGGTCTTTTCCTTCCTCCCAAGGAAGGCATGACAACTTCATGTAGCCTTAGTCTGGTATACCAGTCTCCAGGACCCAGAAGCTGGGTACCACTGCTTTAGATTCTTCTGTTAGACAGCATCGTCCTCAATTTTAAGATCACTATCTGTGTACTTCCTTTAAGAAGTACAGAAGGCTGTGGTGGGAGATGAACTCTGTATTATTTCCTCCTGGAAGTAAAGATGATTGTTTCTGCATAGTCTGTGTTACTCAGGCAGTTTTAGAACAGCTGTGCTAAAAGTGAAGCAATGGGTTTTCACTTCTAAACTGCTGGCGCTGTAAAGACAAGGAAGGAAAGGAATGGCAGATGTTTATCTCTGTGTTTATACCAAGTTTTAGTGCATCAATCACTCAGTGCTATCAAGACTTGTTGAGGAGAGATAATAAGATTTATTGGTGGCTGTTGGGATAACCCACATAGTGCATAAATATGTTAGTAAAAGTCCGGGAGTCTTGGTCTATCAAAATGAAATAGGCAGGAAGGTGCATGTGTCTCCCAGCTATGGAGCAGCTGAGCCAGCCCTTGGTGGGAGGTTAGTTATTCGCAATCTACATGAATTGCACAAAGCTCCTGATGGCTGTCTGTGGTTGGTTTTTGGTGTTTCTTTTTTGTTTTGAGGGTTGTTTTTTTTTTTTTTTTTTTTTGTTTGGTTGGTTGGGTTTTTTTTTTTTTCTATCCCAAAATTCAGTGAAGGACTGGGAAATGGAAATCAGGAAAGCAGACACTTGCAGTGGAAGAGGAGTAAGATGCAAGGAATAAGATACAATTTTCCATCCTCCTGTATTAACTCATCTGTGTGACCGTGATGCCACAGGCTGCTTCATTGTGATGTGGGAAAAAACTCAAATGAAGAACTGTGTTAACTTATGAGCATTTAAGTTACAAGGAAAAAATGTGACTTTATTTATTACTCTAATGCTTACTCCTGCCCTCTAGTACACATGGTGTACATGCCACAGTCCCAGCTACACTGAAGTGGGAAAAAGCCGTAAATGGAATAGCTTACATTCCTGCTGTGTGGATACAAATGCATGCATGCCACCTGTTCAGGCAAATGAAACTGGGTCCCAGAAGTTCATGAGTTAAGCCATCAGTCTGCATGTACAGTCCCAAGAGAAACTCCTGAGGTTTTGTATTTGTGCTCACACACTTGAACACGGACACCCTCTAACCCTGGGAGAGCTCAGGGCATCTCCATTCCAATCTCCTACTCAAAGCAGGGATAGTTTGAGTTCCAGACAGGTGCATAAGTGCTATTTGAGCTATTCCCTGTTGGATCTTGAAAACTTCCTCAGATGAAGGCTGTGTGACCTCTCTGGGCAGCCTGTCCCACTGCTTGACTTTCTCAGGGGAAATGTTTTCACTTGTGTCCATGCTAAAGCCCTTGTGTTTCAACTTGCACTTGTTCTCTCACTCCCCACTGTGACTCCCCACTGCCTCTTCTTGATGGGCTTCCTGTTGGTAACTCAGGAGCCCCTCAAAAACATCTCCTCTTGGGGCTGAGCAGAGCCTTCTGCAGTTGGCCTTTTGCAGAGGTATTCCCCACTGTCCAGGCAGCTCTGCCTTGAGCAAGCTCCACTTTGTTCAAGGCTCTCTACACTGGGGGTGCAGAAAACTGTAGATGATGTGTAGCAAGTGCTGAGAAGAGAAAATAATCACTTCCCTTGGTCACTGGCTGGGCTCCTGTTCCTGCTCCCTGCAAGGCTGCCAGCCACCTTTGTTGCCATGATGCAGGGCTGGCTTGTGCTCTGCTAGCTGCCTGCCAGGACTCCTGTGCCTCCTCAGAGAGCTGTTCCCCAGCCAGGCAGACCCCTGCCCCTGTTGAGAATTTTGGCTCTTGTTACAAGAAGTAGAACATAAGCAGAGAATAGTTCCTGCACTTGCTTGTGTTACACATGTTGGAAGATGAGTTTGCTCTCAGGCATCCTGAGGAAGATGATTATTTCCTGTGAGCACCTAGCTACTTGCCATTGTTTGAAGTACAAGTGTGGTTTAATAAAAAACAGAAAACATCCCTTAAAACATTTTACTCAGGGCTGTTACTCTCAGAGCAAGTTCCAGTCTAGGGAGTTTCTATTTACCCCTTTTCTCCCTTTGAACAGGATGCCTTTGAGAACATGTTTGACAATCCAGGAGATGTCTCAGAGTTCTAAACAGCAGCTGCACAATGTGGTAGTGTGTTTCCTTTGCCATAATAAGAAATTCTCTTTTGCATCCACCAGTTACTGATGCTGCTTGGAAATGACACAGTGTGTGTTTCCTTCCTTTTATTGATTAGAATTTTAGAGTCTTTGAGAAGTTAAAAAGCAATCTTTCCCTTAACTTCTGAATGATTGAGCTAGATGAGGACTAGCTACAGAGAAATCAGCATTCCTTAAGTTTAATTGAACTGGTGTCCCAGACTGAACAAATTTCACTTCAGTAATGTTAAAGCATCATGGGTGTGTTAACTTAGTGCTTATCCAACTGGGGGTTTATTATTTTGTAATTAAGTGTTATTAATGCTTTAATTAAAATAAATAACCATACAAAGCTGGGAATGTGTTTAATGTGTTTTGGATTTTTTTTAAACACTGGGACACTGCAGTTGCCCTGCTGCATCATTAGTGATGGGCTTTTCCCATCAGAAGAGTCCTGCAAATTGTCACATCACCAGATAATGAAGTTGATGTGCTTTGCCTTTGGGGGAGTGGACATATCCCTAGCTCCAGATCTGTATATAGGGTGGGAGCCCAGCAGTTAATTTCTCTGTGGGGCTGTAGAGGCTGAGATGGCCTCACTGAGCACAAATATGTAAATAGCTCAACAAGAGCCTGTTTTCTGCTGTCAGTCATCCCATAATTTGCCTGGTCCAACTGTAGATGACTCTGTTTTTAGTGACAAATTTATGCAGCCTAATAGAATCAAAATGTATTTCTCCACTTACGTTTTTTTTTTCTGTTTAATCTTTATAATTTGTCATACTCATATATTTACTCCATACACACAGACTTTCTCTTCTTTGATTTAATCCCTTTGCTGTTTGTATCCCATGCTGTTTTATTTACTAGAACCGTATTTAGCCATAATGATATTTCCAACGGTACTGTTTTAGTGAATGATAGATTTCATAGCTGGAGTGTGTATTCTATGGTTCTGATTTCTCATGGGAACTGAAATTATTCCATGCTAGACATTTCTGATGTCTTGTTTTAGTTACTGAAAATCCAGCTCTCCAGCTGCTGGAAGAAGCAGATTGTGATGAACATTTGACATCTTTTATAGCAATGGGAGATATAAAGTTAGGAATGCGAGGATCTGTTTTATTTTTTCATACTCTTATATTTTAATTTTTGGTCTCAGAGGGGCTATCTGCCTACTTCTAACCAGCAGGGAAGCAGTGCTCTGACTTTGGGTAAGTCTCAGCTTTGAGTGCTTTGGACCTCAAGAAAAATCCCAAGGTTAAAAGCTGGGAAAAAATCCAACCCCCAATTTTGCAATAAATAGACATGATATGATGGAATTACTCAAAGCAAAAATTAAATCTTAATTATTATGGACAGTTGATAGTAACACGGACAAGCTTTTACTACCACTGTCCTGGGCATCTGCAGGAGAAACTCCATCTGCTGTGGGTTTTGGGACTGTATCCAAGGCCAGACTCGCTGCCCATGGGCACAGGATGTGGGAGGGCTGGCCCTGGAGAGTGGTTTCCAGAACCTGTGTCCAGGATGGCTGCAGCCCTCCTGTGGTTTCACAGGCAGTGGTTTTCACATGCTGCTTGCTGCCCAGCATTTACAGCTGCTCCTGCACACAGCTCTAAGGCCTCTCCTAGACGTGGCTGTGGTTCTTCGTGTGAAATCAGAGCAGAGAAAATCTGCTGAGAGGCATGGCAGTCTTTAGATAGGGCTAAGTGGGAAGAGGTTCAGGAGAAGTCAGGACTTGCCAGTTCATCTGTGCAGATAGGGCTGTCTGAGTTTTGTCTTGTGGGACTGCTGTAAAGACCTGCAAATGTGAATCAAGTTGAGTGCCTTTATTAGTTAGAGAAAAAGACCAGAAAGGCAGGACTCATGGGTTCCTGTGTGGTCAGGGGTAACTCAATTAACTGCTCTGTGCTTCAGTGCAAGCCATCAGTAACATAAGCATCATGATACTTACCTGCCTCTGAGGGCCATTTGCTTAATTAAATTGCTGAGATCTTCAAATAAGAGATGCTTTAAATAAGTAGTTCTGTGTGGGGTAGAAGTAATGGAGCTTGGTTTCCAATGGCTTTGTCTTGTGGTTCATTGCCAACTGATTGAAACTTTCCCCTGGGCCAAGAGTTCATGCGGTAATTTTTTTTTTTCCCCCTAATTTGCTCGCCAGGCTTCACAGGTGTTCAGTAAGATGTAATCTTGGCCTTTCCTGTAGAATGGGCATTCACAGGGGATGTTTCTTTCATGTCTCTTTCCTGCCCAGCTGCCTGCCTTGTTTCGAGATTTTTCTGTTACAGCAGATGTAAACCTTGGTCCAAGGCAGCCAGGAGTTTCAGGCAGTGCAGCTGGAGGTGAGACCTGCAGACACATCCACCTGCAGCACACAGGGCAGCTTGCAAAACCTTGGCTTGCTTTGGAAATCATTTGAAAACCAGAGCATGACAGTGAAACCCTATTGCTTAGAAATGGTGGAGGAACTGAAAGAGGAAGTGGGGTTCAAGTGTTTCATTTGGTCGCTGTAGAAAGAGGAGTTACGGTCAAGGCTCCTAAATCACTTTGCTTATCTACTCCAGTGTGATGCTATACTAAGCATGTTTATATTCCTTTCTTCTTTTTAATTGTTTCTTTGGCATCTGGACATGTTCCTCTAGCGAAAATGTGGTTTATGGATTTTTCTCAGTGCTTAAGGCCAAGGAGAGCCTGTCAAAACCAGTTAGCTGATCCCAAATCTCCTGTGTTGATAGCTCTGCAGCAGCTCCCCTTGTTGTAATTCATTCCTGCTGGCAGGCTGTCCAGTTGGGAAGAGTGTTTTAGGATTTTTCAGCTGTTCAGTTTTTATGCACCCTGCCTTTTGTGGCTCCCACAAACAGACCATAGGTAATGCAGGTGCACCTTGGTACCCCACTTTAAATTAGACTGGTGAATATATTTCAAGTCTAGAAGAGCAGATGGGGAATTGCTCATGACAAAGGGTACCAGAAAAGATGTTGGGGCTCAGGGAACATAGCTGGGACATAGCTGATGTTGGGAATGGGGAACATAGCTGGTGGCCTCTGTTTAAATGTGAATGTGTGTGAATATATGCATTACTATATTGGTGTTGGAGCCAAGAATTCTGAGAAGTATTTCTCTGCACGTTTTAAGGGATCCAAACCCTCTGACAAACACTTTTTTTAACCTTTGTCCATAGACAGGGCTTCTTAGGCTCTGGGATGAAGCAGAACTTTTAAGAATCTTTATTAGATAGTAGCATAATTTGTAGTTTATCACAGGGTGAAAATTTTAGATTTCTGGGTTTGATAGAATGGCAAGCAGATGAAGGCAAGATGGAAGAAACCTTGTGGGTTTTAGGCTTCTTCCTTCTTCTTCATCTGCCCCATCTTCTGCTGTGACAGTGGCACTTTCTGGTTGGTTTAGAGTAGAGACTGACTGTCTATCATAGATGATAGGTATTGGAAAACTATTATAAATACTGTACACGTGGTTTTTAGTATAAAAGAAAACACCACCCTGCCTGAGGGTGGGATTGTGCCTTGAGCTGACCTGCTGAGCAGACCTGTGCTAGTCAGAGAAAGAATGTAATAGATAAGAAAGAATAAACAACCATGGAAAATAGAAGAGACAACTTGACTTTTTCTTTGGTCACAGGCTGGGAGAAAAAGACTTTCTAAATCTCAGGAACTCAAAATATCCAAAAAACCCGAGACATCTGCACCCCCTAGGCAGTACTCCTGCTGTGGTTAGACTTATCAAGTCAGCTCAGGAGTTCACACTTTCTCCCTGTTATTCTGGGTGAAATACAGTGAGAAGCTCTCTCCTCTGAGCTACCCTTCTGTTTCCTTGGGTGCTGCTTGGCTGAAGTAGGGAATAAACTGGCTGGGGAGTTTAAATGCAGAGAAACATCACTCACTGGTGGAGGAATCTGTGGGTGCAAGAATTTCGCTGCAGATAAAGTCAGGCTCCTGGGCCTGCAGCTGCAGAGAAAATGAGCAGTGAATAGGCAGTTAATTGAGAGCTAAAGCATCTGTTTACTGACAGTATAGTCTTGCCTTTTCTCCTCTGTTTAATTTGTGTGAGATCACTCGAAATCAGCATCTTTGACCCAGCTTGTTTCCAATATTTATTTGTTTTCCCTTTCCAGCTGAATTTATATGCCAAGCTTTTTATCCTTTTTTCCTTTTTTTTTTTTTTTAAGCCAGCATATTGTATTGTTGATCCTCACTGTTAAACTACTGCTATGCATCAGTTGAAAAACTGATTCTCTGACTGAGCCAGTTAAATTCTGCTGATCTTCCCTCAACAAGTAATTGGAACTTCAGAGAATAGGGATGCAAGAAGGACTACTTGGATAAAGAAGGGTTTATGGGTCTGGGCAAAAGGAGTTTTAAAATTCTTTTGGGATACATAAAGTAAATGTTGAGTCAGGAAAAGAGGTAAATATTTGTGGGATCTCATTGATTGAATGAGGTTATCTAAGTCTGGCTTAAATTCTTTGCAGGGCTGAGGGATTCATTCCTTGAAAGAATAATGTGGTTAATAATAATGCTCCTGCTGGGTGAGTTGCTGACAGGTAGTTTTTACCTGCTCAGCTTTTCCCTGTTTAAATACACTGTCTTATGAATATGTAGTGTCAATACTTTAATTTAGAAAATCACATTGGTCAAAAGTATAGAACAGGAAAGCATTTTACTGAGAAGATAAAGTTTTCTCATGTGGGAGATTATAGAAAAAGCATAATAACACTTGAGTATTCTGATGTTATAGCTGCTGATGGTCTGACTCTAAGAGCTCCCTATATGCTAATGCAAAATGTGGTTACTGAGCACAATCCTTGGCAGTTGGTTGGTTTGTGGATACAGTATTGACAATATTCTAAACAAAGTCAAGATAGGAACTGCTTGGAATTAGTTGTCATTAAAGATGGCTGACATTGCTTTCATTAATATTAAAATAATTAGAAGTATGTGAAAGAGTTTGTTTTTGGTTTTTTTTCCCCCAAAGGATTTAAAAAATGTGGGGAGAACTGGAACGAAATACAGCTCTCTTGTTGCTTACTTAGATGCTTCATGCCCCATTCCCAGTCTGTTTACAGATAGAAATGTGAGGCCAGGAAGAGCTTTCCAACCCAGTTGCCAGAAATGGAGGCAGCCAGGGCTAGCTCCACAGAGATCCATGAGTACACTTAGAAGTAAAGGAGGTTGTATAGCTGAGAAGGAGAAATTGGGACACTCTACTTGCATCAGTCTGCTTGGATGTCACTTGTCAGATTCAATAGGCAAGTATTGGTTTGATTAACCTCCCCCCCACCCCTTCAACTGGTACAAAATCCCTTTTAGATGCAGAAGGGAGAGAAGAAAGAGGATCCGAAAATAATCTATAGAAAATTCATTTTAAGAATATTTCTACCTGCAAATTATTCTGACACAAAATTCCCAGTTAGTCATTTTCTTCAAATATTTGAAGAGCAGTCAATCACAAAAAGTGTCTTATGAAAGGATTTCGCTTTATTATATTTAATGAAGCTGAAAGTACACTGCTTAATATCTGGGCACCACACTAATGAACAATTAGAAATGCCAGAAGCACAGCATAGACAGGCATTGGTATTTATACTGAAGAAGTATCCAGGACTTGGTACAAGGGTGCAGTGTGGGAGGTGCTGGACAAAGGATTATACTTGGAAGGTACACCTGGTTGTGAGTAAAGCCATGAAGGATAGAAGGGAAGTGAACTGGGAGCCAGTGTGGGCAGGATGATCAGGATGTGCTGGGAACATTGACTGGGCTGGTGAGCCTCAGGAATCCTGAGTGATGCAGGGTAAAATCCCAAGGTAAGTGGAGATGTGAGGTAGTGTTAAAGTGCTCACAAAATCGGTGGAAACCTGACAGCAAACCAAGACAGAGATGGGCTATTTAGAGTAGTTCTAAAAGTGGATCCAGGGATGTTTATGGCAGCAATTTCATTGCTTGGAAACACTGGTTTTTAATACCTTAGCTTTGTGTAATATATGCAGTTACATCTCCAGAGAATTAAAGCAGCAAGAATTATTTGAATTGTCTGCATATGTTTGTATTACTGTTCAGAAGCTGAATCTCCTTTTGTTTGTGTTGTTTTCATTAGTTTCCTGGATTGAAGCTTCATATGAAAAATGTGTCAAACCATTTAAGGGGCAAGATTTTATTTCGTAGGAGTATTTTACAAATGGTTATTAAATCCTTTGCAGTCTTAGAACTGAGCCTCCTTTTGGCTCTGCAGGGTGAGCAGCTGGATTGGAGAGTGCCAGGTTATCCAGTAGTGTGGCCCAGCAGATAGTCAACCATAAAGATGGTCCCTGCAAGGAGGGCAGAAGGAAAAGCAGTTTATGGAAGCACTGTATTGGACCATGAGGGCAGGAGCCAGAGACCTCTCACTGTGGAGAGCTCTTCTGGGAGGTGGCTGTGGAGAACATCACTGAGGAGGAAACACTGCACCATCTGTGCCTCTCTCTGGGTAGCCATGCAATGTTAATGTGAGTGCTGACCAGCCCTAGCCTAAAGAACCAGGATTTGGGGGTTTGGCTTGAAAATCTTCTTCAGTTACAGTTCTTCCTTGCTTGTTCAAGCTAAACCATCAAACTGTAGATTCTAAGCTGCTACAAATTCCCCTCAACAGATGGGGATCTGGCTCGGCTCTGGCAGGTTTGGCCTTAGTTTTGGATTCTGTTCACACATGTGTAGCATTAACAGCTTGAATCAATGCAGTAGCTGAGAGCAAAGGTTACCATTTCAGCTGCTTCGCAAATCCCACATCCAAAGCATGTAATGTGGTGTTATAGCAGCTTTTGTGCATGGTTGGATTTTTCACCTGGAAAGCACAGCCTACTTCACAAAATGTTACCAACAAAACAGCTGCTTTGAAAATTGGCCTTTAAGTACCACCTACTGAGTGTGACAAGAAACATGTGGGTCCTGTCTGCAATATCTGCGCTTCTGCCAAAAATATTTCCACAGCAGTCTGCAGGTGAGCTGCTATAGTCCTTTAAGAGGAAGTCATTGTGTTCCCACTGTTCAGCCAATGCCTGCTCTATTGACAATCTCCACTGGTACAACTGCCCACAAAAGACCACCAGAACAAAATTTGGAGGTGAAAGGATGTATGGCCCGGGTCTGTGCAGGAGACAAAGGGGTTACCAAGGGGACATGTCCAGGGGGCATTCAGAAGAGGGAAGATGATATTTGGGCAGAGGTCTGTAAGAATGTGCAAAGTGGAAGAAATCTTAAAGAAAATGGAGGAGCCAAACCATGAAATTTCTGTGGATTAATGGAAGATAGTTTGTGCTATACTACTTGGAGGGAACCAGGATAGATGACTAGAACAATTCCTTTAGGTGATAAAAATTCACAGACCAGTGTATCCCAGAGGGGTTATATCCAGCTGAGATCAAGAAGAGCAATGCAGTGTGGGGTGAGGGATGCACCCAGCTTACCAGCAGAGTTAGGAACAGTCCCTTCCTCCCTGGCTCTGTCATTCTGTTCACAGTCCAGACAATTGTTTGAATTCACCACTTCACTGAATGCTCTTCCTGAACTTTGGCAAAACAAAGCTAAAAAAAAAAACTATTTTGCCATTTAAAAAGAAAATAACAATCATACTTCTGAGCATCTTCACACATTTATTTTCCAACGATACAAGCAGCCTATCTGTTTGAAAACAAAATGACACCACCAGGCCCTCCCCCCGCAGTTTTTTCTGTTTTAAAGGCAAACCAAATAGCAGTGCAGTACAAATCCAGGAGCAGTTCACAGTGAGGAAAGCCAGCTCAGCGTGAGGTGCTGAATAACACTAAAACTGCAAATAATTGAACTACAACAGTAAGCCCAGAGAATGCATTACACGTTGGACTCTCATACTGGAGAAGGACTGATTATGTGGGGAAATGTGCAGAAAAGATATTTGTGCCTATTTCAGGAGTGCAGCTCAGGTCTGTTCAATATTGGAACTGTAGGGAACTAAGTACAGTGATGAAGGGACCCTGAATGGATGTTTGACAAAGCCATTTTTAACCATGTTTTGTTCTTCTAGTATGTGTGAAAAGCACGAACTTTCCAAAGAAAAAACCTAGTGCTTAATAAAAAAATCCAAGGAAACAAAGGAGAGGGAAAGCCCCAAGACGTAATTATGGATAAATGTCTTCAACATTCAAATTTAAAAAAAAAAAAAAAAAAAACAGTTTAAAAGACCACCAAGATGTCTTGTGATATTTGATATTGTGCCTTAATGTCCCTTTCATTTGCCACCCCCCCTTGGATGGGCTTGTGAGCTGGGCTGTGTTCATGTTGAATTGTACATAACTCCACCACCTTCCATCCACCACTGTAATGTGGGACTTGCCTCACTATGGCACTTGACTACTCCACCTTATGGAGAGAACAGCATTTTTAAAGTCAGTTATTTCTTTTGCCAAAATACTTACATCAAGTATTACATGCAGTTGTTTTTTCACATGGCATCTGAAGTTGGACTGAGGAACAAACACCCTTTGAAATCCAGTACTCACTGAAGAGCACGAACTTTATTGTTGATGCTGATGGCAAGATGTTTTTCCCTTTGCTAGTCAGAGAGTATGGCACAAAAAAAAAAATTACTGCTTTCTCAAAAAGCCTGATACAAAGCTCACAGACATTGCTGGAACAGTTCATGTCTCCTAATGACCTGTAGGTTGGGCCTTCATTAGTTTAAGAGGGTGGATGAAACATTGCTGAATCTGCCTCATAATTGAAAATCTGTTTTGGAATACATTAGAAAGTTCCTCAAACTTTTATTTGTTAAGAAGATGGACCCAACCCAGAAACTTCCTGAAATTTATCATTGGTGTTACATGCTAAGTTCTTGGTGGAAGGACCACCTTTGGTTACAGTAAAGGTTTTTTTCAGATTTAATTAAATATAAATGGAAGGTCTTTCTTTTGTAATTATTCCTGGGGAAAATTATTTTAAATTAGATACATTTAATGACAATATTTCTAAGGAATTCAGTCTTGGCAGAGACAAGAGTGATGGGAACAAAATGGGACAAAAAGAAATTTTATAACTTGATAATAAAAAGTTTTGTCTAATTTTTAGAGTTAAGCTTACTTTGTTCTTTGCTGCTGCTGAACTTAAGTGTTGCTGAATGAAATATTCAGACCAAGGTCTTGGGTTTTGAGGAGCTTCTTTGTAAATTCTGGTACACAACTTCCCAGTTGACATCACTGTTCAGTTAGGTGCTGAAGTAAAAGTTAACCTTGTTGGAGAAGTTTTGTGCTAAAATCAGTGCGAATTGGGAATTCTTCTTTAACTTAGCTTCTCTATGTTGACATTTCATTGGCACTACACCTGCTGCAGTGTTGATATTGCTGACTTGTCCGTGGCTATGAAAAAGGCAAGGTGAGATCAAATCTAGCAGAGTTTGTTTTCTTGTCTTGTGCTGGCATCTTGTTCTTTCATGGGCTAAAAAAGTTTTATTGATCTTCAGGTTCTGTACTAGGCCAAGCTGTATATTTAAGCTGCTGTCTTCCTCTGCTGTGCACCTGGTTTTGAGTTTCAGTCAGTGTGGGCGATGCTGGCTGAAATCATATTTCTGCAATATGGAAACCTGTCAAGCGTAATTATTAGTTTTCATATCCAGCAATGGCTCGCAATGCAAGAGGGCTAATGTTTTTTGTGTAAAAGTATTTAATACCAGTCTGTATTTAACTATGGCATGTAAGGTTGGGCTAGCTGCAGGTTGGATGTGGAGCCTGTTCCCAATCCTGTGCTGGCCGATGGGCGGGATCCCCCTCTGGAGCTGCTCATCTTACACTGAGAAGAGCGTGACTCTGTGAGCTCAGTCTGGACAGCGAGCATTAGAAAACTAGAATAATCTCAAACTCTGTCTTAAGTAACAAGTAGCAATTACTGTGGAAAATAAACAATGATTTCTGTGCTCCAAATGACCCAAGGTTTCTCAGAGACTCAGATATCCACTCAGATATTCCCTGAATTGCTGACACAGTCCTTGGTGACAGACCGTTACTAGTGACTCTGTTAACCCTGAGTTTTTATGTGCTCTTTTTAAAAACTTGTTCCTGAATTTAAAGGGTCAGGAAGGCTTCTTTCTTAAAATCTGCAGGTACGATTGCCCTCATGCAGATAGTATTTTTCTGTGCAGCAGTTTGATCTGGAAGCTGATGATAATGTTTTCATACTTGCACAAAGAGCTCATGAACACTTAAAAGCCAGCACAGTCTGCAGACCTATTCTTGCCACATCTCTCTTGACAGGTGAGATGTACTTCCTTTTGGACCAACTGTCTCAAAGGCTTTTATTCATGTGGTGGTGAGCTGAGGAAAATCAACTGCTTAAAAGACAGAGTTTGACTTCCCTCTTTGATTAGGAAGAGAAAGGGCCATTCAATCACCATCTTATCTAGATCTTAGGAGATCTTTCTGTATTACAGTCCAACTTAAATCACCACTTGTGTGCAGAGTTGGAGGAGGGGGATCATCAAAGATCTACCATGTTACTGAGGTTTTCTGCTCTGAGTCTCATTATTGAGGTTGACAGCAGTCCAGAAGCAGGCTATACATCTTCAGGCTAAGGATGCTACTTTTCCATCATCTCATAACAATGCCACGTAAAGGTGAATATGAAGATATTTAGAGTAAACCTGGTACTAGTTATGACTAAGCAGTTCAGCTATTTTTTAAAGGTAAATCCATGTTTGAAATGACCTCTGATAGACTTGTTTGATACTGAGTTTTAAAAATTTTCTAACCTGATAAGCTAAAGCTGTCCTGAACCTTGCCACAAGTGTCAGACTTAAAAGACACAAACTTGCAGTGATAACCCTGCTGATTATGCTCTTAATACTTTATAATTAGTATCTGAACATATACACGTACATGTAAATGTATACTTGTAAAAATGAACTTACCAATGCCACCTTCTCTCTAAGTTTTTTTTTATTTAAATCAATCCTGCTGAAATAAAAATACTGTCTCTGCTAATTAAGACTTACATGGTAAATTAAAACTGGCATTGGGTAAAAAAAAAAGCTATAGTGGACTGGTAAATATTTCAAATTAAGGTTCTTTTATTTCTAAATAGAATAATAAGAAGGCACCTGTTCTAGAGTAGCATAGTGCAGAATGAGTTATACAAGTAAAATGTATCATTATGCTGAGTTATAATGACATCCATGGGGAGTTTCTTGCTTTTAGTTTTATTGATTTATAAAGCAGAATTATAATGAAATAAGATGTATAGAGGAGACTGGTGGTGTGTTTCTGTAGCCAAGGCTCTGGAGGAATACCACAGGATACACCTGTCCAGTCAAAAGAACTTGGGCTGCTTATTTTATATAAATCCCATGGAACAATTTTCAGGTGAAGGATATGTGCCCACTTGGTGATTGCATTGCAAACTGTCTGAAAAACTAGGCAGCTGAAATTGTGGGTGGAGGTCACCTTGGGGAAGGCACATGGCAAGTGTTTTGCCTGGAAATACTTGATGTGTCAACTGGGTGCTCTTGTCTCCAGCATTGCACTTTCTCCAGAGCTCCAAAGCAGAGAGATAAGTACCATGGAAGAGCTTTCAGCAGTGGCAGGGGAACTGTTTTAAGCAAAGCAATATCTTCTTCTCTGCATGCTAACCTCAATTCAGTTGGAGTATTTTGAATGGGGTTTGTTTTGGCATATGTTTTTAGCAGATCTCCCTAAAACTTCTGCTGCTGGTTTAACCCAGGTCCTTGTTTTCTGGGGTAGCAGTAAACTGACAGGCCAGTAGGAAACCACATGGGTTATATGAGGGGTATTTCATGGCATACTCATTTGGAGATAATGTGAAGCAGACTCCAAATATTTTTTTTTCATTACCTTTTCACTATTTTCATTGATATTTTCACTCCTTTTCATTAGTTAGTTTTGTTGGCCTCAGAGGCAGGTAGGAACAGAAAAGAATTGCTGTATATTAAAATTGCCGTAGCAGTATTGGACTTTTTGTCAGTAGTGAGGCACAGCCTTTGTTTTGTAGGCTGGATTAGAATGTCTCTTTTGCAAAATGTGTTGTGCCAACAAAATGTTTACCAGCCACAGAAATTCTGGGGGAGAATACTTTTCCATTGTGGTTTAAGATTTTTTAGCTGTAATTTAATTTTTTAAAAGTGAAGACTGAAAGCAGAGAAACAAATATCTTGAAGCCACGCGACTATGGGGAAGCAAGAGCACCTACCCTGTGCAAGCCTAGCTCTTTTCAGGACTTAATGAGGTTGATAACCAGAAACACTGAAGGATTATGAATTCTAAATCTATGAGTCTTGAACTCTACAAATGTGGATCCTGTGGTACTGAAGTGCTTAGGCAACCCCTCTAGCACCCGGTTCTGTTGGGGTTTTTTTGTTTATGTGTTTTTTTTTGTTTTTTTTTTTTTTTTTTTTTTTTTTTTTAATAAAAATTAAAAGGTTAAGTGAGTTCTGTTCATCTCAAATGAGGCAGTGGTGCTAATGACAGTTCAGAAGATGCTTTCTTCTTGGAGTACAGGATCTGAATTCATACCAGATAGCAGCAGGACCTTTTTGGTCACATGGAGATAGACCCTAGAGCTCTTGAGGTTCCAAGGGTTTGACTGGAAGAGTTGAAGGGAGAAAGGGTAATGTGTCTGATAGACAAGGAGTTGAATCACAGTTCTTTATAATCAGGATTTCCAGCCTGAAACATATATAGGTTTTCATAAAAATATTAAATCCCAATACATTTGTTATCAGAGGCAACCTACAATATATCACTCTTTTTGTGAGATCCTGTTAGCCTGATCTCAGTGTGTCTCTGGTTTTTTTCCAATCATTTTTGTCTCTCTCTGTTGTTTTTTTTTTTTTTCTCAACTGACAGTTCTGTCCACCAATTCAGTAATTACTGTCTATCATTTTAAGTGATGTGCTAAGGGCCAATATTTAAGGTCAGGGCCATGAACATCTGACTTCCCTTGAGAGTAGAACTGGTTGAGTAGGAAGAATATTGATTCACTGAATAGATCAACTGAAAAGAAGGAAATTTTTCAAATGCTTTTGACCTAATAGCATTCAACCTTCTCTACTTGAGGCAAGTTAATGAAGGGGTAAATCAAATATTGTATGAATCATACATCAAAATACAAAAAGAGAAACACTGAAAAAAAGCAGCCCAGAGGCTTGCTGTTGATAGCTAGGAATGTAAAATAGGCAGTGTTTAGAAAAGAGTTCAAAATTTCTAGGTTTATAAAAAATGCAGAAAATTATAGAAATGGGTGAATTTGACCTCTAACTGAAGGTGAAAACTAATTCACCTCTGTGGCTGCTTCAGTGGATTGGCATCTTAAATAGAAACATAGAAGCAATAGCAGATTTCACTGTTTTACCTAAACATGTATGAGGTAATTCACAGACATGGTGGACTTGTAACTTACTATACCCTGAAATGGTGTCTTTTAATTTAGGAAAATACTTCTCCTATTTCAATTACAATTATTTCTTACTTTTCCCCATGTGTGTAACCTGAGCAATTACACTTTTTATTATTGGGTAATAGCATCAATCACAGGGCATTAAGAACTTCCCAGGCTACTTAATGAGCACTGCCAATGATGAAAGAACATCCCTAAAACACAAACCCAAAGACAGTTCCATCAGGGTTCATATAACTGGCATTCAAAGAAGGTTCTGAGTTCAGGTGCCCATTTCCCATTTGATGGGAGTCGTAGTTTGGAATCTGTGGTGTTTGATAATCTGAAACGCCTGAATTCTGTATTTTGTATCTCTGGTCTGAATTAATGATGTGGAACTTTCAAAGAAGCTTTTTGTATGATGAACAGTAATAGGGAGAGAAGCAAAAAAGTGATCCAAAAAGACCTTTAGATGTCTTGGCTGAGTTTAACTTTCTTGGCAAATTTGAACTACAAATAACAGAAACAGCCTGCCCTGCAAAAGGAGAAAAGTGCCATGCAAGAATTGTCCTAATCTTCTGGGTTATCCACTCTGATACTTTTATCCTTGAACATGAATAATTTATGCTCAGGAAGTTGGTTTCACTGTGACAGACAAGCATTTGTTGAGAAATCACAGCGTTGGTCTTTCAGAGCTGTCCGTGTGCTTCCTGTTGCCCTTTTAGAGAAGGCATAGATGGAAAATGGAGAAAAGCTCAAGCTTTTCTTGTAAGGGAGTCTAACAGAAGTGCTTCTACCTTCTTTGATTTTATTTTATTTTAAACTCTGTTAGGAAGCTCATGCAGTGCTGCTGAGTAGCAGAACAGTATTGGTGTCCATGATTAACCATTGCAAGACTGGTGAGCAAAAAAGTGTTATCCTGATCCTGGAAGGGTTAGAAATAAACACTGGTCTTGTTAATTGCATGAACTGAGTATTTTTATAATTTTCAGTTTTATCTCATAGCAGCTCTTTATCTCTGTTGTCTGTTGTCTGTTTCTTACATTCACAGAACACCAACTTTTTAATGAGCTCATGTGGAGCAGACAGAGGGGCCCAAGGCCATGCCTTAGCCTTCATCTTGGTTGGAAAAGGGAATAATTAAATGCTGGAAGGGTGAAGCAGTCAGGTGCACTGTAAATAAGAGCAAAAGGCTAATGAGCCAAAGTGAGGGCAGTTTTGACAAACCTCTCCAGAAGCTTCTGACAGTCAAAACCACTTTTCAATGTGGCATGGCCTGGCTGTGCTTTTACCCACCACAAACTGAGGGGAATCCTCAAAAAAATCTTGAGTGAGGCTACATCCAATTTTCTTTGTCAGCTCAGGTTGGATGGTGCATGGAGAGAAAAGGACTCTTAAAGGCAATGTATGAAATGCTGTTTTTCTGCCTCATGAAAACAGAAGTGTTATGAGTTTTGTAGTTTATTTCACTAATGATCCCAGAGGATGTGAGTGGCGCAATATTTTAACAGTGAATGGCTTCTTTTATATGGTCAAGGCAGTATGGGAAACCATGATCAGAGTGGAATTTTCTGTAGCTGTGTGTAGGGGAAAACAGAAGTGGGATGTGACAAAAAATCTATTGGAGATAAAACTTCCCAAATGATACCAGATTTGAGGTTCTAGTCAGTAAATAGCTCAAGGGCAGGACTGCTATTCTGAGGGACCTAAACAGTTCTGGGCTTGGGGTGAAATAAACCCAGGGAACAGCCTGAGTGGGGAGCAGCTCTGGAGAGAGAGTGCCTTGGTGGGCTGCAGGTAAACAAGCTTGTGCATGGCAGTGAGGATGTCTCACAGTATCCTGGGCCATATTAAGATCCAGGGAACTCTTCTATTTATAAATCAGATACTGAAGTCAGATGGAGGGAAGGACACAGAGGAAGAGCTCACAAGTGATACATTTTTTAAACATTCAACCTTGATCTGCATGAAGAGCTATCTCAAAGTACTTTGGTTGTAGAAATGGAGATAAACAATAGGTGCAAGATTGGATACAGCTGGCAAAGGGCACCCTTTGATCCTCAGGATGAAGGACAATCTGCTGGCTGGGATGTAAGCCATCAAGGGGAAGAGGAGCTGTAATAGGAGGGATCAGGCACTTGAATTAAGAGAATCAATCAGAGATTGGTAACTGGCCATGGTAGACACCTGGCAGTGTGACTGTACAGCTGTGGCCCTTGCATCTGGGAATGCAGAGATGGACCCCTGCAGTACAATACTGGAGACAGTAACGTGGGTCTGTGTCCAAAGCAGGAGTTCAAGCAGACATCTGAATTCAAGTGCAAAGCCATTCCTCACTGATTGATGAGTGAACTAGAGCAAAGCTACCTCCTTGCTGTCTGTTCTGGCACTTTTAGACCATGTTGGCCAACTGAGCAAGCCTGAGGATGCCATCAGGCTGGGGATGTAGTGGAAGTGGATTCAACTCCAGACCTGTCCCCACTCCTTGGTGATGAGCAGTGAAACAGCTGTGTTTTTGCCTGTGGACCTTAGATTTGTGGCTTTCCAACCTTCTAAGCCTGCCCTTAGAAGAAAGACACAAGATGATTCTTGTTCTAAAATTAAACAGATTTGTTCCATTGCCAGTGAAGAAAAAAGCATGAGTTCATTTTTTTTCATCTTCCTTAAAGGATGCCAAACATGGACTGAATTTCTCAGGGCATCTGTAACATTGCCACTCTGTCCTCTTGCTACTCTTCATCACCACGTTTGATGTGCAAATGTGGAAAGCAAGGCTTGGGTTTGTAGTGACTATTTGCTGACTAACTCCTCTGCTCTGTTGGAAAGGGGAAAACATGTTGGTGAGTTGTTTTATTTTTTTTTGTCCTTCCTGAGCTGCTCCCAAAGTGGAATCAGACAGATACCTCCTGTCATATACATCAGAGAGATGGTTGGGTAAATGTAAAAAGAGCTGTACATACTGACTAGGGCAAAGAAAATCAACTCAAGCTGCTTCTTGGGACTGTCCTTATTAGTTTGAAGGTTTTCTGGACTCTGATGCTAGTGGTGCACAATGTTTTAGGCAGCAGAGAGGATGCTTGGAAGAAAGGACACAATCATACACATACTTAATGGAACTTGTATCACTAGGGGAGTTCAGGGGAGATGCTCAACTTCGGAAAGGGAAACCTGTAGGTTATCATTTGTCATAACTAGCATTAAGTAAAAGTGACCTTCTTTCATCAAAAGAAAGATAATGTGGCAACCCATTTTGCATCATTGTGTACCTATTAGCAACCCGTTTTGTATCATCCATGTGAATATAGAGTGTTAAAATGAAACCAGACAAAGCCTCAGTGACATAGGTCCTAAAAAAAATTAATCTGTAACAACAGAGATCAAATGGAGAAGGAGTAGCAATAAACATGGAAATTAATTTTTTGAGGAGGATTTGCAATTTGGCAGCATCAATATGTTACAGACACAACTCTGGTAGGAGCACAGCTGTCCAGCTCTCAAGGTCTGCCTACTGCAGCACCAGGCAGAGGAACCTGCAGGTAATGTGCCCTTTGTACCAAGGGTCTCAAATTACACTAATTATTCCTGTTTCTTGAAAGGGATAATTAGCTCAAGAGTAGAGTCATGCAGAAGGGCTACCTGCCTTCCAGCAGCCTCCTCAATCCCCTTGGTTTCACGTGAGGCCATCTGGACATAATGCCTAGTTCAAGCAGAGTGGGTTCAGATACCTGTGTATCATTGTGCTTTGCCCTTAGCAATTGTCAGCTTTCAGAAAAAGAACAAACAATGAGTAATTTGCTTCACTTCTTTAGAGACTGATTTTACTGGCTGTTGTTCTAAGGGACCTAAGCAGGGAGATCTCTTTAAGTTCAGGATGGACAGCTGCATCTGCCAGTTACTTCTCACCTAGAAAAACTATCCAGCAAGCAGTCGTCTTTGCTCATATTGTATAGTTTTGAGTAATTAATTTTACATTAATTTTTTTGGTGTTTGTGTTCTGCATACTGGTATATGTTTTCTTGGGAAAAGCAAAAACTGTATTGCCCATTTAGGCAGTTAAATCAGGAAGTTTTACAGTGTGGCTGAGGAAGAATTGCTGTGGTGAACTCTTCCTCACGGGTAATTCTCCTGGAGTCTACTGCCCTTTTTTGCTGTTTACATCATTACCATGTCATGATATTGCAGGTTGATAATACATGTGATCATGAAGTGGAAAGGTGTGACCTTGAGAAGGATGCAGTAAGATAGGGAAAGAAATACAGAGTTGAGGGGACAGTAAAGAATTGTGAGTAAATATGAATCTTCAAACTGATACATTTTTCTGCCTTCAGATTTTGTATGTACTTGAACCATACATGTAGCTGGTCTGTTTTGGTTAGTTTTTTGTTTGTTGGGGTTTGGGTTTTTTTGGCCTTCAGATAATGATTCAAGAGAAATAACACTGGTTGGAGCCAAATTGGAAGTCTTCGAGCTCCAGGACTGATGAGTAGTGAATAGTTATTTCATTCCATATTTTTGTGGAATTTTTCATTCCATAACTTTTTTACATTATTTTTAACCTCTGAAAACGATACCTTGAATTTTAAATGACAGGGAAAAACAGTCAGTTATTTGGGCTGATGTTTTCCTGTAGCTTCTGATTCAGAGTATTAACCAGAGGCAAAAAATATTATGTTGTACAAAACACTGAAAAGAGAAAAGATTAACCTATTTCTTATGTATAGTTAAATTAGGACAAATACAAATATTCTCATGAATTAAAACAGTGAAGAGCTCTGTCCTTTGAAAAAGATATGCTAATTTAAAACTTTTAAATTTCTGATATTAAAAAAATGTGGAATTGTAGAAAAGCAGAGCTGGAAGACATCATGAGAGCTCATATAGCTCATTTCTGCCCTGTGGTAAGAGCAACTGAACCTGAACTATTTTGGACAGAAATATATCCAGTCAATGCTTCAGAAGGTCTGAGCTACTGAGAATAGAAGTTGCACAGAAAATTTCAGTAATCTGTTCTTATACGTCAGTGCTATTGCTGTAAGGAAATTCTCTCTTAATACCCAGTTTGTGTTTTCTTTGTAGGTATGGCAGATTTTGATTCTTCTTCCTGATAAACCTGAAAAGAAATTTGTTCCCTTTTGAAGGGGGAACAAATCTAAAACCTGTCCTAGGTGGGATTAGGATAATATATTAAGATGATTTTAAGCATTTGAAACAATTTTAAATTCTTTTTTTTTTTTTTTTTTAAATAATTTTTTTTTGAGGGCTGAATTCTCAGCTTTAAAAAGATGCAGTGTGGGAAAGGAACGGGAAACACCAAGATCTGAGCAGGCTTATATAGCTCAACAAAGACAAAAGCAGAGAAGAGCCTTCTTAAATCCAGATTTGATTCCTGGGTTGTTACATGGACTGTCTTCCTTATGTAAAAAGTACTGAGATTCACACAAAGAACACTTGTCATTTAAAGCAGCATGTTTTAGCGACAATTCATTGTTCAGTTTTGAATCCAGCTGCTCCTGGTTCCATGCAAACTGGTTTCTGTGAGATTGCTTATATATGGTGAAGAGAAGCCCTGAAAAGAGATGCTGCTAAAACCCTAAAAGCTGTCTCTGAAATTCCATCTTTTTTTAACTGCATAATTAAGTACTATTGCTGACACATCCTCCCTTATGATTCCCTTTAAGTTGGAGCATCTGGCCGGGTGTTGCACAAGAGCCCAGTTTTCTTCTCCCTATACAACGGAGTTTTGATTAATTAATCATTGCTTCTGTTTGAATAATACATTAAAGATGCACTTGAATGTTCTAGGAAAAAAGTAAAATAAAAAAAAAAAAAAACACCACACAAAGGGAAGTACTGCTCTGACTTGTGAAATGACATGTTCTCTTCAAATGGCAGGAGTGTTCTAAATGTGTTACTGGTCAGTCTGTATTTCTTTTCCTGCTTGTTTATTTTCATGTCCATTTGATGTGATAGTTGCCTCAGCAGGCTTTCAAGTCACAAAAATGTTGAATTTTAACATGATATGGAAGAATGATACAGTTATGATGAATATGTTTTTTGAGTCAATGTTTTGCTATATTAAAAAAAAGGAATTATGGAGCTTTCATATTTTTGGCTGCCATCCATTTTTATTTGTGACTTCACAATAGCAGCTTCATGCTGATATGACCAGAGCAAGATGGGTAGCGGTACTCCTACAAATTTTGCTATGGTTTCAAAAGTGCAGGGCTTGTGTGTGCTCAGCACTGAACCTGCCACTTCACAGGAGCTATTGCTGCTCCTGGGTTTGTGTAAGGCACCTTAATTTTACTCTGTGCATGTCCTCCATAGCCTGGAAGCAGTGAGACAAGATCTGAAACCACAGAGAAAAACAGTTTTTTATCCAAAGGCCAGGCTTTCCAGGTGCTGTGCTTTTCCCCCAATATCTAACTGTTGTCAGGATCTCCAAAGGAGAGCATCACCCAGGAGTTGCTCTTGTCCTGCATGCAGTCTTTAACGTTGTGAGTACTCCTTTCTTGAAAACTTGGATGTCAGTTCTTAGTCTGAGATTTTTTTTTTAAAATACTGAGGGTTGGACTAAGCTTGCCTTCATGTAATTTGAGCTTTTTGGAGTTGCTCAGTGTTTCCTGGGGAAAGGCAGAGAAGCAGCATGCAGATGTTGGATCAGACATGTTCAGTGTGTCTGGTAAACAGAACTCTCTGCAATCCTGTTCTATTGACGCTTTTTAGAGTCTTAGTAGCACTGACAAAAGAGATAACATGGTGCTGTGTGCTGAAATGAGAGCCAATGCCTGGGTAATTCTTACTGCTGAAGAGTTGGGGTGTGAGAGGAGCTCACTGATGAAATCCTGGCTGTGCAAAGCTAAGGCAGCTTCTGTCCCTGGCCTGAAGAGACAAAGTGTGCTGCCTTTTCCCTACAGGAAGGGCCATGGGGAAATCAAGATTTGCTGCAAAATGAATGCAATTGTTTCTGTTTCTCTCAAGTGGTGATAGCAGCAAGGTACAGGATACACCTGCAGCCTCATTTGGGTCTGCCTTACTAGATGACTGAGCAGGAGAGCTATCCAGTCTTTGTATGGACCCACTCCTGCAGTCAGATGTGACACTTGGCCAAAAGTCCCTACTCTGGAAACTTAAAGTGAAGCCTAAATGATTGCTGAGATCTCACTAGATGGAGCAGGGGGGCATTGCTGGATTTTACCCATGGAGGCTCTGTAAGAGCTTTCCTCCCCCTCTGCCCCCTTTAATCCATTTTCAAGCCTAGCAATGCCTCATGTTTACCCAGCAGGCCCACATGAAAAGGTCAGTTCTATTTCTTTGACCTTTTTCAGCTCAGTAAACATTGGCAGCTGGAAGTCCTTGCTGTAGACATGTCAGCTGCAGTGAAATGGTGTTGCAGGTAATGACATGCATACAGAGCATCTCTGACCTCTGATGTTTGCCCATCAACACAGAAATCTTCCCAAAATTTTTGTCCTTGTGACACCATCTGCTCTCAGGGAACTTGTGTGTGGGTTTTCTTTCCCTTTTCCCTTGGCATTGTTTGGGTGCTCCCCTTGTTTTGAATTGAGATATTAAAAAATTTGTAATCTTAAATTTGTAGATGTGCCCATTATCACTAATGTGTGGTCATGGATTTTATATCACTCAGGTGTTAGTACCAGTTTATTGGGATTGGAGAAAAAATTTTTCCTGACAATTTATTTTCTAAATTTTTCTCTAAACTGGGAGACCATGTCTGAGACCTGGATGAACTAGTGTTTTGGTGAGAATGAAGGGGAAGGAGAACAGCCTACCTGCTTAATCTTGGATTGTGACGTTATACTCAACATGCACCAGAACCAGCTATTGAAATTGATGCCCCTGCTGTGGAAATACAGATGCAGCATGAGCACCATCAGTAGTAGAGCTTCGTCCTGTTTTGGTTTAAGAAATTAGGTTCTAGTATCTGTAGTCCAAATTTGGATCTTCTTTCTAAACCAGAAATTAAACTAGGAAATGTCTCTCCAATGTCAGCCTTAAGCCATGGTCAGCTATTACCATCAGTCTCTGCTGTAAATCCTGTAGAGACTCATCTGCCAGAATGCTCATGGGAAGTGATGAAAAGCAAGTTGTCATGTTGTGTTCAAATTATGAGTGCTTTTAGGTGGAGTGATAGCTACACAATTCCCATTAGACAAGTGATGTTTTTCTGCACATCCTGTGCAAAGCTGAACCTCATTTACTACCTTTGATTTCTGATGAACATGAATATCTTTACTGACTGAATTTTATCCAGTATTCCATCTGCAGAGTGTTTTTCATCTTCTGGAATACAGTAAAGAATTTGTTTTCATAAATTTTGATACAATTTTGACAAACTGTACAGCTTGATTAGTGCCACTCCAAAACTAGGACTGCTTTTGGGTGAAAGTTTCTGCTCCATGTCAAATCAATGATCTGTTACAGAACTTTTGAAAAGCACAATAACCATAAAAATAATTTCTGGGTAATGATAGTAACACCACTGAGTACTCTCTAAGTCCTTTTGTCCCTTGTTAATACCTCATTTTGATTGTTGCATTTTTAATACTTGGATTAAGACAGTGACATGTTCTGATCATTTCTGTTGAATGCATGAACATCTGGTTTTTGTTGTGTTTTAGTGTTGTTTGCTGTTGGCTAGGGATGAAAGGAGAAATCAGACGGTTTGAAGTTTACTTTTTTGTTTTTCAAAATTGCCTTTGTTCATAAGCAGCAATCCAGGACCTGAGCAGGGATTCTAATTGTGACTGACAAGCAATGACGGGAAGGAGGAAAATGAGAGTGATGATATATTGGCTGTGCTAGCTCAGCAGTGAGAGAAAAAAAAACCTGAGAATTGCTCCTTAAAATTGTCCATGCTTTACCTAAAGGAGAGATGAGGTTGCAAAAAGAAGGTACTTTATTATGCATTGAGCAGTCTTGAGTATGCCATGCACATTCGAGACCTGCTGGTTGCCCAGAAAATGAAAAGTATTTGGCACCTGCAGCCTGGTGATCAAAGGAGGGTATGAGCTCTCTAACCTGTGCCATCTTAAAGGGGTGAAAAGTGAACCCCCTGTGCCCATGGATTATTGGAACCTGAACAGAAGCCAACACTCCATAACAGGTCACAGTTTGTAGGTTTACCCCTTGTCCCTCCCCTCTCTTTTGAGTATTTTGGGATTTCATACAGTAACTCGATGGCTCTTGCCTCATAAAATTAAACAATAATGTTAAGGAAAGGATGTTCCACCTTGTGTATTTAATGATATATATCATGATGATAGGAATATTGTTCATTCAGTGTTCTGCATGCAGCTGGCTCAGGGTTTCTTTAAATAGTTCCCACATCTCCCATGTTTGTTGGAGGGACTGTGCTGTCATCTATGAAGAATGGAGAGATTAGTCTCTGCTACACTTGCTCTGGACAAATACCTTTTTAAATTAAAACACCTCGTCTGTGTTTAAAGTTAGGCAAGAATAAGCTGCTCTACTGTAAAAGCTAATGCCTGAGCTCCTGCTAGGAGATGATGGAACTTGCAAAGGATGAGCCAGAAAATGTCTTAAATGATTCTTTAAAGATTTTTCCCTCTAGTAATGCCTCATTTACAATTGTTCAAAGTGCCAACATGACCAGGTAAAATTCCTGAAGTTTAGCTTAATTTCCAAGAGGTGAAGTCTACCTTAGTGAATAACAACCTTCCTGAACATAAAATAATTTCAATTAAAAATGAGACTGAAGGAGGGGAGATATAAGTGTACCGTCTCCCTGAATCTTGAAGCTGGGGTCTGGTGCCACAGTCCTGTACAGTGCAGTGTGGTGTCTGCACACTCAAGGGCCACTCACTCCTCAGCAAGGATCTGTGTCTTCTGTGCTCTCTCTGGTAAAAGTCACATTGGTCTCAGGGTTGGGTTTTTCTTCCCTTCTTGTGCTTGAGGAGACTCTGACTTAACATAGAATAATGTGTGTTTGCTTCAGCTTACTAAGGACATTCTTAGCATTTGGAGGATATTCAGTCTGGTGTTTACAAAACCCCTCTTTCCACTCTGCATGTGGCATTGCACCATCCCCTGCTGAAATGACAGAGTGTAATGCTGCTGCTAAAAGAGACATGAGCACACCATGTTCCCAATACAGCAAGCACAGAACCTGGGGGAGAACAGGATAAACATGCTGGTGGTGTTACATAGGGATGATTTTTGCCTGCTTACGCCCTGTTGAAACAAAGTGAAGAATTTGCAGAGGCAAATAGCAATTGTCTCAGTGGGAATATGGCCAGGGCATCAGGATTAACATTAATGAAAAAGTACAGTAGGAGGGAACTTTAATGAATCTTGGGATTAGGGCATTGGCGTGGCTTTATATCTGATCTGAAAGGTATCAGTTCCTAAAGCACAACACAAGACGGCTTGGTTCAGTGTTGGATGAAAAAAAACGATCCTCTGTTATTTTGTAAATAAAAAATAAACAATTTTGCTGGCTTTCCTTACACTGCAGAGCACTGGAAGGAAGCACCAAGTGAAGTACTGGTACTTTTTTGATGTGTTCCATCCCAGCTGGGAGCTGGACGTGCCTGATGCCTTTGCTCTGTCCAGCTCTTGCAGTTGCACTGTGTTCTTATGGACATGTTTTTAAATACCACAACATTTCTGAAGCTGGTCACACTTGCCCTTGGAGGTGTGCCCAATGGCTGAAGTGATAACTTTCCTGTCACCATTGTAAATACAAATTTGCTCCTCCCATCCATGGGTTAGAGAAGTACCAGTTCCATGACAGTGGAGTGTACTGGAATCATGCTATTCCAAGTTTGCTGCCCTCTCTGGGGAAAAACCAAACTTGCTGAGCAGCTTATTTTCACACAGGGAAGTTCCCAGTTAGTATCCTTAAGGTAATAATAATAAGCTAATCCTTTAGAACAGCCTCAGCATGTCTAAGTATTGGGCTGCAAAACCTCAAACCTTTTCTATTGAAAGCTTCCTTGGACTTGATCAATTCATTTGTAACCACTCTAAACATGAATATAAATGCTGCTCACCTGATTAGCCTGTTTTATAGCACTTCAAAAGCCATGATAAAACTGGTCAATGCAATAAATACCTAATGAGTGCTGAGCCTCCTTCCTTGCAAATAAATAAATAAAGCATAGCACAAACTCTAGGTAATGCTTTCAATCAATCAGCATAAATCCTTCTTTGGCTGCAAAGATGAAGCCTGGGATGATAAAATGTACTTGCTTAGGATGTGCTACACTGATTATATTATTTTTTTTTCTCCCTCACAGTAATAAGGACAAACACAAATCTCTTTTCTCTTCCAGTTTAAATGCAGTTTGCTGATAGTTTCACATCCTCTTCTAGTCTGTAGTACTTGCAGCATTGCTATTTTAATGTTTTAAAGGAGTGTAACCTGCTGAGTTTACTGGTTTATGTTGCTTTTACAAGGTACAGTCAGTGGCAGATAGGTTGAGGCTCCAGAATGGAAAGCTTTTCTTTTCTGGTGATCCTGTTACCATTCCTTAACTCTCACACCCTCACAGCCACTCACACGGGGATCTTGTTGGTGCTCGCAAGTTTATTTTTTTGAATGTGTGTTTAGAGCCATAATAAAATGTGACAGCAGAGGATGCTGTCTTGAGAATTGCTGTAAGAAAATACTTGAGAGAATGCTGGAGCTCATAATGGGGAGGACACTTTAATGTTTATCCCATTCTGATCTCTTCTTAGGGATAAGACCAACATGATCCAGGTACTCTAGAAGCAAAAAAGTATTCTCAGCATGGTTCATGATGGCTGATGGTCCACACTGCCTTTGGTTCCTGGTGTTGACCTTTCCTGGGCACTACACAGTGTGTTTACACATTTTGTTCTTTCTTGGCAGCTCAGGTTTAGGGATTATTTATTGAAATCCTGTGCGTGTTAAACAATTAAACCACAGAAAAAGTGGCTGTGACCATTCCTGCTGGGGCTCTGAAAGATCTGCTGAATTGATCAAGGACTCTAACAGTGAGAATAAAAGTACTTGTTTTTAAGCAGAGTGATTTATATCCCATGTTTGATTTGATTCTGTTTCTCTAAACTCTTATTTTAGTAGTGCTGCAATGCATTGGCTCAGTCCAGTTGTAGCGATAACAAAACAGGGGAAGATTTTAGACAAATCTCGGGTCCGAGTGCAGCCTCAGCCTGTTCCTCTGTAGCCACCTTTACACCCAGAGTGGCACAAGCAGCAGTAAAACCACTGCACTTCTACTGAATGGGATTGAATCAGATCTTTGTGAAATCCCTGGATTTTTTTTGATGCCTAATATTGGCTGTGGACCACTTGTTCTTCGTAAGCAGGGCTGTTGCCAACAGAATGTTGCCCTTTTCTCTCATCTTCAGATCTCACTGAAAATTCACTGTTAACATCCTTCCTCCTTGGCTAGGTTTAGCATAAATTAATAATCTTTTTTCTCCTATTTCAGGTATAGGAGCTTCTTAAAGACAGCAGATATTGTCTTGAGTTTTACTCAGCATCATAATGTATGGGGTATGAATGTCAAATTCTTCAAATCTTAGAACCTATGTGTAATTTCAGTAGTAAAATTGCAAGTCTTTTTATGACAGCTCTTAGGTGATTCCATGACTAATCTGAACTTCTGCACTATGACTAATTAAAAAATGAAGCAGTAGACATCCAAGCTGAAAGAAACTATTCATAATTACCTGGCTTTTTCTACCAAGAATAGTTTTTGTCTGGCAACTCCCATGGTTTCTCAAGTTAATGAAGGTTTCAACAAATTGTTATAAATATTTCCACACCAGCAAAACAAGAAGTTTTGTCTTCAAAACTACAAAAAAAAATATCACTGGAATGCTGGCAGGAAAGTGAATTGTTTCAGATGGGCAAATTAATTTTTTTTCCCCGCGAACATTCTGCCTCAGTAAAATACATAAAAAACACCAGAGGAATGTTAATGGGGTTTGCATTGATTTACCAAGTCTTCTTTCACACACAAGTATAGATTTATGTAACTGTTTATGCATGCATGTACACATGTACACAAGTGTCTAGAAAAGTTAGTAATTTTGCAGATCAAGAGTCAGGCATATCTGTTGCTAAGGAAATGGTTAATGCATAGGTTGGCTTGGGCTATTCATTGCACTGAAAATAGTAGTAGGAAAAATGTTCTTTTTAAAAAAAGAAGTGTTTGTGTGTGTGTGCTTTGCCCTTTTCCTGGGAAACCATCCTGGTTAATAGCCTGCCTTTAGATGGGATGAAACCTAAGCACAGAAATGTTCTTTGGCTAACGGAGAATGTAAAGGGAAAACAAAACCCTGTCACATTGCTTGTAATCTAATGCTGAAGTTGATTCTATTTACAGTGCAACAGCTGCTCTCTCTTCTGGCAGAAGCTGTACCTTTAGGCAACCTTTTCTGTAACTGGGACAATCTGCTTGTCTGGGTGCAAAGACTGTCACTGTTTGTCCTGACCATTCTGATGCTATCCTTAACAGGGTTTGAAATTACTGTCCCACTCTTTAAGACAGCAGTACAGACAAAAAAAAATTTATCTTTTAAAGAATTTGTTTTTTATGCATTGGTGCTTTTTTGTTTAGTTTTGTTCTGAAACATGGTTTATCTGAATCTTCTATCATGTGTGTCAGGGGTGTTTACAGATATTTATTTCTAGTTATCAAGCAGATCACCAGAAGATGTGGTTTGCCCTCGCCAGCGGATACCCAGAATCCCAGCATGGGCAACTGATCTGACAACAGCAAAGCAGGGTTGCTCCTACAGTAGTCAGGAGCTAAAATGTTAGTAAACACATGGGGATAATTTGCATCAGAAGTCTGAATAATTGAGCATCTTGGGGGCAGAATAAATAAGGAAAAAGCCAACCCAGTGAAATCCTCCCTGATGCAACTCAGTCTGTCTGACAGTAGGCAGTGAGGGTGCCTGCACTGTGACACCTATTGAAAGGGTTAATGAACTGTAGGATCTCTTGCTGGAGGATGAGTTGATAACTTAAGGACTTGTGTACCTGTGATGTCCACACTAATAAATCAGGTTTGAGCTGCCATTCCAGTTTTCTATGCTGTCCTTGGACGAGGCTGTCATACAGGTGCTTAGGAGGGAGTGTAATGTTTTATGACTACAACACCTGCAGTCCTCTCATGGAAGGAGTTCCCAGGAGATCCTAATCATACAAAGCTAATATTGCTTAGCCACTGATAATATCAAGCTGCCAAGCTGAGTTACATGGATTGCTGTGGCAAGTACCTGGCTGATTAATTTTAATTTAATGTAAATAGAAATGGTGTCAAGGATATATTGTGTAAACAAGAGATGTCTTTACACATGATGGCATTAGTGGTGGACTGATGAGCTGAGATGATGTGACCACCACATCCCTAAGTCACATCTGACAGAATTGCTGAGGTAAGGAAATGGAAAGTAGTAATAAAAGAGTGTGAGGTGGGGTTCCTGATGCTGATGGAAAAAGCTTGATGGCAGAGTTAGCACTGCAGGCTCTGACTTCTTCTAGTGATTCTGGAAAGCACTGTGGGCAGTTTTTATTTCACCCAGCCGTATAAAAGACAATTTATTGCCCTCTAACCCATGAGGAAGTTGAGACAGGCTGAAGGGAAGCACCACTGTAAGGGAAGAAGGCTGGGAAGCATTGTATGGAACTAGGTGGTCTTTAAGGTGCTTCCAACCAAACCAATTTTTTGTGTTTATGGGAGTTATATCTCCTACTGAATTAACCCATCAGCAAACTTATTTCCTTTAGGCCTGGAGTGCAGAGAGACACAATTAGGTGAAGGCTTATATTGCTGATGAAATCAGCCAACAAAGTGATCTTATTGCTGTAGCAAGGAAACTGGGCTTATTTATGATGTACCCTGTCCCTCCCTCTGCCCCCCCCAAAAAGAAAAAGAATCCAAATATTTATGTAAATTAGGTGAATCTCTTAAGCTCCTGTTAGGTTGCCAGTTCAAACCTACTTACTGTGGGCAGATCTCTCTTTATCATCAGAACCTGGTTGCTCTCCTTGGACCCAGTCCACAAACTTTGCTTTTTTTGTCTTTCAGGCTATGCATACACAGTTAATCACCTTACAGCCAATAAATGACTCCAAGTTGCTGTAGGTCATGCGATTTTTTTTTTTTAAGTAGGTCGTTATTCTTTTTTTCTTTCTCCAGAGCATTCTGAGGGAGAAACTCTGCTGTGAATATTCATGAGAATACTAAAAGTAGGCAAGTGAGGAGATGGACATGTTATTTATGTTTGAGGAAGAAACTGTAGCTTTGCTTTCATCATATTGACTTCTGGTAATTTGCATACTGAACGGAAAGAATTTAATTATGTGGGTTATAGGAAGAAAAGGATGGCTTGCTGGCTAGAGTTATGAGGCCTCTGTTCTATGCCATACACCTTGTTTGACCTGGGCAAATCATTCTCCTTTAGTTTTTCCACTTGTGCTAAATGGGGATAGTAATTACCCCCTTCACTGCAGAGGGCATGTGACTGAAATTAATTAATGTTTATGATATACTTGGTTTTCCTGATGAGGTTTGTAGCTGCATTGCTGAGTACAGTCATATCTGGGTTTTGGCTTGTGTGTGTGCATGTGGTGTGCAAAGATTGGCTCCAGCAGAAAGGGTAGTAAAATACAGTCTTAAGAATAAAATTTCTTGGCACTTATATAAATGCAATTAATTCCTAAAGATTTTAAAGCATAAATGCAACTGGTACTGGCTTTCCTACTGAAGTGTAACTGCTCTGTGGAAAGCAAGAAGCTAAATAACAAGGCAGAAAGCTTATGGTGTTTTTTAATGGGAGCTATAAAAATACTGGACCTCAAGGATAACCCTTGGAGAAAGGAATTCTTTAGGACACTGAACATAGCTCACCTGAAATCTTGTGGGCTTGTTAAAAATCCAATCATTGCAACTTCTGGGAAGAAACTGAAATCCTAATTGAGCCTCAAATGCTTATTTTACAGTATGGTAGTAAGTGGAAGATGTTATAAATCATATAACAATAGATAGAGAACAAATACTAAACAGACATGTAATGGCACAAGGATTTTTTTTTTGTTGTTTGATGGATTTCTGTATGATTTGTATTCTCTACCAGACTAGTTTCTGTTGATTACATAAATACAGCGGTACCCAATGAAATCTCCAGCCTTCTGAATGTTTGCTAGAAAGCAAATTTATGCAGATCTGCTCAAGTGAAAGATCTTGGTGAAGAACATATTTCAGTGAGTGAGCTGCTCCACGATGACTGAAACCAGAATATTGAGATTTAGCAGCAGGTTGGGTTAAGCAGAGGCTTAATGCAAAGTAAATTATCCTTGGGATTAAGAATATTTTTATGCAGTTCTTTAGATTGGGACGATATTAAGGAGATGTTCATTGTAAAAAATGTGCTTAACTGCTGTGCTGAATCCAGGCCATAATGGCCAAGTTCTTCACTTCTCTTTGATGTTATGGATAGCATCTAATGGGTGAATCACTCCTCTGTTTGAAACACAGCTTTTGAGCCAGCCTTAACTGTAACAGAGATTTTCAATTGGGTACTGCAGCTCCTTCCAGAGTCCCTTTGATGCTGTCAGTGAATCCTGAGTAATTCATCGACCCAAGGAGGGCTCCGTAGAACCCTGGTTTTGTCATCCTGGAGTGGATCTTTATTTTGTAATAACTGTAATAACTCCCTACATTTTGACTCTGATTGGCAGTCAGCATTTTAATAAATCATCTCAAAGAGCTCCCTTCCATCTTCCCCCAGCACTTAATTAGGATGTGTAAATATGCACACAGCCCCATTACTGATGTTAATCCCAGTGCTGATAAAGCCGAATAGGAACGAACAGAAATGAATTGGAATAGGGATAAGCACAGGTCTTTCATTAGCCCAACTAAAAGTAATCACAGATCTCTTGCTGGTAATATACATCTTCCAGATAGAGTACTAATTACTTCTGGCAGTGCTCTGCTCTATCTCAGAGATAGCTTTATTGTAATCCTGCAGTGATCTAATGCTTTCACATAGCAGTTACTGCTTTTCCCCTCTTCCACTCCTTGATAAAGTGACCTTACAGGTTTGGAATGTTCAAACTACACCTTGTAGCATCAGGGCTGAGGAAATCTGACAAGTTTTTTTATTTGTTTATGGTTTGATTTGCCTCTTTTTCTTTTTCCTTTCAAAGTTTTCCTCTAGTATTTGCCATAAAGTAAAGTTGTACAGAGTTCAGGGAAATAAACTTGTACATTATATGTGCCCAGGGTAATGTTTTATGCAGCATCCAGTGTGGTTACAAATGTGTCACTGATAGATAAATCAACTGCTTCTTTCTGCTTGAGCAACCTGAAGTGCTTCCACATACGTTTTGTGTTTTATATATATATTATGGGCGGTCGTTCCAAACTGTGGTACCTAAAACTAAGTTTTTAAGTTCATAGCTAGGGTCAGAATTGCATCCTCTGAGTACTTTTAAAGGGATATTATATTCCATAAATAAATCCTGTTATTTACTTCTAATTAGTATATAAAATTTCTGCTTGAAATGATTGAGAAGGTTGCTGGGACATGGCCCATGAGAACATATGGAAGTTGTCTGGGTTTTTTTTGGTGCACTGTTTTTTTCTTTTTTTATTTATTTTTTTTTGTGTTTTGTTTTGGTTTTGTTTTGGTTGTTGTTTGTTTGTTTTTGGATGTGTGTTTGGTTTTGTTTGTTGGGTTTTTTTAAATCAGTGTGAGCTCTACCTAGAAGTGCAGCTGCATGGACAACTGATGTTTTTGTTTAGTCACTTCAAAGGCAAACAGCAGGGAGAAGAGGCTTGTATGGGTTGACTGAAAAAGACCATTAGGGACATTAAAAGTCTGCAGTGTCCTTCCCTGAAAATGCTTGCTATCCAGTTCAATTCTTTTGTTTGAATTGGACCACCAGACTCAGCATGAAGTATTCATTATCAACATGTTAATTAGCTAAAAGAGCTTTCAAGCCAAAGAAGTAATTTTTATTGCAAAAACCCCATTCAATTTATGCCATTTACATGGAATCCTGCCTGTATTTCTGATATTTTATTGAATCCAAAAAGAGCAAATAGTTCAACTGACAATGGGTAAATTACATAACTTCTTGTCACCCCCTGTTTGGTCAAAAAACATTGTCAATTACAAATTTACTAGCTTGTACTCATCTAGCTCAGAGCTCTTTAAAATATATCTCTTGGGCAGTGCTAGTTTAGAAATGCCAGAGGTACCCAGGTGAACAAGTGTAGCTGTGTGGTGCTCTCTTCCTGGTCCTGTGTTGTCTCCATCCCCACCCCACAGCTGCTCACCGTGGCTGCACACCAGTTTCTGACTGGACTGGTGAGGAAGGATTTTGGACTTCGAGAATCGAATGGTCCTTTTGGCTTTGAGCATGTTGTATTGTGTGATGTGCCAAATCCCATCAGCTCAGTTTTGCTGCTTTCCTCCTGGGGAATACTTGAGATCATGTCACTTATCCCTCTCAAGATGTTAGTTCCCACCTCTGCTGCTGCTGTGCTGTTGCTGAGACATGCTGTCATTTAGAGGAATATATTTTTGCCTGTAGACTCAAGTCCTTTCTGTGAATTTGTGTGAATGATTTCTGTAAGTACTTGTGTGTGTGCAGATGAAGAAGGTTGCCAGAACAGGAGGCTGAAGAATATGTACTGAGACATCGTATTTGAAAAATCTCACAGAGATTGACAAGGTCTGGAGATAATTGGCCCATCCATACTTAAATGCTTACATCTTAATAAAAGGCATTAAAATAAATGCTGATTGTGATTTGATGCCACAGCTTGATGCTGTATTGGGAGAAAAACAATTTTATTTATGAACCAGTTAATTTGTTTATAACCAAGTTTTTTAAATGTCCATGACCTGTTTTGCTTTTCTTCCTCGATGTGCTTACTTTAGGCTCCTACTCTTCTATGGACCTGTCTTCCTTTTCTGGCTGCAACAAAGAAATCTTACTTGGGATTTCCTGAAGGCACAGCAGGGCTTAGTTGTATGACTGCTCCTTCAGCACAGCATCACACTGAGACTTGGCTGCTTGCTTTAAATAAAATAGTGCCAGATATTTTGTTCTTGCTCCAAATAAACATTTTGAAGGAATTTGTGTTTAGTTTGTAAACAGTTTACTTCAATTACAGCTTATAACATGATTTACAAAACATGCACACTGGAATGCAATTTGCTAAATTATTAAAGAAATTAGTCTTATTCTGTGATAAACATGAACCTGTAAGTATCAAGAGTTGAAAACGAAATAACAAAAGATGGTTTGTGTTTTAACTAATACCAAAAATTTTGTCCATGCAGTTGGGCTTGGTAGAGTGGTTTCAGACTCAGTCCAGAGAAGCATTTCTAAAATTGTTAATTTCATAATTAAAAATGAGATTTTTAAACTAGCTTATTTATGTAACACTATATTAAAATTTCTGGACATTTTAAATCTTATGCAAAATTTCTGGAAATTTTTGGATAAAGCACTTACAAACTGTTGCTTCTCTGCTGGCAAGGGCAGCAATAATAACACCAATAGGGAAGGTGTGAGGTTGCAAAGAAACAGATGCGCAGAAAATAAAAACCTGGTTACTAAGAGACACCTGCTCAACAGAGCTGTGTAATTACAGAAATGTTTCTGGTGTGAGACCTGTGAATGATTTGTCTCTGATGCAGTGGGGGTTGGAACATCTGGTCTGAGATCTGCATTTCACAGGGAAGCTTCTGAGCTCCTTGTTATGGGCACACAGTTGTGCCTGGTGACTCAGGGCAGTTAGATACTGTGGGGTCTAAAATAAAACCAGGAGCAGATGGCAGATGCACATCTGTCTTGCAAGCACTGGGCTGGCTAGGCAGCTCTGTGACAACCCCTCCTGCTTTTTTTTTAATGACAGGCAGCACCCCAAACCAGCTCTGCTTCCAAAGCCCTTTTACATGAAATATCTAAAGGTTATAGGAGGCTTCCTGCTGCCCAGTGGGTGTAAAACCACAACTCAGGAAGCAGAGCCTGAGGTAAGCACTGCTAACGTGGCTGTGGAAATATATTTGGCTGTATCAATGTTACAGACATGTCTGTCTGTCTTCAAGGCTGTTTAAGTACAAGGTCTCTTCTGAGAGCCATAGGCTTGTTTTTTAACCACTGCTGCATTTCAAACTAAGGATTCAGCAGAATCTCTCCCATGAGACTGGTAATGCTTTCCTGGCTAATGGAAATAATTCATCTTATCCAACTTAATGTGCAAATGATGAGGCTCAGGTAATGACAACATCCTATTTAAAGAGGATGATAGAAAATGGGGATTTGAAATGCAAGCTTCTGGTGCTGGCAATTGATTTTGTATTGCTGATTTTTATTTCCATTGCTTAGATTTTTAGACTATATGGCTGCCTAAATTTGGCATTCTTGTGTTAATTTAATGATGAATGATTCTGCAAGCCTGAAGATAGCTTGCTTCCTACTGCATTCAGCTCCATTCTCAAAACTTGCTTTTGGAAAAAGAGGGGCTCTGGCACTGCTATATAGATTCTGAGGTGATTTCAGTCTAAACCAAAGAGAAAAATTACTTTTGATATCTGATTTTAGGGCTGTGATAAGTCTTGTGTCTGCTTTACAAGCCAAGAGCTAATAAATGTCAATGTTGTAGCCAGTGAAAATACCATGGCATGAAACACAAAGAAACAGTCCACAAATACAGTTTAATTTTCTGTTTGATGTTGCTGCCCCCTGTTTTCCTTGAACAGCATTCTGAAGTTCTTCATCTTGCCTTATCTTTTGCATGATGCTTGAAGGGGATATGATGTGCTGAGTTTTTTAGATTTTTGTATGGGCATTTCCATCCTTTTCTTTACAGGTACCTATTCCTTCAAAGAGAGAGAGAGAGGAAAGATTGCTTGGCTAGAATTTTTTTTTTTCCAAAACAAATTTCTGGGACCTCATTCCTTCATTCCTTGAGAAAGACAGAGAACAGCTGCCAATAGAAGGTGACTCATAAGTACAAATGGCAAGCTTGCAGAAGCTAGATTTGAACAGAAAAAAAAAAAAATTACACGATCTTATAGTCAAAATGAAAGGTGAACTTATTTTTTTTAATATATCTTCCTTTATTTCTTTAGCACCCTGCATAAAATGAGATGATTTGTTTCCTAAGTGGAAATAAAAGCAGAATTGTGTCATTTCTGATTTAACACATTTGGGAAAGGTGGAAAACCTGAGTTCTCCAGTCATGAATGTTTTTAGTTGCCTAATTCACTAGTGAGAATGAGGGACTGAAATCCTGCCGAGGGACTGGATCTGTGTTGCTCTGGTCTCTGGAATAACTGACACCACCTTGGAACAGATGACTGCTTGAAATGCTAAGAATTAGACAGCTCACAGTAGAACTGATTGTGAACCCTTTGCTGCAGGGCATTTTGCTGTGTGTTTTCATGTTTTGTTGGTTTGGGGTTTTATCCAGAGGCGTAGTAGGAAAGGATGTAATAGTTCTAAGAAAACGGATAAGTGGAGAAAACAGCTGTTTGGAGATTTAAAAAAAAAAAGTCTATTGAATAATTCAAATTGATTTTCTTTGGGAATAGTGAATGAGACCATGTCTTTTTAATGTAAAAATAGACAAGTTCAGTTGAGATTGAACAGTGCACTTGTAGGGCGTTTAGATTGCTTATTTCTATTCTAGTTAAATCACCAGCATTTAAAAGCAATTTAAGAACCTGAAGTCATAGTAGTCTATTTACGTAAAAAGAAGAAAAATAAAAAAAGAAATGAAATATGACATTTTGTTTAGTAAGTAGAAAGTAGTTTATTTAATTGCAGAGCAGTTGCCCTCAATCTAGAGACTACTGATAGTGAACTCACATAACTAAGGCAGTAAGTCTGTGCTAGAAGTCCTTTGCATATGTAGAGATGTTTATATATTGTGCTGGTAAGGTATTTTCTAAACACATTTGGCTGTTTTGAGATAACAGGGAAGCTGTGCTGGAAGCAGCCTTGCTTTCCCCAAATTGACCACCACAATCAGTGTTGCTGTTCAGTGCTTCCTTGGGGACCTTTGTCACGCAGGGTCACATCCCAGGTTAGTATGGGCAGGCAAGCAGAAAGATAAACACACCTGACACCCTGAATTAGATCTTAGATTAAATGGAGAAAAGTAACATGGGGATTTTTACTACTATTTTTTCCATTAAAATTCAGAAGATACAATGCTTGATTTTTGAAAGTTTCTCCTGTCTTTTGTATGCACTTGGCAGTACTTGGTTTTTTATTCCATTTTATTCTGTCTTCTTTTCTACCAAGTAAGATAGGAACGAGTTTAAGAATTACAAAGCATAGTGAATAGCATTTTTCTGTTTCCTGTAAATGGTGAGACTCCTTTGATACCAAATACAGACCTCTGTTTCTTATCATCTTGACCTTCCAACCCATCTCTTCCAGGAGAAAAAAAGCAACCCAAAACCCAACAGCCTTTACTGTGAATAGTTGGTTGTACATTGTGGAAGGAGGGACTGTATTAGTCAGCTTTGCTACTCATCTAGAATTGAAGCAGTAATTTGCTCCTGTACTAATGCAAGCTGCTTGTCACCATAATGCTACATCCCCTTCATCCCCTTGCTATATATACACTGCTTCATTTTTTTTTTTTTTTTTTTTTTTTTCCCAAAGTACTTAAAGGCAGAAAGCAGAACTTTGTTCCTCAGGAAGTGAAAAAGAAGAAAGTGAATTTGTTATTCCGCAAAACAGAAGGGGCTCATGAAATGAATGTATATCTCTAGAAAAAAAAAAAACCATTGTCTACTATTCTTCCTGCTTACCAGTGTCTCAGTATCAGCCACTAAAAGCTTTAGGGTCAATTTAAAAAAACCCAGTAATAATTGGAAATGCAGATTACTGCATAAACAATGTGCTCATGCAGTGCTGTGTCTAATTTGTGCAGGGAATTAGTGTAATTGCCAGTGCAAGCTGGGTAATTGGGTGTGGAAATGATGACCATGATTTCCGCATCCGCACAAGTTGCGTTGTGCTTTATTTACCTAGTGGCCTTTTTCAAATTAGCTCATCCTTTGGTGCAAATGAACTTGGTGGGACGGATCACTCTTCCCCATGGCAGTGTGCAGCTTCAGAAATATAAGGATAGTGAGCACAGTGGGTCTGGAAAAGACAACTGAGTCATCAGATTTTTGTCCTAAACAGTCAGTGCCATTTGACCAAGAGCTGATCTATTCCCTCCTGAGTTTTTGCACACATCCTCACTATTGAGAGAAAGGTATCTTTTCTGAGTAACCCCAGCTTGTGTAACTTCTCACTGGTGAATGATGTTGGAATTTAAATCACGGAAATCACAGAGTATGCTGGGTTGGATGGGCCCCACAAGGATCATTGAGTCCAACTCCTGGCCCTTCACAGGATCATCCCCAAGAGTCACCCCATATACCTGAGAGCACTGTCCAAACACTTTAACTCTGTCAGCCTTGGTGCTAGGCCACTGACCTGGGGACCCTCTTCCAGTGCCCAACCACCCTCTAGGGGAAAAAAGCCCTTTTCCTAATATCCAAACTAAACCTCCCCTGATGCAAATTCCTTCTTATTCCCTTGGGTTCTGTCACTGGTCACCAGAGAGCAGAGATCAGTATCTGCCCCTCCTTCTCCCATCACAAGGAAGTTGTAACTGCAGTGAGGTCTCCTTTCTGTTGTATCTTCTCCAGGCTGAACAGGCCAGGTGCTCCTCATACAATTTCCCTTCAGGGCCCTTCACCACCTTTGTTGCCCTCCTTTGGACACTCAAATGTTTCCCATTGAACAAACATGAGAACACCCATCAGTGTATTGCAGCTCTTACCTGTGAGTTCTCAGGAACTGATCCTCTGGGGAGCACAGCAGTGATTTGGGTGGGCTCTGGGGGTGAGTCTGGGGGGTTTCTGGGTGCAGCTCTACAGACTTACTTGAGAAAACCTAAAATAAAAGTCAGTATCAGGCTTCTGCTCATGCCATCCTGTGTTTCAGTGCTGCTGCATCCAGCTGGTTCGTGCTGTGCTTTGTGCAGCTGATGGCAAGGACACATTCACTTTGTGCCTTTCTCTCTGCCAGGCTTAGAGTTTCTTGTCACTGTACGGTTTGACAGGAGCAATCACTTTGCTTTCTGCATATAGAGGGAGGAAGGAATAGTAAAAGCTGTGAGGAAACAGCAAAAACCTCTTTAGCTTTCTCTCTGACTCTAGGTTGCCTGTGTTTTCCTAGCAAGATTGGTGTTGGTGAACCAGAATTACTGCCTCCTCATCTCTTTCGTTTCCAGCAAAAATGTTCTGGTTCATTTTGTGCTGATATCTGTAATACCTTTTCAAATTTAACATGCAGATAACACTAAATGACATATTTTCTTACTGTAGAAAATTAAAGCCAGAGGACCTGAGTTTTTTCTTTGGGAAACAATGTGACATTTTTATTTTTCAGCCTGGTTTTGCTTTAATCATCTCCTAAAATGTATAATGTTCTTTTTCCTATTGAAGAAGAAACTGTCTTACAAAGGATAAGACAGTTTTTATGGAAAGGTTTTACTGGTTTAATGACATGTCAGTGAGTTTCAGCTGAGTAGTCTTTAATCTTTAGATGCATTTGTACAGTGATAAACCCTTTTAAAATGATAGGAAGCTCATTACTCAGAACTGAATTTTGGTTTTGGTTGTCACAACTAAATCTGTAGAGCTGATAGCTTTTCACACTGGTTGTGAAACTTGCCTGATTAAAAAGAGAAGCCACTGTTGGTAATGCTGTGTCTTGGTATTGCATCTTCACTGTTGAAGAGAAATCATAAAGACAGCTTATAGGGTTTTGAAACCTTTTCCAGATGAAAGGTGTATATGCTTTTCTTTTAATAGTTTCTAATTTTTTAACAGAAATGGGAATGCAAGTTTTTTTGTTATTTCATAAAATTGCACATAAGCCCCTCCTGTAGCATTAGGTATGTCTTTAGTACAGCAGATGTTGCAAGGCCAGTGATAAAACTGAGGGAGCTTTTTCACAGAGAAGGGAAATGTGCAGCATGGCTTACCCAGTCACCCTCTCCTCTCAGGTATGTGGTTTTTTGGTGAGCAAAGTGCAAATAGCATCAGGGTTGTCCTTTTTAAATTAGAAAGTGTCTTTTATTAGTTTTCCTGATAGGTTTAATTTTACTAAGTTCAGTGCTAACAGACTTTATTTGTTTCAGTTTGGAGGGTAGCCTTCAAATGCATGCATGAAACGCCCTGGTCCTTGGAGTATGCTACTCCTATTGTAAGAATTCCTGAGAATGTACTGAATGGTCTCCACCAGCTGATTGAAATTACTGGTGCTTCACTGGAAACACATTGAGTGATACTAGGTTATTTCTTCCCTTTTTAATCTTTTTTGTGGAATATAAACTGCTAGCGGTGCTTATGGTGCGACACCGAGCTACTTGATTAATGGCAAGCCAAGGGTAAAGGCTAATAATCTACTTTCTTTACTGATCTGAATGGAACAAGCAGCTGAGGATGAAGGTGGTAGGTGAAATTATGAGAGTATTTTTCTTACATAAGGCCTATTTATTCAGTTGCTTGTGTGGCTTAAAGGCAGAAATACAGAAATGTCGTTCTCCTTGAGGACAGGTGTTGAGCAAGCAGAAGAGATGGGTAAAAAATGGTATGTGCTCCCCTGGAGACACAAATATAAGTCAAAGGGAATGGTATATAAAGCTTCATTTCATACCTGTCTTGATAAATGGCTGACTTGTAAGTGTAAGACAAATTTACATTTGGGTCAGTGAACTGGTGACAGGGCTGAAAGTTTCCTTTAGAAATAATTTAGGGGGGAGTCTGCTATAACAAATGAATCCATGCTATTTCTCTAGTGTGGTAGAGAAATACCAATTTTGAGGGCAGTGGCATGCAGGTGAGAGAGAGGTGGAGCAATGTCCAGCTTTGGGGCAAAATTCAGGTCTTTAAAACTCTTCCAAGGGCAAGAGCAGATTGGCTTGCTGTTGGAAGAAGCTGAGCAGGGCTGAGTGAAAAGATCAGTGGACTAAAATTTGGGAATGCAATGCTGAAAAAGCAGAAATGTATAAGGGAGAGAGGTGCTTATTTTGCTGCAGTTTGCACTCAGAAATGAAGTGGGAGTTTTTTGTAGAAGAGAAGTACCTGAGAGTAGAAATATAATATTAAAGCTGTTGAGTGCTTCTGAAATTTTCTCTAAGCCAATGATCTCTAGTGTTCCCAGATTATCTGTGACTTGCCAGAGCTTCAAGTGTTTGAATCCCTTGTTAGACTTTCAGGGATGACTCTTGCTTATGTTTGGGAATCAGTACTTCTGTATCTGTAGGAAGTTATTTGTGTAATGTTAAGAAACTATGGGAAAATACCCAGAAATCCTGAAACCTCAAGTTTTCAGTCTAAAAGGATTTTATTAGAGTCTGAAATTCTGAGAAGAACTAAAAAAATGCTTCCTCCAACTTTCACTTTCATGTTGATACAGCTGATGAAAGAATACATTTCTCTGCAGTGTGTTGAGAGGAATGGGCTATTTTTCTGTGCTACGCACTTCAGGCAGGGTGTTTAATTTTATTGGCAAGTACTAATAGAAATTTTTCTCAAGTTATAGGAATTTTGAAAATGACAGTTTTCATTTCAGAAATGACATTGCTTTTCATTTTTAGCAAGCTTAAGTAAGGGGTATATGGCAAAACCACCAGGGAGACTTGGGCCTGTGGGTAAGTTCTGGGGTTAAGATGATACCTGATAAGAAATCCTCCTTGCTCCCATGTGTTGGTATACTTTTGTTTCATGTAAGAGACTTTTTTAGATATCAAAAGTACTCTCACTAGAGGGAATGACCAAACTACTACTGTTTTCTTGTGGTGTCTGAAGTCTAAAGGACATCTGCTTCCAAAGGATGATTTTAATTATCACTGTTGAACCTGGATGACAGCACTGGTCAGATGTTATAAAAAATGGTCAGTGGTCTGCGTGTTGCAGTTTTGGTGACGGGCTTCTTCCCAGTGGCCTTTTTCCTTTGTTTTTTGCCCTGTGCTGAGAGAGGAAATCAGAAACTGATTTGGCTTTTTCACTCCCAAAGCACCACATGAAAATCCTGAACTTAGGTAGTTTATATATAGAAAATTAAGAATATCTCCTCCTACATCTCACTTGACAGTGAGGGAAGAGGAGGAGGAGAAAAAATGAAGTTCACCAGTCACTTGGGATGTGCCTTTCCTGTGTGTTCTGCCAAAGCCTTGAGGATATAGGCAGAAGGCAGCTTAGGTTTTTTATCCTTCACATAATAGGATCTTTGTCACACATCTTAGTGGGTTAATAAGATTTTTGTGTGTTGGCTTGTAATATGCTTTGACTTTCCTCTCCTTTTGAGGTAGCTTCTTGATAAAATAATGTGCTGGGGGAAAGAGATGTGAGGTGCAAGTTACTGTCCTGCCCCTAACTTTAAGAGATGAACACTCTGTAGCAGATGGACACATGCCTTTCTTTTTATTTTATAAGTAGGTGGCAGTGAACATGCTTAAAAACTATAGCAAAGGAAATATAACACTCAAATTTCAAGGGAAAGGAGAGATCTAGAAAGCAATAAAGGATTTTCTAAAGAACAAAAACCTTGATTATTTTTTTAAGCTTAAGGGGACTGCCATTTTGGCCACAGTGCTGCTAAGTGTGTTGTCTTATATATAATAGTTATGAATAGTATGGCAAATTACAAGATCGAATAATTAACTTTTTTTGGACGTACTTTGTCATAATAGCCAGAATTTCAGTTTTTCTGTGGGAATGTGAGCATGCAGCTTGAAAGTTTGTGTGATCTCCTTCCTGACGAAGTTTGCGTAAGTGCTGCAGGTCAGTAGTTCTTGGTTTCTCAGAGTGTTAGTTTGCCAAAACAAGTTCCATGGGGATCCTAGGTGGGAATGCAGCAACAGATGGGTGCAGTGTTCCAAGGTGCAAACCCCTTACACTGCTTGTGCTTGTTACCAGCCCTGCCCTGGCTTGCTGTCAGAGTTGATGACACCCATGGGAGCTGTTTCATCTTTAACTGGTGGCTGTAAATTGGATGGGGGTAGTATGAAGAAAAAAAAGAAGTAAACTGTAATTCATGTTTTGATGACAGGGTTTTCTGTGTCTGATTGTTTGCTTGTTTTTATCCCCCAAAAGAACTGGGGGACTCTTACTTCGTATATATCTTCATTTAACAAGTTGTTTTGACTAAATCCTCTTCTCTTCGCTAAAATGCAAGTTTTCATTCTGACAGCATCAACATGTTTTACAGAAGATAGCATCCCAGTGAGAATAGACCTTTAACAGCAATTTATATCCCAAGTCTGAAATGTGCACTTCATGTCTGTTATGATCCCTGGGTGCCTGTTATGGGATTACTCACATCTTTCCATCCTAAGTTTCTTTCCATAAACCAGTGGAAACCTTTGAGTCTGAGGTTCAAGGAATACACACGAATGAAGCATGGTTTAACAGCTCCTTGGGGAGAAAGAGATAAGGTGGGAAAGTGAAGAATTGATGATCTATTAACTGTTTAAATTTCCTGCCTTGAATTATTGACAACGTGTGACATTACAGCTTTACAAATTACTGTCTATAAACAGCTTGGAAAATATGACCTTTGCCATATAATTGGTCTCAAGATGCATTCCAGCTTCATATAAACAGCTGCTGATGGCATATTTTGTTGCAGCTGGAGTGGGTGGAGGAATGCAGGGAACTGAGAAACTTTTCTTCTCTAATCAGGCATATATTATAATTTTTCAAATGACAAAATGTACTCTGTGATTGTTGAAATGTCTCTGTTTGAGACTGGGCTCAGTCCTCTGGAGTTTTGGAGGGATCTAATTTTCAGTAATAAAAAATCTAATTAGTTAAGGTTAGTTGTCGTTAACTTCTGCCCTGTCTCTTTCTAGTGCTAGGAGACACCAGAAAGCTGTGTGTTACTCTAATTCCTCCTATTTCTTGGCCTCTGGAGACCAGTGAGTCCAAGCTGAATGGGTGGTTTGTCCTGTTTGTTCATGGCAAACCAAGTGCACTGAATTCTTGTTTTGTTCATGTGATTAACACACAAAGTAAGTATTGTGCTGAATTTGGCCCTGAGATTTCTGCTGGTTTGGGAGAAGCTGAGAACATGAGGATGTGATTTTTTATCTTCTCTTCTTATCACTATTTAGGAGTAACAAGCCACCAAGGTAGTGTTGGCAGACAGAGCTCATAAGGCACTTTCTGAATCTTAGGCCTGAGCCAAGTTAATTTCTAATTTAGCTCCATTAATATGGGGTTACCATAAGATGAGACCTACCAAATTTGTCAGTGGAATGATTCATTGTATTATAATTTTTTTAGGGAATCATAGTGTTTTTGGATGAATTGGTGTTTGAAAGAATAATGTCCCCCACACAGTGCACCAAAAGACTGTGCAGAATAAAAATCATCTTTACACCAGACTTGTTTTTCTCAGTTTCTGGAAAACATACCTTGTGTCTTTTAATGTAGTGTTGTTCATCACTGACTGAAGATCAGTCCAAAAATTCTACGTTCCCATCTGTGTGGATGAAAAATCCACTAGGATTGCAAGAAGGAGAATAGAAAGCTTTGGCTCATGTCCTTTTTAGGGATAGACAGGATGGAAGTTGTGACTTAACAGAGCAGGTCAGAACCTTGTGAAGCCACCTCTTCCTCTGTTAGAGGACATGTAGGAATGATTTCCAGAGTAAAGACCAAGGGGCTCATCAGGATAAGTATTCCCACTCTGCCTCTCGTAACAAACTCTCCTGAGCTCTGCATGCTTGATGCTTGTAATAAAACCAGATTTTATCACAGAGCTCTTGTAAGGAGTGATCAATTAATGTTTTCAGGGCACTTTTGGGACCTAAAAACAAAAGGCACCTTATGGTCTTAAGTTTGACTACCCCTGCTGCCCCAGGATGAAAGTTTTACCTTAAAGATCCAATTTCTTCCCTGGAGTGGGAGGGAGGCAGTCTATTATTCAAGGATATCGTCCTTATCTCTGTTGTAGTTGCCTTGTGGCCATGCAACATCACTCAGTAATGCTGTCAAGTAGTATCTTTTGCTTGTGCCAGAGTGCTAAACAGTGATTTATTGCTTGAATACACATTGCTTTCATGAAAGTGATTTGTTGAAACAATAGTAAAGTGCTAAATAAATTATTCATCGCATGCTAATTTTTCACTTTCATATTCTGTAGTGAGCTCCAGAATAAACAATCTGGGTGTTGTATAAACCCCAGGTTTTTGATTGTGTGTATCCTCCACCCACAGTCTTTCCCCCAGGACATGGTTCTCTTCCCAAGGATGAGTATTTTCAGCCTTTCTCACCTTGGTTTCCTTTTGAGCTATTTTTCATCTTCATGCTTTCTTCAGATAGAGTTGGTGAATTCTGTTCAGGAATAGGCTTGGATTACTGGTTTAGGAAAAACTGTGCATGTTCAGAGTTCATGGGTATTTCTAAATCCTTTAGGATCTTCCGTGTCTTAACCAGAAAGGCCCCACCATAAATAGAGCTTGCGAAGTAGGATTCTAGTGGCTGACTGGCATGTTTTCATAAGTCTTTTCTTTCATATTCCCTCTTTTTCTGAGTGCTGTGTGCTGCTGTCTTTTAGCTGCCACTGGTTATGCTGCAGTCCTAGTTTGCACATGAGATCAGGTGGCTGAGAAACTCCTCAGAAGGAAGTTTTTACTTGTACATCTGCTGACTTTCCAAGTTTCCTTCAGAAATGGTTTCTCAGCACTTGAAATCTTTGTTCCTTGGCGAAGCCTGGAGCCTCTGGAATGTTTCTGAGTGTTCCAATAGCAAGCCAGGAGCAGGCCAGGCACGGAACAGCAAAGAGTTTTTCTCCACTTGACCCTTCCACCCTTTCTGGGTGTCCACTCCAAATCACTGGCAGTGACTGCATATTTAAGGACAAGCTGCTGACTGGCAGTGAATATAATGGGGTGTAAGAAGAATTTTCTTTCCAAGTAGTTTAGGGCTTTTCCCTCCTCTGGTCTTAATTCTGAAATAATCCCCTAAAGGTCTATGTGGGTATTCAGTGAAATGAATAAACAGAAGACTACATTTCTCTCTTGAAACATGCACAGAGCTCTCATGCTAATGGCTTTTAAGCATCAATGCAATTATAGTGTGTAATCGATTCTCTCTATACCAGCTTTTGTCTTCTGAAATGAAACCCTGTCTCTTTCATAATTATTTGCCTTTGTATTAAAACATTTCAAGATGACAGGATGTCTATTCCATTGTTTTTTTTCCTCCTTCCCATCTCTCCTACTTGATTCTTTCACTGGAAGAAATTTGTTTATTATATTTTCTTAGACACCTTTTTTTCCTACAATAATTTACTTGCTAGATTTTCCTTTTGCTCCTTTTAATTTATTTGGTTAGTGTTTGGTTCTTTAGTTTAGTTAATCATGTTTGGAGCTGCTCAGAAATATTTCCATGAAGCAGATTCTTATTGAATGAAAGAGGAATTAGTGAAAAGGGATTTCAGTGTGGAAAAAAAGGACTCAGAGCAGGGAATTAATTCTACTTTATAAGGTAATCAGCATGTCAGTGGCCAAGGTGTTTTTCTGGAATGTGATAGGCCTAGGTTTGCATCCTTTTCAAAGCCAGGAAAAGCAGTAACTCAGTGTGTTGACCTTTGGGCTTTAGCTATTACAATCTCCTTCTCTCTATTTTGGTGGTGGTAGTATTTGAAATTCTTTTCAGACTGTAACAGATTTCTGTTTCATCCTGATGACAAGCATGAAGACTGGGGCTATATTTAAAAGGTTTGAGAGAGAAAGATCTGCATTTTGCCGCTCTTTATAACTGTGTTGCTGTCTGTTCTAAAAGTTGTCACCATGCCAGGGACCCTGTAATCTCAGTATAATAGAAACTGCCATACATCTTGCTCTACTGATTGAATTATATAAGATTAAGAAAGGAAATGCTGGTATCATGTTTGGCAAACATTGAATTTCTGGCCTTCAGGTGGTTTTTATAGATGACAAAAATAGGAATAACTATAACAAATTTATATAAATTCCTGAGTCCTAAAACTACCTATGATAGCTATAAGAACAAAAGAATTGGTCATTTTCTCTCTTTAAATGTGGCTAAAATTGTATACCTAGGAAAACTTGTACAAACATTGCTACATATAGTTTTATTTAATCACATCAATGCACATTTTTTTCCCTGAATTTCTGTCTGCTCTTGAGCTTATAGTAAATTTTCAGAATCCACAAAACGCAGTGGGAAGGAACTTCCCTACTCATACATATAGTTAATATTTTTAACCTGCCAGTTTTGCTTGGTCCTGTATGCTGAAAAGTAGTGAATAATAAATTCAGTACACTTGTGACTTTTCAAATGTCTTTCATATCTCCTTTATCTCTTTCTTGGATTGATAGTTGGAGTAATTTTTCAGTAGAAAAAGGTCATTCCACATCTTTGATCATCCTTGATTGCTCTCTCTGATCCTTTTATTATTAGGCACAATAGTTGCTATAGTTTTTGAACGAGCAAGAGTGTAATCTGCTGACTTATGGAAGTTATTAAAGAGAGGAGCCACCCTATTCATGGACAATTTTTAATGCTTTCTCTCTAAACTTCTATCTCTTATGCCACAGGAGGCATGGTGGGCAATATCAGGCCTTTTTTCTGTTCCTTGATGGATGAAAAAAAATGAAGGAATTTTACCTTAAGGGCTCTTTGTAAAAGAGATTGGTGAAATGGAGAGTTGGTAGTTTACATGTATAACTGTGTGGCTGTTGTCCTTATCATTGCACCCCTGTTGATTTGCAGTCCCCGTGGAAAGCAAATCACAAAAATCTTCATGACTATATAGTTCTTGCTACTTGAGTACTTAGAAGAGTCCCTGATACTGCTGGCTGGTATAAAATTGCTAAAAATAATATGAAGAACAAGATTTTTATGAGTAATTTGCCCCAAATAATGAGTTCTCTCAAATTTGCCTTTTTTTTATTCATGAGTAGCCTGTAAAACTATCAGTTGTGAATTATTCAGGCTTATTTGTGAATTTATTTGGAAACATTTCCTCATGTAGCTGTCTCACCAAACAGCTCATTGAGAATATTCCTGTGTTCTGGTTGTGTTCCCCTTATTTACAGTCCCAGGGTTCTGGCTGATATTGGGAAAGTAGAGATGAAGGGAACAGATAGGTGCCCAATTATTTCCAGTTTTTGAATGTGCAAACTCTCAAACATGACAGCCTGAGAATGATGGTTTATTGACTGAGAATGCATAGAAAAGCTTTAGTTTCCTGCTCAATTATAGCAGACCAGCAAGCTCGTGAAAACTTAATTTAGTGCTTCTTTGTTATTGACTTACGTTCCTGTTAAGTAGGTGATGGAAGGATCTCTAGAGTTAAATAAGAGATTCATGGATCACTGCACATTGAGGTGTACTTAAACTGCCTTGATTGTGACTGGATATTTGTTTCTCTCTTCCCAATTAGAAGGCAGCGTGACTCTTTCATGAGGGGAGTCTCACAAATATAGTTAAATCTAGCTACCATTTTTTATATAGCTGTGTATGTAAAATTTTACAATACTTTATTAATACATTAGTTACATTGCAGGCTGCCTGTCTCTGTGTGAGGCAGTGCTTGTGACTAAACCTTTTCAGCTGATAACAACAGAGCAGCCAACCTGCAGATGGGATGTGTTGAGTTCCAGAAGCTCTGCATGCGTGGTGTGCTCCTTGCACGAGTGGAAAGTGCCACAGGAGCAGAGGACTGTGGCAGCTGCTCTTTCCTCAAGCTGTGGCACATCCTGAAGATCAGCTCCTAGTGCTGAGTGTGGAGCTGGTACCTGACTGAAAGCAGATGCCTTCTGCTATGTTACTGATTCTGATACAGAACCAAAGGTGGAGTTCTTAAAGACCCAGCTCAGTTCTCTTACGATAGAAATTAATATGCTCCCAAGGCATAGAAGATAGCAGCTTGAGATGTTAAAATCCATAGTTCTGGATAAGGAGTCAGGACACAACAGCATCCTGAAGGTTTTCCTTGGGTTGCCAGGGGTGCAGGGGAACCTTTCGGTTTTTTTTGTTTTTTTTTCTCCTGGGATTTCAATAGTCAAAAGATGTCTGATCTCCACATCAACAGTCCTCACAAGAAACTGATTCAGAAAGCTGTTACAAATGGCTAGCAGAAATGTACTAGAAGTATTTTATCAAATATACCACCAAATGATTTCAACAAAATGGTGATGAGCATTGTGATGAACAAGCCTTGCTGAGTGCTGATGGTGTGCAAGTCAGGAAAGTAGACTAATTTTAGTGCTGTGGATTATCCCAAGGCAGCTGCAGCCTTAACTGAAACACATGCAAAAATACATGTAAAGCATGAAAGTCTGAAAACATTAAAGTAGAGGATTGGTTCTGGTTTTGCCTTCATAATCAAAGTCTATTGTGATTTGAAATCAGCATTTGAATCCTGTAGGATTCAAGACCCCCCTAGGGGCCATCCTTCTGGCACAGGGTTAATTCAGTCTAGAGGTAACATGCTAAAATGCAGGGCCCAAGAAGCTAGAGTGAACACCTTTAGAAGTTTGATGGTGGTGTTCTGTTTGAAAAAATTTCTGTCACTACAAAGCCATGGTAGTGTTCATTATGAATTTAGACCCTGTTGTGCTGTGTAAGGTGGAAAGCACTGAGAGGACCTGGGGAGGGTGATGGGAATACCTCTGATAAAATGTATTGAAGATAAGAGCTCTGTTGGTGTGAATGAACTTGAGTTGGATTATCACAGGCCATATATAGTAGGCCTTTAATAATGGTGAACAAACCTCGAACACAGTCCTCGTTGTAGTCCACGTCCTTGTTAAGCTGAGCTTGAATGAGCATGGCCATCTTTTGACACAGTACTCATGTAGCATTTCCAGGAATAAATTTGCCATGGTTAGTGAGTACTGGGGAGTGCTACAGCTGCCAGACCCCATGTGCTGAGAGTTCCTCAGTGCTGGTTTCTGCTGCAGTGTTGGCAGATTTGCTTTGAGGACACACATGGTGACCCCAGATGAATTACAGTGACAGAGTGCAGCCTGTTGCTTACTTCCCAGTGAGTTATGAACCTGATCAGTAGCAGAGTGCAGACTTCCACTACCTTCCTGGCCAGCTAGTTTAGTGCTGTTTGATGACAGAATTTTTTTTTTTTTTTTTTTTTTCCAGGGGAGAAAACCATTTTGTTACATGTGGAACTTGTGCTGTGGTAAAGGACAAACTCTGGCCCATATCTTGAAGGAGCCTTGCTAGAAGTATTTACAGAATAGTTGAAAACAGGGTCAAGGCAAATATCTAAGCCAGTTGTAAGCCTGGGTCAGAAGTGCAAGGAAGGGTGTGGTGAGACAGCAAGGATCACTTGTTCATACGCCAAAGTAGGTCTGGGAAAAATTGAGCCATGTGTACCCTAGAATTTCTCTTGCTGTAGCAAAGATCCTCCTAGGGTCTAATCTAGCAAGTTCACAAAGCAGTCTCTTCTGCCCAGCCAGTTATTTATGGTTTGAAACCTGTAGATGGTCCTTCACATCTCAAGTCTTAAAAACCAGTTACAGGTCAGGATTAATTAACAAAATACAGGTTTGTTGTTTTTCAAATATTTTCATGGTTTGAAGAAAAATATGATGGTGGCCAAGGTATGAATGCCTTGTCCTTCCCAGAATAGCCACTGGGAACCGATTTCCTTTGGGAGAGCCAAAAGCACGTCTTTTGCTAGTCTGAATTCCCAGGTGTCTGTTTCTTGCACTTTGTGTGAGTATCTAAACCCATTTTTAGTGGTCTATCTCTTGGTAGGTGCACTCACTTCGGGATTAGTAAAGTCAGGATCAGATATCTTTTGCTCTGAGCTGTCACTGCAGAAGTGATAAAGTTTTGTTTCTTCTCTTTCCCACCTGCTATGGCAGAATAATCCACTTCAAGTGCTGAGCCTAATGAATAACAGACTTCCTGAAGCCTTCTATTTCTATGCAAGAGGAAGGGTTATCTGTATTCACAGCAGAGCTGGAATAAGACTGGATTTTTAGTTCCTTTTCATTCTATTTCTAGTTTGCTTGTTTGTTTTTGTTTTTGTTTTTTGCTTCTTGCTCTTGTTAGCCTGCATTGATTGCTAAGTGGTAAAAAAAGGGAGAAAAAACCACACAGTCCCAGAAAGCAAAAACAAAACAAGAAATGAAGAAAAGGCGAGACACTGTTTTCATTTCATTACTGTGCTTCTTCACAGTCCCTATTCTGACATTTAGAACAACATAATATGCATGTCTCTGTTCATTAGGTTCCTCAGTACTACACAGTGACAGCCACAGAGGGTGGGAAAAAAAAAGCAAAAGAAACAATCTTAAACATGAACTAACCTTTGCAGGCTAAATAACAAAGAAATGAGAACAGCAAAGAAGAAAAATTATTTCTGAAAAAGTAAATATATCCAAAATCATGGTCTTGCATAGGTTACTCAAGTACCATTACAAAGGGGAAAAATGAATAGTGACCTCTAGGGCAGAAATAACTGATTTTCTGCCCAATGATTTGTTTGTTTTGCACATATGTTTGAGCAGATCTATTACTGGTATTTGAACCATAGTAAATGACACAAGGAGACTGCTAAAAACATAGATAATCTTAAAGACATTTGGAAGCTGATACAAATCCTCAAAAATTAAAAAAACGTCTAATAGAAAAGCTCTTATGTGTTTTTGAAATAGAGTACTGATTCAAAGGATAATAGCTCCTGCACCAAGTGGAGATATCTAAGCTGTTAATGCAGAAACTGGTGCATATGTCTGCCACAACAAGGTGCCAAATACAAATCTTGGGAATGTTAAATGCTAAGATTTTATCCTAAATTTATTAGGAAGTCAGGATATAGAAATATTGCTTAGGGTTCTTGATGTAGCTAGTCAGTAACTGACATGCATGGATGGATGGGTCCAGGGATCCTCTACAAGATGGTTGTTAGAGCTATATCAAAAAGAATTGTGATAGAATGCAGCTGACTTTCTTCCCTCATCAGTTCCAAGACAATTACAGAACTTTAAGATGGTGTGGGTTTTACTGAAATTTGTGGAGGAAGAACAAAGAACAAAAGAGACATTTCAGACCTCTGGGGGGGAAATATTTTCATTTTTCCTATTGGCACTTTTAATTTTTTTTTCATTTCATATTCTTTTTGGGATATTAATTACAATTTTTCTCCCCTCAAATGATGAGATTAAAATTCTCAATGGAGTTTTTTTTCATGGCTGTTTTAAGATTTGTAAATTTTCCTCACTTGGGAAAAAAAAAAATTGGGGTATTTTATGAAAAATAGTTCTCAGTCTATTTAGCACCAGTAATTACACACTCCTGATCTTAGTATTCCATAAAATTAGCCTGATTCTAATTCTTGAATTTCACAGATGGGGAAAGTGTTTCTTGATTCTTGTATGATCTCAAAGAGTACATCTTCAGTGGCAAGGGACAGGGAGAAAATCACACTGCTGTTCCTGTTTATTCTTCCCAATTTCTATGCCTGCTCTCTTCAGCTCTGCTTCTAAAACTACCAGGTGTCAAAATATTAATTGGAGGAAACATTCATTAGTCATTTATATCTCTGGTACCTCTGGCAAGCAGAGCAGGAGAGGGACAAGAGGAGAAAACAAGACTTGGAAAGAGATAGAAGGAACTGTGCAGCTGCTTTGCAGGTCCCAGGGAGGCTCAAAGCCAGGATATGTGCAATTCCCACATGATGTCCCCAAGCAGGAGTGGAGTTCACTGCTACCTTTCATTGGGTTGGTATTCAGACAGGCTTTATGTGCACATCTCATCCTCTTCCTTGGTCATTCCCCATTGATTTTTATTTACTTGCTAAGTAAGGAATTTGCAGACCTGTCCAGAGGGTGCTGTGAGGGGTGGCAGTGACACAGCTCTGTATCTGGAGCAGACAGCTGCCCTGCTGTCGTTGATAAGCATTCCTGGGAGGGTGGAGATTGAAATACAGGAGTTAAAGAGCACTGATTTGCATTAGCCTTGGCAAAGAGTGTGTGCCCACCCTGGTTCTGGCTTCAGCCTTGGCTAGGGCTTCCCACCTTGGCTCCCTCTACAAAGAGGGGCCTGCCAGGAGAGAGGGAAGCTCGTCCCTGCCAGCACTGGGGTTTTGGGGAGCAGAGGGGGATGTCTGTGTTGGGATGCCTGGGGAGCAGAGGGAGATTGTGGCTGTTGAGTGAGTTTCCTCTTGAGCTGCATATGACTTGTGTTTATGCAGATAGGAAATGCTTTGGACAGCCTTTTTCCAGGCTGGGAGTGATTTAGGAGTTGTGCTGTAGAAAGAGGTGTCTTGTCAGAGGCATGTTCTCTGCCCCCTATACTGCTCTTTCTTCTGTCTCATGTGCTGAGCATATTGGAAGGAGATAATTACCATTGTGGTAATTATCTTTCCTTGTGCTGTTTCAGGACAGTTGGTGTGTAAGAAGTAGATGAGCTTTTGGCTTGGGAAAAGGCTGTGGTGAGGTCTGTTCCTTCCCATGTGGCCATTCCTGTGCCATGCTGGTGCCAGCTGGCATTGGGCTGATGGGCACTAAACTTCCTACAGTCCTTTGCTGATCAGCCAAATTGGTTGAAGTTGGCAATTTTATCAAGGGACCAGGGGGGTTGTGTGTCTGTGAGCCTCATTTCTTAGGAACTCAGGCTAAAAATAATAAGAGGTATATAGATCAGAGGTTTTGTCAGATAAAAGTTAGGTCTTTAATTTACTGCGGTTTTAATGGGATAGGGAGGAGAATAAGATGTACAGTGACCGGGCAGGGAGACATGCAAAATAAATTAGTAGCAATAGTAATGGTCTGGTAGTTTGTCCCAAATGTAGATCTTGTCAAAGAAACCATCATCTTGAAAGCCAGAAATGAGTTCTTAAAGACACTAACAAAAGAGCAGGCTGAAATCTTTTGCTGCAAATTTTTTTTGCTAAAATTGCTTTCCTACCCCTGGTAAGATAATTTTATTCTAGAAGTGCCTGTTTTGGCAGGATGGAAAAGCTGTTTATCAAAAGAGCTAATAAAAGTCATAAACTTGGAAACCCTTCCATTCTGACTAAGCCTAAAACTTTTCAGTTAAGTTATAGAAACATTGGTTACTAGAGGAGGTCCACAGTTCAACCTCAAACTCAAAGCAGTGTTATCACCAGCTGTAGGTCATGTCAGCCATGACTTTGTCTAGCCAGCTGTTAAAAAATTCCAAGGGTGGAGGCTTTACAGATGTCCTGGGTAGTCTGCCCAGGTGCTGAACTATTATCCTTATTGAGATTTTTCCTGATGTCCAGCCAGTCCACTGGTGATCATTTGCTTGTGTTGAATTGTCTGCTGCAACCAGAAAGTGTTTGACTGGAGACAGGCCAGTGGGTTATCTGTTTACCACAGCAGCTTCAGTGTCTATGAAACAGAGCAGAAAACAGTCACAATTTCTACTGCATAGGAGATCTCGTCTTGTATCCTGAAACTCTGTCTCTGAACTCATTCCTACTGCACTCTGCCTCCTGGGGTTAGGGGAAGAACCTGTTGGCGATGTCATGAAGAGGAACTGTACAAAAAAAGGTCCAATTGGTTCAGCATATATCTCTGCAAATTCTTTCCATGTCAGTTTAGGCAAATGCTTTTAACAATTCATTCAATTATGTTAAGCACCCATTAAAGGAATCCTAAGTCCTCCCTGGGGTCATTTCAGTTCTGTGAGATTGTAATTGTTTGAGACTAACCATGATTTCTTTTTTTGCCTTTAGGTGATTCTAATTCTGACAAAGCTGTATGACTACAACCTGGGAAGCATCACAGAGAGCTCTCTTTGGAGGTATGCAGATAAGTTGAGTTAATAATTACCACCTTACTTAAATAGGAGAAGCCTGATACAATTCTTTTATTGAATTTAATTGGATTTCTTTAAAAGTGCTGGAAGGTTTCTAGCTAAACCGTCTCTCACTCCTGTTCTTTGATACTCAAGGACAAAAAGGCTGAAGTCTGATTGTCTTGTTTCAGCTAGATAAGGTACTTCTCAGATATTCTGTCTTTTGATTTCTCCTTTCACATCTTATTCAGATTGAAATCAACCAATTGGTTTACTTTTGGGACAACTGAACAGCCCAAAGTCCTTGTTTATAATGAAGGATCTCATGGCTGGTCTGCCCAAAAGATCCTTGTGAAAAGCCAGTGTTGCTGGGACTGGGGGAATACCTATGAGTGAGTATTCAACATCTGGTGATTAGAACTGATGGGATTAGTACTAGATAATTGATTTCCACTTGTGTGAACTTGACTGCTGAACCAATTTATAGGGAATGTTTTGATATGTTCATGATTTAAAAGCATATCATGCACTATGTGAACCAAAGGAAGGAGCTGGGCTATGAACAATTTCTTAAGGCAGTTATTTGGATTCAATGTGAGCAGATAGTGCCTGTTTTTATTTCTCTGAAAAATTAATCCAAGAGGTATTTCCTCTTTCACATGTCCCTAGTACTACTTTCATGAGCTGAAAGGGAGATTTTCTGATTTTCTTGTGATTTCATCTGTGAAACTTTGGTGGGAAGTTTAGGAGTTCTGTATGCAGGTCACTGATGAAGGTGGATAGGCTGCTGGAATGATGGAAAAAAACTTTGGGTATTTAAAATCTCTTGTTAGAATGAACTTGTTTTAATAAACATATATAGAAAAGGTGGATTTTTTTTCCTAAGGGAGAATTTTGGGTCAGAAGTAGTACAAGTAAGCTTTTCACTCAGGAGCTGAGCAGGTTTTAATAGAATGATAGAGGCAGGATTTGACATGTTCTCAACTCAGGCTATTGTTTTACCCACTGGCCTGAAAAAATAAAACAAACCAAACAGACTAAAATCTAAATAAACAGAGAGTTTCTAGGATTTATTCTGAGCAGTAACAGGACTACTCAAAAATGTTAGTATTTTGTGGGGTGGAATAAAAGTTTTTTCATCCCGTTATGGGGGGTTCATCAATTTTTTCATTTCATGTGCCTTGCTGCCACGACTTTCTATTCCTTTGTCTTTACTATAGTGTGTGCACAGATAAAGGGTCTTGCAGGACTGTGGCTTTGGTAATGTTTTTCTACAGCGATTGTCCTGGGTTGGCTCTAATTGGACAATTTTGTGATATTGATGCCTGATTATGCCAATGAAAAGAGTGGATACATCTTTTGTAAATACACATTTTAAGAAAAAAACTAAAAAAAAAAAAAAAGACGGGAATAGCCATCTTGGGTTTCTGGCCTTGGAGGAGGAGGTGGTGGGCTGGGTCTGAGCTTGGCCCAGCTCAACCTGCATGGCCGGGTCCGGGCTGGCTCCCAAGGCCCAGTGGAGATTTTTCTGTCTCCAGAGGGGTGGTGAGCAGGGTGCTGGGCTCCTCGCTGGGGAGCTCACAGGGCCCTATCCCAATGGACGGCTGGGGCTCTTTGCCAGCAGGGACAAGCTCTTTCCTAGCAGAGCCTGCCAGACTGTGCCAGACAGAGACTGTGTTAGCACCGGGGGCAGCTCAAGAGAGAGTGGCCCAGGGTCCAGGAGCAGCCCTGCAGCCACTGCCATTGCAGAGCAGGAACGGCCACGTGGCTGGGGTCGGAGGGGCCGGGGCGGTCTCATACAGACACCTTGGCATGGCTGGCAATGAACTTTGTGTGCTCAGCCGATTTGAGCCAGATTTACTAAGGACAGAAGGATAAAAGTGTCAGCGACAGGTTTTTTTTCTTGTTTTTCATCACCCCAGGAGAGTCCGGCTGGCTCTCATCTTGCCAGCAGGAAGCACGTGGCCAACAGGGAAGCACGGTGAGCCATGTTCCCAAGCAGAGCTTGGACCAGATCAGCTTTTCAGCGTTGCAAGACTTTATAGAACTGTTTCAGTTAATGGTAAAGCTTGAGAACAAAGGACTTTACAAGTACATTTCTCTCCTAAATTAGGAAAAGGAAAAAAGGTGAACACATAGAGATAATAACATAGGATTCTGAGGTCAATAAAGAAAGAGTTAATTCTAGATAGAAGGGATTGAAGAGATGTTTTGAGCTTGACTTAAAATCCTGTAAAGCTGTGGTAAAGGTCTATTTGACTTTATTTTTGTTTCCTTGTAACTCATGGAAATACATGGGGGGATGTAGCATTCTAGCACAGCAGTGGGCTGAGGCACCAGGAGTTGAGGCAGATGGATGTTGCTGTAGATCCAGTGAGAAACTTGAGCATAAAGAAATGCGAAACCTTGTCCTAAAGGGAGTAGTAGAAAACCTCTAGTCCCAGAGATGGACAAAGAGAACTTTTGCTCTATACTAGAACAGCTCATTCTTAAAATAGCACCCCGAAAATGAAAGCAGCTGTGAGGAAAACTGCAAGACACAGGAAGGACTTTCACACTGCAAACAGATTTCTTCGTATATCCCAGGTGGCAGGTTGGCTTTGTGACATTAAAATCACAAGAGAACTATTTTCTTGTAAAGAAGTCTCTGTAGTATAGCCAAAAAACCTCTTCTCCATAGCTGAACTGAAGAAGCTATTTCAGAGGTAGTAAACTGACTAAAAGTCCCAAGCTTCTGTCTCTACTTTGTCAGTAGAAAAGAAGAGTGTAGAGAGGAAAAAAAAAGGCGTACTGAAGGTTTTATTCTGATTTTTCTTATTATGTTCCTTTTAACTCAGTTAATAAAGTTTTCTTTATATCCTTTCAAGTCAAAACATGTTCTACCCTTTCTCCTAATCCTATATCACACTAAAAAATAAACCTACCACATGGATTTGTGCTAGATTGTTTTATTTCCCAGTGGTTGTGAAAAAGAATATTCATAAATATAAAAAATATTTTTATTTTCTCTGACTACGCTAAGTCATTTCACCATGAGAAATACTCATCTCTTCTTTGTCAGTCATTGCAGAAGATATGGCATTGCAGCATGCATAGGCACTTCCTTCCTCATTGCTGACAGTGGTGAAGAGCTGCTTATGTGATGCAGGATTGTGTTGAGCTACTATTTTCTGAGTGAAACTAGGACAGCCACATCAGAGTGGAAAGCACACTTCCTGATGAGATGTATGAATGCGGCACAGAATTGTGCTGATGACCTTACACTCTCTTCTGTTTCTGGTTTCTGTGGAGCATTCCACAACAGCATAAAATTTTGCCCTGATTAAGAAGGGAGAGGACTGCATGGATGCCACTGGGACCTCAGCAGTGTAGCAGTCTTAGAGTCAGTGCAGGGCACTTCTCCTGACCTCAGTCCTGATGGCAGAATGTGATTAACAACATAAAAATAGCATGATTGTTTCCTCTAGTCTGAAATTCTATTACCAAAACCTGTCTGATGAAAAGTAAAAATCTGAGTATTTTATGAAAAATAATTCTCAGTCTATTTAGCACCAGTAATTACACACCCTTGACCTTAGTGTTCCATAAAATTAGCCTGATTCTAATTCTGGGATTTCACAGTTTCTCGATTCTTATATGATCTTCCCCAAGAGTACATCAGCCAGTGGCAAGGGACAGGGAGAAAATCATACTGCTTTTCCTGTTTATTTTTCCCAATTTCTATGCCTGCTCTCTTCAGCTCTGCTTCTAAAACTACCTGCTTTTTGACTACCAGGTGTCAAAATATTAATTGGAGGAAACATTCATTAGTCATTTACATCTCTGGTACCTCTGGCAAGCAGAGCAGGAGAGGGACAAGAGGAGAAAACACGACTTGGAAAGAGATAGAAGGAACTGTGCAGCTGCTTTGCAGGTCCCAGGGAGGCTCAAAGCCAGGATATGTGCAACTCTCACATGATGTCCCCAAGCAGGCTGGCACTAAGACCATAAGAAAATGTTTATCATATCTGACACTTCCTTCTAGTATTATACCAGCATTCATTCTTAAGGTTTAAGTTACCCTCAGCCTTCAGAGTAAGGTGTATGAGGAGCTGAATAATTTTCTTTTTGTTTTAGTATATACCAGAGGATTAATATTCCATGAGCTGATCTTCTCAATATCTTTTGGAGTGTGTTAAAATTTTTAGTACCTGTGACATCTTAGAACAAGGAATTCCATTAACTATTTGAGGAACCACTTATCTTGCTTTAAACCCCTCAGCTTCATTTGGCACATGTCACTTACCAGGATTGATTGCATTTATATGACCAACCATCCAGAATCCCTGGATGCTTTGAATTGGGAAGTGCTGGAGAAACAGAATCAACCCACTTGTCTTTGCAGTAATCCATTATTCATGGTTGGCTCTTAAGTGCTCATGGCTGCTCTGGAAGTTTCCAGTGCACTTCCTTGGATTTTCCTCTATCCAGTTACCTTAAGTAAGCCCGTGCTGGTTACACTGTGCTTTGTCCTGACTCTGGCTCTGCTGTTAGATCCCTCCCTCACCATGCAGCTATGCCTTCAAGTCACTGATAAATATGCCTATGAAGATCCTAGGACAGCTTCTCTGTTCTTAATGTGATGGAAAGAAGTGGGGAGGTGGGACATATCTTATTCTATGTACCTGAAAGAAGTTATTAGCTGTTGCTTCTCCTGGGTGCTTAAGTGACATGTTAATTTAAATCTCCCTGCTTGTTTGAAAAGGATAGAACAAAAATAGGTTTGAGAGAAGGGGTAAAACATATCTTGCAATTTATTTCATGCCTCTGGGTTTCATTCTGGGGAATGGAAGAAAACATCATCTCATGTCTGGTTTGCTTTCTGATATTAGGAATTCTGTTTCTGAAGGATAGAGGGGAAAGTCAGCTCTGCAGGTACCCACAACTGAAGAGGAATTTGTCTTAAATACATAGCAAGGAAATACCACTTCTGCCTCCTGTGCTGAGTGCACTCTCAAAAGGTTGATAAGGGGCTGCAGAAGCACGTCACTGACACGAGTCATTTATGCAGTCTCTGGTTATAAGCATGTCTGTCGTTCCAAAGTGTGTTTGGCTGATTTAAGCAGTCTTACTGATGGCATTGTAGCCACCTATAACCCAACTATGCCACTATACTACAGGATATCAATCTATCCTCTTTATAAGCACATTACTTCCTATTAGGATTACATTTCTTTATTTCTCAGCCAGTTTTACTCTAGCTGGCTGCAACACTAATGGATGGAGATCATCCTAAAACTACTGACGAATTAAAAGACCAGAGGTGACAGAGATGAAGGGATGAAATACAGTAAGAGAAGAGAGACAGGAAGAATCTGTATAATCTTCTAGGTTGTTAATGCTCTGTGTGCACTGAGCTTTGGATGGCAAGTGAGCTGCTGCTTCTGCACATGGTAAATGAAATTTTGCATCAGGCTTGGCCTGACTTTAATTATGCCATTATCCTCTCAGCAGATTTTTTTGCACAGTTTTAGTTGAGAACTTTTTATTTACTTTCTGTTATTCTTTTTATAGAAGAGAAAGAAAATGGAAGAGAAAAGATTATCTGTCTCTGAGCAATTAACTGAGTGTATTGGATTTATTTCTCTTCCTCCCATAGATATCTCTCAGATCAAAAAAGAGGATTAAGCTGTGAGAGTTAGGAGAAGTTGTTTTTTACCACTGGAGTAAGATAAGCTTACATTTCAAATAAATAAAAATGTCAGAATAGTGTGCATGGTATCCGTGAGCTGTAGACAGCTGTGGGAGGACTAATCTTTTCCTGTTTGTGTAAATATGATGCTCTGGAAAGATGTGCATGAGTGACACTTTCTCTCAGGACCTAGAGAGGCTGTCAAGCCATGAGTGCTGCCATTCACCTCTTTGCCTTCTTATTGCTCTATATTTGGTCAGAAATGAGTAATTTCCTGGAACTTTGTATAAAAATAACAGTAATTAAACTTTTCTTTTTCAGCCAGAAATTAGGAAGATGTAGAGTTTGCTTAGCGTGAGAGTATTTTAATTCATAATCTGTTGCTGTGTTGGTTCTGGAAGCTGTTGATGGTTATTTTGACACTCCAACATTTTGCCTGAACTCTGAACTCCACAATTCTGGAGTGATTATCACTTGCAACCCGTCCTTCACTGCTTCTAGTTTCTGCATTAAGGAAGCTTCAGTGCATATGCCATAAAGTGATCTCAAGGATGCTGAAAAATACTTATGTCTCATATAGATCTAGATTTAATTTTCCATATGTAAAGTGGGGGTTGTTTATAGTTGCTGTTTTTTTCCATTCTTGGAAAGCTAAAAATTGATCTGTTTCTAGCTCTGTTTCTAGTTTCTACATGGTCTTTTTATTTAACCTTGAGCAACTACTATTTAACCCCTCCATCAGTTTACTAATCCATTCCTTCCACCACTACCACTGCACATCATGCTGCAGCTCTGTCCTTTCAAGAAGGAAATTTGTGTTGTAATCCAGAGAAGAGTCAGAGTTGACCCTGTGGTGTTTTGAAGCCTCCCATGTTGATGTTTCTGCATGCAGTTTCCTGGCTTCTTGCTCTCTCTGCAGATCAGAACTATAATCACTCAAAACTGTCGATGTGTTTGTGGAGATTTTCTTCTCTAGACTAGAGAGTTTTTGCAACAGGAGACTTGAAAGTTTGTCTGTATTTGCTTACTTCCTTTATATGGGGGATTTCTAGGTTATGTCTGTTACTGTATTCATTTTTCTCCTGGACCTTTTATGAAGGTTCTTTACTTCTGTTGTGAAGATTGACTATTTTCAACTCACATTTATCTTCTACCTTCTAAGCCACACTAATAAGGTCGTAATGTGTGGCTTAGTGACACAGTGTGCTCTGCAACAACAGATTAAGGTCTCTTTGCTGAAGTTAGGAGGTAGGAAAAGCAAATCCATATGAGCAGAACTGAAAAAGTGAGGGGAAGAAAAGTTCTCATTAATAACATTTTAGTCACCAGTTTTGTGTGAAAAAGGAACTTGAAAAGGACTATTTGAAAGGCTTTTATCTATAAATATGGTGTCCCAGTTGCTCAGTGTAAGCCACTTTTCTTAAATGAATATCAGAGCTTGATAAATGCTGCTACATTATCTCCCATGGGCCATTAGTGAAATTGTAACAATGACATTTCCTTGTGTCTTTTGGTTTAATCCTTTATACATTTTCTCCCCTGCAAAGGTAGGAACCTCTGGCTGGTCTGTGTATAGATGCTGGAGGGTTTCAGAGGAAGGGAAGAATGGGTTTGCACACTCAGCTATTCATGTAGGAAGCAGTGTCTTTTTATGGTTTGGTCACAGTGGGAGATCTGCTTGCACTGCAAGAGGGCTTAGACATGGATTTTTATGCCTTGTGTGTGGGGACACTCTGTTCAGCCATCAGGACCCCTAGGGACCTAACAGTTTCTATAGCAATCAATTTTTGTACCTAAGAGGGCTCATTTTATCCTGGTGACTGGCAGTAATAAAAAAACTTCTAGCACAGTCAACTCTTCTACTTGGCTGCCAAAGTTTCTTGGATATTGTCTTTGTTATCAAAACAAGCTCCGATAAAGATGAAGGGTGGGGAGAGGCCAACCCTTCAAGAAACCAATCAACCAATCAAGAAAAAGTGCACCCAAACCCTCCCCCAAATGACCTACCTAAGAAACAACCAACAGCAGATGCTTAGTTTAGCAGGAGACTTAAATTTTTTTGAAGTTTACCCATTTTATGTTCCCTAAAGAATAAGGGCTAGAAAGACCATTGCATTTTGTGGCATATCATGTGTGTTTATCTAATCAATCTCCTGTAAGTTCTGACTTATCTTGAAGAGTCATACTGTGATATTTTGAAGGATCATATTTGGTTGAGGATTTAGTGATGTGCTTTTCACTCCCTGGTCTGTGAGGATAAAAAATTCAGCACTAATGATGATGTAAATTTATTAAGCCTATTAAAAATGTGTTCTCTGTTGCAGCCAGACATGAAATGTAGGAGTGTTATCAAGTAAATCAGAAAGAATCCAAATCCATTTTCTGCATGAAAGAAACATGTAAATCAAGATAATGAATATTAATGCTGACATATATTAGCAATATACTGTAAATAACGAATGTACCGTGTTCATGCCACTTTAAAAACATATACTGTCTCAACATACTTTGTCATTCTTACTCTGCAAATTAGATGATGAACTTCCATATCTGTTTCCTAGGCTGTACCTGTTGGCTCAAATGATGTTGATAAAACATAACAGAAATATCTCTGGTTCTGGTCCACAGGGTTCATCCGTCTGCTGTGGCTGTGTAATAACTGCAGACAAGCTAGACTGGAGCTGATGTCTAGAGGGAAAGACAAACCACACAATGCTTACCAGTTCATAAACAGAAAGTAAAACCCCTTTGTGTTCTGATATTTCCATTCGTATCTATGCAGTCATTTTGCAGATCTGGGTAAAATTGTACCCATCTCTTCAGAGGGATATATCCGCTACTAATCACCAAAAGGAAAGAGTATATTTGGGGCTGAGCTTGGGCTAACAGGGAGATACTTCAGTTGCAATCATTATACAAGCTTGAGATCTGAACTCTCCAGGTCTCAACTATTTTTGCATCTGTACCTCAGGAACTATCCAGGCAAACAGTCAAAGCTTATTGTTACTGCAGAAAGAGACAAGCATATGTCATTAGGTCTTTCTTGGAGCACTCAGTGAAGCGCTTGGAAAAAATGTGCTGTAAAAATGTGTATTTAAATATGTATCAACGGTATGTTTGTTGTGCAGTGTAAACTGACTGCCATTTGCACTGAAACATAGTGGTTTGCTTGGGACTATCCTTTTTTTTCTGATTTCTCTAACCTACCAAATAATATTTGGTCAAAATGGAAAAGGACAGATAAAGCTTGTAATTAATCAACTTGTTCTGTCAATAATGATTGCAAATCTGGCTTTTGAGTGTGATCCTGCCAATGGTTCCTGTGCCAGTGGCTGCTGTGCTTGTGGAGTGGGGTGTGTGTGTAAAGTAGGACATCAAGGCATGAGCTGTTCAGCAGGAAGGCACAGAGAGAGTCCTTTAGGAAGGCTGAAGCTACTGGGTGAGACCCCAATCAGTGTGTGGGCAGAATAGTTGGTGAATGTTGTGCAGGTTACTGTACCAGCTGGGCAAGGAAAGGTTATTTTGCCCTTGTCATTAGCATGTGTCATTGAGGGTCTCTGTGCCATGAAAGTTTGTGCTTGTGTGACAGGGACAACCTGAGCGACACTCGATTCCTGGTGAGCAAGGAATTAATTTGCAGCTCAAGTTCCCCTTGTGTAGGAGGAGGCATGGGGGAATTCAGGAACTTTTCTCTCCTGGCTGGCAGCTTCCCGCTGCTATTATGCCAAGTCATTTCACTGGTGAGGTACATTAAGTGTCAGAGGAAGATGTATCCTCCTGATTATGAACATCACTCACAATGTGCTCTAAACTGGTACTGTGCTTTGTCAGTGGGAGGTTAAAAAGCCATCCTTTCCTTTCACCCATTATTTCCCCCTATCCCTCAAATGAGTTTCTTCTGCAAGGAAGTTGTGTGAATTTCCCTAGCATGCATTGTAGTGTGTGCTGTGTAGTTGGGTGTGAAGATAAAATCTCTTTTCAATGGCCCTGCAATCTAGATAGGTGGGAGTATCTATGAGAAATGCTGAGTTGAAAAGGAATAGAAATTCAGAAACACCACATGTATTGTGCATTAAATGACTTCATGAGGAGATAGAGACTGGTATCTGATCTTTCTCCAAGGCAAATTTCCTGCAGAAAGAGTGTTGTTCATTCCACTAATGTACTTTTACTGCTGTATTTTATGGCTATATACATATCTGTGTAGGTGTTCCATTAATTTTTTTCTGGTTTTCCTTCAAGCCTGAGCTGTGGAGTTGGGTGGTTGCTCAGAATCTCAGCTTTTCTATGGTAGGAGGAAGCCCCACCTCCTGGTTTTCACATAGTGAAGAAAGAATTGAATTGCTTCAATTGCTGTGGAGATGGGAAAGCCCAAACACAGACTTTTCACATTTGGTTCTTGAGAGCTTTTTTCTTAATTGCTTGAAGTATCTTAGCTGTGAAGACAAATCAAGACAGGATGGAAGTGAAATAAAAATGCAGTGGGTTCCTCAATGAACTGAGCATGTAAGTACCTCTTTGCCATACTAAAGGCTAAGTTTCAGCTCTGGTCAGGACAAGCAGAAACAGCTTTCCTGAAGCTTGAGACCAGCTTTCCTGGAAACCAATTGAATGCTGGCCATTGGCTTTATATGATTACATTGTCCAGCATTATAAAAGAAAACAAAACAACCTAAAGAGTTCTTTTACTGAACTTTTGTTAGTGTTTACTTTTGATAAAATTAGAGGATTTTTTTCTCTTTTCATAGTTGTAATACTACAAAGATGCTCTCTCTTCTATGGCAGAACAGGAACAAAGGACACACCCCATCAGGGTTAACAGGGAACTGCATATTTCCCATATATTAGGGAGAAATAAAGCTGGGTGGAAAGGACACAGAGACTGAAGAGCTGGCAGGTTCCTTGTCACTTATTAATGGCTGCCAGTCTTCCCCAGCAGGCCCTGACTGCCTGTCTTGCACTGCTGAGAGATTTTTGTTAAGCTGCTGGCTTTATAATCTGCACAGCACTCAGCTGCCAGTCTGATGGGCCCTGTAGCCTCTGGGGAAAAAGGGATGCAGTCAAAATCAGGCCAGCATTGTCTTTTTATATTTGAATAGAAAACCTTTTTCAAATAATCTGAAATGGAAATAGGAGGCCAAAACAACTGTTTATTTAATTACCCTTCTGTAATACAGCAAGATAAAAGGAATTTTTAGGCAGCTCTAAGCTTCCATTCTGCTTTGCCAACAAGTCACTGTTTTCTTACTGTTAGTTTGAGTGTTTACATTGTCAGCTCCAAAAGATCGGTTTTGGAGGCTGAAAACCACATATCTTTAGTTTCCTTTATTTTTCTAATGTTTAGAGCTGTGGAATGAGGAGGACAGCTCTTGAGTCCTGGCCTTTCTATATGCAGCTTTAGGCAAGCTTCTTCACCACTGCATGTGTGGGTTATGGGGTTACCTTACCTGCCCATCTACAGTATACATGAACTGAGGGTTTTGGATTAAACTGGTTAATAAAATCCAGTCTTAGAAGAGTGAGAGTGGAGAAACCAACATAAATGCAAAGTCTCTGTCCATGGCTGAAGCCTAACAGAGGTTTGATCTATACTTTACCAGGCCAAATGTCTGATATATTCTCTTCCACTACCTAACAGAACCATGAGAGAAACTCTTGCATGCCTTTGCAGGCAGGGTGGATTGTCATCTTTGGGTCACTGTGTGATGTTGTTGGTTTGGATTTTGCCTGAACAGAGGCTAATTCCTGCGAAAGAATAAGAAATGAGGACCACACCCATTCCTTTTAAACTCCTTCCAAGGACTGTAAACACCACAGAAGATGTTTTGTGACCACAGACTGTGTGCCATTGCTGGGAAAAGCACTAGAGGTGCTAGAGCACCTAAAGCAGCAATAATTAATTTTTTATTTTTCTTTATGAAGAGATGAAAGAAGCATTTTTTCCTAATTGTGTCTGTAACTTTTCAGCTCCTCTGTTCTTGTGTTTTCTGTGAGGTGAGGGAGGCAGAACTAGTGCCTTTCTTTTCCTCCTTACTTCATGGTAGGGCTGCCTAAGTGAAAGCAATGCCATTCTGTGGAGTAGGTAAGAATGTGAAATTTTTGCACAGCTCTTCCTCAAAATGAGTTTTCCTTGCTAAAGTTTTCAAGAGGGTGTCTGATTTTTTTTTCCTTGCCTTCCTCCAGCAGTGCCCAAGAAATGACAGCTATTACCAGTGTTAAACTTTCAATAAGAAACCTACTACCGTTGAGATAACTTTTCTTTCTTGCGATGCTGCAGCGATTAGCTTATGCCCCAAAACATGAGCTTTGATGACTTGCCATATGACATTATTATCTAGTTAAAAATGGAAGTTATCTCAATTATAGAACTGTTGGCCCTTTCCAGTGAGCACATCTGTGGCTTGCAGGGACGCTGACCTCCTTTGGCTGTAAACAGTGTGCACTGACTACAGGCATTGTGGAAATATAATTTCTCTTCACTTCCCTGCCAATGCTCAAGTGACGATGTGCTCTCTTGTTATGAGGCAGCCTAAAATTTAGAGGCTAGTCACGGTGAAGATAGTAAGAAAGAAACTCAGAGACCTCAGTAAATTTTCCTTCTAAGTGTTCCCTTTTCAAAAGTAAATGGTCTTATTCTTTGTAATCTCTCCCTGTATGTTAACAGCTTTCACAATGCTAACTCTTATGTAAGAAAAGTGCATTACAATCCCAGTCGACTTTATCTCTGGTAAAGGAGCCAAAGAAGGAAGAAGCCAATACGTTTTTTTTTTTAATTTATTTTTTATTTACAGTCCACCAGCTACTTAACACGCATGTATTGTAAATTCAAGATGTGGATGTTACTCAAAGAAGCAACTGTGATGTCACAAGTGTTTTAATAGCCTATGATTTATTTTCCTAAGTGCTTTATTAAGATGATGCACAACAGCATTTGGAAGCCAAATGCTGCCTTAAGAGAGACTTGGAGGAGTTATTTTCAATCTCCTGACTTTTCTTCCACAACACAGTAATTTGTTTGATTGCAGCAAAAGGGCCCTGGATTCAGAACAGGGATTCTACTTCTTATTTAGTGTTTCTTTGTGCTTTAATCAGCCCAGTTTGTGATCTGAGTGAGCAGGAGTATGAATGAACTTACTGTGATATGAGAGAGCTGCATGATTCAGAGAACAGGATACTGGCTGGAATTTGGACATTTGCGTTCTGTCGCTCTATGGGTTTGTGGCTGTTTGATAGTGAAATATTTGGTTAGGCATAATCAAGAATCAGCAAATTCATGAGAACCAGAAGTCATATGCAAGGAATCCTCTCCTGGCAAGGTATTTCTAATGACATTCAGGAAGGTTAGCTGTAGGTGCAGTGATATAGGGCCTCTTTGCCATTAGTCTGGTGATAAATCTGGTCTAATTTCCAAGTTTTGAGACAGGCAAGGTAGTGAATCAAAATGAGACCTTAGGTAGTCACAGTGGGCAAATGGATGGCTTTGTAAGCTAAAATCACTTGAAAAAATGTAGTTTAGTTCAACAAAGAATAATAGTAGGACATAGTTCAACAAAGAATAATAGGGCTGAAGGTTGAACTTACAGGACTATGTAATATCAACTTACAGCATGGAGAAAGACTGGACAGTGTGCAATAGGCAACAAACTGGGCTTCATGTCCCACTGTGAAAAGACTGAAATGCATTGATCTGATCAATGACTCTGTAAGCTAAGGAGCCAGGAGCTGAATTTTTTAAGAAATTACAACTTTGAAATGTTTAAGATACTGACTTGGCTTGTAAAGATTTTTAAAACGGCATACAAATTTCAATAAAACTCTTCCCAAGATGGGGTTTCTGGGCAAAAATTAAAGTGACTAACTGAAATGTTGATTTCAATTTAAGAATAGACATAAAATGAAACAGATCAGAAACACTATTCTAGGGTCATGGATATAGAAAAAGCATAAAATTGCAACTGAACCAAGTTTGGTGTCTGTTTATAAGAATAGTGGCTTGGGAGGTGTAATGAAGGGAAGAAGATATGAATAGTGGAATAAGGTGGCCAAATGATTACACAGGATAGGTAAAGGATGACAAATACTGATGAGAGATGGGGGAGGAAGTCTGATTTTTTGGAGCAAAGAAGATTAGACATGGTCAAGGTGAGAAGGGTTGCATGAGGACTCAGCCTTCTGCTTGTAGAAGTTGGTATTAATTCACTGACCTGAGTCAAACAGCACCACTTTCCACAAGCTCCAGAAATTACTTCTGGCCAGTGTCATAAAAGTAGCATCACCCTTCTTGTTAGGCCTTTCTCCTTACTATTGATATTACTTTGGTGGCTACTACTATGACTCAGCTTTTTAGCATCATTAAAATGCAAAATAAATAGAAAAAGTGGGTTGAAATACAACCCACCTTTTGTTGGTGTAGCTTTAAAATCTATTCAATCTATGTCCCATTAGAAAATAATGATCAGTATTGTAATAAGTAAAAATTCATTCTTCAGGCCCTGTATTAGTGTAATTATAAAAACATTGGGCTTGGAAGCTGGCTTCTCCTACATTCACTTGCTGTTTTTTTGTTTCAGAAGAAACATGCTGAGTCAGTTGGTTTAGAAAGATATAATAAAGCTCTCAGAGTGAACAGGGCTTGTTAATTCACAGAATTTCTGTTGAAATTGCCTGAACAGAACATGTATAGAGATATAATAGCCTCATTTATATTTGTGGATTATGTCTAAGGCACAGTAACTCCTGAAATGCTGATCAGTGCTCTACAAAAAAAGGGGAAAAAAATGTGGTTTTCAGTTTGGTATTGAAGAAAATAAAAGATCTTGAGTTATTATGCAGAGGACCTGCATGTTGCAATTTACCCCCAAACCAAATCCATAATCCAAGTGTCTCATTTAACTGAGGGGAATGTGTGAGGCTATTTACTCCTGTTATAATAACTATCACTCTAGCCTTTTTTATTAGAAATAATTCCATCAAATCATTAAGAATTAATCATTGAACAAAGAAGATCCACTGCAGTTATAGGGCTGTGTTGGATTGAACCAAAGATCCACTTGATCCAGCATCTTCACTGTGAGCCTGCAGCAGGTAAAGATGGCAAGGGTATAAGAACAAGGCCAAGCCATCTGTATGAATTTTTTGATGTAGCCTTCCCCCTAATACTGACTTCTGCCTCCACCACTTTTTAAAACAGCAGAAGTGTTTAGTGGAGGTTTTTAGTAGCCAGTTGGTGGGTTTATTTTGTGAGGTTTATTGGTTGTTCTCAGAATGAATCTATTTGAATGTAGTATTTGAATGTACTTGAACCGATACAATCTTTTAGTAGCCAGCAGCTGAAAAGTGCAGGGTAGTTGTTGGCCTCCATCAGCTGCAGAGACCTGAATTAGTGCTTGAGAAGGAGGAGATTTTTCTGTGCCTTTAGCTGTCCTGTTTCTTTTTCCTACACCTCTTTATATTTTTGAAATCTTACTGTGTGATGAAGGCAAACTCATCCAGCTCTTTTTATCTTCTAAATGAACTGGCCACTCAGCATGTTGGAGAGTGAAAGTGACAAAGTAGTAAATTATATAAAATTTCACTCATGTGAAAATCTCACTCATGTGAGATACACTCATGTGTATCCTTCAGGGCAAGGAACTTCGTATAACAGCTGGAGAACAGAGTGTTCTTGAGTTCTATTGATTGCTCTTTAAGCATTGCTTTATCCTTTTAATGACTAGAGAAAGTATAAAGGGAAACTTCAGAAAGCTGCACTCAGTAGTTAAGAAAAATTCTGGCCCCTTAGTAAACTCATCCTGTTGTATATTTGAATCATGCTGCTTACTAGAAAATGAAAGTATGGAAGACTTAAGTGGTGATGGTTTTGGATGATCTTCACCTCTGTACTGCTTGAAGGCTGGACAGATTGTCTCTACCACCTCAGAAATATTCTTCTCTTCAGAGAAGTGGCAACAATCTTAAAACCCCGTTACTTGGAGCATGATGAAAAACATCAGTTACTCATATTTAATTAGTGGGCCTAAACCAACAGTGGGGCATTATTGGCATCTTAGTTGAATTTCTGAAGGATTTTGGTGGCTTCTCTGCCTTCCTCTGATTGAACATGACATAGAGAATTGAATCTATGTACAAGATAGAAAAAAAGCCACTCCAAAGGTACCTATAGAAGTCTTGGTTAGACAGCAAAAAGCAGAGAAAATTAAAATTCTCGTAAGCTGTGTCTTCTCTATTCTGAGAATGAAGTCTGAAAAGCAGCATTAGCTTCTCTAAGATCTGTAAGTTCACCATCTGATGGGATGAGTCAGCCTCTACTGGCTGCAAAATAGCTTTTCACTACTGGAAGGTTGGGGAAAGGGGAATAATGTGGTTATTGCCAGCGTTGTTCTCAGTGGCTGCAGGCAATGCCTTGCGTGGGATCTTACCAACACTCACCCTGCCCATCTACCATTATGCAGAAATTCACCCTCTCCCTTAAAGATTGACCACTGACACCTGTGTTAGTAACTTTGGGGCTCTGTTTTTGGTGGTGGGCTTTTTCTTAATTTGGAAAACACAAAGAAGCCATACCTCAGTTTAGCACACAGAGAAAGTACACGGAATTGCATGGTCTGAATCTGGCTGCATAATTCCATTGGTTTTGGCACCCAGTTTATTTCTCATAGGAACTGATGTCTTCCAGCTGCACCTAATGAGCTCAAATTTGTCCAGGAAGGGGTAGAGGATGCTGAGTGAATCAGCAACATCTCAGATGCCTCAGAGCCTTAATTTGCATGTATATTTGGCCTACACTTGACAGTGATCATCTACATGCCTTAATATCCCACTGGGCATTGTCATCCTGTCCTCCCACATAGGTTTTGTCCCTTCCTTTCCTTTCTAAGATGTTACTTCTCTGGCCTCCCTGCTTCTGACATTTTCTTTGTTAGTTTCAAGAAGCTTTAAGTCTTGCTCTGAAAGCTAAATAATATATTTATATTTTCTTCTGGAACATCACCGGGCAGTCCAGAACTTTCCTGAATGCAGATGTAATAAACATTTGTCTTCTCAATCACTAAACATCTACCAGGCTTTTACATAATTATATGGGGTAATTACACAGACTCTCCTGTAAACTATCTTTAAGTCTGTGGAAAGGCTTGTGCAGGTTTCAGTCAGCTTTGGGTCAGACTCATTACCTATCCAAAAAGACAGAATTTTTGTTGTCTGATTTGTTTTGTCATTTCTTTACCATCTATAAGAACACAAAATTCTTTTGAATCATTATTTGTAACATGGCTCCTTTCTGTTTCTTTTGGCACCAACTAGTAATGTACCACCCCTGAGCACAGTCCGTGCACTGTGACTGTTCCAGCTGAGTGTCCTGTGATTTCGATGGATACAGCACATGGGTGAGCCCAGTGCAGCAGGAAAGGAAGTGTTGCTGGCACATCAGGCAGTGAGTCTCGGGTTGCTGCCCTAATTCTTGGAGTAGATTACACTTTCTGCTGTTGGCATCTTATTCCTAGGAGAGATTTGCAGTGTGAATAGGTGGTGAAGTTAATAACAGGGATTAGTGAATTTAGAGGGCTCTATGAAGAATCAAACTCAGTTGCCTTAACAGTATGAATGGGGTTATTATCCCTGGAATCAGAGATTCCAGGCTGAAGTAAACTCTATGGAAGAATTTGTCTGAGGATCAAGTAGATGGGGGTGGATAAGTTTGATCAATGGCCAGCCAAGGCTGCTGTCCCTGTTATGTGTTATTGGGAACACCATGCCCTCTCTGGGAGACAAAACAGGGAAAAAATTGTTAGGCATCCCACAGTAGCTGTTAAACTTTCCTGACCAAGCTTAGTTGCTGTTCCTCTGCAGCAGGGTGCCATGGCCTCTCCTGCTGTGTGGTTCTGTGGAGTGGGTGCAGGTGGTTGTCCTGTTCTTTAGGCACCAGCTGTGTGCCTCTAACATTTCTGTACAGCTGTGGCAGAGACCTATGGCAGATTAATCTCATCTGTTCAGATCATAAGCTGGCAGCAGTCCTGCCAGAAGGCCCAAGCTTGCTGCTCCTGATTTACAGAGCTCACAGGACAGTCTGTTCAGAACCTCAGCTATATTTGAAATATCACTCTGTAATGTCTAAATGCCAAAGGGAAAAAAAAATAAACTGCCAAGAGGCCTAGATTCTTTGAAGGAACAGGTCTGGCAGCATAACTCTTCTACTGACAGAGTCCTGCAAAGATGATGTGGTTGCACTCAAGGAGCTGAACTTACCAGCCTCTAAATTGGACAGGACTTGTCAGCACTATCAGCTGAGTTAATGCCCAGTGGTACAGTAAGGAAGATCCACTGTTACTTTTGCCTTTCTGTCAGTCATAGAGTAGACAAGTAATAATGTCTTCATTCAGTATAAAAAGACTTTTCCATTAATTGAAATAATAGACTAGGACTGGGTTTGTCTGGAGGTAGAGAACAGAGATCTAGACCCAGTCCTCAGGCAGGGGTAGATGTGATTTACTTACTGTTTGTGTTCCAGAGCTGTCATTTGCTGCACTCTAGGCTGACTGGCTGGGATTAATTTATGATGCTTTCTTACTAGTGCTTCCCCTAGAGTAGACGACTGCTCTGCTGCCCACCAGCGCTGCAGATCAGATGATCTATCAATTGCCACAAGAATCACTTGTGGATTTTGCTTGTCTTCACTCCTGGTTTTCTAAAGCAAACTTTACTTTCAGCTTCTGCTTCATCTCCTGCATCTTTTTTTTTTTATTTTTTTTTTTTTTTGGCTCTGGCAGCCAAAGACTTCTATTTCAGCAGGTCCCAAAGGTATGCTTTTTTAATTCCCTGGTAAATTTTGAAATGATTCCCCAGCTGGTAGCAATCACTGGGCTGAATGTAGGTGTGCTGATTAGCTGGTGTGACAACTCTGTCTAATTAGCTGAGTTGGTTTCTCCTTCTCTGAGTACCCAAAGGAGATGTTTGGTTCAAGGTTCTATTAAGGTGAGCTACAAGTTAATCATTATGTACAAGTCCAGGGACTGAAGACTGATCAGCCTCTGATCTAGCTCAACAGCCTTAATTAATGGAGGTAGTAGGGGCCTTATGTTTCAGGAGTCACAGTACAATCACTAGGGTTGTCCACTTGTCCCTCTCTGTTTCCCTGTAGAATAAGATTCCTTTATCTGGTCACCTTGGCACAGTCCTCAGAAAACACATTTGAGGTCAATCAGCCCATGCTCAGACAAAAAAAATGACAACAGGCATTTTTACCTTGGCTGTCCACTTTTTTTCTTCGATAGTTGAGCAACATCATATCTGGAAATAGTGGCTTCAGTTAAGTATCTCCTTCCTTGGGAATAGGAACTCAATAAAGAACTGGACTATAATCCACAGAAATTTCCCAAATAACTGTAAATATCTGGAATGTGGAAGTGTGACTATAAGTTTTTTCTAGTGCCAAGATTAATCTTATTTCCACTTCCTGGCCAGTAAGAACTCCTAGCATTGGTGGTTACATCTGTTCTGCAGGATTTGGTTATGTTCCTGAGTCTGGGCCTAAATACATTTGGTGTTCTTCCGTGCTTTCCAACAGGGGCTGAAGAAAGTTGGTAACATATGCTCTTTTCTTATCTGTACACCACTGGGATGAAAAGTGTATCTGGCATATGCAAAAGTAGAGGAATTCAGGGTGATTTTCTTTTTTTTTGGTAGCGAGGGGTTCAATGTCTGGTGTTGCCACAAGGAATTTTGGAGTGTGCAGTTCCTCTTCTACCCTCAGTTTCCCTCTTCTACTGTCCTGCATCAGTGACCAAGCAATCAAGCCAGTCTTGGAACACCAGTACCTTCTTTTTTGGATACTTGTTTATAGAGTTTGGGATTGTTTGTCCCACTTGGATGCCTTACTGATAGATTTTGTGGGTGGTTTGAACTAGTTTGGATTGTAACACATTTCTTCCACAGACACAATTGCTTCTTCTCCCACGGGTGAAAGCCCTTCCTCTACCTCATTCTGTCAATGTCCCTTAATGGTCCTTAAGAGCCATTGAAGAGATAGCTTTTCCTGAGCCATCTTTTCTGGTTTCCTACATTCTCTTCAGGAGCAATTTCTCCCATCTCTCATCTTGTACACCATTTTGAAATGTCCTGTATAAAAGCTGTTAGCAGCTCAGGAATCCAATAAAATGTGCAGTTTTTTAGCTGTTAATAACTTCAGGATTTTTCCCATTAAGTTTTAACATGAAGCAAGATGATAAATAAAATCAAAGGAGTTTTATTTCATTCTCTTCAACAGTTCTGTTCTAATCTCATAAATAAAACATTCCCACAAAAAGACACTTATTTTAATATATTCTTACACTGCCACCCAGGCTGAGTTCCTTGACTCTCAGCAACCTCACACAGTGTTGATAACTTCATGGGACCACTGCTGTGCTGTGGATGAGTCAGCTTTCCATTTTCAAAGTAGCTTTATTTTTTTTTCTTGCAAACACACATTTCACACATTAAAAACTCTGGCTTACTTTCTGAGGTTTGTCATGGTCCTCCCTCAGAGCCACAGTTGTCTCCGTTGCTGTGAGAATACCTGTCACATTCAACCACTTTTTGCAAATGCCTGACATAACTGGTTCTAGGTGCAAGGGCTTTCCTTACAGAACCTCCTCTTCGCAGATTTTGTTTGATTGTCTGTAATGAAGTTGAGTCATTCCAGTCTTAGCTGCACACTGTACCTGGGGTATTTTTTATAGTTGAGATTATCCAGGTTATTCGTTTTTCTTCCCTCTTTTGAACCAGTAAATTTTGTTACGCTGGAAATGTGCAGAATTCCATTTTTATTTTAATGAACTGCTGCTGGGAGAGTCCTTTCCTTTTTGAACCCAATCACTTTGTCAGCTTGATTAGTCAAACTGCTGGTGAACCTATTATTCTTCTTCATAATTATGAGTGTGGTTGCATTATTAAACGTCTTTCTCTGTTCTACACACAAGTAGAGTTCAAAGGGAAGGAGTGCACCACCCCACAGTAATTAGTAGTGCAGTGGCTGAGAGTGCTCTCTTCAGATGGAGGATGCTCCTAAATTGAAATTTTGTATTCTTTGAGAATGACTGCATCTCAGAGTTTGCCTTCTTGTAAAGGAGGATTTGCTTGAAACTAATTTCAGTGTACTGGTGGTTGCTGCAGTAACAGCCCCAGCTGTTGTTTTAATGCTTAGACAGCTAAGGATGCATCAGTACTTTAGCTGACTGTTCTGCTGAGTGCTGTGCTCTCTTTCCAATAAAGCCTGGACCTCTCACATATCAGAACTAAAAAAAAAAAAAATCTGCTCTTTCTGGTGTTCTGAAAGGAAATTCCATTCAGGAGCTTTTCTGAAAAGTTTTGCTTTGGCAGGTTGGCTTTTTCTAAAGTGAGAACATAACTGAAGCATTTCTGTGTGACCCTACAGATGACTTAATTAGATTTCAGTTTTATTCCTGAACTTCCAAACACTTTGTGTTTATGTGGCTTTTTTTGCTTTACTGTACTTTTGGATTTTGTTCTTTTTGTGTTTTGTTTTTTTCTTTTCCCCCCCCCAGCCACTCTTTCTAGGCAGAAGCACATACCTGTGAAGTAATGAAGATTGTTCAGGAAGTATGACAGCACAAATGTCAAAAATACTCTTTGAGGCTTCTTCGGGACTCCTGGAGAACTTGGGTGTTGTCAGGGGAAATTTACACCACAATGAGCTTACTCAGCTGTCTGGACAAACCTATTTGGCTGTCTAGACAAACAGTATTTCTGTTCTATGAGGAATTTTGCATTTTTGAAACTAGTAAAACCTGATAGTAAAAAGGACTGTGAAACGTGTCACTAAATGGATGATGTCATTCAGGTACTAGAAAGGTTGGACAGGTCCATGAAGGATATTTTGATTTTATTCAGAAACTTTTACCTGATGGAGAACATCCTTAGGGAAAATTTATTTTCAATGAAAACGATCTGCTAGGACCTATTACATTCTAGTATGGGTGCTACAGGAAGAGGAGGTTACAGGCTCTGCTTTACTGTTGACAGTGAAAGGCTCATCAACAATGTGGAGGTACCACAAGATCTGATGTGACTGTGTTCTCTAGAGGTTCTGGTTCAAGGATTCACATGCTACAAGCACCAGCTTATTTCTTGGATTTCATTTATGATGATGCCAGCTGTCACCAGCTGCAGGTTGCATGGAATTGGGCTGCTGCTGAGAGTGCCACTGAGACAGCATTACAGGTATTGCCTGTTTATTGTGCTGCTCTCTTGGAAAGCCCAAATGTCTCCGGCAGGCACAGGAACAATAACAAATCCTCATGGGACACACACCCAATAACCCCTCTCTTGCACAGAATCTGCTCCCACTGCATTCCTGTTGCTGCAGCAATTAGAAATAAGAAATCTGACTTGGCAGGAGCTTGGCCAAACTGCCCCAGCTCTCCCTTCCCTACTTTCTATGGGATGGTCTGGGCCCAGATCTTGAACAGTGAGGCAGGGATATTTCAGTTTCACCCATGTGTCTCAGCAGTCCTTGGAGAGACATCAGTGGATCTTCTCTCTTGGGTGCCTGACACTTTTCTCTTTTGCTTGACATGCCTCTGTTGAAACCAGCCTAAAAAGTGTTTGCACTTGAAGCAAGTGGAGCAAATTCTAATTTGTCTGGAATGGGCCCTCCTGTTAAATGTTAAACTGACCTTTTCAAGAGAAATTTACTTGATAGTTCTAAGTGAAGCCCTGCTTTAAGCTAAACCTGTCACTAGAACATGATTAAAATCACTTAAATGTACATCAGTTGCACATATTATTAATGGAAATTGAAATCAGCCTAAATGGTAACCATAAATTTAAAACAGGGGAGAGAATGGAGACAGAAAAACCCATACATGATGTGAAGGTTAAGGTGCCTTATTCACCTAAAAATTAGATGATCTAAACAGGGAAATTCATTCTGAAGCAGTGAAAAAATCACAGGCTCTTTTTTTTGTGTGTGTATTTATAGTCCTGCAATTCTCGTCTGTCGAAAAGGGAAATTCAGTGCATTTTTGGGAGGAATTTGACCTGTGGAGATGTAGAAGGATCAGTCACAGTTGTCTGGTCTTGTTTCACCTGCTACAGGACCTTTAAGCAACAAATGATTGGATTTCTGGTAGCGTGAGAGGTAGTGAAGGTGCGTGTGTGCAGGTAGTACTGAAAGGGGGCTTGGGGGATACCTGTGATCCATGAATGTCTTCTCCACTCTTGAACTGCACATTTAAAATCTTGTCTCTGTCCTTGCCTCCTTCCCTTCCCCACCACCCAGAGTCACAGCTCCAGTGTTTGGCTACCTTAGCAACTGTTACTTAAAGTGTCTGTTCTAATTGGGCACTAATAAATCAAAACTGAATTGAAGACCTTCCACTTACAGTCATTTATCAGTGACTTTCTATCACACAGCAGGATAGGAATTGGCAACCACCTACCAGAGAAATGTCCAGGGACTTATGAAGGTCCTTTTTTAGCGTATAATCTTTATGTAGCTGTGTGACCTTTGTCATTCCAAGTGCAAGCTGAACCTCTAGTAATTAATAACTCTCTTTCTACCAGCCTTGGCTTTCACACAGGTGAAATTAGCATGGCTTTTTCCAGCTGTTTTGAGACGTTGAGGGTTTATAGGGCTTTTGTGGTCAAGTGTGAAATTTGGTTGGCAAAGCTGAAATTTTTTGAACGTGTTAGAAGACACACCTTTATTAAGGGCATCAGTGGTGGCTGAAGATGACAGGTCTGTTATAAGAAGGTGGGAAGAATTTTCAGGTACTTGGCTGAGTTCCTGTTAGTAGCGTTATTTTAATGACTAGATTGTATAATTAATGTCTTTATACACCCACATCTTTGAAAAGACCTTCCTTATCATTTTAATTCCAAATAAATTTAAAACAGATGGCTTGTGGGGAAAATAAGTTTTCTGGTCAGTTTTTTTTTTCTTTTTTTTTAGGTTGTTTTTCAAGGTTGTAAGGTAGGTAGGTAGGTAGAACTCAATGTAGGTTGTAAGTAGTGGATGAATATGGCTCATCAGAAAGAATTTTAGTGTAAGGGACTCTTTTACAGATGGTTCAATCTGCAGTCCTTATATTCTCACAAACAGAGAATTTGTTTAAAATAAGGTGTTGTTGCAATGCAGGGCAAAATAGTAACCTGATCTTGTGCAAGATGTTTCTTACATGGAATTTACAGCTGAGCTTTAACTTACTTTTATCCTTTAACTTACTTTTATCTTTTACCACTAACATAAAAGTAAATCCCATTTTATCTGTAGCTGGTGCTGACTTAAAGATGACTTTCAAAATCAAAAAACCGAAGAGCTGAGCTCATTTCTAGACTGTCATCCTGTAATTCCTCTATGCCGAGATGCCAATGTATCAGTTTGCTAATAGACTGCTTGAACACCTCACCTTGACCACAGCTTGCTCTATTCTTAACACACAGCACAAGCTCCTGACCATTTTTTCTGCAGAGTGATAGGGAACATGCATCCTCTGCAGGCCTGGAAAACAGTATTAATCTTCTGCTGTGTACTTTCATTTCATTTCCTATAAAAATCCATCTTCTGCTACTGGAGTTGACCTAAGGTTAGATGTCAGAGGAACAAATTACTGTCACTTGCTCGATACCCCAAGAGTAGCTATAAATAGCAGGCTTTATAACCCCACTGATCCTTGAGATACATAGCGATAAATATGCTTCTACCAACCAAAAAGAAAAAAATAAAGCTGTGTGGCTCTGGGTGGTGTCTATTATTTGCAGTTGACACAAGTGGTAGAGCTGTATCGCTCAAATTGCTTGAAAAAGAGAAACAGTAACACTCATTGTATTTGTCTGCTTAAAAGCATTAATTAGTGATTGGTGGATAGAGTAGTCCAGTAGCACAGCTTTTACATCCAGCAACAACAAATGCTTTCTTAGGTACTGTGATGTGCTGAGAGCTGAGCTAACAGCTTAGTGTTTTCACTGCTTGGACTCAGAGAATGAATTGAAATCCTTTCCAGTAGAACAATTTTCTTCTGGGAAATGCAGCATTATTCAGATAAATCTTCTGCAATATTTTAAAAATGAAATCTTGACAGAAAATATAGGAATAATCTGAAACCAAAAGTGTTTCATTTTGATTTTTCTCCCTGTTTCATTGGAGCTTTTTTTTTCCTTTAGGGTGACAGCCAGACTGTGTTATAAAATATTCAATTGAACAGATAATGATAACAGTGATACAAGTGAAATGAAACACTCTGAATTACTATTTTTTTATTTTAATCTCTTTCCCTCCTGCATTCTTACTCCATCCAGATTTTGTGAATAATGATACTTTAAAGCAAGGCAAAAATCCCCCCAATATTAGCATTGCCTAAGGGATAAGAATTACATCTTCCAACTAACTTTAGTATGAATTAATGCATGAAGCATTTTTAGCTGGTTTTAAAATGCTACTGGTCCTTGGGAGTTACTGCATTTTAACAACTAAGGGGCTCGGACAGTGATTTTGACAATAATGTCTTGGGCTGTCTGGATCTTTTAAGCTTTCTAGCTGTTGATTTTCACTGGCAGGATAGAATGAAGATTGCATATTGTGTTGCAAATGCTTGGATGGTGCTAGCCAGAAAATCTTTTCTCTGGCTTTTAGTACATACCCTGCAGAAGATCTGCAATGCATTTATAGCACAGTAAAACTTCTCCTTGCTCTTAATTGGAGGTGGGCTAAAGTGGCTTTCTGGATGTATGATGTGGCTGTAGATGCTAAGGCAGCTCTGCTGAAGAAGCATATCAAACTTTCTAACTAAACTCAGCCTGCTGTGAGGGTTTATTTAGCCAAGCTGCAATGTCCTCAGTGTTATGATGGGGTGGGAAGTGTAGGACATGTATGGTTGTCTCATCTCCCTGATTAATGGAAAAGCTTCCTGTTGCTCTGCCCTCGAGCTACAAAATCCATTAACCACCCCTTGGGGTGCCTGAAATTTATTCTGGCCATTACCATCAATTAGAAAGTTAATAGTGTGATGATTGCTGGGCTCCAGTCCTAGCTATTTGTGTGATTTACACCAGACTGGGATGAAAATGGGGAGAATCAACACTCAAGGAACCACTTTATGAGCAAGAATTTGGCACTAAGGGTGTGCTGATGTCAATATGCCCCTGTAAACATATGGCAAGAAGAATCATAAGTCATTCTCAATCCTAATTTAAAAGGCAGCTTTTGATTTAAACATATGGAAGAATGACTTCAATATCCATCACAGCTAAGCTGAGATTTGTTTTGTTGATGACCATAAGCCTTGAGTGAAGCTGGGCCTGTGGGAATGGCTCATTCTGAGTTGCAGTATGGCAGAGTGTTCACCACCCTGATGAAGGAAGGGCAGCAATTTGCATCCTACCCTGCTTGTTTGTTTTGACAAATGAGTCAGGTGGTGAAGGAGATCTTCCAGACTGGTACTCTTCCACTTATATTCCACTGATGCCCCAAAGTTCTCTTAAGGTAACAAGGAAAAAACCTGTTGTCAGTAAATTTTCATTCCTTTCTTCCGGGTCTCTCACTGAAAATATTATTGTGATGGCAAATGGAAAAGTATTGAAGCCCAGTACTGTGGACTTAGGGACAGAGAAAATGCGTGGATTATACATGCCATCCGATGAGTGAACGTCAATAACCTGTCAGCTTTTGGTATGTGCTTGGTATATTTTTGATATATATTAATTAGCCAACAAAAAATTAGTGCAGTTACTGGTCCCACATGCATCCAGATGCTGTGGCATGAAATGACTCATAGAAAGAGCAGGAGAGATGGCACTGATGTTTCAGCCAGAGCACCACTTGAGCCAGCCTCTTGAGCCTTTCACTGAGAGGGTCAAGTGGAGGTCCTGCTTTGATGGCTATTCCTTTGTTTCTCACTGCTGGCTTTCACCCAGCACTGGATTAGAGCAGCTAAAGAGGTTGTGATTGCCAGCCTCCCTACACTGCTCTTGACTTCTGCTGCTTCAGTCACTGAGGGACTGGAGATGAAACTTTGAAGCCACAGGGAACTGAGAAACTAAAAGAGAATTTGAGGGGAAAAGTTCTGAAAAGTCACCCTCTATGCTGCTCAAGCAGTGGGAAGGGAACACCCAGTTCCTTCCCCTAACTCAGCAGCAAATGCCAGTCTTGCTGGGAGTCTGTTAAACAGGCAAAATAGGTGGTAACAGTAATTTCTCCAAAGTCCTCTGCTCTCTACATACTATCCCCTTTCCCAGAGCTAATTGTGCAAATGGTTATTTTGCACAGCAGAGAGGGGTTCCAGAATGTAGCTGACCCCTCAAAATGGGGTTGCCCATAGCAAATAGTGAATTTACAGTCCACTCCTGCAAAACAGTGCCTTGGAAACTCTTCCAGAACAGAGTCCAGTCAAATCTCAGGGCATTATTTTTCACACAAAAAGCTCGATAATTGTACATTTGATAAAAATCCGTGTCTTGCATTCTGACAGCAAAGATCCTTCTGATTTCCTGGAAGCAGTTGCTTCCCAGTAGGGGCAAATTGATCATTGAAGCTATCCAGTTCCATGTTTATGATGGAGCATCTACACAGTAAATACTTTGGATTTACATGGGAGTATGATCAGGATCTGATCTCTGATCAGCAGGCAGAGGAGTGGGCAGTTTGAATATGGATTTTATCAACTGCCAGAATCTTCTGTTCTTAGCCCGCAGACATGAGAAACCATTATACAGTGCAGTCAAAGGGGGTTTACCAATCTAACAAGATGAGACAGGCATCTCAAATTAGAGAAGCTATAAAAAGGAGGAGGGGGAAAGTGCATCATTCCCATCTAGTCCGAATTTGATCTTTTTTCAGGCTAAAATATTTGATGTTGCTCTTTTCTTTGGGTATCCAACCTTTATGCAGCAATGTCTCTGAAGCCTGAAGATAAAAAGCTCTTCTCCACAATGCAGTGGAATGTTACTTCTGCTATAAAAGGCAGTGGCATCAAAAACTGATGTTTAAAAAGTCATTTAATGACATCTTACAAGCATAAAATGTCTCTGTATTTTTTTCACATGAAAGTTTGTTCTGAATATGCTGTTCCAAGGCTAGTTTGGTAAGATAGGAGGATCTGAAGAGGGATTATGCAATAGAATACACGTCACCAGAGCTAAACCAGATACATCTACATTGGTGTTTTAGCTTTACCTCATTATATTTTTGATTCTGTACTATTGATTGTCTGTGCCACAGACTATTTCCTCCCTAGGTTTTATTTTCCAGTGAATTTACTAGGTGTCTCCAAGAAGAAGCTGAGTGAGCAACATGGATTAGTTTGTTCTAAGGGTTGTTCACCATGGCTTGTGCAGGTGTGATTGATCTCTGCAAAGAATGCTATTCTTTAGCAGAGCAGACATCAGCCAATCTTTAAGCAGTTCAGAGAGACAAGGTTTGCATCACAGCAAGGGCAGTGCAGATCAATTCAGGTGGATCATTCAGATCCCAGGACAGGAGTACTTAAGTCCATTCAGCACTATTGTCCAAGCTTTCAGGTGATAAAAATCCACAAGACTTAGAGCCTCATGCTTGGGCAATTGCAGAGACTTTGTCAACTTTCTGTCCTTCCAACCCTGTGGTGTGGTTTAACCCCAGCTGGGGGTAAGGCACCACCCAGCTGCTCTCTCATTCACCCCCCACCCCAGTAGGATATGGAGGAGAATCAGAAATAAAACCCCCAAACTCATCCCTTGAGACAAGAAAAGTTATTGAAACAAAGTAAAATATAATAGTTAAAAGGAGAGAGAGAGACAAGCCCCAAGAAAAACAAGTGATGCACCACTGATCACCACCTGCTAACAGACACCAAATCGTTCCCAAATGGCCTCTCTTCCAGGTAACTCGCCCAGTTTATATGAACCTGGTATGATGGTTAAAATATCCCTTTGGCCAGTTTGGGTCAGCTGTCCTGGCTGTGCTTCCTCCCAGCTTTTTGTGCGCTTTCTTGCTGACACTAACCAGTCCTTGACATAGGACCCACTCAGCAACAACCAAAACGTTTGTGTGTTACAACATTATTCTCATGCTGAATCTAGAATAGAACACTGGACCAGCTGCTAAGGAAAAAATGGACTCTGTCCCAGCCAAAACCAGGATAATGGTTCTCATTATAATAATCAGAGTGTTACCCTGATTACTAGGAGAATTCTTCTTTTCTTTGTCCTTACACTTAACAATCATAAGTCTTGCTGCTAAGGCTGTGCATTATGATATGACATCAGATAACTGACTTTACTCTTCTGTCTTGTCCAACTGGGACAAGGAACTTGCATGTTCATTATAATTGACCATTTCCTTCCCCTTTCATCTGACATAGATAAGAGTAAGAAATAACCTCACTCTGATTGCACAATTTCTTTTAATCTCATACAACCTGTCTTGTCTCCTGTTGGAATAGTCCCACTATCATCATCATCCCATGACTCCTGAAGCAATTAACCAAATTCTTGTTAACCTTGACAGAGGAACAAGTATTCTCTGCTTCCATGAGTTGGCAACATGTGTTACTAACTCTCCACGGAAACAACATGGAAAGCAAGTTAGGCAAATTTATTTTTCTTGAACATTACCTGAAGTAGAAACAAGTAGCTCATCTGTGTCACCTACAGATGACATCTCATGGCCCTCTCACTTCCCTATTTTCTTTCTTTCTGAATTGGGTAATATTTTGAAAAATTAACCAATGCAATATTTAGAATGGGAATTGGATGATAAAATATGAGCTGCTTTTCTTGCTTGTCACATCTTTAAATTATTTATAGTAGTAATCAGCTAAACTATATTAAGCCAAAAATTACAAGAAATTTGAGTGTGTAGGTTTCTGTTCATTTAGATTACTCCAAATAAAACTTGATTGAAAATGAAAAGAAGAAAATTGAATTAGTTTAACTGATTATGCAGAGAAATGTCAATTTAATAGTTTCCTATTGTTTCTTTGTAATTTTTTTATTCCCTCTCCAAGTATTTTTGGTGGCTTCTGCAGGTGGGAAACTATTTTATGATTAGAAAATTCTTCCCATGAGGGGAAGAAATACACATTTCATTAAACTTACAGGAATTTGTGACTTAATTTCCAGTAAAACCTACAGTCACAACTCAGACTGGAAGAAAATATTTTTCAAATGGAGGTTTAATCTGTTTTAAAATTCCTGTTTAAACTGTTTTTAATTTTTTACTTCATCCTTTTGCCATTGATAGCAAGAGTTTTTCTAATCCTTATTTACACTCACAAACCCCCAGAAAATTTAAGGCTATCAGGATGGAATGGGAAGATGGTGGAGCCTGAGGGGACTTTGGCTCTGTCAGACTTCCGTCAAATATAGGATTAGTTATCTAGTCTTTCCCTCTGTTTCCCCACCTAGACAGTGGGAACAGTATTATTTGCCAGCCTGCTGAAGGCCTCATGAGAAAAAAAGTAATCAGAAATGTGTTCACTTAGGGAGTGAGGCATGTGGGTCCCTTGAGTTTTGACATATCTTATTTTTATTTATGCTGGAGTTGTCTAAAAATTTAATTTTGACCTGCCTGGAAAAAATTGAAGGATTTTAATGTTGTGACATGTGTAGTGCTGTTACAGATATTTAAAGGAATGTTGACCAATTGTTTGGCTTGGCACTGCAGTCAGACCATTGCCCTCTTGAACCAGTCTTACAATACTCTCATGAAGCTCTTTCCTACATGGAAATTCTGTCCAAGGATACAGGACTTACTGTGTTTACATCTTGCAATTGCTCATCCAGGTGGAATTGTAGGACTCCATTCAAAATGTGTCATGAATGTCAAAATGCATCTCCATGTGCTAAGCAAACAGATCCCATTACAAATGTGAAAATCTTTGGGGAATTATTTTTAGAATTAATTAAAAAGACAGTGGTGAGAAGTGTCCTGGTGAAGCAAGGTAGTTTGAAAAGCAAGAGTAACTTTCTATGAAAATAAAGAATGAGATTTAAAAGAAAGAAAAAATAAAAAAGAAAAAGAAGTTTCTCCCTGAGAAACTGAGATCAGGCATTATTACTTTCTGCAAAAAATACCAGGGTTGCACATGAAGGAGTTAAATCAAAAGAGGCATTAGACAAGAAGTGCTATCTATCAATGCCTTGTGAAGGGCTTAACAGGAGGAACAGGTGAACATAAATGGCTAGCTGTTGAAGAAGACTTTGACATTACTAGCTTTTGTGAAACATGGTGGTGTGGCAAAAATCAATGGGAAACTTTACTACCTGGCTATGAAACCAAAGTAAAGAGCTTCAATTTAAGGGATGAAGGAATAGCAACACCTCAACATCAAAGTCTCCCCAGAAAAAAAGACTGCAAAAGTCAACAACTCTACAGCAGAGATTACAAACAGGCTTAAAACACTGCATACAGGAATACAAAATTGCTCCCAAATTACCAGCTCCAGTATTTTTTGTGTTGAGACATGAAAAATCATTTTTAATTTCTTAATTATTCCTTTATTCAAAAACTCGTTCATTTGAAAGCCTTTTGTAAGTGCAGCCTGTGGCTCTGCAGTTCTGCCTTCTGCAATCTGAAAGGCTTCTTTCCAAAAATCTGCTCTTGTAGAGATTAATGCGATAGCAACTGGCAAATCTTGTGCTCACCTGGCCATTTCCTTTGGAGGCAAACCAGGTGGCAAACTCATTTATGGGCAAGGTTGGGACACAAGATCTAATAGTCATTGCTTAACTTAAAAATGCCTGGCTGGTGCCAGGGGTAGATTCATGAGCAGAAGGAGGAAAAGGCCAGAGCCCACCTCTCAACTGCTCCTGGTCAGGACAGGCTGCCCTGCTCTGCTGCTCACAGATCTCATTATAGGTGCTTCTGGTCCTGCCTCCCAGGGCTGACTGCCACTCAGACCACGGTTAGAGCAGCAAATTTAACGGTGGAGGGAAGAGGGGACAAGAATCAGGACATGAAATGCAGGGTTCTCATGGTGGATGTAGGGGGAGAAGTCACAATAATATGTGAAAAACAGGTATAACTGGTGGGAAAAGAAAAAAGTAAATTATGTCAATTAGAGCGATTGTTTCTTAATGGTGTGTGTTATAATGTGTAACTTAATCTGTTAGCATGGGAAGAAAGCTGTACTCAATAAGCAGAAGACTTGAGGCAGCTTAAAGTCTGCAAGTAATGGTTCTCTTTTTTCTCATGGAGTGTTCTGGAAAGATCTTGATGCAAAAAAAACTCCAAAAAAAGCCCCAAACCAAGCCAATAAAACCCTCTCCTGACCAAATGATCAACTTCTTGATTCTTCAAGTCTTCAGCATCTTATGTAAAATAAATATGAGCAATCTTAAATTTGTAACAAAGGAGAAAATAACAACTTGCTAGGGAATTTATTTAATCTATATATTCAAACTGACAGTACTCTGAATGTCAGTCTGTGCTACTTGAGAAACAAGAAAATTTCCATAGGGTTTTTGTTGCTGGTTGATTCAGAATGCTTATTATAATTGTGAAGTATTGGTAGGAATGGATTGAGATATATCCGTGACAGTAGGGGGACTAATGGAATTCAGTGACTTTATTTAAAATGTGCAGGAGTTTATTATAATACTGTAATAGAAATGTCATTTACCCTGACGGGAGGAGAGGGAAAAGCCCTGTCAATGAATAATAATGAAGTTATTTAAATGTCAGCTTTCTTGCAAATAGTTTGCAAAACAGAAATTATTGTACATGTTTCTAGTTTTGTTTTAATTTATTACTGGGAAAGCCAATGCTGCAATCCCACAATTTTGGTACATTTTTATGCTGTGAAATGAGCTAGTAATCATGAAAATGTTTATCTTCTTGCATTATCTTCCGCTACACTGAAAAAATAGGGAGTTGGATTTTAAACAGCTACTGGTAAAATTTGGGTCTAATGATAGCAATTACAACTAATACTGTGGGACAGGTATGAAATTCAGAATTGAATCTAAACACTTTTGTTTTCTGAATAATATTCTTCTACTGTCATCTGCATTTTGGTGACATCCACAATGTACCACTCACATCCCCCTTGTCCCCTCAAACAATTTGAGAAACCATTGCAACACACGTGTCTGCACAATAAAATAGGGCTTACTATCACTCATTTGCATATGGTTATTCCATTAGCTGTAGCTATTTAGAAGGCAGAGTTTAATTTTGTTTTTTCAGCTCTAGAGGTCCTAGGTTTAGTCCTTTATGATGATTTCTCCAGGCATTTGCTTGCTCATGTTATACAGATGAACTGAACCTGATTTCTCTCTGCAGAACTTCAGAGGAGCAGCCTTCCACACAAAATGTGGAGATGTTGGTTGCTTCATATCCTTTCCCCTTCAGATAACTGGGATTGAATTTGTTGATCCTATTCTGTCATTAGTGCCTACACCCTGCTGAGGTGCATCTGTCTTTTGCAGCTCTTCCAAGTTAGGCTGGCTTCCTGGGCCATCCAATGTGTTTTTATGGGTTAGGAGTTTCATGCTGCTTTATACACCCATTTAATAAGACAAACAAAGCTCATTATCTAGTTTGGTAATCAGTGCCTGCTTGTGTACATGTGTGTATATATATATATATATATATAAAATATAGGAATAAGACAAATTTATGTAATGCCTGGGTTAGATCCCAACAGAGATTTCCCATGTATGCAGTGTTTCCTTTAATATAATTCTTTTTTCCCACTGTTCTTCAAATGTGTATATTACCATTTCTTTGTGTTAAAACACTTATGGTACCTATCTGCTGTTGAATAAATAACATTCCTCCCTCTTCCTCCCCATTAAAATTAAGGGTAATTGTAAAGTGGTACAAAAGAAAAATCTGGTAAATGGGAAGGTAGAAAGACTGGCTGTTGTCAGTTTAGAACACAATAATGGGAGTAAGATCTAATAGTAGCTCCTTCGATTCCTTGTGAATTCATTCATCTGAAAAAAATTATGTTTTTCTAAGCTTTTAAATGTTTCAGTTTCTTTTATGGATGTTGACAGAAGCACACGCTTCCATCTGTACAGAGTGTTACCTGTAAATAAAGCTGTGAATGCAAAACAATTGCCTAGGGATTTGAAGTAAGAAGTGGCTGGCAATTCTGAGATTACCATTTGCAATAGGCTGTTGACATAAGTTTGCTTGTGTTGTGGCAGAGGTACTGTCTGCCTTTCTTGAACAATTTCAAAGCAAGGTTTATGTCTCAGGTTTTCTTTGCTCCTATCCGCTTTTGAAGGATCCCATTTTGAATTCATTGTCACTGGTAGAAGAAAAAGCAGAATTATTTCGTAAATATATTTTTCCTAACTCAGCAGGTCAGATTTAGTCCTTACAATCTTTGCATGTCTTTGTCAGCTCAAACTTCACATAGGGTAGCTTTTGGGATTTAGGCAGAGAGCAGCAGAAATACTCATTTGTGATAAGACTGAGTGGTGAGGTGGGGCAAGGTTGCAAAGGGAAGCTGCAGTCCTTGGCCAGGCTGTGTTCAGCATCCTGCTGTGGATCCCCTCACCAGGATGCTGGAGCATCTCTGAAATATTCAGTAACAGAAACAACCAGAAGAGTATCCTACTCCTCAGTCCTCTGAGGAAATAGCTCAGTTAGTTTATATGTGCTCCTGAGAGAGCTGACCTTATAAAGGGAAAGATCAGTCAGCAGATGAGAATTTGATGTAAATGTTCTAAACACCAAAGGTCATACATGCACACAGGAGGGTGTGTGTTTATTGGAGGGAAGGAGAAATCTATGGACATAAATCATAGGCCAATTGTTATATGAGCAGGCAGATACATGCAAAGACTTCTATAATGTTCCTAAATAGAAAGACTTAACTTTAATGCAGATTCATGTTTTAATGCAATTCATCTTTCATAGATAAACCCCTAAGCTGCTGCTTTCTTCTTTTATTCATGTACTGATTGCAAAATATGAAATCCCAGAAGCTATAATATGAGTGTTGGTATGTTACTTGAATCAGAAATGTTCCACCCTCCATGCTCCACCAAAAATATATAAAAGAATAAGCATTAAAGGTCTTGAATGTCTTTGTGAATCTATCCACTCTTGTCCTGATAGTAGAGAACCTGAAAATAATGACTGCCAAGATTTTACTTCAGATTGTCTGGTTTTGGAGTGCCTAGCAAAAGGGAAAATTCATGTTACAGCTTGCAAGTGAAGTTCTATATAGGCCCACTTGTACGTGTTGCAGATGACATACAGGAATATGTTATGTTTTTGAATGTCTGTTACCCAGATACATGTCCCTTTCTGCAATTTATGGGCATCAACTCTACTGGTTTGGGCTGATTGTCTAAATCCCTGGGGTGCTTGGACAGAATTCAGGCAAACATGGGCTGCACAATGAACAAAACCTCTGATGATGATTGATCTTGGTTCCAGTCACATGTTAAGAGTAACTCCTACAGGAACACTCTACAGTCTTATTTGCTCACTTCTTTTGTTCTTCCCCAAGACATGTAGTGTTTTTATGGGCAACTCTCATTTTAGAAATATTTTATTTTTTCTACGAAATGATGGCCTTTAAAACAAGACTAAAGCATGTGTCCATTCTTTCTGCTAGTTAGTGTCAGAGAAGCTACTTTGGAATACGCTGAGATGAGCCATCTTAACAAAATCAGTCCAGGCTTGGAGTATCTGATGAATTGATAACCTTAGTCTCTTGTTGTCTGCTATTTGGCATTTCAGACAATCATTATCTTCTTTACGCAGAATGTAGCATTTCTTATTGTACATGTTTAAGATGCTTTGGAAAGATGCTGGTTTAATTTTTCCTAATCTAATTTAAATGCAAATTATAAACACGCACATGATGCTGTGTGTATATAATTAGGTATCATTATATACTACATGAATCATTGAAAAAGCTCTGGAGAGCCATTCTGCTATTTAAAGCATGACTTATATTGAAAAGCTGCCAAGTGACTTGTGGTTTTGTGATTAAATGTTTGTACTTACAAGAATCTCTCTTGAATTGTAGGTCAACAGATTATGGGACAACATATGAAAAACTGAATGATAAGGTTGGTCTGAAGACTATTTTGAGCTACTTGTATGTTTGCCCAACAAACAAACGTAAGGTAAGTGACAATGTATTGGCTCATTTTAGCTTTATGATGCTATTTCTGCCCTGGAGGTCTCTTCTGATTTCCTCAATATCTGTTATTATTTAAGTAGCAGGAATCTCTCTGTTGCTCTTGCCTTGGAAAAAAATGTGTTTCTTTATCAAACTATAACCCACCTATACTACTTACCAGTAATACTTGAGGGTAGGATGGCTATTAAATGGACGGGTACCATGCATTTAATTGTTTGCTTGCCTTCTGGATGGTGTTGATTTTGTTGTCTGGAAGGAAAAGAGACTCGTTAGAATGGCAGAAATGCATCTACAGTGACCAGATTGTATGTAACATTATTTGTCTTTTAAGTGCTCCCAATAGTGAACTGTACAGGATTTGACAAATTCCTGCAGAGAAAATGCCTTTGAAGCCCAGAAGGTTTTAATCATTCAGACACTCTACTGACTAACAATTTACTATGAATTTATAATGCTGACATATTCATGAAAGGAATCTGGATGCCTTCTTTGAGATACATTTTTGACAAAATTTTTCATTTTCTACTCCTAGTTTTTCAGTCCTTGTGCATAGTCTGAGTCATAACAGCCAAAAGTGAATTGCATTGGCAGAAAATGGTAGTAAAGACTCACCTCTAAAGGAGGCTGGGTGTATTTGGGCAACTGAGGTCACTATAATTCTGTTCTCACTATATTGAAACAATTATGTGTTCTTTAAGACAGTCTGTGAAAGGAAGAGGCAGCTGACCTAACCGGAGAGGACAATGCTTAGCAATTCAAATTGCAATTAAATGGCCCCAAATTAGTGGGGAGATGTCGTCTCATTGATACTGACCCTTAAGAAGATATGAAGCTCTCCTCTATGAGCTAAAGAATGAAAATACCAGATCACTTAAATGTCCTTCAGCAAGGCAGCTGTAGTGCAGGGTGGCATTGAAAAGCCTTCATCACCTCTGGCTGCATCCTGCACCCTCCCACTGCCTGCCTTTCTCTGCCACTCTTGTTTGCATAGCCATCTGGTGAGCTGCATCCAGGACTGACCTGCCTGAAAACTAATCCCTTTCCAGCTCAAAAACTAAATAGATGAAAGGGAAAAGCTTCCAGGCAGAAGTGTGGAGCTATCTTTTCTGGCAGAAGTCTGCTGTAAAATTGGCCTACAGTGAGTATGGTAGAGTGCCAGAGGAAAGCTTCAACACCTGGGACGAGAGGACCTAGGTAATGGTCTAAGATGGAATTTTTCAAAGTTCATTTCAGCAGGGACAGAGTTAGGCTTGCAGGGAGAACTTTTTGAGGCCCTCCTTATGCTATATGTTTCTGTAGAACATCAGGCTGTCCATCAATAAACATTTAATTTTAGACACCCAAATAGTGCCCCAAGGCTAAGAAGGCATGGCATGTGTCCACCCTAAGAATACTTCTATGGGGAAAGCTGAAGCTCAATGTCTTTATTATACCTGCTGTGGAATGAAGAGCTGAAGGAAATATATTTTAAAAATTTGTCACCAAGGAAAAATCTGTGGCTCCTGCGGCCTGATCCCCTCTCCTCCCCTGAAACTCTGATAACACTTTCAGAAACTGGTCACTTTGAAAGTTGCATCTTTTTTCACTAATGTGGGCTGGGTGGATAGCTGCAGAAATAATTTTAACATGTAGAACTCAACTATTCTAAGATGCATGAATTTTATAAAACTCATACCCTTCATGTAAAGGGTTTATACACTGCTGGAGTTCTGGGCAAATGCTAACAGGGTGTTTTCCCTAAATATTAGTTGTGTGTGGTGATTTCTCGGACTGCACTGCAGCCTTCAATGTCCTTTCTTCCACAAGGCCTTCCTTAGCAGAGAGAAAAGGCTTCTTCAGTAGTGGGGAAAAAAAAATGGTGCATTTTTCATCTTGAAGTTATTGGATGAAAGACCTTGCTATAGCAGTGATCCGTAAGGGGGGGTCAGCATGTACCTAACTTACTGAAGTTGCCTTGTTTTGGAAAAAAAGATTATTTTAGAACATATTTAACTTTTAGAAGTAGGTCCATTGAAACAGAAGGTAAATTTTGAACTTAGCAGACTCAGGACTGATTGCTTGTAATGAAAAAAGCAGGTGTACCATTTATGTAAGTCTTGTCTGTTCTTTGCAAAGCAGAACAGTTAGAAGAGTGAACCGTAGAATGCGTGTAATAGTATTTATTAAAATAATTGATAGATTTTTTCATGAATTTCTGATTATTTTCACATTCTGGAAATGAACAAACAATATGTGTTGAACAAATTGTTTGTTGTAATTTATTTGCTCTTCTCCATCTAGAAAAAAATGGGTCTATAAATACCCAGTATTTGCAGAGTTTCCCACAGCCATGCATGACAATTTATTTCTTAAAGCTTTTGACTTCCAATTCTTGTCTCTTTATTGAAAAAAATTAAATTCTTTAACCAGACATTGCAGGAAGTGTCATATCGCAAAAGGATGCTTGGAAAAAAAATTAGAACAAAATTAACTATTATTTACAGTTTAAACTGATGACCTATTGCTGTTGCTTGGCATTTTTCTGAATTACAATATTTTCCAAAGGGAATGACAGAAAGTGGTTACTAACATACTGATGTATAAGTCCTGGCAAATAGGACTTTTAGGTTTCTTTCCTTTTTCGGAATTACTGTGCTACCTGGTCATATGACAGATGACACAGATCAGGGGGTAAAAAATGTACCACATGGATCTTGCCAAAGACACAGAGACTGTTTGAGTATTTGTCAACAAGTCTCCAGAAGAGATATATGCAATGTACAATAAATCCCTAGTCTTAGGTATGTCAACATTGGTTTATTTGTTAGGTTCATAGAGCCGTCTGTGATGAGAAACAAAAATTATTTGAATGCTTCTACATGAGGAAATACTGTTTGGGAATAATGCTGATGGGTTACAGACTAAACTAAAATAGAAATCCAAGTGGATACCTTGAAATTCTGTTTTCACAGAAATATGTTGCTCATTTTCCTAGAAACTCACATGCACTAAGCTTTACAGTCTTTCTCTATAAAAGCCTTTCAGATATGTTGTTTTTACTCATTGCATGGAAAATCATATAAGCATACGTACATAAAAAATGAATGGGTTTTGGTGGGGACTCTAGAGTTTGTTTAACTGGAGGTTTTCTTTGACTCAGGAAGAGCTGCTGGCTAATTTAGATGCTGTATCCTTGTAGGAAGCACACTGTGTTCTCTGCAAAGAGCCAGTTTGTGCAGCCCATTCGTTCTTTGTACTTTCAAGCCCCTTGTATCTGTGTATCTTCAGTTAATTAACAAATGCTGGGTGATCGTATCTGCTAGTGACTTTTATGCTATTAATAGGACTAGAGCATCAGATATTTCCTGTGGGTTTGAATTTTTGTGGCAGTGTTTGTTTGTTTGTTTTATTTTTTCTCTCCCTTTCCACAGGCCTGCCTTGATTTTTTTTTTTTTTTTCACTTTATTCCTCCAACTGTTCAGATTTTAATTGCTGTGTGGAACAGTGTTGCCTTTTTTTTTTTTTTCTCTCTTTAAAGATGAATGGATTACAGATGCCTTCTTCTTCTTTGATATTCACTGCTTGTGTTCATCACCTTTATCACAGTGTGTTAAATATTGTCCCGTTGAATGTGTAGCACCAAAATAGCAGATATTTATTGTAAATAAAATTGCATGGTTTTCAGTGCTGGCTAGATCCCCAACTACTTCAAATTTATTTATATTAATGAGTTTTAAATTAAAGAAAATTAAAGGAATGACAGCCTAGCCCTTCTGTTCTTTCTAGCATTGACTGGTGGTTCTGCACAGAAGAGTTGGCAGAAGTTTCTATTAGTCAAGACAGTAGAAAATTTACCCTTATTAGCTGAAATGGGAATGATTGATTGCTACTTTCTATCCTGTGGTATTAGGCAAGTTTATTTGCTTTAGGGAAATTTTGTTTTTGAAATGTAAATTGCCCTCTTGCATAAAGGGTAAACCCTAGAGGTGTGTCCTTTACATTTGCCTTTGTACCCGCTCTTCTAAGAGTTGGGGAAAATGTCCATAGAGGTGAAGAGTTCCACCTGGCATTGCTGTTTCTCAGGAGTTTGCTTATCTTCAGTTGCTAAAATCAGTTTGGGAACATTTCTAAAAATTCTCTTTCTGACCTGCCTCACCATGGAAACTTTCAGAGCTCTGATTTGAGGGCAGGTCTTGATTTTTTCAGTCAAGGAAAAAACTGCTATTTCCAGGGGTGTCCTCCTTGTAGCCTCTGTAAATCTTAATGTGAAGGCTGTCAGTTTGTATTGGAGAGCTTAGAGCTCAGCAGAGTTCTGAGCACACCTCACTTTGCACTAAGTCAATGCCGTGGTGGCCAAGGGATAGCATCCTTAGGAAAGTAGGCACAGAGGGAAACCAGCCCCTGTCAGTCATGCCAATAGTGCAATGTGTGATTGCAGT
>CM031862.1:10473363-10507861 GCA_018697195.1 Certhia americana
AGAGAATGTGGTGTAGTATTTATCTCCTGTTTTCACTTACCTGATAGGCAGTTTGGGTTAGATAGTTCTACACGTGCCTTTTATCCAATGGTCTTCCAGTGGAAGAACCTAGGAATTCTTCTTCAGTTCTATTTTTTCTCTAAGTACAGTGGCCTAAATCTGTTTCCTTCAGTAGTTTGAGCTAAAGATTCCAACTAATCAGAAAATGGTTGAAATCCTGAACCTACAAGAGATTTTTTGGACTGTGGGGGTGCTTCAGTGGATGACACTGTATGCATGCAAACAGTTCACTACCCATGGGAAGAGGGATATCTCACACTGAGAATTAAGAAGTCTTTAATTTTCTGCAGATCAACAATAATGATGGATTAAGTCAACTGCTTTACAAACCTCTGGTGGTGGTAACTGGAAAATCTGATAATCTTGGGATGTCCTTGGGTTAATGCAATTACATTTTCACTTTTGCTTGTAATGCCTTTAGATTCAAGAGTAATTCTGACTGTGAACCAGATAAACAAGTATAGACTTGATTTCCATTTCAGAAGACTGTCTTTTCTGCCTCCCATCTCACATGCAAACAAGGCTAATTTTTTTACTAATTTAGAAAGGGGGATTGTTGCTTTCATCTGTTGAATATGATCTGGCAGTTGGGTAGTTTCAGTGAAGATGTGTGACTGTAGAGCTGGTGCTGTCTTTAATACCAAATTCATGGGGAAACAAATAATTAACAATCATTTGGTCTATATTAACAAACTGAAGGCAAACTCATCTTTCAAAGTGAATATTTTTACTTTTGAAGTGTCTGGCAGCATCTGCTACCAAACTTTCTGATTCATGGCTGCAGTACATGACAACTCTCACAATAGCCATTACACACAAAGCCCTTGCCATTACTCTACATCCATAACTCTTCTTGGATATGAAGTGAAATCAAAGCCCATTTATTCCACTTCTGCTCTTGTAAGCCTATCAAAAATAGTGGCAGTTTTGACATTTCCTCACTCAAAGTAGCATTAGAGCAGGCCTTTGTATCTCACAGAAGTCTCCAAGGGCACAATGGGTGTTGAAACTAATGACAGGGAGGTATAAGCCCTGGACTTCAACTTCAGAGTTTCAAAAGTGTTCTTTCCCTTCTGAGTCTGTTCCCTCTTTTCTACAAACTGGATAATTAAAATTTATGCAAAATAATCTCCTGTAGAATGTCCTTCAATTCTTTTATCCCTTTTTAATTCCTCTGTGATTTACCAAATACTCTGGAACAGATGATACCCCTTTTGTCAAGGAAGGATATATGCCAGCAGCTTAGAGAGCACAGGAGCAATATGTTGTTAGTTGCAGGCCATATACAAGCAGCTGGGATTGACAGCAGAGCAAAACCAGACCTGTCTTGGTTTCAAACTTGTAGCTCCATCCATTTCCATATGTAAGGCAGGCTGTTTAAACAAGGAAGAAATCTGGTTGCCATAATACTGATTTTTGATTTTTTTTCCTATGAAAAGCCAGTCCCAAGTGCTTGAAAGTCAGTTTGTTCAGTGTCCCATAAAGTTGGGCTAAAAATATGTACAGCAGGGTTTTTTCCAGTTACCTTCTGGGTTTTGAGGTATTAAAGATACATAACAAAGTCTCTTTTATCTCCTTTCCCTGTTGCGTTGGGGTAGGACATACTTTGTTGGTTGTGAAATTTAGTAGTTGTCTTCATACCACATATTTTTGGACGTTCACCTTCAAGGGAAAAAGAACACAATACTGTGACATAACCATACAGTGGCTGTTTTATGGCACTTTGGAAATGATAATGTAAAAACCCCAGATGTTGTTTGAATATTGACCACTCAACTCTCCCTTGCTAGAAGAGCAGCAGAGTACTATCTGTTAATTAGCACACAGTGCAATCTGTAGGGCATGTTTGCCTGCAGATTGCAACTGCTCACTCCTTCTGCAGTCAAGATATGTTGTTATGAAGAAATGAATGATGGAATGACAGGATACTCGAGGGCTTTGCCTTCTGTCTAGCTGTGCTTGGAGTACATGGAGAAGAAAGTGAAGAAAATAAACAAGAAAAATATTCTTGATTATTAAACTTCTGATTGATATGTGCTAGTAAATGCAGAGAGAGGGGAGTGATGGCAAAGATTAATGGATGTAATTAGAAAGCCATCTACTGCTAAGAAAATGTGGAATTTGACTTGTATGCAAATAGCATGAAAACTAGAGACCAACAAGTGATGACTCATATATCAAATTGAGAGTAAGAGCTCCTTGAAGCAGCTGAGCTTTGTGGAGAAAATGGGAATAATTAAGCGTCTGGTGTGAAAAAGATACGAAAAAAAACATTAATGTCTTTTACCTTTTGGTACTACTAAGTGAAAGGCTTAGGTTTCTTGTTGCAGTGACAAAGCGAGATTTTCCAGAGCCAGAATAATAATGATAATAATAATAAAAAAAGAAACACAACACAGAGAATTCAAGGGTCAAAACTTACTGAAAATAAGGCACTGTAATCTGTATGTTTTCTGTTGTTTCTTTTGATTCCCATCTCTCCTCCTCTTTCTCAATAGCAGTCAAAAAAGGAATTAAAACATTTAGGAAGGGCATATAACTTGGAGAGTAAGGAAAATACAATGCTTATCTCACAGCTTTGAGAGCATTGGCATAGGGAGGCAGTGGGTGGGAATACTCAGAATTCATTCTCTTTGTTTACAACAGCGTGGCTTTCAGATGGGCATGGGTCTCCCACAAATCTGCACAAACTCAGTTTTTCTGGGGAGGAATCTCTCCTACCATGGTCTGAAATGCTGAATTGTGGCCAGTGTTTCTGTAAAGGTTTTAGGGATAAGTGAGAACAAAGGACAGAAAGCTGTTGAGGAAGGTGATCAAAGATAATGGCAATTGTTGGAAGCAGTGCTGACGGTGGTGTTGAGGTTGACATTAACCAAATAAACCACAGTAGGTACATCAAGAACTATTAGAGGAGTTCTTGTTATGTATTCTGATTCAGAGTATCAAGCCCTAGACCACTGTTTCCTAAGTATTTTTTCATGGATAGGGGAGTGAAATCAGACCATAGTAACTGTTCAGGGCACACTTTTACCTTCACAGTGTTTCTGTGCACATTTGCTAAGAACACCACACAAGGATTTGAGAAAAAATACTTAGCAGTAAATCTTTGAGTGTGGCCAACTGTTACCATAAATCTGTGAGTCAACATACTTTCGTTGCTGTTTCTTAAACTGACACTGCAGTTAAAGGCTGGTGAAATATTTTCAAAAAATAATGTTTTGCAGAAATATTTAAATTAGCACAGTAGTTGACAAGCAAAAATAAAATTTGCAGTTTTCTATTGCATATAGAATATTATGAATAATGGATTATGTTATTTAGAGAAATAAAAAAAAATCATATTGATTGAAAGCACTTATTCCTAGTCAAAACACTATTTTTTTTCTGCTCAGGTCATCTAAGACTTTTCTGTCTTGAAGAGATTGATGTTAGAAAAACAGTGTTTTGGGTGGGAAAAGCTAAAGCCATTTTGTTTTGAAATGTTTCCTTTTAAAATTCTTTAGAGATTTACCAAAATAAATTTATGGAACACAAAAATGATACTTGAATTACATTTTTAATCACTTTGATGATTATATTGTTGTTTAAAGTCTGCTCTGAACATCTTCAAAACACTGAATTCTCTACTGCACATATGCATTTAGGTCTCTATTTGCCTCTGTATAAACATAAAATCTCTTCAGTCTCCAGTCCCATATACCTAATTCCTTCATTAGAGGTAATAAGGAGAATTAGAGGGGAACTGTGATCTGGTCCTTGCATTACAAATTCTCTATGTGCAGGCATATCTCAGGGTTTTGTCTCTCTTGAGGAATTATGAGATGCTTATGTGTTTGTATCAATATCTTTTTCCACACAGACCAAAGATAGAAAGCCATGGAATATGTTCTCTGTGCAACTGCACTGTTACCAACAGAACCTCAATTTGTGATGCTCAATCTTAATGCAAAATTAGAAGATGCATCTTCATCAGATATGGTTAAAAAAAAAAATTACCTTCCCCTGGTTTAAGTCTCCTTTGCACAGAGTTTGAATATTATTTTTCTGGGTTTTTTCAGACAGAATTTGTTTTAGAGGATTTTACCTTGTGTGTGTGGTCTGGTTGCTGGGCTCTCTTGTCTAATTCCTCATAGCTTCAGCAATTTCTTTGAACTCTACTCTTGAGCATGTTGTGTGCTCTGGATGTAGCTTTCTGGTGAAAACAATCTATTAGAAGTAATTCCTTAATAATAAGCAAAGCAATGGACTTACAGCTGTTCCTGGACATTATGCAGCCCTGAAAACACAAAATCATATTATTGTGACTCACCCTTTTGCGTCAAGACCAAGATTCTTCTGTCCTATTTATAAGATAAGAATTCATAGGAAAATATTTTTTTTTTTGTGTTTGAGCAGCATCTGTTCCTTTGGGTTATGGTGTACTACTTGTCTTCCATTTATTGCTCTTACTAATGGTAAATAATCAGTGTAATAGCATAGCAAATTTGAACGACAGCAGTTTGTGCTTACCTTTTGGCAGTGAAGGGAGAAACACAAACACATCCATATGTCGTCCCTAATGCCAAGTTACTCAGCTCACAGAAAGTAAAGAACAATTGCAGATTAACCCAGGTAGTATCAGCTGGGGAAGAAAGTGTGTCAGTTTCTCTGTTTCTCTGCTTCTACTTTAGACCTGTGCTATTTTTTTTTTCTTTTTTTTTTTTTTTTCGTTATAAGTAGTCCTGGAGAAATATTGTCAGTCCTAGTTTATGATTGAGATCAAATCTATGTTTTTCAAAGGTCAAAAAGTAATCAGTTGCAGACAGAAACTGAACACAGGATTTTGGTTGAAATCCTCGCCAAAAATCATCTTTTCTCCTCATTCTTGTGATTCTGGAAGATCACAAGCTTCCAACTTTCCTTTTATACCATTTCTTTTTTGAGAGCCAATCACATACTGCAGTTCACCTATGCAAGTTTGTGCCCTTCATTTGTATTGTTTAAAGATGTAAATAAACCCTTCAAAAAAAAAAAATAAATACAGAAAGGAAACCATGAATTATTTGACTCTGTTTGGCAGAGTAGCACTAGGTTATCCTGGAGTGATAGAGGCGGCTTAATTCAGTCATTTAATGATTCAGTATAGCAGTGGACAAATAATTGCTGCTGCTCCAGACCCCTGTGTGCCTAACCCCAGTGGCATGGCAATATTCCTTTTTAAACATAAATACATTTCTCTAATGAAAATATGTCTTGATATTTCAAGGGAGCTGAGAGCGGTCTCCCAAGTCACCTTCCTTGTTAAACTGTTTCACTGTCCTCTTTCTGTGCTACCTCTTACCAGCAGGACTTTTCCATGTGTTCTGGGATGCCAAACCTTTCCTGTTGCTAATGTTTCAAGTGTGTTGCTGCCATTTGCAAGCTCTCACAGGAGCGTTCATTCACTTACCACCAAAGACACCCATTGTTCCAAAGAGACTGACCTTCCCCCCTTGGGCACCAATTAAAATTGATTACTTTTTTCCCATCGTACTTGCTGTAATTGGAGCTCTGGCTCTTTGCCTGGTAGAACTTGTTGGGTTTTCCTCTCCTTTTCATTATTACTGAAACTTTGCTAAAGATGGCAAGAGTGAACATTCCAAACCACATATGTATGTGCCATGGGGACGACAACAACAACATCTTAATGAGGTTTTTAATTTAATCTCTCTTTTGCTTGTCATCAGGACTATAAGAAAAATCCAAGTGAAAGAATGGATATGTTTTACATGATGATATGGCTTCCTTCCTTCCTCTTTTCTTCCTTTAGCTAATGTGCCCCAATTATTTTACAGAAAAAAAAAAAAAAAAAAATACAGCAACTGTAAGACAAACACGCTATGAGCCTTACTATTAAAAATAAACAGTAAAATACTATTGATAAAAGCATTTTTCTCTCCTGGTGGTTGATAATGATCAAGCAGTCGATCTAACTGGCTAGCAGCCAGTGCTGTGCTTGTCACAGCCTGCTCCTGTGACGTTAGAACCACTAAAATCATGATATGTACAGCTGCTCTTATGGTAGCGTGGCTGCCACCTCAGTGTCTTTCAAGAGTGAGTTTAAGCCTACCCTGAAGGTGAGATTTGCAAACATGCCAAGTCTGTGCTAAAAGGAAATTCAGGGAGAAAAAAACCCCCACTCTTCTTGGGGCTTTGGGATTCCCTTGCTTTCAGTGAGGATAATCTAAGCTAAAAGAAAGTGATTGATACTCACCAAATGGTTGATGCAGGAAAATCAGCTGTGAAGTGGCTCTTTGAGGATGCTTCTGGTGTTTGCAACCAGGCAGGACTTGCAGTCAGTCTGGGTCTAGTTGGTTTTTCCACCATACAGTACAGGTGTACTGTAATTAGTTTGTATGTTCAACAATGTAGCCCTGTGGAGCTAATTTGGTCAGGAGGAACTGAAGTTTAGATTCTTTCTTTATCTAGATCCCTGAAGGCACTGTAGATACAGCCAAATCTGTATATAGTTTTATTTTGCTAGGGCACCTCCAGGACAAAGCCACCCTTGGGTTGATGAAGAGGGATCCCAGTGTGAATAAAGCTTAGCTTTGGAGTCTGGCATTGTTGTAGCTGACTCCTACAAGTGATAGGCTGGCACAGCCCAGGGTATCCTTCAGCTAATTCAGTTACCACCAAAAGGGGCACAGAATTCAATATAGCCTCTTACATCCTTTCAGGAACTTGGAACACTCCTTGTGTGTCTACAACCTGTATCACTGTGTCTCCACAGATGTCAGTACTCAAGTTAACAGAGTTATTTTTATGTGTGTAGGAGTGGAGAGGTGACTTTAACAAATGTAAAAAAAAAAAAAAAATCTTAAATGTAATAACCTTCATTTCTTTACCTGCTTTCTCATTTAACACATAACTTTGAAAAAGCTGCATTGAAGGTTTGCACTTGGAAGTGTTAGCTCCTGACTTCTGCAAAACAGATATGTATTTCACAGAGAAAATCCCACTGAGTTTTTTGGATTGAGGTTCAGTGTAAATGCAAACAGTTTTTATTAATAGTCAATTCATGTGCATAATAAAAAGTATGTTCCCACTGTAAAGAAGGTTAATATTGTTCAATATATCTACACTACAGCCATGCTAAAGCTGTGTGTATATGTTCTTTTTGGAATTGTATTAATAGATGCTACATTATACTATACACACTTGTGTATTATTGCTGTATGAGAGATATATAGTTTCTGCCACTTGAGATGGAAAAAACTTACCTTTCAGTAAAAAGATACGTCCTAGGCTTGCTACACCAATATTTAATAAAACTGTGAATAAGTGAAGCAGATTTATCAAAAGAAAACAACGTTGTTTTTTTTTTCTGGAGAGGGGAAGAGTTTAAAACTAAAAATCAAACCCCTTTCTCTCTTGAAATTTGCCTGCTTTCAAAATCTAAGCAGTGGAAAGGCTGCTTAAAATGCAAAACCTCGGAAAAAATAAATGCCTCATGCTTCTGAAAAATCCATCCCTAAATGTCATAAAATATTACTCAGTAATCTGTCAAATCATTCACTCTGAAGGCTGCTGTGGTCCAGCTTGAGTTTAATGTAAAGTGAAATTAGTCCACGTGTTTCTTCCTTCTGGGTCAGGCTTTGATCCCAGGTGGGCTCTTTGCTGGGGTTCTCCAGGGACAGGGTGGCTGTGACCACAGGCAGTGTTGATGGTGATGAGTGTGTGATGAAAGGAGTGATTTTCACAGTGGGTCAGGCTCTCAGCCAGTACCTTCAGTGGATTTTCTTTAAATGAAAGTCTCCTTCTTAATGTGTTTCAATCCAGAAGAAAATATGCCACCTCACTGATTTGTGGAGAGCAGGAAAGATAAGTTTTTCCCTTCTTTAAGTATGTGGAAGGGCTGTGCAAAAAAACCACATACAAATACAAAAAGACCTGTAGCCTGTCTCAGCTTGCATAAGCTAACACTTCTAAGAAACAGTGAAATAAACAAACAAACAAAAAAAAACCTTCTCCATTTTCTTTCTGTATTGTACCTGAAATATATCTTCTTCTAGGTCAGAATATATTTGGACCTCTCTAACAGCAGGTGGTGAAACTGCAAACAGTATTTGTATGTAAAGGAAGAAGGAAACCATCTCTTTCTGAAGCTGCAGAGGAAATTTAGGCAGAAATAATGTAATTAGTCAACCTAAAAAGTGCCTGAGAGAACAGAAATTGCCAGTGTTTTTTCCTGCACAGAGTTTTGAGATCTTTAATAAATGCAAGTCATCAGCACAGTAGTTTTCAGTATACTCTGGAGGTCTGCAGTAAAAAAAACAACACAACAAGCAGACCCAATATCTACAGCAAAATTAGAGGTACCTTTTTCAAAAGGATACTTAACTTATGTTAATGTTTTTCATAAATGTATAAGCCACAGCAAGGATATTTGAAAAGGGTAAGTATATTTTATGGTCATTTAAAGGGAAATTTGCTTACACTTCAGTGTTCAGTTAGTAAAAACATTTATTTTTAGATAGGACTTTGAATATGTGAGAGAAACTATTTTCATGTGGCCACCAATGTTCTAGATTCAAGAACATAAAGGAAAGGGGAGGCTTCATCTCTGCTACCCCACCACCCTGAGGTGACATTGCTTCTTGCAGTGTTGAGAATATGCCCATTTAAAACCTGTTGCATGTCTCTGAAATGTGCCTGTTCTGTGTAGTAGTATAAGTTAAAATAGCTACAATAAATGATAGTAAAGCAGAAAGGAATAAGAAACCCAAAAGTTTTCTCTACAATAAAATCTGATTATTAGCCTTGTTAAGCTGAGTAATAATCAGGATAATTAATATGTTTTGCTCTGATTTTAATTGTAATTATAGCTGGAAGAATTTGAAAAATAAATATTTGATTATCATGTTAAACAAGAATTTTTTACCCTTCTAAAATTCCAGTTACGAATGTAGTGCATTATTGCAGTCTGGTGAAAATAAGAACAAGGTCCGTTATAAGTTAAAAATACGGATGTACAGAGAAGACTACTAAGTGAATTAGAAAGAAAACTTGGGAAGAAAAGAATGTCTTGGGAATGGTTTACAAGCTTTTAAATGCAAATTTATCAAAGCTTCTTGTAAGTTATGGATCTCATTTTTAATCGGAATTACACTGTTTGAAAATGAGCCACACAGGCTCTCACTTGGTTAACATTCATTTTACTAGTCTCAGATCTTGATCCAAAATCCACTGAAGTCAATAAAAAGACTAATTTTGAATGAAAAATTAAATTATTCTTCTTATCATGTCAGAAGAGCTTCTTCTTGCAGTATCCCACCATTGCAGTGCAGAAAATCAGAGTAAAACATTTGGCAAGAAAGTAAAAAATTTCTTTCTGAGCCTGTGGATGAGCTTGGGCTCACAGGCAACATACTGGCCTTCAGATCTTCTAATGTATCATTTCAGTGAGTGTTAGAACCTGTAAACTTTTGAGGTGTTACAGAGGTTACCCTGATAAATATAATTTTTTGTATTTCATACATATTTGTACTCAAGCCCCATATATAAGCCCACATAATTAACATTTATTGGTTTCATACACTACTCAGATGTCATTAGTGTTTCCCTACCTACACTGTTGGTGTATGTTCTACTGTATTCAAGATAATTAAATGAAATAGATATAAAATCTTACTGGTAGCTTTGTAGACCGTTATGTACACACATTGAGTACTTCAACACCAGACAACTAATGGGAAGACTAAAAAGGTCCAAAAACATTACATAATTTGTCTACATCTGTTCAACCACTGAATCCCAGTGTAAATCCTAGAATTTTGTCCTGTGAATTTGGCAATACTTTTTCCTCAGAAGGTTCCAGACTTAGTTAAAATGCTGCTGAGAATGTGTACACTTGCCAAATCAGTGGAAGGTCAGCAGAATATACAAGATTTATGGTGGCCAAACAAAGCAGAGCATCACTTGTGATAAGGTTGAATCACATGTGACTGTGATTCGTGGTGATTAATTTTTCAATCATTAAAAGTGATAAATTACCTTTCTCAAACTCAGCCAGAGGGAGTATCTGTGAGTGATGTCTTTAAACGGTTAATGGCATGACTTGCAACAATGGTAACAAGAGTTTTAAACAAAAATAATTTAACCAGTGCATTCTAGAAATGTAATTGCAGTGTGATACTGATGGAATACACACAATGTGTGTAATTATACATATTACAGATAAAGATGGACCAAAGAAGGAGTAGTGGACTTGTAGATCCTGATGACCAACTATCCCAATCCCTGGAGTGTTCATCCCACAGACCTTGCACAGCAGAGGTCAGGGAAGCTCTGAGATGGTTTTTCAGTTGTGAGCTTGGTGGTGGCTCCCAGGCATTGCAAAATAGAGCTGACATGCTCTTACAACAGCACAGATACATTTTTAGAGAAGTCTCTTCTTGCTTATTTCCTCCTAGTCAGGGTTTAGACTGCCCACTGGACCATGAAGCAGTATAACATCATTTTTGGCTGTGTGCTGTAGGATTTCTTGCAGTTGAATTTCTTGTCACAGTTTGGGTATCACTGAGTGATATTCTGACCTGCAGATGAAGAGATCCAGCTGTCTGATCCTGCCTGATACTGCTTTTCCTTACCATTGACTTCATCTGGGCTTTTTCTGAAGTCTCTGATGTCAGGATCGGTGAAGGTTTATACATGTCTAGCTTCCCTGGCTTCTCAAGAGTTAAAAAGGAGATGATTCCTTCTTTCCTTTACTAACTGAGCCAAAGTCTGTGGCCTAAATTTCTGACAAGTGGGAAGACACAGATGGTGGATGCTTTGATGGTCTGCTCATTTCTTATCCCTCATCAGGGTTTGGGAACTGTAACTTTTCTCATCAGAGCTGGGTAGCTAAGTACAGCTACACACTACAGCTACAGTAGTTACTCAGGTACTGCTGCAATAAACAGATTTATTTATAGATACAGCTGTATTCTTTACTATAAATTTAGTAGGGGTTTGCCTGAACTCATCCACACTTGGGTATGCACTGGATCCTGTTCCCTTCCATCTTCCCCTTCATTACTGTGGAGTGGAACACATCCCTGATATTCTGAACCAGCAAAATTCATCTGCCTTGCTCGCTTCCAAAATAACACTGCATGAGCCTGTCTGTGGGGATGTTGAGTCCTTTTCTGTGAATCAGGATTTATTTGCTTTTGAAATGTTAATGCTAGAGACAGGAGGAGGAGATGTCTTCCTGAGCTGCCTTAAAGATGTTAGTTGCTATTTTAGTGTGTTGCTGTGGATTAAGAGGACCACTGAAGGGCAGCATGGCAGCTCCTCTTTGATCCAGATGACTGGATCTGTAGGTGGTGGTCATAAGAAAGGAGAAGCAGCTCCATCCATCCTATGGCTCCCGCTGTAGGGAGCCATAAAGTTTATATCAGGCCAGACTTTCCCTGCAGGTTATGTCAAAGCCTGGTGAATTTTTTTTGCACTCCTGTTTCTAACATGCCACCTTTCCTAGCTGGCTACAGGGCTAATGCTCCTGTTCAGGCCTTCGGCACATCCTGTCTCAGGCATTACAATGTCCTCTCCCCCACAAATATGGCCATTTCTGATTCACCAGAATACAGATGCAGAAATCAGACACCTCGATTTCTGCTGCAGCCACAGGAGACAACTCTTTGGAAGGCTCTCCAGCTTTTTACACTAAAAGTAGAGCTGCAGGTCTTCACTTCCCAGACTTTGCTAGCTTTGCCATAGCTTATTAGGAGGTCAGCTGCTGCCTCCCATTGACCTGTGGCTCTAGTCCCCACTTCTGCTTGTAGCCTTTTCAAGTAAGTGCCTGCATGTGCTTCCCAGTGTGCCCATCAAGCATGGAAGGAGATGGTTTCTAAGGAACATTCACTGCCCTATGCCACTACTTTAAAAATTCAAGGGTTTTTCTGGTTTTCTCTTTATTTCTGTCTCTCTCTCTCTTTCTTTTTTTTCTTCTGTCATTTATGACAGAAAAATCTTGGTCATATTTGGGCTTCAGCTTACTTTTGGCTGCCTTTAGTTTATTCCTTGCAGATACTTACTTTGTAGTTCTCTGCAGCAACTGCTTTGTTGGTATTTGTATGTTAATGGGAGTAACAGGCTCCTGGACTATGATTGGACTATTGTGATACTGAGTTAATGCAAGTAATAATTAATTAAGTAGTTGGAAAGAGGTGTGAAAAAAAAAATGAACCAGAGGGGGAGCAGGCAGTCATCTGCCTGATGGAATAGAAAGGAGAGAAAAAACAAAAGAGGTGAAATCAGAGATAAAAGGAAAGAAAGGATGGAGTCAAGGTGGGGAGGAATTGAGAGGGTTTTGAAGAGGGACTTTACAGAATCATAGGTAGGGGCTTTTTGCAAATCAAGTTGATTGTTTTCTTTGTCTGATGGGTGCACAATGCATTAAAACATTTGCATAACATTCCCAGGCCCTCCACTCAGACTTACAGTTCTGAACCATCCTTTGTTTGAGGGGGATTAAATTCTCTGAAGAGTTCAGGATCAAGTCTAAAAGGAGGGTTAATACCAATTATTTTCTTCTTCTCATTATGCTGGGAGGTGTGCACCTAACTAGGACTTAAATATTTAGCCTTCTGTGTACTTAGGACTTTGTTCTCTTTTTTTATTTTATTTATGTAAGGTTGATGTTTCATTCTTCTGAAATAAAAAAGATGGGGGAAACATAACATAGGGTCAAAAATTTGTTTGATTTCCTCTTAAGTGTTAGTTCTGTTGAGACTCAAACATTTTATAAATAATTTTTATAAAATTTTGCAAAACAAAACAATGTTTCATGACATATTTTTAAACATTCCATTTTGAAATAGATAAAGCATTTAGGCTTTCATCATGTTTTTTCCTTTTTTTTTTTTTCATCTGAAGGTGTTTCAGATTAAACAGTTTTTTTCTGAAATTTCAAAGATATGTGACTTTACAATAATTGTCCTGAAACACTGGGTTGTTGAAACACAGAAAATATTTGCATCAAAAACACGTATTTCTGCTTGTTAGAAACCAGAACTGTTCTATCTGCCAGCATAGCCATAAAATGTGGGGTTTTCTTTGGTTGTTCTGAACAAACTGTGTCCTTCATGTAGCTTTTTAAGAATCTGTCACTTCACCTGTTTTCTTCCTGTTTTTGATTTAGACACGTGGCATTATCCCTTTTTTGTGAGCAATATTTACAGTAAGGAAAATAGGGAATTTGCTATAAGACTAGTGAGTCAGGAGACCAGTCTGAATAAAATCTCTCTTATCACTGTATTATTTAATAATTTTTTGCTGTTTTCCATCTGTCTTTGCTTGCAGACCTGTTTTTATCTGTAGGAGCAGTCAGGGCCCTGCTCTAACTGAAGGCCCATATCTGGTCCATCGTGCCAAGCGACACAGGATTTTCCTTGTCTCAGGAGGTTTGTGCTCTCTCAGCCTCTCATCTCTTAAATATCCATGTTGGTTTCATCCACAGCCAGCTGGTTTTTGCACAAAAAGATAAGAAAAGCAAACACAAACAAAACTTGCAACTCCCTCAAATGTTCTTGAAAGGAACTCCAGGGAAAACCCTGTGAAACGTTATCTGCTAAGCCAAAGCAGCTCTAAATTCTGTCCGAGAGCTGATTATTGCTGGGTTTTTCAAATCCTGTCTGTGTAATCCTTTCTCTACTCTGGATTCTCTGCTAATCCTGCACCTGCTCTTCCTAATTCCAGCCTATTTAGGGATATAGGCAATATATTCTGTTTACTGGTTCATTAATATGTCTGGACATGGGCTTCCAAACCTGCACAGGGTGTGTAGGATTTCTCTAAGGATATAGATGAAATCTGCTGAAGTTATATTGGAGGAAAAAAACAAATTAAAGTCAACTTCTAAAATGCAGCTTCATCATTCAAAGGTCTGTATAGCTCTGGCCTTGCTCATTTTTAGGCAGTGTTGGAGGAATTTGATAGACGAATTTTATTTAATGTCTTTGAATATTACTTATAACTGTTAACTGCTTTTTCATTGGTTGAGTCCTCAGGGGAATGGCTTGGTGCTGCAAATAGTGCCAGCTTTTGGAGGGGTCCTTTCCATTAACACTGAAAAATATGTATTTTTCCTCTTTGGAAAAAAAAAAAAAAAAAAAAAAAAAAAGAAAGAAAAAAGAGGAAAAAGCCCACACGCCCTGAAACCATTGGAAACTGATTGGAAATTTACTCAGGGTCTATCAAGTAAGACCATCTGACATATTAAAATGTTGACCAATTTGTAAAACAAACCTTTCCTTCTTAAAATGCTATGTTTACACACAAATATTTATGTGTGTATTTATAAATACATGTTCTTCTAAATATGGGAATATCTATTATGTGAAATAGGTTAAAACTATTTCAACTTTTTGTTGTTCTATTAACTTTTTAGTTTTTTATGGAACAGGATGATTGGGGCATGAGATCAGCGTGGCTTCCTCCCAGCAATGTTTTTAGTTAGCAAAATTTATAAAGTGTATTCTAGAAAGAGAAGTGGGGAGCTAGATCATCAGCTTTGTGACTTCTAGTACATGGTCACAGATACTATGAAATAACTTCCTCAATGCCTGCAGCCTGTTCCTCTTCCTTACCTGCTGCCCTTAACCATCTTTATGCTGATTTTATCCATGAGCCACAGAACCTCAGGCAGACATTAACATCTCAGTTAAATAAAGTCTTTACCGAGCTGATAAGTGCTAATGGATCAATTAGCATCAAATGCACACATGTGCTCTTTGCTTAACAATGCAAAATGGCAGAACTAAGCTTAGCTCAAAATAAATAAATGCTTAAACTAAGTCTAATGTATTGGGGATAAAAGTATCTTCACAGAAAGGGAAATGCCTATGGTAATACACAGTAAATTGTTAAACTGAGATGAACTGGCTGCAACTGTCTGGATATTTACTTCTGACTTTTCCTAGTGTAACCCAAGATCAAAACTGGGTGATGATTCTTAAAAACACCATGAAAATGTGACTAGATTTTGTGGAGCATTGATTTTTAGTGTAACTACTTATCCTTGAGAATCGACCACTAAAATGAGGTAGAGTATAAAATTTTCCTGTTTCAGGGTAGCAGAATTTTAGGATCTCATATCTCATGATTTGTAGGGGATGGGGTAGAAACTGAAGCTGGATGAGAAATAGCAAGCAAGAGGTCTAAATATAATATTCGGAGTATGTAACAGAATATCTGACAGTTTCTCACTTCTGCAGTCTTGACTCTTGCATAACATCCCTGGTCTCTTTGTTGTCATCTCTCATTGTAGAAATAATTTAAGATCTTTGGGACAAGTACCTCCTATTTTATTTGTAACTGCAGTGCCTCTGAGGCAGTAGAAATAATTCTGTGATTGGAAGGTAAGAGAATTCCTCGCTTTCAAAGATACAAAATATACTTGTAAACTGGATGCCCTTTGAGGCATTGAGTCCCATATCTGCCACTAACTCTTTGATCAGCTCTTCTTTTTTTGTTCAAGGGCTTAATTTCTGGGACATTCTGATATTAAAGGCTCTCATCTTTGGTGTCAAGGGTAAGAGTTTGAATGGAAAGGGAAAAAGGTTAGACTGCAAAGCCCCTAATTCTGATCTGCAGAAAAGGTAAATCTTCTGGGTCTGAAAAAGAATTTGGGGAGATTAAACAGTATTGACACAACTTAGCATGTCAATTTGCTTTCAAATAAAACCTTATTCTGATACAAATCAAGCTAGCCATTAACCTTCCAAGTAAGGGACAACACCTTGCCTTGTGTAGGCCTTTTATTAAGATTGCAAAGCCATGAAGTTATCATTCTTGACTTGTTCTTGTCATCAAAACCATGGCTTTGTCAGAAGAGTCCAGCAAAAAAACAAAAAGGTTTCACTGCAAGTCTGTGTCAGGATTAAGTCCCCTTTCACACTCTACTCAGTAATTGTTTCCCAGTTGATTTAGGGTTGTGTGCCCCTGCAATGGTCAGGTCACTAAACCAGCTGGCAGAATTGAGTTGAATGAGTGCCAGTGATAACACAAGAAGAAGAAAAGAGAAAATCTGCAGCTAGAAGTGAAGGAGGATCTCAACACCTGTGACCTGTGATCCTAATCCCTGCTGTGGCACTAGATTTTCTGAAGCAGTATCTTAAAAAACTTGTTTCTCTCTGATGGCCCAGAGGGTCCAGAGCTGTGTATATGGCATGTCTGATGAGAGGCAATGTACTCTTCTCTTTATCATCTCCCATCATCTCCCATCTGAGAAACAGATGATGAAGCCATAATAAACTCAGAATTCAAGATTCTTTATTTTTCCATACCTCTTTTGTTGTGTTAGTTGATGTCAGGGCTGTGAGGGGAAGCAGTATGTCAATATGAACAGTATGGCCCTGAGCTGTAGTCTCCTTAATTAGGCTTCTGCCAACTCCATGAAAGACCCTGGCGAGAAGAACATGTCTAGTGACTACATTTGCAGAATTCAGTGCCCTTTTTCAGTGCCTCTTAGAAAATTCACAACTAATTTTGGAAACTGGCACCATTCCCTTGCTTGGATTTTGATCTAGCACTTCTTGAAGTATAGAAGTATATACTACTCAGAGTCCAAAAAGGTTATTTGCAGAGTATAAGAAGGTTGAAATCAGTGATTTTTCTGGAGTTCTGCCATTTTACTTGCTATCTAAATTGTTTCAGTGACTTTATTATGCAGGAGAACATGGACAAGGCAGATCTGAGTATAATAAAAAGAGGAAAGCTGTGCCAAATCAGCACCTGAATCAATGAATTTAGTCATCTGACATCTGTTTCGCTTGTCAGGTTTAAAAAAAATATGCAATTAGCTGAGATATATGCCTACAAAAAATTAAAAATGTTTTAGAAGGATTGCAAAGCTGGAAAGCTAGAAGCTTTGTTTTTTTCTGTGCAAGTGCTCTGCAGCTGGGGGGAATCTGCATGCTCACAAGTGCTGAACAAATATTTATAACTTAAATATTTGTTTGAGAGAGGGTATGTAATCAGATAGCAAGCTTCCTAGAGAGCTGGTTAGCACACAAATTGGGCTTTCTTTATAAAGGTTTTTAAAATTCATTCTAATGGGTGAGAAAAGCCGGCTGACGTTTCAGAACTGAGTGCTGATATAAAAACTCTCATTCACGGCCCATGGGAATGTGAACATTCACTGGAGTTTAAATCTCTGGTGAATTTTCTGCTATAGCTATATAACAGCTTAATATTCCTGTCAGAACAGATTTGCAAATGACCCATAAACCAAAGAAGAAACTAAAACTGAAAGGATGCTCTGGGCAATATCATTTTCTTTACTGACTTTTTGTCTCAGTCTGAGTCATTGATAATGGTTTCTGAAGGCAACTTCAATTCCAGGTTAATAAAGAAATTAGGATATGCAGAGAAGAAAATGTTGGCTTATTAAGAAAAGCAGTTAATTGTTATCACATAGTAATGAGATTTCATTGGTTTCCATTACATTTGGTCTAGGCTGTGGAGGGAATCTTACTAAAAAAGAGGGATGTCCAGCCTAGCAAGAATAGGACATCCTGTGTGTTACATCCTGGCTATGCAGAGTAAGCCAGCCAGCTCTAGAGGGACAAATGTCATTATTCATAAAAATTTGCATGCATTGGTCAGTTGTCTTAGCTTAAAATTATGGAATCATCTTGGTTGGAAAAGACCTCTAAGGTCCTTGTGTTCAACTGTTGACCTAGTCCAAGTTAATAGAAACCTTGTCCCTAAGGGCCACATCTGTGTCATTTAGATGTCACCAGGGGTGTTGGTTTAGCCACTTCCTCAGCCTCTTGTTCCAGTTCTTCACAACCCTGCTGGTGGTGAATTTTTTCTGAATATTAGTCCTTGCTCCTGGGGAGGTGAGGCAGTCACAGGGGAGATTCCTGTGCTGCGTGGAGCAAGAGCTTGTCCCAGTTGCCCTGATCCCTTAACTGTGTCTCTGCACTCCCTTCAGGTTCCACCAGTTTGGGAAATCTCCCTGTGCATGATTGTGCCTGCACTGGAGCTGCTCACTTCAGTGTGCAGGGGTTACACTGGCTAAAAACTACATGCATGGCTGAAATTCAGTCTGGCTGCATCTGTACTTCAGGCACTTGAACTGAGGCAAGGGGATACCCATTTACTGATTTGTATCCTGTGAATTAATAAAAATCTTCAGGCTTCCAGTGGCTTAAATCCTCAGGAGAGACTTCTCTTGACTCCAGGGAGCTTTGGAACAGACATCAGAGAAGGTGCAGCATTGTTTGGCAGTTTTTCATAAAGCAGTTCAGACGGACTTTGTGCAAGTCAGTTTAGAAAGCTATTTCTCAGTGACAGCATATGAAAAGTTGCAGTAAACATTCCTTTTATTCAGGAACTTTGGAAGTTAATGAAAAGAGAAAAAGTATAAAAAATATATTAAATATTCTTTAAAAACATAGCAGCGCAGCTGGTGACCTGAAGGAACCCTTCCACCTCCAACTTCCAGTAATGTAATCTCTGCCTCAGTTATTTTCTCAGACTGAGTCATTCAGCTGGATGGATTTTAACTTTATTTCTAAAAGGAGAGAATCACTGTATTCAAAGCTATTCAGAGACTGGGACTGAAGTGTAACAAAGTTCGTGTTTGACAACAACACTTTCCTTTGTTGACAGTGTGTCTATAGCCTGGTTGTCTCCCAGAGAAGATACTTGGCCCAGAAATATGTGATAGGAAGCAGGAAAATCTTCTATTAGAGATACTGCACTTGAGCATTTGAGCCTTGGCACAGGTTTTCTTAAATCTTTTAATGAATGTGCTGTTTAATTGCTTTGTGCCTTATCTTTCCATGATTAAAAGTGAAGGTGAGAATACTTGCTGTACTTACGATATTCAAAGGATAACTCAATGAATACATGTGAGGTAATCAAATTTTCTGAGGATCATTTGCCCCACAGAAATCAATCTTAGATAAATGTAATTATCATTATAAGATTGATGTAAATTTGATGCCAATTATTTCTAAAGTAAAAAACCCTTAAAATTCACAAATCAGTTATACAAATGTTAATCATTTCTCTGCTTTTGAATGTTAACAATTGAATACATCATTATCCATTAGAATTTCAGAAAATGAGGAAAAAGACATCTCTGACTTTTTTTTTTATGAAACAGGTACAATAGAATAATATAATGAGATCTTATTAAGGAAATACTTTCCAAATAATTTTTCAATAAAAAGTCCTTGCAAAGTCTGCTTTTTGTCATGTTCCTAGCTCTAATTCAGTGAATTCTGTTTTATAAAGTGACAGTTCAGCTGATGAGGATGGCAAATACCTTGAGAGACTCAAGAAGATTAAGTAATTACTTGAAAAAAGGATGTCTTCACCACATTCACTAATTATTACAAAATCACACCATTTGTAATCCTGAGCACCATTTGATGACCCACAATAGTCAGGAAGAACATCTTTTAGTTTCTTGACATGACAATATCAATCTATGCACTCTTCCTTTTCTGGGAGCAGGATATTAAGTGTACGCTGCTGGATCCTCAAGGATTTTATTCCCCTAGAATATATGTAGCCTCAAGAGGAGATTTCTCCTGCTGGTGGACTGAGAGAAGCAGAAAATTCAGCATGAACTCTGTCTCTGTGTGATTTGGTCTATTCACAGCCAAAGTATTCTTCTAGCAGGGTTAGTGCATCATCTAGATAAGGATACATTTTTGTTTTGAATGCTCCATTTATCTGTAATAACTGGGCTTAATAACTTATTTATAAGCAAGGGTTATGGTTAGAATTTGTTGCCAAGACCACTAACACTCTTGATTTTTTTGCTTCTGTTTCTTTTTCTGGCTGCCAGTCCTTGATTGTTCTCTGCTTCTGGTTATGTCCCCGTAACAAATGACTGGCAAGCACCTTGGGCTGTCAATTTCTAGCATGTTAACTACTGCCTAGTAACTGTCCACATGCTCATTCCAACAGTGTGATAAATTTGATGGTGCTTAAGCCTTAGTGAGAGCGAGGAGAAATATGTACACATGGGCACCTAATGCACAATAAATAAGACAGTTATATTGCCTGTGGGAATTGACTTATATAACCATAGTTTTTTCATTTCTAGCCTTCTCATTACATACAGTTTTTTCATTTACCCACACGTGTGCAGTGAAATTAAACTGGTGCCTTTCAATGGTGTGGTCCCTATGTTTTGAGGTTGTTAATACTTGCAGTGCACAAACAAATTAGAATTCACTCTTTTATGACTCCAGCTGACTATGACAGTGAAGATCCAGAATAGTAGGGACTTCACAGTGTTCTTTGACTTCACTTCTGTTCTCTCTGGTTTTCATGCCAGTCATATTTGTTGTGAAAGGTCTTTCACTGCATATAATTCTGGTATATTTTTCTTAACTGAGAATGTTCTGAGATTTCACTTCAAAATGCTGTTCTCTCTAGCTTCTGACTTACCTAAACCCTTTCTATAGTAAAGTTGTTAGAATCCATTTCCTCAGCTTCCTACTTTTTTCCATGCTTCTGTGATTTCTCTGCAATGTGTCTAGAGCATGTTCTTTCAATCACTAGCTTACCACACCTCAGTTTCTTTATGTATGAAATGAGCTTCCACCTGAAATTATATGTTGGGGGCACTGTTCTAACTTATGCACTAAAGAGCTTAGAGAAATCAGTTGCACTGTATTATGCAGTTACCCCTATGGCTGTGGGGATAATTTTCCTAGGGGCCAAGATGGTCCATTATTTGGTTTTTGCTTGTGAGGTGAATGTGGCTGGAGAGAAAGCTTAAACTGGAGATGCTGAGTGCAAATGTAAAAATACTGCTGGGAGCATCCAATCAAACAGCCTCATCTGTATCACTGAGCAACAGACAGACCTGGACATTAATACCTGTCTGTATCTGGAGCACTCCCTCCAGGAAGTTGTGTGAGAAAATGCTGGTAATGGATGATGCTGTTTGATGCTGCCTGAATGGTGAAAAATCGTGGCTTTGCTCTCACCTTGCATCCACTAGGCATTAATAGAAAAAACAAACCATTAGTAGGTAACTCAGGAGTTCTACAGCATCGTAGCTATAAACACCAAAACATTGTGATCCTTGTAGTCTTTAATGAGGGGTTGGATAATGCAAAAACAACTGGAGAAATAGTTATTGCATATTAAGCAGCATGTGGAATAGCAAGAAATAGCACTGGAATTTGTGGCTGATGATATGATCATTCCTAACTTACTTTCCTTTTCATCAGAAGCAGCCCCATTACAGTCGGAATTGCATCATTAGAAATACTATTGATCAAGTTCTCATTAGTAGTCATTGGCACTCAACAGCCATTGTTGCATGTGTTATCAGTGCTGCTGAAGCTGATACTGATCACTGGCTTCTGATAAAGAAAATACAACTCTCTTTGAAGCCAGCTAGTTGATTGAGTTAAATTACTTCCATACTCTCCATAATTAGGAGTGAGTTATCAAACGGTTTAACATCTAGCTCTGAGAAACCATTAAAGCATTACAGGCTTGGTCCAGGTTTCCTTTGTCACCTCATGAATAATAGCAATTCAAACTAACTGAAGTCGTTAGTGCCTCAGCCTCTCAAACATTCACTGAAGTTTGGTGAGCAGACACCCAAATATCTGACATCAGGTATGACTCAGAAGGACATTTCACGCTCTCACAGAGGGTTGCTAAGGGTAGAAGCAGATCTTTGACTCCATGGCATCAAGTCACTAAAAATACCATAAATTCCATAGTCTTAAAACTGCTGCTAAGTATGATTCCTCTTTTTCTTCACTAGAGGATTGCTTCTGTGCAGTTTTGGCAATTAGTCTAATAATGAGTAGGATTGTGATTTGGCGAGATCAGCTACATAGCTCGGAAGGTCACTTTAAAGTACCTACCATCTTTCATTCCTTTAAAAAACCCTCTAAATTTAGAGTAGGTTTTAATTCTCCTCCTTGTATGCTCCATTTTAAGCAGAAAGATAAGTTCTGTTATAGCAATATTCATATAAAAATCCAGCAATGCTTTGTCCTGGTTTGGTTTTAATAACTAAAATGTCTATTGTACAAGAAAGCCCTCTTAAAAGTTCCACTACTGTGTGACTGCTGAAAGCTTTAGTCACCTTATTAAAAAGTCAAGGAGGGTTATGGATTGAACTTTCAGCATATCACAGACAGGTGGCATTCAGCCTTAAAGAAGGCTCTATTTGGATATGATAACATCAAAATATACGACTTGCTGTAACGTTGCTGTAAAACCAGTGTTCTTGAAAGAAGTGGATTTCTCTTTGTTGGTGAAACTGTGCACTGGCTGATGAAGACAGAAAGGTATAGCTTCGGTTGGTTCAACCTTTAATAATGCCATTAACTTCTAATCATGCTCTATTAACTTCAGTGGGCTTTTGCACCAACTGAGTTTCTGTTTCAAAAATTGGGTTTCTGTGTGTATTGGACTAATTGATCATGCCTGCTGTGTTGATATATGAAGACAAACCAAGAATGCTGCTCCTTTCCTTTAGACATTGTAAAGGTAGATTAGATCATGAACTGAAGGTGGGGTAGTAACAAAATCTTAGCAGATTGAAGTATCATACCCTTTTTGCCACCCTTATTTTAAAAGCTGGGGGAAATGACTGATTTTAGAAGACGGAAAATTACATGTAAAGAAAGGGAAAAATCAGAGGTCAAGGAGAAGAAGCATCAAAAACTCTGAAACAGAGAAGAAAAAGGATAAGAACACTTTACTTTCTACATTGCCATCCACCTTGGAAGTCACGTGGTATGTGCAAGGAGGGAAATGAAGCATGGGGCATCATTTCTTCATGAATATTTTAGCTTTCATGCTCCTGCAACATCTTGGTGTGACCCAGAACAGCTTCCATGTCCCTGTGTCTGAATAGGCTCAGGAGGTAACCTCTGTGAGAAACAGCTGTCCTGGGTCTCTGGCAGCTGAACAATGCTGCCCCTGCTTAATGTGAGCTCAGTGTTGAACTTGCTGAGATATCAGGGGTGGTCTGTGACACAGGGGGTCCATTGGAGAGCCTGATTCATGGTAACCAGAGAATGATAACAGAATTGAATAATTTAACACAGTACCTACCTAGGAGCACCTAGGAAAAACTGTCACACAGTGACTCTACATCGTAATCAACTGTTACACCAAAACTGATAAGGAAAAAGAGTGTTTTATTCTGTTACATAACTGCACTGAATTCCCTTAACAAGAACCAATACAGAAAGTAAAGAGAATTATTTATTATTGGAGGTGGAATTCTTTTCAGGCACGTTCAGTATGGATAATTTGGGTTCATCAAGTGCAACAACAAAAATGAAAAGCCAAGCTAACAATTTGCAAGCAGATGCTAATTCCCCAATTGTTCATGCAACATGGAACATAATTTGAAGCGATTATGAAATTAATGCATTAATACAAAAAATGCTTCGGAGAGAAGCAAATCAGATAAATGTGCATAAAAAGAATTAGCTGTAGACATAATTAGTGAAGCTGTGCTTTATTCACAGTCAGAGGGAGAAAATAAAACTAAACTAAGTAGAAATTTTAGAGAACATTTGAGAATTAGCATCTAAGAAGCCAAACTGAAATAAAAAACATGGAGCTTCAGTAAACCTAACACATAGACACATGCTTTGGAATTAAAAGGTACGAAGTGTCATGTCATCTGTTTGGGAGAGGCACAGTTACTTGTGTAAGGAAGAATTTCCAGCTGTATGAGCAGGTATCTTGGTTAGAGGTGACTCAAAGCCTGGGAGCAAGTTGATGGTAGAACAGAACTGTGTGCCATGAATCTGAAGAGACCTCATACTTTATGGTGAGAAGTGGAAAATTAACAGACCAGGTCAGAAGATTCTGTGCTGTGTTTGCTGCTTTCTCCTCTAATCCATGCTTGTTTTCATGGCCTTCATAGGGTAGGAAAACTGACCTGATTCACACCCGCAAGAAAGATTCTTCATTCATGTTCTGTTCTAGTCACTGTACTCATTTTTTTTCCATCTTCATGGTAAAAATCAAGAAGTAGCAGAACCAGGTGTACCATTACAAAGTTGATATTGATCCAGTGATGTATGCTCAGCTGTTACTATCATCTGTTGTGTAGATATGTGGTGGTAGATAATTACTTGAAAGCAATTTCATTTAAATCTAATAAGGAAATATCACTAAGAACCATTAGATTGTATAAGCATCTCCCAATAGAAAAGAATTGTAACTCTGCAGAAATTGTGATGCCAACTCTGACAATTATGTCAGGAGTCTTATAATATGTATCTTTTCTAAAGTTGTCAGCTGGTAGAATCAGTTTTAAATTGGAAAGAATTTAAATCTTTGTTAAAATAAAGCTTCTATACTCGAGATGTCCATAGAAAAGCTTTTAAGGAATAAACAGTAACTAATAACCACCTTTCCTCACCCTAAGACCAGCAAAAAGGTAAACAAAAATCCTACATGAAATGAGATCTTTATGAATGACTCTTTGAAACCAGGTCCTTATTTTTCAGGTAGTTGTTTTAAAATACAAAGTCTTTAGAAAATATGTGAGCAAAGTAAATGGAAAAAAAAAAAATCTTTCACTATGTGAAAAACTGCTTGTATTATTGCAGAAAATTTAGTAAACTTCCTGTTTGTCTATTTGGGTTTTTTTGTTTTTTCATTTTCTTTCACATTGATTCTATACAATTTCAAGAAAAAAAGTCTGAGATGTAAATTACTCTTTTCCCAAAACTTTGATAATTGTCCTGAAAAACTGTACTTCTCCTTCCATTTCTACGACCCAGAACATTTATTTTGGATAGCAACTGAGTACTCTGATTTCTGTCTTGTTGCACTTTCAGTTAAGATTCTCACTTTCAGAACACAAAAGCAGATGCTAAAGGATCTCCTATTTGTCTGAGACAGGTAGAGTGCCACCAGCTGTAATGAAGTCAGTCCCAGGCATTTTTCCAGTATAGGGAAAAGAGATGAAGGAAAAATTAGCAGTTTCTTACTAACCCTACCTGGTTTAAGCAGCTTCTATTCAAAGTTATTGCTGGGTTCCAGGTGGTTTATGAGGACTCTTCTTGCAGTTCCCACCCGAGAGCTGATGGACTAGTTTAAGCTCTTTGGATAAATTCATTGAACAGTTTCAGCTAGTGAGTTCTAGGGGAATTAAGATGAGATCACCTGTAGGAAATGGAGGGATAAGAACATTGAGCAGAGACATGGAGGTGAGCAGGTATGGATATTAATGTCCTTGGGACCAGCAGGTCACCTCTGCCCAGTCTGGGGTGCATTTGCTTTGTGATGTTCCCTCCCCTTTTCTTCTTCACTCTGGGTGTGCTATACAACATAGGCAAGAGTAAGAACCCTGAAATATTAAACAGCACAGTGGCACACAGGTGCCAGGGTTGGCCAGAAGCAAGTGGCATGGCTTGAAACAGTTGGCTGTGAAACCAAGCATTCAGTGAATTGACCATCTGCCCAGGCTTGGCATGACTGTTGTACAGAATCATAGAATGGTTTGGGTTGGAAGGGACCTTAGCAATCATCTCATTCCAATTCCCCTGCCATGACCAGGGATACCTTCCACCAGACCAGGCAGCTCAGCACCCATCCAAGCTGGACTGGAGCCCTGCCAGGGCTCATCATGTGAATTGTGTATTTAACACTTACCCTCAGGGAAAAATTGCTGCCTTGCTCCCTCTTTTCCCTATTCCTTTTGTCATTCTGCTTGGGTTACCACAGTTTTAGGCCAAAAGTTTCTTCTTACTTTCATTAGGATTAACAACCCTTAGGGCCTGGTATTTGGGCTGGGAAATGCTATTGTTTGTAATACACTTACAGTGCAAGTGGCTTCTTTCTTTTTGTGCCACTGATTGATTAGTGGAGTTTGTCCAAGTAATTTTCCCTCTTGATATGTGCACTTTACTTCTCTAGCACAAAGTTGGTGTGAAGATTAACTAATTAATCTCATGAGATTCTTTAGTGAAAGAAATGCCTTACTGAGCAACAGAACAAAGTAGGGGCAATATGTATGAACCCAGCTCATTCCAGATGTCTACAAAGCTGAGGATCTTTTTCTCCCCTAAGCAAGTAAGACTGTAAGAATGTCTCAGCTTATTGTTTTTCTCTGTTCAGTACAATGCAGAACATCTGTTGCAAAAGAATGGATAATTAATAATTGAAACTAGATTGCACTGTCCAAAATAAAGTGCCTATAGTACTTGTAGATTTCCTGAGTTTTTTGCCTTTGTCTCTTTTTTTCTTCTCAAAGTACAATAATCAGTCATTGTTATGAATTATATTATATTTCAGAAAGGAAGTTTCTGCTGTGTTTTGCTTAAGTTTTGAGTAATATATTTTCAAGCTGGTTATGGTGATAAAGCTTTTCATGTCAAATGTAACGGAAGAGAAAGCAGAGTGTAATAATAAAGAAACTGAAAAAAGAAATTTTCATTTCATGTTAGGTTACTAAATTAGACCCATTCTGTGGAATGAAGAGATAAAAATCTAGAATTTTATTTGAGGGAGATTTGAAAAAACAAGAAGCTTAATCTTTTCATGTTCTTTCCCCCAGAAGTGATTGCTCCAGAGCTCGTGTTTATGCCTGTGATTAGGAGCTGAGCCTGACGAGTTCTATTTTCAGCACTGCTATGGGATCCCAGCAGGTGAAACTAACCTTGGTGTTTGGGCTCATACAGCACTTCCAGCTTTCAAAGCTCTTGCTAAGTTAAGATATACTTTAAAGATAAAAGGAATGTGAAATTGAAGGTGTTTTTGTTTATTCTAGAAGTGACATCACCCCAGGTATTTAAAATTAACACTGAATGAAAACTAAACAGATCGGGTAGGCCCAAAGAGTTTGTGGAATCTCCATCCTTGAAGGTATTTAAAGATTGACAGGACAAGGCCCTGAGAACTTATCTATATCTTTAAAGCTGGCTCAGTGTGAAGCAGGATTTTGAAATAAATGACCTCTAGATGTCTTTTTGTACCTAAACTAAATAATTTATATAATAAATCACTGCATAATTCTAGATAAGGCAAAAGTGACTCAGAAACATCCTGCAGTAATCTATTAAGTTGTATTAATGAGAGGATTTCTTTATTGTTTTTAGCATTACATTTCTGGTTTTTGGTAAGGATATCTCATACAAGAGCTTGTGTCCTTTTTTACAGTCCTCATTTTAACACTAGGTGCACTAAATCAGGTAAGGACAAAATGTAGAATCTTTATTTTCATTTAATTCTGTCTTAATGGAAATGGGAGCTGGGCTTGAAAAACCTGAGATTTGAAAAGTGGCACTAATCTTCAGTGACTCCTTTCTCCACCATCTCATCTTTTTTTTCATCCTTTGATTAATTATTACCTCAAAGCAAAAGTATATATTTTGATAATTCCCCCTGGCTGCTGGGATTCCTCTTGAGCAGGTGAAGGTTGATGTTTCTCTCTGTGCACAACCCAGCCCACGAGCAGTGACTCAGCAGCTCACAAAAACCCTGAGATGCCGCGACTTCTTCAGCTTTAATGGAAAAAAAAAGCAGTAGCTGAATCTATTCGGGTATGGTCCAAAGTGAGGCACTTTTGAAAACGGGGCTTCTGCCAGAGCTCAGCTACAAAGAGAAAAGGCTGGAGGTGGGAACCTGTCCCCTGGATGGACATCCCGACTGAGTAAGGACAAGGGCTTGTAGGGGTGCACTGCCCTCTCTTGGATTTTGGTAGGAACAGGAACAGTCCCATCCCGACTGGTGCTTCCAGAGGTCTGCTGAGGTGATGTTCAGAGTAAGGAGGGGTTGTTTTTGAACGCCCATTTTCTCTTAGGAAAAATCTTCTCCCTGCGTCTCTGGACTTTCTGTGTACCCCCATTCGTATCAAGTAGAATTAACAGAGAGAACAACTGCATCACATCTGCACAGGTGTCTCAACCTCACGTTTGCTTTTCTTGAGTCTTTATTGCACCAACCCAACCCTGCAACTGGGGCTTCGGTGATATATATAAACACCAGCACATAAAATATTTGTAAGTTGTTGTTCATACATACACTCACTCTCTCTGTCTAGTAAAACAACCATAGATAATTCCCACAGATAATAAAAAATACAGCTTTTATGGCTGCTTTATTCTGCAGTCACTTTTGGCCTGTTATGAACATCTTGGATAATAGAGAATAGGTAAATGGATTTTTTTTTTTCATCCACTAGCCATCTTTTTATGTCAAGCAACATTTATCAAGATGCCAAATGCAATTCTCAGCAATTCTTTTATTAGGAATACTGTGCAATCTGAGCTTTCAAAAATATTTTCAGATGGTAATTTTTCTCTCTTAAAAGATAGTCCTTTGCCATCTAGTATTCAGGTGACAAGAGATTTTCTTATCACTCAGAGAACACTGAATCTTCCATGGGTGCAAATAAGATGAATTCACTGTCTGGACCTTTCACCACATCATTTCTCTTACATTTGAACAGACAAGATTTGAGGAAGATGATGTATCCTACCAGTTAGGGACCTCCTGTGGGTTCGTGGTGCGAAGTGAAGTTTCTGCTCTCTGGATCTGGATTCAGTCTCAATCTGAATTGCACTTCTAGTCATCATGACTATGGTTTTCTTTGGGGCAGCTTGAAGTGTTTTACCCTCCATATCAGCAAAGTGTAAGCTGACTTAATGAGCTTGGGTTATGCATCTTTGTATGAATAAGAACTTCTTTCTTCTTCAGTCACTGAGTAATAGTTGCAAAACAACTCATTCCAGACCTTTTCCTTGTATTAAAGAAGTAATTTCTACTTCTGAGACCACTCTGATCCAGGTCACCATTGAAAGGCAATATTCTTTTTTTCTTCAGTGTTAGAAGTATAATTCTGTCACAGAAGTATTTTCTTTCCTTACAAAATTGCTGCACTTTCTGAGTTAACAAGAACTTCTGGCAATGAAATATTCCACAATGTCTCAGTTGAATTATTGGTGTATTATTTTAATGGTGTCTTAATGAAATTGCTCAGCAAATAACCTTGTCTTTTAGCTGGCATTAGAGACAGCTTCAAAACTGTCAGCTCTAGCTCATTTCATGTTTTCATTTAGGTGCTCATACTGTTACCCAATGTATTTGAAGCAGAAACTTGGGCCAAATTTTAGTGGCATTGCCCACATACACAGTTCTACAGCAGCTTATGTTAGCCCATGAGGAAAGATTCTTAAAACTTCATGGAGGCTTCAGTCTCCTCTTTCCCTATTAATATCCAACTAAATTCTTGTATTATTTGTTTTGTAATTTTGTCTCTAATTTGTTTGCTCTTGCAAACATGTACTGCTTCCAGCAACTCAGTCCTGTAAAAGAAATAGGTCTAATTTGCTTTACAGTAGTGTTGCACTTATTTCAGAATTTCATGACCAAAGCAGTTCCTTCCTTTGGGTTGTTTCACTTTATACCTTATTCTATGTATTAAGAGAGCTTAAGCAATGAATGACTTCAACTAAATAAAAGCAGAACATGTTTCTTTGAAGGCATGTGTGAAGTGCTGAATCTGGTGGACCAGATTCTCTTTACTCACTCAAAATCACACAGAGCTATACACACAAATGTTCACACTCACACACTCTTACATACTGTTGTGCACTCTTGCACACATTTGCACACTTTTACTCTTGCACGCTCATGCACACTCACACTCACTTGATGAAGGAAATCCCAATTCAGAAGTGATATGTAAAGTGGTAGAAATGACATTTCATTATGTTGGGATTCCACAGTGCTGATCCTCTTGCTATCAGTCACCATGTGAAAAAAATCAAACCCCCAACCCTCCAAAGTTATGCAACTGACATGCAGAGAAACTGGGAAAAAGTGAAGCTCTTTAGAGGATTTAAGTAGGGAATGCCCTGCTTTTGTTAGGAGTAGGATATTTCTGGTTTCTGTTGCTGATTTCCTCTTTTGCTGTGTCATGTGAAAAATATTACTTGTTCTGTGTGGGTCACCAGGGTTGGGTCTATGCATGAAGCTTGTGATAGGTAAGGAAAGTGAGGGTTCTTTCAGACGATTTGACCTGATTTGCATTTTATCCCTCTTTTTGGTCAGATGATATCTGTTGATACATCAGAAGTGAATAAAAAAAATGTGACCCCATGAAATAGATTTGTTGGGGGTTTTTTTCATGCTGTTCTATTTCACTTGTACTATGCTCTTTCCTAAGAAATATTAGCAAAAAGCTTGTCCAAGTAGAGATATGGGTGGCCAAAATAAAAGACTGAGAGCAATTCGGGACTTTTTTTACTAATCCACTAAATCTAGTGTTCACGGCAGATTTATAAGGCTCACAATTCTATCTCTAGAAGAAAAATCAGAGTCCCCTTTCTAAGAATTCCTTTGTGATGACAGCAATAATATATAGAATTGTCAATGGCAATGTCATCAGCAGAGTTAGCACTGAAGAGGGGTGAGAAAAGTGTGGACTGTATTAAGGTTTGTTGTCACAGATGGAGGATGGGTGATGGATGAACCCAGAGGGCTGTGACCTTCCTGGAGAGAGCATTCCTGGTGGAGAACACTTTCTAGGGGCACTGCTCCTTTCTTGGCTGTGGGATGATTCCAGCAAGTGATATCAGCTCTGAGTGGTGATTTCAACTCTTGTGATTTCAGCTTTACTTGCAGAATCCCCAGGCCAACACAGGAATGAGAGAGAGAGGAGTGTGTGTGGTGATTCCACAGAGATGGCTTTATTGTCAGCACCTCTGTGAAGGGAGCCAGGGACAGAAAGCTCCTGGGGCTGAGGCTGAGGCAGGGTTTTATGGGGACAGGTAGGGGGTGGATATGAGCTGTTTGCATAAAAGAAACAAGGTATGCTGGGTGCTGTTTACCTGGGATCACTGTGAGCTTGAGAGGGGTTGCTTGTCTTAGGGAAGACTCAGACTGTCAGTCTGACTTCTCCATGGGAGGGTGAGGAGCTCTCCCATAGAGGGCTCATTGCCCTCTACAGTCTATAAATTACTTTGGGTTTCCATTTGTCATTTCTGTGAAAAGCAAATCACATTTCTCCCTTTTTAGGGGAAGATGATTAATGGGTGCCTTGCATTTGGTTGCAAAAGCCTGTGTCAACTGTATTGGCTCTTTTTTACAGAGGAAAAAAACACATCCATCTGGACCAATAGGAAGTGCAGTGTGTGCTTGCTCTGCCTGGTGTGAATAAGCAGATTCTGATCATTGCTGAACACTGATCTGAACAGAGTGTAATTACTCTTACTGGGGAGAAGTCTTTGCTCCTACTTGCTCTTCACTTTTGTTTAGCATAAGCCAATAATAAACCAGACCAGAGGCACTATAAGGTTGGTCTTCTACTACAAAGGGCTTTTGCTGGAAGTGAGAGAGAGGCAGATGAATATAGCTCTTCTTATTCCTGTGTACAAAACTTAATTTTGTAATGGTGGAATCAGAGGTAGTTTAAAAACTGTCAACTTGAAAATGATGGGCCCAAATCTTCACATACAGCCCAACCAAGCTGATAATGTTACCATTGTGTACATTGGGGGTTGGTTATTTCTCTCAGGTAACAAGCAATAGGATGAGGGGAAATGGCCTCAAGTTGCACCAGAGGAGGTTTAGATTATATACTAAGAAAAATTTCTTCACTGGAAGGGTGGTAAAGCATTGGAACAGGTTGCCCAGGGAAGTAGTGGAGTCACCATACCTGTAAGTGTTCTGAAAGTGTGTAGATGTGGTGATTAGGGACCTGGTTTAAGAGTGGACTTGGTAGTGTTAGACTAATGGTTGGACTTGGTGATCTTGGAAGTATTTTCCAGCCTTTTATCCCATGGCAATTTTGGATCCTATGGCAAGGGAACACCTCAAAAATCTTATTTGACTTCATAAGCTAGATTGCCTTTCCCTACAGGCTCTAAGGACCTGGAGAAATTTAAGGTGTGATTTTCATATGCAAAAGTCATGTTGATTTCTCTGTGATGTCTGGAATATACTTATCCAAAAAACAGTGTTAGCTGGGAAAGCAGAAATATTGTATTAGGCACTGTAAAAGCAGAGCAAGATGTTTGATGGAGCAACTCACATTTCAAAAAATCCAGCATGCATTCTACAGTGAAGCCCAAAATTATAAAAGTAGTTTCCTTTCAGTATCTTTATCTTAGGTATTCTTAGTTATTAAAGTTTATGGCATCTAAGTATAGATTTTTTTATTGTTTCTGGTTTTGCTTTTCATACTTTTCTTGGCCAAAGCATTTGTGTCTGGTTGTATTTTCTGTATAAGCAACTGCATAAAGTCAGTGGGTAATAGATTGCTTCAAAGGAGAAATTGGGATATTTTATTTAAAAGGAAATTCTAAGGAGTACTTACTCTGTATTTCATATGCTGCAACAAAAAAAGAATTAAAATTAATTGTACTTTCCTGTCTTTCTCATTTACATTCCAGGCAACTTAGGCAATAAAACTAAACTAACGTGACTGTAACTACATTAGCATGTAGTGCAGCTCAGTGAAAGTGTGTTTGCAGAATGAAATGGTTGATGTTGAGATGGCATCTGCACTATTGGAATTTTGGAGGTAGAGGGTCTGACTTCAGAATAGTGCTAACATGATACTCTGATCTGAATGCGCAGAAGAGTGGATAAAAACAGTGGATGAAAACATTAGATACTCCTGAGGTGTATCACAGTCATTGTATGGTTTGTTGGAAGGGACCTTAAAAATCATTTTGTTCCAACCCCCTGCCATGGGCAGGAAATGTTCTGGTTTAGTTTCCTTGAAAATGAATGCATTTCCTGTGTTCTGAAATCACTGTGGCCTGAGTCAGAACACAAGGACCTGCTACAGAGGTTTCCCCAAAATTCTGGGGGGCTAATTTTGGAAGCACACTCCTAGTGTGCTCTGAAAGTTTTATATAAATACACACAGCCTTTTCTTCTTGTTTTGACTTACTTTTCATACAGTTATTAATTTATTCTACTTATCCAATAAATGCTATCTTTTGGGCTTGTAACTCTGATTATTTACACACAGATATGTTGTAATGAAATTTGCTTTTCTTATCTTATAAAAAACATGGTGCTGTGGCTGTGAGACGAGTAGTGACAGTCAGCTCTAACTTGTTTTGCTTTATGACACTGTGTGCAGAATGATTAGCAATACAAGGTACAACAGTGGAGCAGATAATGCTGAAAGCTGGTCTCATAGATAGCAATCTGACTGGTGGATAGAGTCATCCATCACCTCCCTTCTCTGTCTCTCACTCTCTGTGTGCCCTTGCATAAATTCACGGCAGTTCAGCTCAGCTCTGCCGCATCTGAGGTGCTATTGGCATATGAAACAAAACTGGTGTCCTGAAGCACTTTTACCTACAGAATGTCTGGTTATCACAATGCAAAGCCAAGGCTTTTGGAGACTAGAGATGCCTGAAAACAAAGTGCTGATAGCCCAGGGTGGAAGTTAGGAGGTTAAAGCCAAAGTCAGCAGTGTTTGAAAGTCTGTTTAGGCACTTAACTTTTATTGATTGGGTGAAGTATTAGGTGCTTCAGTGCCTCAGCAGTTTCTCCCTCCATTCCCTTTTTAAGAAATGCAGATAAAGAGCACTTTCACACTTCAGAGGAGTGGCTTGACAGAAAATGTGTTAAGGCAGTGATGTGCTTGGATGTGACAGTGATGAGGTCAGATGAGTTCCTTGCCCAGGTAGAAGGAATATGAGAGACTAGAGTGGATCTTGATTAACAACTTGCCTTAGAGGCACAATCCAAAGTCAGTGACAAGACTCTTATTAACTTCAGGGAGCTCGGATCAAGCCCATTGATTTGTGCTTATTTCTGCTCTAGTTGCTCTACTCCAAATTAATGCTGTGCTGTGATATTTCCAAATACCAACATAAACAAAATCCTCGCAAGAAGGAAGTCATAAAAATAGAAAAATCATAATGCTTGAATCACAGTACTGAATCAATAAACATTAAACGTAGGAACCTGGTCCCAGAAATTAGTGTGAGAAGAAAAGAGGAACCAACTGATAAACATCACAATTTTTGGCTTCAGCTGGATAGGCTACTTAGTAACAGTATCTTGTATTTATATATATTGATAGTTTGATTATTAATCCTTTCTGTGTAACTTCAACCATCTATCAATCTTTAGTTTGGAAATCACGTTAATTATATGCTTGGAATATTTGAAAGTGTTAAAGGAAAATAAAAATGTTTAAAAATGCACATTTTCATTACTTATTTCTGAAGTAAATCAGATATAATAGGAGAGTCTACCTTTATGCTACAATGGAAATATTTATTTTTATAAATGTTACCCCATTTTATGTCAGAGATATAGTGAGGTTATGTAACTGGTCTGAGTTTATTCAGGATCTGAAATTGCAGGGGTTTTCAGACCCCTGAATTCAGAACCCCAAACTTCTAAGTCAGAGGCCAAATTGTTATGCTACCAGGAAGGTTTCTAGAGACAGAAAAAAAAAAAAAAAAAAAAAAAAAAAAAAAAAAAAAAA